>CM047492.1:48217297-48904297 GCA_026122505.1 Aldabrachelys gigantea
GGCTTATTAGAGAGAGAGAGATAAGGGGTGTTAGGCAGATCTCCTTTGTCTTTCATCAGTTTCTTTAGTGATAAATCCTTATCACATTCTGAAGTCCTTACTCAGGCAAAGCTCCAGTTAGTGAAGACACTGATCAAGAGGAGTGTCCTCTGAGGAAGAGATTGAAGATTTGCCCTGTGATTGGTCTCACTCACATTTAATCCTTAGAATGAAGCAGCAACCTCTCCATCAACGGTGACAGGTCTGCTCTCACAGTCGGTCTTGTCCTCTTGGTTCTAGGAGAGAGAGCTGCATGTTGCTGTCGGGGTGGGTCTCTTTCCTGCTGCTCAGCATGCCAGTCTCCATGACACAAATCCTTAATGTCTCCTGCTCTGGATTCTCGCATCCTTTATTGGTGAAAGCAGCCTCCCCCGGGCCACCTATGCTGCTGGGAGCTCCTTTGGACCTCCTGCTGGGGATCACTTAGAATTACCTTCATAGGGAAGGTATTAACATTGTGCTGTTTTGTTAGAACAGTGTAACACCAAAGCTGATGCCTCTGGCATTCTCATCCCATTTTCTTTTCTTTTCCCCCATGTGCTCTGTGTGTGTCAAGTACTCAAGAGAATGGGGAATAAGTTTCCATGCCTTTAATAGTAACATCTAGTTCTAACAGGCTGTATTCAATCCATGGATCTCAAAGCACACTACACAGTATGGCCAGTATATTTATCCCCAATTGATTGATGTGGAAACTGAGGCACAGAGAATGGACATGATTTCCAAAGAGTTATGAAACAGCCACCGGCATAGCTGGAAATAGCTGCCAGGCTTTCTCCACCAATATGTCATCCCCGGCTGCTGGGCCACACAGATTGAGAGCTTTTCTCTATTGCCATTCAAAGATTTCAGTGTGTATCTGAGGAATTTGTATTGCTGCCCATCACTGTTGTATCTGGGTAACTTCAACATCAAATCAATAAGCCTAGTAAAGTCACTTGTAGATTTCATGGAGTCTCTATCTCATGTTATTTTTTGGTGTGAAAACAAAGCCCTCTAGTTTGGGTTGAAATTTTTCATTTTTGATTTTTTATATTATATTCATTACTTTTTCCCTGAGCTGGGATTTGGTTGTGGGTTTGGGGATAGAAGTGGGTGTGATTTTATATTGCCCCAGCAGAAATCACCAAAAGCACAAGGACTGTGATTATTTGATGCTGGTGACTTCTTAAGGACTCAAATAGAGATGGGGGGCCCCACTGTTCTGAGTGCTACACACATACAGAGAAATTGTCTGGCCCTGTCCAAAAAACTGGCACTTGACATAGACAAATGGGAGTGGGAAGGGACAGATACAATAGCTTGTCCAAGACCCCACTTCAGGTCAGAGCAACAGACAGAATCCAGATCTCTTGATTCACTGTTCAGTGCCTTACCCACTAGAGGATTGTGTAAGCTGAAAGACATTTAAAAAGTCTTCAAAACTCAGGCATTGGAGTCCAGCACTTATGAACCCCAGGTTACGTGTGCTAATCTCACTGAAGTTTCTTGCTTTTTTTTTTTTGAAGGCCTTATGCCCTCACTGGGGGTTGAAATACCCAAGGACTCTGGTTGGGAGAGTGAAAGAAGTGAAGGTAATTAAACACTGGAAACATTTACCGAGGGTGATGGTGGATTCCCTATCACTAGGAATTTGTAAATCAGGATTGGATATTTTTCTAAAATATCTGATGTAGGAATTCTTTGAGGGACTATGCTTACACTACAAACTTCGGTCAATACAAGTTACTTTGACATAATTCTTTACAGATACTATGTTGCTTGTGTGCATTTATGCTTGACTCCTTGCAGATACACCAGGATTGCTTGTATCAATCCACAATCAATCCACTCCTGGTGTACCATGAGTAGGTATCCTGCTGTTCAACTCACCATCATCCAGCTCAGTCTCTTTTGGGAAGTTTTGGCAATGCATTATGGGTCAGAAATGAATCAGGCAGGGGTGACTGGGAGAAAGAGTCAACTTTCCACTATGCAATTTCTCCATCCCATAATGCTCTCCAATTCCCATCATTTTCACACCTTTCTTAAAAATAAAACAATCCCACATGACCCTTCTCTCTCTCTCTGACATCTCTGACTGAAGCGTGGAAACTGCACAGTTCTGCAATGTTGTCACGACTGTTGCCACGACTGTTGCAAACAGAGGATGCATGTGTGATGGGTTGGATCACAGAAACCCCTTTGGGACTGCTCCCTGATGTGCTTAAATTACCTCTGAGCCTATTTTCCCTGTCAGCTTGGGACTTCAGTGTCCTGCCTGGTTTGAGCCAGACACACTAGCCTGCTACAAAAACAGACCCATGTCTGAACTACTTCCTCCAAAAGCTGCAGTCTTAACTGAAAACAACTTAAGAAGTGGTCCTGTCTCCAGCACTCAGATATCCAACTTCCAATGGGAACCAACCCCCAAATAAATCTATTTTACCCTGTATAAAGCTTATACAGGGTAAACTCATAAATTGTTCACCCTCTATAACACTGATAGAGAGATATGTGCAGTGGTTTCTCTCCCCCCACCCTGTATCAATACATACTCAGGGTTAATTTTAATAAGTAAAAAGTGATTTCATTAAAGTAGGATTTAAGTGGTTCGAAGAGTAAGCAGAGTCAGAATGAGCTGTATTCTGACATCTGGTGGTGAACTGTGGAAAAGGATTTTGGTGGATGATCTCGTTTGCATGGGCACTCCCACTCCGCCTAGAATGATGGGACTGCTTGCCCAAATGGTCACTTTGGCTGCTGTGGGATCCTCAGTTTCTTTGTTATTGGAACAGAAGTAATAAAGTATTGTCATCCTGGTTATGTGAATCAAGGACAGTAGAACTGTACTTGGCATTTTATGATGGAGGGAATCTCCTTCAACTAAGTAGCAGTCGCTGTGCAAGAGACATAAGTTCCAAAGGACAGGGAATTGAGAGAGAGGGGGTCTGGGGAAAGGTATGGGTACCTGGTAGTGTATGCTCCCTCTGAGGGTCTTAAGCACCATTTTATTCCTCTTTTTCTCCTCTCCCCACTCCAACTGTATAATAACAGAGCTAGTTTTGAGTCCATTAGCACTCTTGTTACATGCTGCAGAGCTGAAATCACTGACATCTAGCTCTAAGCATTAGCTCTACTCTGGGCTAGTATGTCTGAGTGCACCAGCACTGAGGCTCCTCTGCTAAGAGTGAAATCACTAAGAGGTAAAATCACTGAGAGATGTGTTAGGGGTGCGGAGGCCCTGAAGACTTATTGGTGAGTGGCTAGCAGAGAGGTGTGGCTAGCACTGTGGCTAGAGGAGAGGTGCGGTTGGTGTTGAAGACTACAGCAGAACCCCATGGCGGGGCCTGGCAATTGGCCATTGACCCAAGAAGAGGAGCATGTAAGGTGCCCCCATACTGCCCC
This sequence comes from Aldabrachelys gigantea, assembly GCA_026122505.1. Classification (NCBI taxonomy): domain Eukaryota; kingdom Metazoa; phylum Chordata; order Testudines; family Testudinidae; genus Aldabrachelys; species Aldabrachelys gigantea. Next base: position 48,220,724 of record CM047492.1, read on the forward strand.
TCCTTCTACCCACGCTGGGAAGTAAACTTTGCAGATGAATTTCTGAAGTCTGGGGGCTGCGCTGACCAAGCACAGAAACTGTGGGTAGGATGACTGTTGGGCTGCTGGATTTAAGAACCTAAGGAGAAAAGGACACTGACAAATTAACTTGTGAGTGTGTCTTTTGCTCATGGTTTGTGTTATGAACTCTGTTTGTGGTGTTTCCTCACATAATGCTGCATTGTTTCCCTCCTTTAATAAAAGGCTTTTGCTACACTCAGACTCTGTGCTTGCAAGAGGGGAAGTATTGCCTCTTAGAGGCGCCTGGGGGTGGTATGTAATTGTCCCAGATCACTGAGGGTACACTCATGCCAGTTTTGCATTGTGTTATTGAAAAGGAACCCCTAGATACTGAACCTGGCCATTGTTGCTGCCAGCTCTGACCGGCAGAATGGTTACACAAGTAATAACAAGTGAATTACCAAGGAAAATAAAACAAAACACTCAAGTCTAAGCCTAATACAGTAAGAAAGTGTTACAGATGACTAATTTTGACTCCATTAGGAGTCTTGTTACATGCTGCAGAGCTGAAATCACTGATACCTGGGTCTAAGCATTAGACCTACTTTGGCCTAGTGGTTCTGAATGCACCAGCACTGAGGCTCCCCCAACCTCAGAGATGTTCCAAGAAACTTCTATTACAGACTAGCCTCCTTCTAGTCTGGGTCCAGCAATCGCTCACACCCCTGTGGTTACCGTTTTTTGTTCCAGTTTCTTTCAGGTATCCTTTGGGAGTTGAGAGGCTAACTATTGAGATAGCTGAAGACAAAATAAAGAGGTCTCTCAGGGCTTTATATAGTTTCTCTATTGTGGGTGGAAATCCCTCCCTCCCCCTGTGTAGAATCCCCTCTACAAGATGGAGTTTTGGAGTCACCTGGGCAAGTCACATGTCCATGCATGGCTTAGTTCTCTACAGAAATGTTCCCAGGAAAGCTCAGATATGGATTGGCATCTATCAAAGTCTATTGTCAGCTTAAGTCTTTCTTGACTGGGCACTTATTAAAAATAGTCTTTTCTCAAGAAGCTGACCAAATGCTTCACTGAAGCTACTTAAAATCAAACAAGTACACAGCCAATATTCATAACTTTGAATACAAAAATTATACATGCAAACAAATGGGATGAATATATTCAGTAGATCATAACCTTTCCATAGTTACATGGCATATGTAGCATAAAAGATATTCCACTTATGTCATATATACATTCAATAAGCATATTTCTAAAAAGTATTATGGGGTGCAACATCACAGCATGATCCTCTGATATTTGGAGAGCCACAAGATAAATGCAGCAGCAGGGAAATGTAATGTTTTCATGGAGGAAGATTTCTGTGGGACATAGTGCAAATCAATTCAACTTTGTTGGTAGCATTCACAGAGCAGTGGTAGATCATAGAATCATAGAATATCAGGTTTGGAAGGGACCTCAGGAGGTCATCTATTCCAACCCCCTACACAAAGCAGGATCAATTTTCAATTAAATCATCCCTGCCACAAGGTGGAGCAAAGCTTCTGGACCCAAGAAACAAGCACTGTTTGGTGGGATCTGTAGCATTTTATTTTATCTCAAGTGAATTTAGTTAATTATATTAATTTACTATTAAGTAATTTTGTATTATATTACCATGGTTCTGTCTCTGTTGGCTACAGTTTCAAGCTCAGATTGAAAGGTAACTCTGTCATTTGTCTCAGATCTAGTCTCCAAGAACACACAAAGAGCAAGGAAAGTAACACAAGCCATTCACAAGAACAATGTCTAGTCTGCCTTATCCATTTTATTAAAGTTACCAGCACGGTTATGATTATCTAAGCATATAAAATTCCTAAAAATACTCATGCATACATCATGCTCACAACCTCCTAGAAAATGTTAGGGTCTGAGGGTTTCCTCAATAATTGATCATCAACAGAGAGATGGTTCCTGCTGGAGTTTTCCTGAAGTTAACTCATTTTTACCATTCAGGGCACTTCCTTTTATAATGTGATTCTGACTGTAGATAATATACTGCACATGTGCATGCAAAGGTCAACCCTCTTTTTCCTTATCTGTATTGTGTCCCCCAAGAATATTGGGGTATCCTGTTTTTCATAAGAAGTTTAAAGTCCCTTTTATTCTCATTAGCATTTATGCACAGCATGTATCCTGTGGTTAGGGCATGAGTTAGAAAAATGTGACTACCGGGTATCTTATAATCAAAAATGAATCTTGCAGTTAATTTTTTGCAATACCACCCATTGGCCCATCTTTTCCCATAACCTTATGGCCTCAGGATATATATACTTTGGTCACTTACTTACGTCAAGCATTTCTTAAACCTAAAGCCTTGTATGGCTAAGCTGAAATTTTGCAGACCTCAGCCTGTAGGCCTTGCCTTTCAGCCATGTTGACTTAGATACCTAATGCATACTTCTCCCTTCTGACTGCCGATCAATCTTATCCTTCTATAATCCTACAACTTAAATCTATTCAATGTGCAATGATTACTTTTGACATGATAATTTAGTTAATCATCACATCACACAATAAATGAATGATCAAATGAAGCAATTGACTACAGATTGCTTCATAATGCAGGTTTGAGGCGATAAGCAGTAGCTGTAGAACTTACAGAAGCAGAAGGCCACATTCTGGATCTGTGCCAAGCTTGCCCCAGCCCTCAGAATGAATGCTGCATTGGCAATTGAGAGGGGACCGCGCTCTGCTTTGTTTCTGGCCGGGGGGCAATTATTTTGGAGTTGGAAAATATGCAGTGGGGGCCAATGTTACGCAAGTGTGCAGGGCCACAAATCATCTGCTACGCACGAGTGTGACTCTCAGTAATGTGCAAGACATTGGGAATGGATTTGCAGCAATGGGGTTCCCGAACTGCAGTGGGGCAATAGATGAAGTACGTATCCCTGTTTTGGAACCAGCCTACCTTGCCACAGAATATAACAACAGAAAGGGCTACTTGTCTATGGTCATGCAAGCATTGGTGGATCACCAGGGATGCTCCAGTGACATCAGTGTTGGCGAGTGAGGGAAGGTGCATGATGCTTGTATCTTTAAGGACATAACACTGTTCAGAAAGCTGCAAGAAGGGACTTTCTTTCCCAACCAGCAGATTACCACTGGCAAGGTTGAACTGACAATAGGGATTCGGGAATCGAGTCTGCCCCTTGCTCCTCTGGCTCATGAAGCTGTCCAGTGGCCACTTGGACAGCACCAAGGAAAAATTCAACTACCAGCTCAGCAGGTGCAGAATGACTATTGAAGGGCTTTTGGTAGATTGAAGGGGCGATGCCACTCTTTGCTCACAAGATTGAATCACTATGAGAAAAGTATCCCAATGGTTATAGCTGCCTGCTGTGTCCTGCATAAGATCTGTGAGGCAAAGCGGGGTGAGGGGGATGCCACAGGGGTGGCAGGCAGATGTGGAGCAGTGCTCTGCTTAGTTTGAACAGCCAGACACATGGGCAATTAGAAGAGCCCAGTGCTGAGCTCTGAGGCGGAGGAAGGCCTTGAAAGAGCATTTTAACAAGGAGCCACAGTGGCACTTAATGGTGATTCTTAAGATCCGACGACTGTTAGGAATTATGTGGCACCTGGTGCGCATTTATGATTATAAGACTGTTTGTTAATGCAACTATTCATTTGGCAGTGCTTCCTGTACTTTTATAATGATTACCCTGTGTTTGTCCCTGGCCCCAGGAGATCTGTTGCCCTGTAAAATAACAAATAGCGGGTGTTCTCAGTAGAGCTAAGCGTGCTGGATCACATGTGGTGAACTAATAAAAATAATCTATTTTTCTCACAAGCCAAAATCAGTGCATAGAATCTTTGCGCAACTAAAAAGAAAAAATACAATGAAAACATCTGAAATAAATTAAAGGAACAGAACTTTACATGGGGAAAGAACATCCTTGTCCATTTTGGCTTCATGTACAGCAGCTATGGCTCTCACAAATCAGAGTATATGAAGATGCGGGTGTCCCTACTGTCTTCCCAGGTAGAGCAGTAGGGGTATTAATGAGACTTCTGATGCCATATGTAAAAATTGATCTGGCGTGTAGGGAGGTTTGCAATGGAATTCTCCGTTGACTGAAAAGGGAGGTCAGATCATGACTGTTGAACCTGTAGGTCTGCAAGAAGCTGCAGAATCTGTATTTGCTGCTGGATAAGCCTCTTTGTGTCTTGGGGCATCTCCCTCTACTTTTCCTGCTGGGACTCCTGTGCCTTGTAGCCTTTTTAATTTATGTAGCAGTAACGCAAGGAACCGACAGGCCTCTCTCCTGTAAGACATTGGCTTAGGCAGTTTAGCACAAGTAAAGTAGGCCTACCACCCTTAGCTTGCTCAAGAGAGGGAACTGGTACATAATGATACCAGGCAACCACAAGAACACTGAACTGATACTGGGCTTGGATATTTTAGGATAGAATCATTGGCTGATGTTTACCCGCAAACTTGCTTTTGCAATAGGTGAGATATATGATAATGAACTAAAGGAATATGTTAACTTATAGGATACAGGTATCCCAAAATGATGAGGGTTGGGAAGTTAGATATGGACATGAGAGTTTAGGCATTTGAATGAATAGTCATGATAGTATCCAGGCCTTCCAACAGGCCAGGCAGGGGCTAGATTTTCCATCACTGACTCTTCGTGCTTAGTATCTACCACCCACCTTTGGCACTGGGTGTCTGGCCCATTGGACTCATTTGTCTTGCCAAGGACAGGGCTGACCCTGTGTCTCCTACCACCAGGTCCCCGAGGAAGGGTGTGAGTATATATTGAGCAAGGGATGACACCAAAGACAATCCTCATTCTATATTACTGCTTTTTGTGTATGTGGTTTGGAGCTTCTTTGTCTGTACGAAGGGTGTTAATAAAAGTGGCTAAGGCATTGCTTTGCTCTCAGTGCCAATGTCTCTGCTGTACAATTCAGAGTTCCCCATACAATAATGAACTTCTTAGCAATTAGCAACCAATACAATTATAAACCATTAACAGGGCCGGATTAACGCAGGGGCTCTGGGGGCTGCAGCCCAGGGGCTTGGGTTAATAGGGGCCTGCAACAGGTCTCCAGGGGGAGGGGGCAAAGGGGACAATTGCCCAAGGGTCTTGGTGATTTAAAAGGACCCGAGGCCTCAGTCACTGTCTGCAGTGCAGTGGGACTAAGGCGGCTTCCTGCCCGCCCTTGCTCCACCCTGCTCCCAGAATCAGTCAGGGCATCCCTGTGGGCCCTGAGTGGGGTGTGTCTACTCATGCTGCAGGCAGCAGCATGCTGTGGAGGTCCTCCAGCATCCCCCACACACACCCTCCCAAACCCCTTCCAGAGGGGTGTGCTGGTCGCTTTTGGAAGCCACCCAAGTTAAAGGCCAATCCCCTGACCCTCTCCTGCATCTCACCCCTACCCCATCTAAAGCTCCCACACCCTCCCACATCCAAACTCACATAAATATGTTTGAAATGTGGCCCTGGAAGCCCAGACCCTGCATCCCCTTGGACTGGGACCCCACAATATCTAATGGCGCTGGGCCCACAGGAGAGTTAATCTGGCTCTGACGGTTAAAGAATCAGGCTACATCCTTTCTTCGGTCTGTTTTTTCCCCTTCTCCAGGCTGTCTGTAATGTTCACCCTCCAGGCCCTCTGTATACAGGCCGATGGAGCCCTGGCTTGTAGGATCTCACTGGATGTGTCATCCTGAGTCCTTTTCTTTCTCCTCCTTACCTGGCCGAGAATCTGAGAATCCCTAATGACACTTCTGCTTTACAGTGAACATGGACAGCCCCACTCATCAGTCCCAGCCATGAGTGAGTATGGCACACTGGGGGTGAGAAAGTGGGAGGGGGGAAATGTAGTGGGAATTGTTTGGCTGCATGAAACTATGTGTACAGGGCAAGGGCACTGAATACTGGCACCATTTTCAACAGTAGGAGGTGATTTTAGCCTATGGTGAAATGGCTCAGAGAGCACAGCTGCTGCTGGCATGATGAAGCTACCCAGGGCTGTATGCTGCTAGCCTATTAACGCAGTGGCACCTGCCACCAACTGGGGTGGGAAAGTGTCCTAGTGCTGAGGAACAAATGAGGCCACCATCCCTAGAAAGCTTCAGGAGAGGGTTGCAGAGTACCTCCATGAATGTTGCCTTGAGATCTCTCAAGAGGGTTCAAGGGACATCCCTGGGTACGTAAACAAACAGATCCACATGGTCTGCCTTGATCTAATGCTATAGATAAATAGGAAGCAGATAACAGCTCTACCTTCCTTGGTTGTACCACTACTTCTTCTAGTCCAAGGAAATTCACAAAAAGTAGAAAGCTGTGACCCTCTAAGTAGGGGGAGGGGCATCATCAATACATGATTGTTATAGAAAATCCATTCACACATCTGCAGATGTGCCACCTTCACCAGTTCCCAGGGGTGTGCTCGACCCCCGCTCTGTCCCAGGTCTTGCCCCTACTCCACTCCTTCCTCCATCCCAGCCCTGCCTCTTCCCACTCAGATCCCATTCCACCCCCTCCCTTCTCTCTTCCTGCCCCTGCTCGTCCTCTTTCCTCCCTGCCCCAATGCCACCTGATTGCTGCTGAACAATGGGCAGGAGGCACTGGGAGGGAGGGTGATGAGCTGATCGGCAGGGGCCAGCGGGTGGGAGGGCTGGGGAGGGGCGGAGATGATCCAGGGGGCTGATGGTGGATGCTAATCACCCACTATTTTTTTCTGTGGGTGCTCCAGCCCTGGAAGACACACAGAATCATTTTCCATGCACACTTCCTTGAGATGCCTTCATCTGCACTGCCAGGAACGACTGGACTGTGGTGGTGTTTCAAACATGTTCTGGCTCACAGCATAGCTGGCTCCCCGGTTCATAAGTCACCCCATCATCCACCTCCTCTTCCTTCTTGCTGTTTATGGCAGTGCCCTGAGACTCTGGATCCTCTGAGGTATCCACGGTGGTGTGTGGGGTAGTGATGGGATTTACTCCAAGTATCTCATGTAGCAATATGTATAAGCAGAAGGACAGTGGCTTAGTGTTGGATTGGCTGTTGACCTCCCTGGTCTTCTTTTATGCCTGGCACAGCTCCTTCTTTCAATATAAGTAAGAGTTGCAGATATTAGCTGGCTTATGTTGGTGAAGCAGAGATATTGGCTTCTGTCACAAGAATTCCAAACAGTATGTTAACTTTGTATCATCTCAGCAATCTTGGATCATTTCCAAAGACTAAAACTGCTAATGGAGAATCCAAGAAAGGCAGAACACATGATACCACAGATGGAACAGGCTGGTGGCAATGTCAAAAGGCTTAGATTATTATTTCAAAAAAATGCAACACAGAAAAAATGTAAGAGACAAAACTCAACCAATTATTTTGTGACAATACATAACCATATTTTGACTGGACCAGCTGATCACTTGTTAACTGGTTTGTTTTTCATAGGAAAAGTGGTTATCTGAAGATATTATACATAGTGGATGAATAATCAGGACTAGAGCCCATTTAAAATCAATAGTTTTCAGACTGGGGGTTTTCAGTCTTTTGAACAAATCCAGAAAAAAAAGAAACTTTCCATAGGGGACAAAAATTATCTGCCATCTCTACTAAACAGATCCTGCCTTCGTTTCACTGGAGACATTCAAAGCATTTGTCTGAATGAAATAATAAAAGAGGAATATAAAAAATATAGATTAGGAACTTCTCATAGTTATAGCTCAAACAACCTAACAAGTGTTCAGAAAATGTGTGAACAAGTACTTAAAAATGGAAGAGGAAAACAGAAAATAAAATTTATTATCACTTAATACTCAACAGAAAACAGTCAAGCAAACTGGTAAGTTTCTGGTGTATTTATTTTGCAGTTGGAAAGGTGATGAAGAACTGAGGATGAAGATCCTGATTTAAACCCACAGAAGCCAATGGGAACCATTCTGTTTACTTGAGTGCGCGTTGGCTTTGTTTCTTAAATTTTCTTTGAAAGCCCTCAAACTTAATTGATTATTAATGTCTACAAATCGGTAAAGATATAGCCTGGGGTTTTCAAGGCATTTTATCCAATTTAGATGCTCAACTCTCACTGTCTTTCAACAAAGATTGGATGCCGAGCTGCCAACCCCACCTTGGAACATCGCTCCCATTCACAATAGGGTTATGCACTTTCATCACTCTTCCTGTATCTCCTGGCAAAACAAGAACCCTTGGCAGCCAGAGGTAGACAGACTGAAATAATACTGGGAATAAAAAAAGAATGCTTTAATCTCCCATCATGCACTTGACTGTATTTTTTATTTAGGCAAAGAGAGCTGGAGCTCAGAATGGGATTTAAAAATATATCTGTTTACAGGAAGATAATGATCTGGTTCAAATTGCATCGCACTGTAGAAATGAATGGCCCTCTAGAAATTGACACTGGCTGAGGATTTGCCATTGTTTACCTAAATAAATACAATTCTGAAAATAAAATCATCTGTATCTTCTTCCTAAAACTCAGGATGATTTCACTGATAAGAATTTGGACCATGTAGATGGTTTCTTTTTGGCTAATGATTTGATTTATTCCCATTTCAATCAATTTCTCTGAAACACCCTATACCTCTGCAGAAATTTCCTCAGTGCCTCCTTGACCTGTTCGTTTCTCAGGCTGTAGATGAAGGGATTGATCAGGGGTGTCAAGACCGTGTAGAAAACAGAAAACACTTTGTTCGGGGCTCTGAGTGCACCGGTGTTTGGTAACATGTATACAATCATTAAGGTCCCATAGAAGATTGTAACCACAATAAGGTGGGAGGAGCAGGTGGAAAATGCCTTTTGCCTCCCAGAGGTGGAAGGGATCCTCAGGATGGTGGAGATGATATAAACATAAGATGTCTGGGTCAACAGAAATGGGGGAACAGTGTCTATGGAGGAGAATATGAGGGTTGCCAGGGTTACCAGACTGGTGTCGCTGCAGGAGAGATTGATCACTGGGATGAGCTCACAAAAAAAATGATCAATTTCATTAGGGCCACAGAAGGCTAATTGTGACACCAAACACATTAATATGGTGAGAACTATGAATTAACTTAGCCATGATCCACCTGCTAGTTGGATACAGAACCTACCATTCATACAGGTGACATAGTGAAGGGGTTTACATATCGCTAAGTATCGATCATAAGACATCACAGCTAGCAGATAACACTCAGTGGTCACTAGGAAACCAAACAAATAAAACTGCACAATGCAGCCTGTAACTGAAATGGTCCTGTCCCCAGTCAGGAAACTGGTCAGCATCCTGGGAAGGATGGTTGAGTTGCAACAGATCTCCAAGCAGGACAAATTTCCGAGGAAGAAGTACATGGAAGTGTGAAGGTGCCGATCACTCACAACTAGTGCTATGATGAGAGTGTTTGCAGCCATGGTGACTATGTAGATCACTAGAAACAGTAGAAAGAAAAGAATTTGCAGTTCAGGAACATTTCCAAATCCCATCAGGATGAATTCTGTGACAGATGTTTGATTTTCCCCTTCTCCTTTCTCCATGAGCTGTGTGTAGCTTTCCACTTTCGCCATTGTCTGTGTGATGTAAATGGTGATTGAGAAAAAGCAATAATCATTTAGGGGTTTGCTGTACGGTTAAAACTCAGTCAATTTCCTTCCACTTTTTCCATAAAAATTGAGATAGCAAATTTGATTGGAGTTTATATTCTGTGTCAGCCAAGGGACTGCTTCACACCCAGGTATTGAATAGGGCAGTGGCTTTCAGCCAGGGGTACTAATCCTTTGGGAGTATGCAGAGATCTTCCAGGGGGTAAAACAACTAATCTAGATATTTGCCTAGTTTTATAATAGGCTAAACAAAAAGCTAGCGAAGTCAGTACAAACTACAATTTCAAACACACAAAATAAGAAAGTCAGCAATTTTCCAGAAATAGTGTGCTGTGACACTTCCATATTTTTATGTCTGATTTTGCAAGCAAATAGTTTTTGAGTGAGGTGAAACTTGGGGTATACAAGATAAATCAGACTCCTGAAAGGGGTACGGTAATCTGGAAAGTTGGAGAACCACTGGCATAGGGTATTGGGATACAGATTCCCCTTCAGCTCACCCAAATAGCAGAAAAACTGTTAATTTATCTCTTTTCTACTAGGACTGTAGATTATTTGCAGTTAACTCAAAAAATTAGTCGCAATTAATTGCCATTTTAATTGTAATGTTAAACAATAGCATACCAATTAAAATTTATTAAATATTTTGGATGTTTTGTGATATTTTCAAATATATTGATTTCAATTACAACACAGAATACAAAGTGTACACTGTTCACTTTATATTATTATTTTATTACAAATATTTACATTTAAAAAAATAAAATAAATAGTATTTTTCAGTTCACCTATTATAAGTACTGTTTATCCTGAAATTGCAACTTACAAATGCAGATTTTTTTGTTACATAACTGCACTCAAAAAGAAAACAATGCAAAACTTTAGAGCCTACAAGTCCACTCAGTCCTACTTAATGTTCAGCCAATTGCTAAGACAAACAACTTTGCTTACATTTATGGGAGACAATACTGCCCACTTCTTATTTACAATCTCACCAGAAAGTGAGAACAGGTGTACACATGGGACTTTTGTAGCCGGCATTGTAAGGTATTTACATGCCAGTTATGCTAAACATTAATATGCCCATTCATGCTTCAGCCACCATTCCAGAGGACATGCTTCCAAGCTGATGACACTGGTTAAAAAAAAAAAATGTTAATTAAATTTGTGACTGAACTCCTTGGGGGAGAATTGTATGTTTCCAGCTCTATTTTACCCACATTCTGCCATATATTTTATGTTAGAGCAGTCTTGGATGATGATTCAGTGTATGTTCATTTTAAGAACACTTTCTCTGCAGATTTCACAAAACACAAAGGCACCAATATGACATTTCTAAAGATAGTTACAGCACTTGACCCAAGGTTTAAGAGTGTGAAATGCCTTCCAAAATCTCAGAGATACGAGGTACAGAGCATACTTTCAGAAGTCTTAAAAGAGCAACACTCCAACGCAGAAACTACCGAATCCAAACCACCAAAAAAAAAAAAATCAACCTTCTGCTGGTGGCATATGACTCAGATGATGAAAATGAACATGCATAAGTCCGCACTGTTTTGGATTGTTACTGAACAGAACCCATCATCAGCATGGATCCTCTCGAATGGTGGTTGAAGTATGAAAGGACATATGAATATTTAGCGCATCTGGCATGTAAATATCTTGCTATGGAGGCTACAAAAGTGCTATGATAATACCTGTTCTCAGTTTCAGGTGATATTGTGGACAAGAAGCACTAGTGCATGCAAGCCCCAAGTCACCCAATGACAGACGAGGGCCATAATCACTGAAGTATCCTTCCTCTTAAAAACTGAGATGGAGCAATAAATGGTCAGGCAATGTTTCTTACACAGGTGCCCCTGCTTCCTAATCTGTAAGGATTTCCAGGTGCTATTCAAGGCAATGCCAATTTACTAGGTGGCCTACAGAAATGATGATGTTTATGTTCTACAGAAAGGCATTGAAATGTAAGCAAATCCCAAACTCACTTTCCTAAAAAAACCAGGCATGACAATAGCCGGGGGAGGTGTCATAAACAGATAGTTAAGGGTTAATGTCTCTTTTACCTGTAAAGGGTTAAGAAGCTCAGTGAACCTGGCTTACACCTGACCAGAGGACCAATGGGGGGAGAAGATACTTTTAAATCTTGGTGGAGAAAAGCCTTTGAGTTGTTTGTGTTGTTCTTTGTTCACTCTTTGGGCTAAGAGGGACCAGAAGTACACCTAAGTGTTCCCAATCTTTCTGAATCAGTCTTTCATGTTTCAAAATTGTAAGTATAGCCAGGCAAGGCTGATTAGTCCTATGTTTGTTTTCTTTCAACTTGTGAATGCTTTTCCTTTTGCTGGAAGGATTTTTACCTCTGTTTGCTGTAACTTAGAATCTAAGGCTGGGGCGGAGGAAGGTCCTTCTAGTCTATATAAATCTGAATACCCTGTAAGCATTTTCCATCCTGATTTTACAGAGATAATTTTTACTTTTTCTTTAATTAAAAGCTTTCTTTTTAAGAATCTGATTGATTTTTACTTGTTTTGGAATCCAAGGGATAGAGTCTAAACTCACCAGGGATTGGTGGGAGGAAAAGGAAGGGAATGGTTAATTCCTCTTTGTTTTAACATCCAAGGAGTTTGGATATGTGTAGCTTCCCAAGGAAACCCAGGGAGGGGAAAGTCTGGGGAGGAAAGGAGAGGGGGATGACTTATTTCTCCTGGTTTTACGACCCAAGAGGTTTGGGTCTTGGGTTCTCCAGGGAAGGTTTTTGGGAGAACAGAAGTTTGCCAGACACAGACTTCTTGCTCGTGGCAGCATACCAAATTTAAGCTAGTAATTAAGCTAAAAAGTGATCATGCAGGTCCCCACTTTTTGGACGCTAAAGTTCAAAGTGGGGAAAAAACCTTGACAAGAGGCTTTATAAAATATAAATAAAGAGAAGGGGGACAACTCAGAGGCAAGTTAGAAATATCTCAGAGTGGAGCCCATGGTCCTGGTGTAAGTAGGTTTTGGTCCTAATTGGCTTTGACAAGTCTTTTAAATAAATGCTGGTGGTTTTCAAAATGCTATCTATATTGGTGGCTCTTCATATAGGAATTACACCAATGTTAATTAAGACAATGTTTACTATTAAAAAGCCAGTGAGAAACTAGGAAATAATTAATTATGGTAGCAGAAATACAGATACGCAAAAGGCAGACTGAAGGTTAGTTAATCAAGGGGCATGATTATAACCGATTATATGAAGGGTAGGAGTGTAATTTTACATTAGACATGTCCATTGTCCTTCAAGATATGGTGAGAGAAAGCATCACCCCGGAATGGCATCATTTCATCTTAGAGTGTGCGTATAAAATCCAGAGTGTGACTATATTGCAATGCCTGCTCATTTTAGCTACCCAGTTAATTTAATTGTTTCACTCATTGTGCCATTCCCAGTGCTCCAGTAAACTCAATTATCCATCATCGCCCTGGAGGCTCAAACCTTAAAGAATTCAGGTTGGTTTTATTGCTTATCATTGAATTACTAACTGGGAATAGATAAATCTAAGGTTACAACACCCGATTCCTACATGGTGCTCAGTACCTCCAAAGAAATGATGCATGCCCTCAACTACCTCTGCAAGCCAGGGAGAAGATACTCAGGGGCAGACTTGTGTCATCTCCCAAGACAGGGCTAAGGAGGTGCATAGGAATCAGCCTCACAAGCAAGTCTGGAGAGGCGGCTGAGAAACTGAGGTGGAAATTTCCCTGAGAATGAGATGAGATGTTAAGGAGAGAGAGACGGGCAGAGAGCAGGAGAGTGAAGGACTTGTAGCCAGGGATGCGTAAGATGATGGATTGACAGGCAGAGGGGTGTTTACAGGGTATATAGATGATTAATGGGATAGAGACAGAGAGAGGTGTAAGAGGTAGATAGAGGGATTATAAGGGATTTTGGGGGGGATTGTTTAAGAGGTTCAATAGAGGGATAAATAGATGTGTAAGGGTATAGCTAGAGAAATAGACGGCTGTGTAAAGGACTTGATAAAGAGATAGATAGGTAGGTGTGTGTGTGGATAGACAGATCTCTTTCAGGTTTCATCAGTTTCCCAAGAAGTACATCAGGATGAGATGCTAAAGTCCTCACTCAGGCAAAGCTCCCAGGGAGCAAGGACACTGCCCAAGAGGAGTGTCTTTCAGATGTATAGTTGTGTCCAAGGAAGATACTGGGGATTGCCCTGAGACTGGTGAAACTCACCTTTAACCCTCAGCAGGAAGCAACGACCTCTCCATCAACCGTGACCGGGTCTAATCTTCCTGTCAGACTTGCCCCCTCAGTTCCTCCGGAGACTCTTACCTGTTGCTATTGGGTTTGTTCTGTCCTGTGACCAGCATGATTATTTGCGTCACGCAAACCGTTATATGATTCCTGCTTTGGATTCTTACAGGGTTTATAAGGTACAGCAGCCTCTTCTGGCCTTTCCTGCTGCTGGGATCTCCCCTGAACCCTGCTACAGGTGAGCACTTAGAGTTACCTTCACAAGGCAATTAACACTGTGGTGTTTGTTAGAAGAGTGTAACACCAAAGCCAATGTCAACGGCATTCAAATCTCAAAGGAAATCTCCATTTTACCACATGTGCTATGCATGTGTCAAGAGCCCAAGAAAATGGGAAACAAGTTGCCATGTCTTTAATGATAATGACTGAGAACTTAAACAATGGAGGGTAACAGACCACAAATCCCATTGATGGTTGAACTTGTTGATATTTGGACAAAAAAAGTGCTTATCCATACTTACATCACTTTCCTTTGCTTCACACTGACCTCATAGACAATGTAGGTTTCAGAGTGAAAACCATGGAATCTGCTTATATAGATTCTTTATTCTCTTCTTTTGTATTACAACCCCCTTGGTGTCAATATTCATTGCTGGACAAGGTCCTAACAGCGATGTAGTGGTAAAAAAAAAAAGTGAGTAAACTAATTTAAACTAAACTCCGTATACCCTAAATAAGAAGTGGGTGAACAGAGTTTATGCATCTTTACCCTAGACTACACCACTGGTTTATTTAGTTAAATGTGGTATTACTCATTACTATGCATGTATTGTAAAATCCATGAACTTATAATTCGGTGTGTTGATATTAAAATTATTTAATTACAAGAATATTAAAAGAAGACAGATAAATAATACAAGATTTAGATATAATCACAATATTTCATTTGAAACTTTATTTTCAATGAGAAATTGACTTTTTTAATAAACAAAACCGTTTGTGAATTTTTTCATGTTTTCTTTCCTTGACAAAAACAAAGACAAACAACTAAAAACTCTGAAAATTTTTGTTTCTTGCAAATGAAATATTGATTAGTTTGAGGTTTTCCTCCTTTCTGGCTAATGATTTCCTTCTTCCTTCCCCACTTTTCCAATGGCAAAATGGAAAAAAAGATAAATAAAGAGACAGAAATGAAACTGGATATTTTTGAGGGGAAAAAAAGGATTTTGGTTTTTGGCATTTTTTATTGAAAATATTTACCATTTTCTAACCACCCCCTGGAAGGGGACAGAGCAGAAATGAAGCATTCCAGGTTAAGCGTAACAGTGAGCATAGCTATTGTAAAAGTTACAACTGTTTTGTTTTTTAAGAAACATTTGATCATATGTGCCCCATTTTCATTACACAAGATCTGTGCCAAAGTCTACTGAAATCAGTAGAAGACTCATAGGCTGTGATTTTCAAATGAAGGGATTAGGTGAGACTGATAAGAATTGGGCACATGATTTTTTTAGACCATTTAACAATATCCCCGCCAAGCCAGTGTTTTATTCTGCATAACCACATTTCTACACATGGCATTTGGTTTTGCAAATAATAGAGCTGGTTTCTATTACCATTGTCCATGCTGTGTAATAACTTACTTTGCCAAGATGCTCATCTATCTGAATGGTATCCCTTCAGGAACAAGGCTCTGATTATCACACTACATTGTGGAACTTTGAACCCATGGGATGCAGCCAGTGGGACTGGTATTTAGGTAACGCTCAGGAGGAGTAGTGGTAAAAAACTTCCCCATACTAACTCCACAGCCAAAGTTGCTGTCAGAGGCCAGAGTTAGAAGTGCCCTAGACAGTACCATGGCTAATAAATCCCGACTGATTTATTCCAATGATTAAAACGTGTGATACTGTCATAAACAGATAGCTAAGGGTAAATGTTTCTTTCACCTGTAAAGGGTTAACAAAGGGAACCAAACGCCTGACCAGAGGACCAATCAGGAAACCGGATTTTTCAAAGCTGAGGGAGGGAATGTTTGGGTCTGTGTATATGTCTGGCTCTCAGCTATGAGAGGGGATCTTTTCTATCTTCAAGCTTCTAATCTTCAGTTTCAAAGTTGTAAGTACAAAGGTAGAAAAAACAATAGGCTGTTATTGGTTTTTTTTTTTTTATTCACATGTGTGTAGTTGCTGGAATGTTTAAATTGGATCTCTTTTTGAATAAGACTGTTTATTCATATTTTTCTTTTAAGCAATAGCCCTGTGTATTGTCACCTTAATGCAGAGATCATGTTTTTATGTCTTTTTCTTTCTTTTTATATAAAGTTTTCTTTTTAAGACTTGATTGATTTTTTTTCTCTCTGGGTAGGCTAAGGAACGAATGGGAGGAAAATTCTCTTTGTGTTAGATCTACGGAGGGTGAATCTCTGCAGCACCAGGGAATTGGTGGGAGGGAGAAGCTAAGGGGGAAGAGAGATAGAATCTTTTCTGTTTCCTTGTATTTGTGTTTGTCTCTTTGGGGAAAAGAGGAGACATGCTTCTTGGTATTGTGATGTAAAGAGGTTGCATCAGTAACTCTCAGGTTAGCCCAGAGAGGAAATTTTGGGTGGGAGAGAGAGGGGGAAGGGAAGTGGGTTATTTCCCTTTGTTGTAGACTCAGGGCATCTGAGTCTTGGGGGTTCCCCAGGGAAGGTTTTGGGGAGACCAGAGTGAGCCAAAACACTGGAGTTTTTGGATGGTGGCAGCGATATCAGATCTAAGCTGGTAATTAAGCTTAGAGAGTTTGATGCTAGCTTCTCAATTTATGAATGCTAAGGTTCAAATCTGAGTAGGAAAGCTACGACAGATACCTAGAACAAACTTTTCTCAGGGCCTCCTTGACCTCTCTGTTTCTCAGGCTGTAGATGAGTGGGTTGGCCAGGGGAGTTAGAATGGTGTAGAAGACAGAGAACCCTTTTTTTAGGTCTCTCTGTGTGTCAGTGTCTGGTAACATATAGACAATTATTATAGTCCCATAGAAAATTGTCACCACAATGAGGTGGGAGGAACAGGTGGAAAATGCCTTTTGCCTCCCAGCACTGGAAGGGATACTCAAAATGGTGTTGATGATACAAACATAGGATGTCACGATTAATAGAAATGCAGACAGTGCATCTATGGAGGTGAGGATGAAACTGAGCAGCATGATCAGGTTGGTGTTGTCACAGGAACTTTTTACGACTGGTATGAGATCACAAAAGAAATGATCAATTTCCTTAGGGCCGCTGAACATTAACTGTGACATCAAACATACTATGGTGGTACTGGCCACAAATGAACTTATCCAAGATCCAGCTGCTACCTGTGTACAGAACCTGCCATTCATTAAGGCTGCATAGTGCAGGGGTTTGCATATCGCTAAGTACCGATCATAGGACATCACAGCTAGCAGGTAACACTCAGTGGTCACTAGGAAACCAAACCAATAAAACTGCACAATACAGCCTGTAACCGAAATGGTCCTGTCCCCAGTCAGCAGACTGGCCAGCAGCCTAGGCAGGATGGTGGAGGTATAGCAGGTCTCCAAGAAGGACAAGTTCCCCAGGAAGAAGTACATGGGGGTGTGAAGATGCTGATCAGCCACAACAAACACAGTGATGAGGATGTTCCCAGCCATTGTCACAACATAGATCATTAGAAATAGCAGGAAAAGGAAATTTTGCAGTTCAGGAAGACTCAAACCCTAGGAGGATGAATTCTGTGACAGAGGTCTGATTTCCTGCTTCTTCTTTCTTCATCACATTTACCTAGGAAGGGAGAAGAACAACAAACAGCTGAAGAATTCACTCTCCTCTTAAGTTAGATAAAGGTTAATTTGTTCAATTACGTGACTGTTCAAAAAGGAAAATTATTTTCTATGACTGAGTAACTGAAACATTTGAGACTCTAAGGAACACAGGAATGGCCCCAGAGCAATTGATTCATAGATTCCAAAGCCAGAAGGGACCATTGTGATCATCTGTCTGACCCACTCTACAACCCAGGCCATAGAAATTCCCCAAAATAATGATCCATCAATCTTGGCTTCTTGCTGTATCAGAGAATTTAAACTCTCCTAATAGACATTTTTTTTCAGTATCATTGTGATGATTTGGAGACTCTCTGTACAGTGCGTGAATTCTGTGTGAGATGATGAACTCTCAGTTTGTATCTTTACCAAGCTTCAAAATTCATTTTGAATTTGCAGCCTTTTGCCTTCTCGCTGGTTGGTTTGCATCCATGTTAGACTGAAATTCCTAAGGTGGCTCGTAAAAAGGTAAGAAAAGGGCCATTGACTTAAGTGCCCCAGCATTGAAATATAATCACCATAGACAAATTATTGACCACTGCCCAGGGGAATTAATTTAACAGGGGAGTGGTCTGCTGGCAATGGGGTCACCTGTTGAGGATGACTATGGAGTCACCTCACAGAGGACACTAGAAGGTTATAAAGGGCCGCAGCTGCTCTACTTCCTCTCTCTCTGTGGCCATTTTTCACCATCTCAAGAGGAGGGAAGATGCTGCAGGAATGGGATGAGGCAAAGGGGAAAAGGGATGCCACCTAGCTGAACACAGATGGTTTCCCTTGAGAAGGATGACCTGGAGTGAGAGGGTTCATTATATTTGTCTGGATCTATGTATATTGTGTATAATACAGTAAAGGACAACAGTGTTGTAAAATTCTCCGCAGAGTGTCTCTGCATGTATATGCTTCAGCTGTCATATGGCCCCAAAGAAAGTTAAACTGGCTCTGGAAAAGGGTGTTCTTAAGCAACAGGTGGCTTTGGAGAGGTCAGCACTTGTCATAAACATACAGCTATAGGTAGCATGAAATCCCTCCTTTACCTGTAAGGGGTTCAGAAGCTCAAATAACCTGGTTGGCACCTGACCAAAAGGACCAGTAAGGGAAGAAGATCCTTTCAAATCTGTGGGGGGGTTGGTTTTGCTTGTGCTCTCTTGGGACAGAGAGAGGGATCAGGCAGGAAAAAACACTCTCCTAAAACCTTACTTGAAATAAGCATGTAAGATTACAAAAATTGTAAGTAAAGCAAGGAAATGTGTTAGATTATCTTTTGTTTTAGCTTGTGAATTTTCCCTCTGCTAAGAGAGAGGTTGATTCTTGTTGGAAGTGGCACGGGCTGAGACACTTACTGGCCACCGCTTCCAGCAGCTCCCATTGGCCCAGAGCAGCGACCTGTGGCCAGTGGGAGCTGCGATTGACTGGATCTGTGGATGGGGCAGGTAAACACACTGGCCCAGCCCACCAGGGGCTTTCCCTACACAGGCAGTGACCCCTGTTTGAGAAACCCTGACTTGGATAGAACTGCTATCAGGTGGGTGCATAACTGATTGAAAAAACATTCCCAGAGTCATCAGCAGTTCACAGTCAAGATGGAAAAGCATATCAAGTGGGGTCTCAGAGGGACTGGTCCTGGGTCCAATTCTGTTAAATAGCTTCATCAATGATTTAGATAATGGCCTAGAGAGTACACTTATAAAGTTTGAGGATGATACCAAGCTGGGAGGGATTACAAGTGCTTTGGAGAACAAGATTAAAATTCAAAATGATCTGGACAAAACGGAGAAATGGCCTGAAGGAAATAGGAGGAAATTCAATAAGGACAAATGTAAAGTACTCCACTTAGGAAGGAATGATCAGTTGCGCACACACAAAATGGAAAATGATCTCCTAGGAAGGAGTACTGTGGAAAGGGATCTGGGGGTCATAGTGGATGACAAGCTAAATATGAGTCAACAGTGTAACAGTATTGCAAAAAATTAAACATCATTCTGGGATGTATTAGCTGCAGTGTTGTAAGCAAGACACAAGAAGTAATTCTTCTGCTCTTCTCCACAATGATACGGCCTCAGCTGGAGTATTGTGTCCAGTTCTGGAGATTTCAGGAAAGATTTGGAGAAACTGGAGGAAGTCCAACAAACAATAAAAAACAACAAAAAATGACTAAAGGCTTCAGAATACAGATACTGTGTCCACCCAACTATCTATGAGTGAAGGGAAACTGAGGCATATTGTCATCCAGATTCTAGGATGAGGAGATCAACATTGGCACACATGGACGTACAACAAGCCAATTCCATTTGAGCTGAGATAGATGTTTACAGATTTTGTCCATCATGCTGAATGTCTGTCCTGACACAGATGTCACCTCCAATTCCCCACCTTGGAGCTATGTTGTATTTCAGGTTGCCATCTCAATATCAAACAAAATTCCTCTTCCCCAATACGTCACTAGCTCCACTGCTAACTCAGAGTACAAAAAAAGATAACAGCCTCCAAAGGTTTAACCACCTGAAGATAGTTTCCCTAGACACCTAGTAAACTATTAACTCTGAGTAGGACTGCACTTCCGGAATTAACCCTTTGAAATCAATGTGAGCCCAGATGGAGGTAGGTGCTACTCAGTGTGAGTAGGTTATTAGCATCTCACTCTCATCTAATAAATTGGTCAAGAACATGTAAACACCTAACATGGCCAGATGGATGGTCAGAGAGGTAGATAGAGGGGTGTGTATACAGATAAGTCACTATCTTGTCCTGGATTTCATAAGGAGCCTACTCAAGTTAGACACCCAACATGCACCAACATTTGATTTCATTCCAAATGCCATTCAGTAATGAACTTAGGAAAATAATGGAAGGTGTTGGAAATGTAGCTTGGGAGCCTGTCTTCTCCCTGTCTCCTAACACAAGAACAATAGGAAAGTCAATGACATTGAAAGAGAACTGAAACTGCTAAAAGCAAATACTTTACACAACCTCCCTATCCTTCAGCTTCCCCCAGACACCCCCACTCAACACCCAGTTACCCACAAATTCCAGCTAACCTCAGATAATCCTGTGCAGCCCCTACTTATCTCCCGAATATCCCCATCAAACCCAATACACCCATCCAGCCCCCAGTAACCCCTAAATATCCCTAACAAACCCAATACCCCTACCCAGCCCCCCACTAATTCCCAAATAGCCCCATTGAACCCAATATCTCCACCAGCCCCCAATATCCCCCAAATATCCCCATCAAACTCAATACCTCCACCCAACCCCCAGTAACCCCCAAATGTCTCCAGCTAACCATGGATACCACCTCAAGCCCCCAGTAACCCTCAAATAGCTTCATCAAATCCAATACCCCCAATCAGCTCCCAGTAGCTCCCAAACATCCCCACTGAACCCAATAGCCCCCTATCCCCAGTAACGCCCAAATATCCCTAGCTAACCACACATACCCACCCAGCCCCCAGTAACCCCAAAATATCCCCATCAAACACAATACTCCATCTATCCCCCCGAAGCCCCCAAATATCATTGAACCCAATAGTCCTACCAGCCCCCTGTAGCCCCCACACATCCCCAATTACTGCTGATAACCCTATCCAGCCCCCAGTAACCCCAAACATTTCCATTCCCACTCCAGCGATCCTCACCCAGCACCAGCTTCCATTCTTTGTCCCAGCTGCTGCGCAGAAATAAAATGAGCTGACCTTTGCCTCAAAACTGTGCACTTTTAACAGTGACATTAACTAACCATTGGAGCAATTTACCAAGGGCTGAGTTGGATTCTCCATCACTGACAATTTTTAAATCAACATTGGGTGTTCGTTCTAAGCAAACTGCTCAAGGAATTACTGTGGGGAAGTTCTCTTGCCTATGCTATATGGGAGGTCAGAGGTCAGAGTAGATGATCACCATGGCCCCTTCTCACCTGGGAATCTAAATCTATGAATGTTTTTGGTTTTATTGAAATTTTCAGGGAAAAAAAGACTCTGTCTATTGGGAAATAAACATATAAAGCTGTAGCTCTATTCAAGTCAATGGATCACATCAGTCTGTGTGTCTGGCAACACTAAGACAGGTTTTTGTACATGGGCTGAACACCAGGGCAGGTGACACTGGTGAATCAGGGAGAATACCTTGAGAAGGAGAGACCTAGGACATTGAGTTCTGATTGGCTACAAAGCTCCCTTACTCTTCTGCTCCCACCGAATCATAGAATCATAGAACTGGAAGGGACCTTGAGAAAACATCTAGTCTGGTCCACTGGACTCATAGCAGGACTGACTATTATCTAGTCAATGGATGTTTTGCTATTAAACCTGATTCTCACTTAAACCAGTTTGAAGCTGTTGGAGCAGCACGGGGTTCAGTGGCATTACTCCAGATCTGAACCGGTGTAAGTGAGAGAGGAGAGAGATCACTTGATCATTGCCTGCTAGCTTCACTCCATCTGGGGCACCTGGCATTGGCCAGTCGGTAGACAGATACTGGGCTAGATGGACCTTTGGCCTGACCCGGTACGCCCGTTCTTATATTCTTATGTTATGTCAGTGAGAACAGAATCAGGCACAGTGACCTCAGCGGAGTGGCTCCTGATTTAAAGTGGTCAGAGCAAGAGGAGCAGGATTCAGCCCTGTGGCTGTGATTTTCAAAGTCTAAGGGAATTAGGCACTCACATCCCATTGAATTTCCATGGGGAGCTACTGATGAGCACTGTGAAAAATATGATTACTTAGACGTCCAAACGGTCAATGAGTTTTGCCTCCCTCCATCTCACTACAAAGGACCTGCCCATGGTCATACAGGGAGTCTGGGACAGCTGGAATGGAAGCTATTTTTTTCTAGTCTCATTTTAGTCTGTTAACCACAAGATCATACTTATTGTTAATTATGGGTCAAACCCTATCTATCTATCTATCTATGTTCCCAGAAATACTCATTAGTCTCTAAATTTCTCATCCCATGAACTGCCTGCTGGCACTCAAAGGGCAGCATAGCCCAGTGGCTAGGGTCCTGAATAAGGAGTGAGGCAATCTGAAAGCTACTTGGCTTTTATTCCTGGCTGTCACTGACCTGTTCTGCAACTTAAGGCAGCCAGTCTCTGTGCCTCAGTTTCCCCCAGTGTCAGAGGAGGATGCAGATAATTCTCTTTCACTGTGGAGTCCTTTGCAGTCCATGGGCATAGTTGCACTACTGCTAGGGCTAAGCGTGGTTACCGATGGGCTGGCTACTTACTCCTTGTTCCCTTATACACACCAGCGGCGAAAGGAAATTCCCCTGGAAATCAGCATGCCAGTGACTTCACCCCTGATGTTTACACTGATTTAAAAGGACGTGTATAATTAACTCTCCAAATCCCTGCAATTAACTCTCCAGGGAGAGCCCTGAAACAGAAAGACTTGGGATGAGGCTGCTTTCTCTTATTAACCCTACAAGAACCCAGAGCCGGAGGCATTTCACTTAATGCACAGAGTCAAGCTCCACTGGGAGCCTGGAGACACCCTGCAAAGTGAGTGAGAGCATCAGAGAATAAGAGGAGGGGTTACATCCCACTCCCCAGACCCAGGAACCTTCAGCAGAGAGGTCGCTGCTTCACGCTCAGAATCAAAGGTAAATGTTACCACCCTTGCGGCAAACCCTGAGGCCCTGACTCACTTCTTGCTCAGCTGCTAAAATTCCCATCACCAAGCAGGACCAGTGGGCGTTTCCCCTGCATTTGGATTTCAGGATCCATGTCTTTTCCTGCAGAAAATCTTGTTTACCAAAGGAGATGTCCATTCACTCATCCATGTCCCCATCCACCCACTCATCCCCCCAATCAGTGAGGTTGGGGGACAGGAGTGCTGCTTGGGAGGCATCCTGAGTTGATGGGAAATTCACACCAATTCAGAAAGAGCAGCCTCATCTGTCTTACCAGGCACAGGGGTTGTTTGTGCATTTCCAGCTCTCCCTCGCTTCTCTGCTCTCCCCTGGATGTGTCGGTGCTGCTCTCAATGTGGCTGAACTGAGACACTGCAAAGCGTGGCTGGGAGAACTCATTTACGGCTGCTCCACTGCAGCAGAATCCATTAGCCGGCTCATGCCCCAAGTCTCACCCAGATCGGATGGTGTACAGGGTGCAACTGGGGGCAGAACAAGGGGAAATAGGATTGTGTCCAATCGGGCTGACTCCTTTACGTGTTGGGGTCAAGGCTGGATTAACTTTTTGTGAGCCTGGTGCCAAACATATTTGTGGGTCCCCATGGGGGAAGGTGCGGGAGCGGGATGGTCAGTCTCCAGAGTGAAGGGTGGGCCGGGGGCAATGAGGCACAATGTGACAGGAGCAGCCCCGCTCCGGATGGCCCAGCAGGAGGGCTCTGTTTACAAACCTGCAGCTGCCAGATGCACACTGGCCTGCCCAGCCTTGTGCTGCCAGCATGTCCCTTCCCTTGAGGGCAGGGCCACACCACACCGCCCCCCTGCCCAGTGCCTCACACTTATGCCCAGCGCCCCCTCACCCAGAGATCTCCACCAAAAATCTCTATGCCCAGCCCCCACCCCTCCCAGAGATCTCCCCCACTGGCCTCCCACTACAACTGCACAGCACCTTGCAAACCACCCCACTCGCCCAGCCCCCCCATAGAGCTCCCCACGTCCCACCACCTTCCTCATAGTCCCACCTTCACAGTTGCACAGCACCTTGCCCACCATACTGCTCGTCCAGCGCCCCCCACCCATAGACCTCCCCACGTCCCACCACCTTCCTCACAGTCCCACCATCACAGATGCACAGTGTCCCATATTGCTGAGGGGATTCTGCACCAAAAAAAATAAAATTCTGTGAACAATTTTTTAGAATTCTGCAAATTTTTATTTGTCAATAAATAAATGTGGAAGCTGCAACATGACAGTGGGGAGCACAGGACACTGGCTGCATGGAGGTGGGAGATCACCCTGCAGCCTCCTCCCACCCCACCCCTGGACAGGGACTCGACAGTAAGGATGCACCTGACCCTGACACGGTGCAAGGGCCAGGCTTGCCCCAGAAACACCCTGGGGCCCTGTCTCCTGTGCCAGGTACACCAGGTGTGGGTGAGCAGGCTCAACCCGGCAGCAGGATCCTAGTGCAGAGGGACATAGTGTGGGGGGATCCAGGTGAGGGTAAGAGAGTTCTCTGTGGGACAATATGAGTGCAGGCGGCTCAGTGGGCGATCTGGATGCACAGAAGCTCGTTGTGGGGTTCCAGGTGCAGGGGCAATGGAATTGTGGAGGGGATCCAAGTGAAGGTGTTTGGGGCTCAGCGAGGGGTGGGGGTCTAGGTTCAGGGGAGGTGGGGTTCATTTGGGTGGGGTCCAGGTGCAGGTGGTTGGGTGTCAGTGGGGAGGGTATCTGGGGGGTTCATCAGGTTGGTACAGATGCAGGGGAGCTGGGGCTTGTCAGAGTGAGGGTTGGATGGTCCTGCTTAACAGGGGAGCCCCAGCTTCTGCCAAGGGTATGCTGCATGCTGGGCTCCACCTTCTCCCCTGTCCCTGCTTCCTTCATCCCTTTCTCTTCCCCATCCCATGTCCTTCCCCACTGTTCCATCTCCTTCCCATTCCACCCCTTTCCTTCCCCCTGCCACTGCTTTCCCCATCCCATGCTCCCTCCCCATCTCCTCCTCTTCCCACCCCTTCATCCCCACTGTCTCTTTCCCCCCGCCCCCACTTCCCCCCACCCCTGCTTCCCCTGCCCCCTTCTCTTCTCCATCCTATACCCCTTCCCCACAGGACACATGTAGGGGAACATGTCCTGTGAAGGCCATGGGGGCGGAACAAGGGGTGGCACCCATGCAGGTTGAGGGGACAAAACACATGTTGGCCAAAAAAAATGTGTGTTTTTGTGAGGGGGAACAAATCTGAAAATGTCCAAGTCATTTTAATTTCACCTGTTTCAGAGATAAATCAAAGGGTTATTTGATATGGGCATCCAAGTATATTTAAGGGTTGTCTCCATAGGAAAGTTAGATCAGGCTAAGCTAAGGTGTGCTTTTAAACCAGTATAGTTATGCCAGTTTACTTCTCGGTGGAGATGCGCTTATTCTAGTATAAGTGTTTAGCTGATTCCACTTGGGAAGGAGTTAGTTTGAGTTAAAGCAAAAAAAAAAAAGCTATTATTACTTTGGAATAAGAGTCTCCACACAAGTAGTGCTATCAGTATAAGTATATTGGTTTAACTATACTAGTATAATTATCCCAGTGTAACTGGTAAAACTTTCTCATGCAGACAAGCCCTTATTATTCAAGACAATGTTCCTTTTTTTTTGCTTTTTCAGTTTTTCTTTCTCCCCCTCTTTTCCCCCAATTCAGTCTTGTTTTTCCTTTTCCTGTTTTGCTACTGAACTCTGTTGAAAATCTGTGATTTTGGAAAGTTTGTTTGTTTTGAAGAAGGTACATCACCAATAGGAATTCACTAAGTGTGTCAATAAAGCAATCAGACGGTTTAAGAAGAGAGAATACATCTTGGCTTTAGAATAAAAGAGATTGAAAAGTTTAGGAAGATTTAGGTACCTAGTTGACTTAGAAACCTCGTAAAATTTTCAAAAGGAAATAAGAGTCAAAGTCCCATTTTCAAAAGTGCCTGAGGGACAAATTTTTAAAGATATTTTGGTGCCTAGTGAGATTTTCAAAGGCATCTAGGCACCTAAAACTCATTGATTTAATTGAGTGTTTGGCACCCAGATGCCTTTGAAAATCTGGCCCTAAGACATATTTGAAAATGGGACTTCAGCTCTTAAATACTAAGTGCTATTAAAATTCAATAGAAATCAGTTTGCCAAGTGTTTTAGGCACTTTGGAAAATAGGATTCAGGGTCCTAACTCAAATAGTGTTCTCCGGAAATTTTACTCTTAATTTGAGAAGAATGGTTCAAAGGAATCTAGGGGAGTTAGGCAAACCAGTTCCTTTGAAATTCAGTGGAATTTGGTTGAATAGCTGCCTTAGGCTCCTCTGACAATCCCTGCCAAAACGACAAAGAAGGGACAAGAAAAGATAAGTAAAATAAGGGATGGTATCGAATAGATCAGCCATGAACTTCTATTCACTCTTTTTCATAAAGTGTTGCCATTGAACTTTGTTCTTAGCTCATTTAGGATTTATAGGAGGAAATATTTTTTACACAGTGTGGATTGAGCCTGTGGAAACTCACTGTCTAAGTAAAACACTGACAGTAGGAGACAGAAAAAGATAATCCATTTCTATGGGTACAAAGGTAATTCACAGTTACACTAGCTAGTTGAAAATGTACAAAGAATATCAACTTCCATGCTTCAGGGCAAAGCTCATCAAGTAACTGCCGGGGGTTGGGGATAAACTTTCCCTAACTGACTGGGATTTTCAAAGTTAGTTAGGCATTCAACTTAATTGTAAATAAGTGCGAGTTGGACACCTATCTCTTGTAATTGTCCTCTTAAGGATCCTACATAAGAACATAAGAACAGTTATATTGGGTCAGATCAATGGTCCATCTAGCCCAGTATCTTGTCTTCTGACAGTTGCCAATGCCAAGTGCCCCACAGGGAATGAAAAGAACAGGTAATCATCAAGTGATCCATCTTCTGTCACCCCTTCCCAACTTCTGGCAAACAGAGACTAAGGACACCACTCCTGCCCATCCTAGCTAATAGCCATTGAAAGTCCTATACTCTGCAAATTTATCTAGTTCTTTTTTGAACCCTGTTATAGTTCTGGCCTTCACAGGATCCTCTGGTAAAGAGTTCCATAGGTTGACTATGTGTGAAGAAATATGTTTTTTTTTTAAACCTGCTGCCTACTAATTTCATTTGGTGATCCTTAGTTCTTATGTTATGACAAGGAGTAAATAACACTTTCTTATTTATTTTCTCCACACTAGTCATGACTTTATAGACCTCTATCATATTCCCCCTTAGTTGTCTCTTTTCCAGGCTGAAAAGTCCCAATCTTATTAACCTATCCTGATATGAAAGGTGTTCTATACCCCTAATAATTTTTGTTGCCCTTTTTGGAACCTTTTCCAATTCCAATATATCTTTTTTAAGATTATGCGACCACATTTGCGTGAAGTATGCAAGTTGTGGGCAAACCATGGATTTATATAGCAGCAATATGATATTTTCTATCTTATTATCTATCTCTTTCCTAATACCTAGCTCATAGAACTGGAAGGGATCCCAAAAGGTCATTGAGTCCAGCCCCATAGCTTCACTAGAAGCAGGAGCGTTGGCAGCCTTTTTGGTGCCCTAGGCGGCGGAAGGTCCTGTCCCCAAAATGGCACCCCCGACAGAGGCGGCAGAAGGTCCCGCCCCCAAAATACCCCCAACACCAAATATCCGGCCACTGACCCCCAAATGTTAGTGCCCTAGGCAACTGCCTAGGTCGCCTAATAGGTTGCGCCGGCCATGACTAGCAGGACCAAGTACTGATTTTTGGCCCTGATCCCTAAGTGATCCCCTCAAAGATTGAACTCACAACCATCGGTTTAGCAGGCCAGTGCTCAAACCACTGAACAACATTCTGTTAAAAGCAATGAGGAATCTGGTGGCACCTTAAAGGTTAACAGATTTATTTAGGCATAAGCGTTCGTGAGTAAAATAAAATATTCAGATGCATGGAGTGAAAATTACAGATACAGGCATAAATATAGTGGCACATGAAGAGAAGGGAGTCATTCCGAGTCTCTATCAAGCCCAAATAATGGTGTTAAGTTTGCTTTTTGACTGCACATTGAGTGGAAGTTTCCAGAGAACTATCCACAATGACTCCAAGATTCTCTCTTGAGTGGCAACAGCTAATTTAGACCCCATCATTTCATATGTATAGTAGGGATTATGTTTTCCAATGTGCATTACTTTGCATTTACCAACACTGAATTTCACCTGCCATTTTGTTGCCCAGTCACTCAGTTTTGTGAGATCTCTTTGTAGCACTTCACAGTCTGCTTTGGACTTAACTATCTTGAGTAGTTTTGTATCATCTGCAAATTTTGCCAACTCCCTGTTTACCCCTTTTTCCAGATCATTTATGAATATGTTGAATAGGACTAGTACCATTACAGACTCCTGGATGACTCCACTATTTACCTCTCTCCATTCTGAAAACTGACCATTTATTCCTATCCTTTGTTTCCTATCTTTTAACCAGTTATCAGTCCAAGAGAGGACCTTCTCTCTTATCCCATGACAGCTTACTTTGCTTAAGAGCCTTTGGTGAGGGATCTTGTTAAAGGCTTTCTGAAACCCTAAGTACACTATGTCCACTGGATCCCCCTTGTCCACATGCTTGTTGACTTCCCTCAAATAATTCTAGTAGATTGGTGAGGTATGATTTCCCTTTACAAAAACCACGTTGACTCTTCCCCAACATGTTATGTTCATCTATGTGTCTGACAATTCTGTTTTTTTGTTTACTAAACTTTCAACCAATTTGCCCTTTACTGAAGTCGGGCTTACAGGCTTGTAATTTCTGGGATCACTTCTGGAATCCTTTTTTTTTTTTAAATGGCGCCACATTAGATATCTTCCAGTCATTTGGTACAGAAGCTGATTTAAATGATAGGTTACAGACTACAATTGGTAGTTCTGCAATTTCATATATGAGTTCCTTCAGAACTCTTGGGTGAATACCATCTGGTCCTGGTGACTTATTACTGTTTAATTATCAATTTGTTCCCAAACTTCCTCTAATTACACCTCAATCAGATACAGTTCCTAAGATTTGTCATGTAAAAAGAATGGCACAAATTTTGGAACCTCTTTCATATCCTCAGCTGTGAAGACAGCTGCAGCGGCACAGCAGCCAGCAAACAGAGCTGGAAACAGGGTAGTTTCAGAGGGAGTTCTGTTGGAGGAGCAGGTTTTTGTAGTTTGTGGATTGTATGGTGTAGTTTGTGTGTGTGTGGAGGCTGCTAGGGGCCGTGTGCTGGGAGAGCTGCTGAGCCCTGATTGGGGGCGCGGCTTACCTGCTTAGGGGTCCTATAAAAGTAGCCAGCCAGTCAGGCAGTGGCACAGCAGCCAGCAAACAGAGCTGGAAACAGGGGAGTTTCAGAGGGAGTTTACAGGGCGAGCTTGCAGGGGAGACTAAGACAGAGGAACCGACAGGCTAGGTAAGGGAGTGGGTGGTGCTCTGCCAGCGTTCTGGTCCCCGTTGGGGGTTTGTGTTGTGTGTCTCGGACTACCAGGCACTAGGTGGGAAGGCTAAGACTGATACGGAGGTAGTAGTGAAAGACACAATGAGGATGACTGGATGTGAAAGCTGCAGCATGTACATGATCCTGGAGGGGGTACCTGAAAAGGATTTCATCTCCATGAAGTGCCACCTGATAGAGCTGATGGAAGAAAAGATCCGAGGACTGGAGATGCAGGTGGAAACTCTGGTTGAGTGTACAAGGGGGTTTGAGCAGATGATGAAACACAGACACGAGGGGGCTGAAGAGATAAGCTCAGACGTGCAGATGGAAGCAGGACCAAAGAATTCTGAGGAGAGACTGCTGGATGAGGACAGTGGATGGTGCAAGCATGAGACTAAGAGAGCCAGGCAGAGGAGAACATGGGCCAGTGAAGGAGAAATAGAACTCAGGAACAGGTTTGCAGAGTTGGATAATGAAGAAGGGGCACAGCAGGTGGTTGCTGAAGGAGAGAGGGCAAGGAAAAAGAGAAGAGCCACTAGCCCTGCAGAAGGAGGGGAGGAGTCAATGGAGGCAACACCAAATATAAGCCCCAGGAGGACTGCAAGGGTGAATAGGAATCGAGAAGACTTGCAGCCAGTGGGTGCAGGGGATAGACCGGAGAATCATACTGTCACCAGGAAAAGGCAGGTCTACGTGATTGGAGACTCCTTACTGAGAAGAATAGACAGGCCTGTAACTAGAGCTGATCGGGAGAAAAGAAGGGTGTGCTGTCTGCCAGGTGCTAAGATACAGGATGTGGACCTGAGGCTGAAAAGGATCCTAGTGGGAGCGGGAAAGAATCCGTTGATTGTCCTTCATGTGGGAACAAATGATACGGCTAGATACTCGCTGGAATGTATCAAGGGAGACTATGGCAGATTGGGGAAGACGCTGAAGGAAATCGAGGCTCAGGTGATCTTCAGTGGGCTTCTGCTGGTTCCTAGAGAAGGGCAACAAAGGTGACAAGATTATGGCAATCAACAGGTGGCTCAGGCAGTGGTGCTATAAGGAGGGCTTTGGGATGTACGGTCATTGGGAAGCATTTACGGACAGAAGACTGTTCTCTCGGGATGGACTTCACCTGAATAAGGAGGGAAATAGACTTCTAGGATGGAGGCTTGCCCAACTGATTAAGAAAGCTTTAAACTAGGAATTTGGGGGAGATGGTTGGGAGATGTTCAGGTGATCTCCACGCTGGAATTTAACCTTGAGAGGGAAGTAAACAAAGTAAGAGGGGATACAGCCATGGACAGAAGAATTGACATAAGGAGGAAGGGTAGTATAGATACCAAACTAACAGGTGATGCTGGTGATACAATGTCTGTGCCTAACAGGGTAAAGAATGTCAGTGAAGCCAAACGCCAAAAATTAAAATGTCTCTACACTAATGTGAGGAGCCTAGGTAACAAAAAGGAGGAACTGGAGCTACTGGTGCAGGAAGTGAAACCAGATTTTATAGGGATAACAGAAACATGGTGGAATACTAGTCATGACTGGAGTATTGATATTGAAGGCTATGTGCTGTTTAGGAAAGACAGAAATAAAGGCAAAGGTGGTGGAGTAGCATTGTACATCAATGATGAGGTTAACTGTAAAGAAATAAGTAAGTGATGGAATGGACAAGACAGAGTCTGTCTGGGCAAAAATCACACTGGGAAAGAAAGCTACTAGAGCCTCCCCTGAGATAGTGCTTGGGGTCTGCTACAGACTGCCGTGATCTGTTTTGGATATGGATAGAGACCTCTTTAATGTTTTTAATGAAGTAAACACTAATGGGAAATATGTGATCATGGGATACTTTAACTTCCCAGATATAGACTGGAGGACAAGTCCTTGCAAGAATAATAGGGCTCAGATTTTTCTGGATGTGATAGCAGATGGATTTCTTCACCAAGTAGTTGAAGAACCAACAAGAGGGGATGCCATTTTAGATTTGGTTTTGGTGAGCAGTGAGGACCTCATAGAAGAAATGCTTGTAGGGGACAACCTTGGTTCGAGTGATCATGAGCTCATTCAGTTCAAACTAGATGGAAGGATTAACAAAAATAGATCTGGGACTAAGGTTTTTGACTTCTCAAGGGCTAACTTTAAAGAATTAAGGAAATTAGTTAGGGAAGTGGATTGGACTGAAGAACTCGTGGATCTAAATGCGCAGGAGGCCTAGAATTACTTTAAGTCGCAGCTGGAGAAACTATCAGAAGCCTGCATCCCAAGAAAGGGGGAAAAAACCATAGGTAGGAGTTGTAGACCAAGATGGATGAGCAAGCATCTCAGAGAGGTGATTAAGAAAAAGCAGAAAGCCTACAAGCAGTGGAAGAAAGGTGGGATTAGCAAGGGAAGCTACCTTAGTGAGGTCAGAACATGTAGAGATAAAGTGAGGAAGGCTAAAAGACATGTAGAGTTGGACCTTGCAAAGGGAATTAAAACCAACAGTGAAAGGTTCTATAGCCATATAAATAAGAAGAAAACAAAGAAAGAAGAAGTGGGACCGCTAAACACTGAGGATGGAATGGAGGTTAAGGTCAACCTAGGCATGGCCTAATATCTAAATAAGTACTTTGCCTCAGTCTTTAATAAGGCTAATGAGGAACTTAGGGATGATGGAACGATGACAAACTGGAATGAGGATATAGAGGTGGATATTACCACATCTGAGGTAGAAGCCAAACTTGAACAGCTTAATGGGACAAAATCAGAGGGCCCAGACAATCTTCATCCAAGGATATTAAAGGAACTGGAGCATGGAATTGCAAGCCCATTAGCAAGAATTTTTAATCAATCGGTAAACTCAGGGGTTGTACTGTACGAATGGAGAATTGCTAACATAGTTCCTATCTTCAAGAAAGGGAAAAAAAGTGATCCGAGTAACTATAGGTCCGTTAGTTTGACATCGGTAGCATGTAAGGTCTTGGAAAAAATTTTGAAGGAGTAAGTAGTTAAGGACATTGAGGTCAATGGTAATTGGAACAAATTACAACATGGTTTTACTAAAGGTAGATCGTACCAAAACAACCTGATCTCCTTCTTCGAGAAGGTGACAGATTATTTAGACAAAGAAAATGTAGTAGATCTAATTTACCTCGACTTCAGTAAGGCATTTGACACGGTTCCACATGGGGAATTATTAGTTAAATTGGAAAAGATGGGGATCAATATGAAAATTGTAAGGTGGATAAGGAACTGGTTAAAGGGGAGACTCCAATGGGTCGTACTGAAGGGTGAACTATCAAGCTGGAAGGAGGTTACTAGTGGAGTTCCTCAAGGATCAGTTTTCGGACCAATCTTATTTAATCTTTTTATTACGGATCTTGGCACAAAGAATGGGAATGTGCTAATAAAGTTTGTGGATGACACAAAGCTGGGGGGTATTGCTAACACAGAGAAGGACTGGGATACCATACAGGAAGATCTGGATGACCTTGTAAACTGGAGTAATAGTAATAGGATGAAATTTAATAGTGAAAAGTGCAAGGTCATGCACTTAGGGATTAATAATAAGAATTTTAGATACACATTGGGGACACATCAGTTGGAAGCAACAGGGGAGGAGAAGGACCTTGGAGTATTGGTTGATCACAGGATGACTATAAGCCGCCAATGCGATACAGCCGTTAAAAAAGCAAATGCAGTTTTAGGATGCATCAGGCGAGGTATTTCCAGCAAAGATAAGGAAGTGTTAGTACCGTTATATAAGGCACTGGTGAGACCTCATCTGGAATACTGTGTGCAGTTCTGGTCTCCCATGTTTCAGAAGGATGAATTCAAACTGGAACAGGTTCAGAGACAGGCTACTAGGATGATCCAAGGAATGGAAAACCTGCCTTATGAAAGGAGACTCAAAGAGCTTGGCTTGTTTAGCCTAGCCAAAAGAAGGCTGCGGGGGGATATGCTTGCTCTTTATAAATATATCAGGGGGATTAACATTAGGGAGGGAGAGGAATTATTTAAGCTTAGTACCAATGTGGACACAAGAACAAATAGGTACAAACTGGACATTAGGAAGTTTAGACTTGAAATTAGACGAAGGTTTCTAACCATTAGAGGAGTGAAGTTCTGGAACAGACTTCCAAGGGGAGTAGTGGGGGCAAAAAACATATCTGGCTTTAAGACTAAGCTTGATAAGTTTATGGAAGGGATGGTATGATAGGATGGTTTAATTTTGGCAATTGATCTCTGATTATCAGCAGATAAGTCTGCCCAATGGTCTGTGAGGGGATGTTGGATGGGATGGGATCTGAGTTACTGCAGAGAATTCTTTCCTAAGTGCAGGCTGGTGAGTCTTGCTCACATGCTCAGGGTTTAGCTGATCGCCATATTTGGGGTCGGGAAGGAATTTTCCTCTGGAGCAGATTGGCAGAGGCCCTGGAGGTTTTTCGCCTTCCTCTGCAGCGTGGGGCATGGGTCACTTGCTGCTGGATTCTCTGCAGCTTGAGGTCTTCAGACCACACTTTGATGACTTCAATAACTCGGACATAGGTTAGGGGTTTGTTATAGAAGTGGATGGGTAGGGTTCTGTGGCCTGCTTTGTGCAGGAGGTCAGACTAGATGATGATATTGTTCCCTTCTGACCTATGAGTCTATGAGACTGATGCAAAGAATTAATTTAGTTTCTCTACAATGGTCTTATTGTCCTTTAGTGCTCCTTTACCATCTTGATCATCTAGTAGCCCCACTGGTGGTTTGGCAGACTTCCTGCTTCTGAAGTACTTAAAAAAATTGCTATTAATTTTTGAGTCTTTAGCTTGATGTTCTTCAAATTCTTTTTTGGCCTTCCTAATTATATTTTTACACTTCATCTGCCAGAGTTTATGCTCCGTCCTTTCTATTTTCTTCACTTAAGATTTAACTTCCACTTTTTAAAGGATGTCTTTTTGCCTCTCATTGCTTCTTTACATGCTCATCTATAGAATCGGCTTCTGGCTACTGATGGAGACAACATACAAGACAATAAGAAACTATTGTCTGATGTGGTGTGGAAATTGTTACATTCCTGTTTCCTTACAACATTTTAAAATGATCATTAACTTAGTCCTGGAAGAGTGGGGTGGGGGAGTGAGTTTGCTTCTTGGCCATTTTAAGGTGAACTGGCTGAATACTGATTCTAGTTATTGTGTTATATTTGTATATTGTCATTACTTTTCTTTATAGAGGTAGCTGCATTGAATGGAGGAAAGAAAGTGGGGAAATCAGACATTGATCAGAGAATTCATCCTCCTGGGATTGGGGAACATCCCTGAAGTGCAAGTTCTTCTCTTCTTGCTGTTCCTAGTGATCTACATTGTGACCGTGGCTGGGAACATTCTCATCATTGCCCTAGTTATGGCTAATCGACGCCTTCATACCCCCATGTACTTCTTCCTGTGGAACTTGTCCTGCCTGGAGACCTGCTACAGTTCCACCATCCTTCCCAGGATGCTGGCCAGTCTACTGACTGGGAACAGAACCATTTCTGTTGGCGGCTGCATCACGCAACTTCATTTTTTTGGTTTCTTGGCAGCTACAGAATGTTACCTGCTCGCAGCGATGTCTTATGATCGGTATCTAGCAATATGCAAACCACTGCAATATGCCATCTGCATGAATGGTAGGAACTGCCTCTGGCTCATGTCTGGGTCTTGGATCAGTGGATTTCTGGACAGTACAATAATGACATTTTTGGTGTGAAAATTAACTTTCTGTGGCCCAAATGAAATTGACCATTTCTTTTGCGATTTCACCCCAATGATTAAACTCTCCTGCAGTGACATCAGCCTCACCACCCTGGTGACCCTGATTCTTTCTTCCATGGAAACCCTGATCCCATTTCTGTTAACCATGACATCCTATGTTTGCATCATGATCACCATTCTAAGGATTCCTTCCATGAGCGGGAGGCAAAAGGCCTTTTCCACCTGCTCCTCTCACCTCGCCATGGTTACAATTTTTTATGGCACTATAATTATAGTCTATGTGATGCCAAAAAACAGTACACTGAGAGAGCTTAACAAAGTGTTTTCCGTATTCTACACTGTCCTGACTCCCCTGGCCAACCCCCTCATCTACAGCCTAAGAAACAGAGAGGTCAAGGAGGCCCTGAGAAAAGTTTGTTCTAAGTACCTTGCATTCACATGTTTTAATGCTTTGGAATAAATCAGTTTCGATTTATTAGCCAGGAGGCACTATTTAGAACACCTCTAGCTCTGGCCAACCCCCTTATCTACAGCCTGAGAAACAAAGAGGTCAAGGAGACCCTCATAAAAGCTCTCAGTAAATTCATTGGACCAAATTCTCACCATATCTCCACAGAAGTCAATGGCACTATGCTGGTTAAACCATCTGATTGCCTGGTCCATGGTAATAACAAGACATCAGATGGGCTTTGTTAAATGAGAATTAATCCCTATGTTTTAAATAATCTGGTTGGGCTATATCTAGGCTGATCAACACTCAAACCATCTGGCCCCACTATAAGAGAATGTTGAGCTATACTGAGTTCTCAGACAGCTGCATTGACTTTAGGGTATATATTTGCTTCTCTTATCACATGTAGGGTACATGGGGTGGTCTGTGGGGGGCAGTGGGGGGTCTCAGGGTGCAGAGGAGACTAAATAATGAGTCCCACCATGTGGAGGATCTGAAATGGAGTAGATAAATTTGACCAAGATTGCGACAGACAGGATCTATTCTAGGGCTGAAGGTGCTAAAATATAAAACTTCATGAAAAGATCATTTACCTGATGGATGTCCATGGTGCTTGTCTATGTAGCATTTTAATATTTTGACTAATATTTCCATTATGATAAAACAAAAACAAAGACAAGTATATCACTTATGCCTTGTCTGTCTGTCTTTCCTTTCAGTTAATGCAATTCTCATAATATCTTCAGTTATGTGCATTAATTTTCAGACATCAGCTGTGGCAGCACAGAAATCAAGACTGAAAAAGGTCAACAAGCAAAATAAAATGACACACTCAGCACAAACATAAAATCTTTCCTCTATTCCGCACATTACAATTCACCAGCTCAAGCCAGCGTATACTTCAGTAAGCGTTCAGCATGTGGCATGATGGTCTAAATCAGTGGTTTTCAACCTGTAGTCCGTGGACTCCTGGGTGTCCACAGACTATGTCTAAAATTTTCAGAAGGGTTCACACCTCCATTCGACCATTTTAGGGGTGTGTAAATGAAAAAAAAAAAAGGTTGAAAACCACTAATCTAAATACAAGGCTTTTGCTTTGAGGTCAGGAAATGCAAGCATCTAATCCGGAGCCAAATCTAGCTGTTAGTAGGAAAGTTATTGCAAGATGAGAGATCTCTTCACAAAATAGTCACGCAGATGTTTGACAGAGGAATCACTTAGTGAAATTCTACAGCCTCGTAAGGCTCCTTTCTACTGTTAAAATTGACAGATGAAGTCATGTCTTGGCTTTGACTTCAATAAGACCAAGATCACATGCTTTGAATTTACTACCCACTGCACAGAGCCTGGTCCATTGACCAAATCATGGGAGTGAAAGTTAGGAGAGTTGGGAACATGTGCTGGGTGTGACAGTTATGGAATAATTTGTTAATCTCATATCAGGTTGGCCTGGCTCTGCAATGGATTTTTCTGCACAAATGTTTTTGATTCACTACTTCTCAGTGGAGGTTAGGGCGAGTGGTCCAGGATGGTTCAGGCAAGATATAAAAACATACACCTGAGGTGCTTGGCTTTTGGGAAGAGGTCTTGGCATGTGCTGAGGAGGGTGATTCCTGGACCCATCTCAATGTTGATTGGCCTAGAAGAGAGGAAAAATTGCCACCAGAAGGCTTGCCTGTACCTCCCAACACATGCTTGGGGTGGGATTTATGCCACAACCTTAGCACTGATTGGCCAGTGAGGCATGCCAAGAGGGGTGTGAAATGTTTTAGAAAAGTTTGTCTGAATGTTTGAAAAAGTTTGGCAGCTTGGGCTCACCTAAATTATTATTGTGGAATGGTTAATAGGGAGCAGCAGAGGGCGGGGGTGGGGAAGGGGCAGCTGTACTGTATAATGGGCACTAGGGGGCAGCAGAGGGTGGGGGTGGGGAAGGGGTGGCTGTACTGTATAATGGGCACCAGGGGGCAGCAGAGGGTGGGGGTGGGGAAGGGTCGGCTGTACTGTATAATGGCCACTAGGGGCAGCAGAGGGTGGGAGTGGGAAAGGGGCGGCTGTACTGTATAATGGCCACTAGGGGCACCAGAGGGTGGGGGCAGGGAAGGGGCAGCTACACTGTATAATGGGCACTAGGGGGCAGCAGAGGGCGGGGGTGGGTAAGGGGCAGCTGTACTGTATAATGGGCACTAGGGGGCAGCAGAGGGTGGGGGCGGGGAAGGGGCGGCTGTACTGTATAATGGGCACTAGGGGGCAGCAGAGGGTGGGGTGGGGAAGAGGCGGCTGTACTGTACAATGGGCACTAGGGGGCAGCAGAGGGTGGGGGCGGGGAAGGGGCGGCTATACTCTATAATGGGCACTGGGACAAGTGGTAAGGGGTGAGGAGAAGGCTGTACTGTTTAAGGGGGACTAGAAGCAGGAGAGAGAAGGAGGAAAACTGGCTAAAAGCTGCAGAAAGAAATTACAGATCCATACACCCCAGCACATATTGTCCCACCCTCTATCCATCTCCTCCAGAGCAGGATCGTCCCTGAAGCCATGATATGCAGCCCCCCATGTCTTGTCCCATCTGGCCCCGTTCCCCATGGTAGTATAAAAATAATAATAGGGAAATACAGTCTGGATGAAATCCCAGTGCACAACTGGTATTTAAAGAGCAGATATCAATGCTGCACCGTCAAACAGGGAGGACAAGTCAAGGGACCCTCCGGGGATCTTTACAAGGTCGGAACTATTCAGTCATTTCGTTTACACCTCAGATGAGAGAGCGGAGAAGATGCTTATAAAATCTGTGGATGATCCCAGGCTGTTGGGGGTTACCAGGGCTTTGGAGGACGGGATTAGAATTCACATCTTCTTGAGCAATTGGAGAACTGCTCTGAAATCACTGAGGGGAAATTCAGTGAAGACAAGTGCGAATTAGCGCACTTAAGATGGTAAAATCAAATTCACGACTAGAAAATGGGGAATAACTGACTAGGTGGCGGCATTGCTGTAAAGGAGCCATGGGTTATCCTGGATCACAAACTGAATATGAGCCAAAAATGTGATGCAACTGAAAAAAAGGCTAATATTATTCTGGGGTGTATTAACAGGAACATCATCTGTAAGATATGGGAGGTCATTGGGGTGTGAGGGATGGGAAAGGATCAGCCAGCTCATTAACTTAAATGCATTTAGGATCAAATTCTGATCTCAATTCAACCTGAATATGGATCTCTGAAGTCAAAATCTTTCCTTCCTGTTTCCATTACTCTAACTAAGGTCAGAATCCGGCCTGTATCAGTGACATTGTACATACTATTACATTTCCATTCCATCCACCCATTATAACATAGACAAATATCCTTCCAAGAATTAAAATCATGATTCATCACTATATTTCATGTTCTCCCGACATAGTATTTTGTGAATTATTGATTTAAAAAACAGTGCAATTGTGAGAGGTGCAAATAAGGTTCAGTGGGGATTGCTGCTATCAAAGCTTTGGATGCACAACATTGTTAACGTGTTTTAGATTTAGGTATGTCTATGTGATTAGCTGGGAAGAACAACTGTCTTCTTTGTTTTGTAGTGAGAAATATCGACATAACGTTACTCATCCTTAAGAGCTGAAGCAAACAAACCAATTTCCTTCAAGGAAAGAGATGACAACAAGAAGATGCTTTCAGAGAAGCATCCCACACAAAATGGTAGCTTCTGGGAAGCTGACGTATGTAGTATGCCAATGTCCAAATGCAATAGTGATATAAACTATGGATAAAATGTTCAAAACGCCAAAGTGATTTATGTGCTTAAGTCCTATTGTAAATCAGTGGGATCTAGGCTATATGCACGTGTGTCTTTTCTAAAGCCCTACCAGCCCTGCTATTGACCTAGGAATGCCTAGCTGCTTTAGACGCCCCCACTGTGGTGTTATGTATATTACTCTGAGTCCCCTTAAATTACTGCCCACTATTGCTAGAGGAATCCTTAGGACTTGCTGCAGTTCTTTCCATCTGTTATTTTCACAGGCCTTTGAGCCGTCTCAAACCAGTCCTGTAGGCTCAGAAGGAGATCAAGCCAAAATCATCAAAGTTAATAACTTTAGCACTGTCCTTTAAGGCCCGGCTTTGTGGAAAGGTGGCTTATCTTTTCCTTCCTGCCTGTATTTTTTCTTCAGACAGTTGCCTGTTGAGTTAACCCCATACTGTCATACAGAAAACAGTCTCAGTAACCAGGAACATACAACATTACTACATATTACAGAACAGCTCCGGATCCATGCTCCAGTTGCACACCAGTTTCTTGGGATGCAGGGATCATTGAGTGAGACTTTCTGGCCTGTTTTATATGGGAGGTTAGATTAGATGCTCATAGTGGTTCCTCTGGCATTTAAATATATGGATCTATGAACAAATGAAAACTGCAGACACAGATGGCTTTGATTTCAGTGGTTTCTTAAGAATGAACCAAAATGGCCAGGCCTATGACAGGGAACAAGACATCGAGTGACTCAAAAACACACCTCAAGGTATCACCTTTTAGTGTAACCTAAACGAGTTAGCTCAGTGTCACCAAATTCTCACAAAAGCCACAAATCTATTGAGAGATTTCCTCAAAGCCTCCTTGACTTCTTTGTTTCTCAGGCTGTAGATGAGGGGGTTGATCATTGGAGTCAGGACTGTGTAGAAAAGAGAAAACACTTTGTTCAGGTTTCTCAGTGCATGTGTTTTTGGTACGACATACACCATGATTAGGGTCCCGTAGAAGGTTGTAACAACAATCAGGTGAGAGGAGCAGATGGAAAATGCCCTTTGCTTCCCAGTAGTGGATGGGATTCTTATAATACTGGCTATGATATAGATATAGGATGTCAGGGTTAATAGAAATGGGGGAAAGATATCTATGGAAGCAAAACAGAAAGCAACAAGTTCTATCAAGTAGGTATCATCGCAGGACAGTTGGACCACTGGGGTGAAGTCACAAAAGAAATGGTCAATTTTACTGGGGCCACAAAAAGTTAACTGTGACATCAAACATATTAATATGGTAACAACCACAAAGGCAATGATACAAGACCCTGCTGCTAACTGGAGGCAAAACTTGCTATTCATAACAGTTCCATAATGCAGTGGTTTACATATCGCTAAATACCGATCATAAGACATCACAGATAAGAGGTAACATTCTGCAGCTGCCAGGCCACTAAAGAAATAATATTGTACAAAACAACTACTAACAGAAATGGTTCTGTCGCCAGTCAGGAGACTGGCCAGCTCCCTGGGCAGGATGGTGGAGGTGTAGCAGGTCTCCAGGCAGGCCAAGTTCCCCAGGAAGAAGTACATGGGGGTATGAAGGTGCTGATCAGCCAGAACTAATGCTGAAATGAGGATGTTCCCAGCCAGGGTCACAATGTAGATCAGTAGAAAGAGCAGGAAGAGAAAGCTCTTCAGTTCAGAGAGTTTTCCAAATCCCAGGAGTATGAATCCCTTGACGGCTGTTTCATTTCCTAGTTCCATGTCTGCCATGGGTTCTACCTTTGGAGGAGAAAACAAACTGAACTGGCAGTTGAAGAACATCAGGGTACTTTTCAATATACTCCATCTATTTCATTGCACAAATGATTAATCTCCCATTTTCCCTTGTGATGATGTGTCCATTTCACTTATGCATCATCTGACCTTCTGCTTTGGATCATATATATTCTATTTCCTCCCCTTCTCCA
This sequence comes from Aldabrachelys gigantea, assembly GCA_026122505.1. NCBI lineage: Eukaryota > Metazoa > Chordata > Testudines > Testudinidae > Aldabrachelys > Aldabrachelys gigantea. Next base: position 48,262,375 of record CM047492.1, read on the forward strand.
AGAAGAAATCAAACAAATTCTCTACCGATCCATACCCCTGGCAGAACTCTGACAGTTTCATTTTTTTAAATTCTCAGTGGTACCCTAAACTCCTAATATTTTACAGAACAAACAATCTCCTAGGCTGGTACGTCACTTCTGATCATGTTCGGATTTTGTTTTCTTTTTTATTGTTTCAGGAGATAGACATTTACCATTATATACTAATAACCCTTAATGTCATCCATTTTTTAAAGAAGGATTGGACACAATCCTTCTAAGCTATTGAGTTGACCTCTCGATCCTGATCTCTTTCTTTATCTCTCTATCTCTCCCTTTTAATACACTGATTTCTCTCTTTACCATTTGTGATGTGTTGATCGTAATTATACTTCGGCATTACAAAATGGAACAGGAGAATTGTCATACTAAAGAAGATTGGAGGAGTGTTTTGAAGAGTGTCCCTTCACTCACAATGTCAACAGACCTTTTCTCTCAAGGAAATACTGGTTTTTTTAGTAGAAAAAAAGTTAAAACCTCAAAACATTTTTTTTAAAAAATATTTAATGTCAGTTATTTTTTGCTTTGGGCAATGAATTGGCTGAAAATTACTGAACATTTTTCAACCCCAAACCAAAACATTTTCTGTTTTTGCCTGAAAATGTTCTCTCTTATTTTGTGTTTTTGCTGTTCCAAGTAAAAAGGAAAGACTTTCGGAGGAAAGCAGATTCTTTTGGAGAAAGCTCAGTTTTCTGTTCTAGAAAACTTTGGATGTAAAACTTTGGACCAGCCATAATGTTAACACAAGACTTGGATTTTGATTTGAATCATCAGAATATGTCCAAGTACATTAGATCATCTATAGTTTCATAAGAGAAATAAATGCTTTCATTTCAGGGTTTAAAGTGATGAATATCTGTTTGGGATAATGAAAAAATGTGTTATATAATTTCTCTGCTTCCTCAGGAGCATTTTATGCTGACCACTGTCAAACAGTCTGACCTTGCAGCTCATAAGATATATCTGCACTCCATTGTAAACCTGGGTGTGTAGGACCTGGGCTTGTGGACTCATTGTTTCCATGCCTGCACTTGAGCATCCAGACTGCATTGCTTACAATGCCTGAACATGAAATCATTTGCAGTCTGGATATTAAGGCATAGGACTTCCCTGAAGCCATTCCTCTTTAAACTAGGGTAGTTCTTTTAGAAAACTCAGACAAATTTATGTTAGCCCTTTCCTGCATTTTGCCTTTACAGTAACTCCTCACTTAACATTGTAGTTATGTTCCTGAAAAATGCTACTTTAAGCAAAATAATGTTAAGCAAATCCAACTTCCCCATAAGAATTAATATAAATGAGGGGAGAGGAGGGTTAGGTTCCAGTGAAATTTTTTTTTGCCAGACAGACTATATATATACACACACAGTATAAGTTTTAAACAAACAATTGAATACTGTACACAGAAATGATGATTGTGAAGCTTGGTTGAGGTGGAGAAGTCAGAGGGTGGAAGAGGATGGGATATTTCCCAGGGAATGCCTTGCTGCTAAATGATGAACTAGCATTTGGCTTAGCCCTCAAATGTTAACACATTGTTGTTAATGTAGCCTCACACTCTATAAGGTAGCATGATAGAAGGAGGGGAGACAGCATGGCAGAGAGAGGGAGAGACAGGCATGCCTTGCCCCTTTAAGTACGCTGACCCACTCTAAATACACTGAATTTTTAAGTAGAGCAGTACATTGGAACAGCAGGTGCTGCCAGCAAGTTCCCTGTGTCCTGAGCCCTGTTGTGTTGTCCCCCCTCCCTCTCTGTGGAGATATGGTACAGGCGCAGGGGGCAGGAGTGGTAGGGGGGAGGACACCCTGACATTAGCACCCCTCTTCCTCCCCAGGCAGGAGGATCCTGGGAGCAGCTCCAAGGCAGAGGGAGGGAGCAGCACACGGCAGTGCGGAGAAGGAAAGCTGAACCCTCTTGCAATCAATAGCCTGCTGGATGGATGCCACACAGGGAACTTAGGGGAGTGGGGAGCTGATAGGGGCACTGCCAGTCCACCCTGAGTCCAAGCCCCCACCAGCTAGCTCCAATGGGCTGCTCTTTTTGCGAGCCTTGGACAAAGCAGGCAGCTGCCAAACAAGTTATAAGGGAGCAGTGCACAACTTTAAACGAGCATGTTCTCTAATTGATCAGCAATGTAACAGTTAAACAACGTTAACTAGGACAACGTTAAGTGAGGAGTTACTGTATCTTTTTTTTTCTTTTTTCTCTAGACATTCAGGGTTGTGTCTTCATCCCAGGGTTAAGATATCCAGAAGGGACAAGAGATTTTGGGTCTTCTGCCTGAAATATGTTAAGGGCACCTGGTTTTCAGAATGTGCAACTTTGATTTGTCTCAGTTCAGTCTCCTTAATACTTAGGTACCACAGAATGGTTAGACAGTTTTCAAATTCTTGGTCAGTGCCCTGAGAATAACTCAATTACTTCCAGTGTGAATGCAAGCAGAAATGAGTCACTCCTGATTCACATCGATTTCAATGAGAGAACCTCACACATTGATTTAAATGGGATTGCACCCAGTCTGCTATTATAGCTAGAGTTTTCAGCTCAGTTTTCTGGATTTAAAAAAATATTTTGACTCTGCAGGGAGTCTATAGTGATGACAGAAATAAAAACAGACAGACAGAGGAAAGAGGGGAGCAGAGAGATATATGGAAATGGTTAGGTAGATAGATAAGATGTATGGGGAAAGAAAGAAAGAAAGATCCCCGTAAATATCTTTTGTATCTATCTATCTAGCTAGCTAGCTCTGCACCCTTCTGTATTTTTTATTGACCTGCTTGACATGTGTATCGTCTTTTAATTCAATTTCATATAATAATGGAATTATTATTTTAGTCTGATCCATAAAATTATTCATATCACTCAATTATTCATATTCATCAACATTCACAGTGATTCCGGAGAAGAAGCAGCATGATAAGACATAGCTTTGACACAACACATTGAATATTCCTAGCCTGTTAAAGACCATTCTTCCCCACCACCCCAGTGAGCAAAGCCTTAGCTCACGTTTGCCACTTCAAAATCCCATGATTTAATTGAAACAGAAATGGTGGAAATGTTTTACCTTTAAATCTGTTATGCGCAAGGCTGATTTTCAGATACCGTCCCTTTCCCCAGTGATTCAGAGATCAGCATTCTGGTTCTGCAGTTTATCTTCTTCCATCATCTGCTTCATGTTCTTCAACAGCGCCAGGAGAGAGATCAACTACGAGTGTTCCTTACAGTGTTATTTGCCTCATGCCCAGTTCCTACAAGAGAGACCCTCTCCAGATTTCTCTTTTATCCCTTCTGTGGGAAGGTGACATCTCCCTTGATGCTTACCTTGATTAATGAAAAGCAAAACTCAATAACACACTAGTGCTGTAGACGGCACAAACATCAGAAGGAATGGAGACAAACTGCTACCCTCCAAGGAAATAGCCTTCCTTACTACATGCATGTGATGAGATCCCTGGTCACCTCCAATTATGGTGCTACAGTCCAATAAAAGACACTTACAAAAAAACTATTGCACATTTTCCCACTCAACTGCTGTTTAGGAGACTCTTTAAAAAAAAAAAACAGAGTGAGGTCCCTCACCCATGTCTTCAGGTTGGACAGAGAAAGAGAGAGTGTGACACCTGGTCATGTACTCAGTGTAAGATATCAGATAATGGTTGGGATTTTCCAACATTCTGCTGACTTTCAAATGGACTTCTGCTCTTAAATTATGTAGACACTTGTGAAAAGCTCACATATTGTATTCTCTGTACCACTCTGGGAAGAATGAGAGAAGACATTCAGGCTGAAAATTTTGAAGGGGCCTCAGTGAGTTCAGCCCTGCATTGCCAATGCCTTTTGATGGCATTTCAGTGTCTACCTTCCTTAGGGACATTTCAGACACCCAGCCTCAGGTACTAGACTTCTATGGAGACACAAATGTCTACACACATCTTAGTGACTTCACATTTTTCATTAGCTATGCTCTAATATGCCCATCAATGTGGCATCTGGGAGTGTCACTCACATTCATGGAATTATTCTTCGAGTGTCCAAGTGTGGTAGTGGACTATTATTATGCACAGGGGAAACTGAGGCAAGGGGGGATTAAACAGCATCTCAGAGTCACACAGTGAATGTGTGAGAGAGCCAAGCAGAGTCTCAGACTAGAAGACTTAAAGGCCAGAAGGGATCATAATGATCATCTAGTCCAGTGGTTCTCAATCTTCTGTACTGATGATACTTTTCACATAGCAAGCCTTTGAGTGCGACCCCCACCCTTATAAATTAAAAAACACTTTTTAATATATTTAAAACCATTATAAATGCTGGAGGCAAAGTGGGGTTTGGGGTGGAGGCTTGCAGTCCTGACCTCCCCCAATGTAATAACCTCCGTGACTCCCTGTGGGGTCCTGATTCCCAGTTTGAGAACCCCTGATCTAGTCTGACCTCCTGCACTTCACAGACCAGAGAAGATTAGCTGCCCACTCCTGCAAGAGGCCCATAACCTCTGGCTGAGTGACTGAAGTCCTCAAATCATGATTTAAAGACTTCAAGTTACACAGAATCCACCATTTACTCCAGTTAAAACCAGCAAGTGACTATGCGGCTGCAGAGGAAGGTGGTAAAAAAGACAAAAACAAAAAATCCCCAAAATTAAACCAGGGTCTCTGCCAATCTGACCCGGGGAAAAGTTCCATCTAAACCCCAAATATGGTGGGCAATTAGACCCTGAGCATGTTGGCAAGACCCACCAGTCAGACACCTGGATAAGAATTGTCTGTAGTAACTCACAGACTATGACAGAAAAAACAGGTTATCTTCTCAAAGAAAGAGATTGGGTTAGTCTGCCATGACCTACCTTTAGTAAAACCATAGTGTATTTAGTGTATGATTTTCATTACCCTCTCTTTCAATATTTGTTCTAAGAGCTTGCAAACAATTGAGATCAAACTAACAGGCCTGTAGATCCTGAATTATTTCCCCCCCTTTTCTTATACAGTTTCTATATTTGCAGTTCTCCAGTCATAGGGTAAAACGCCTGAGTATCTCAAGTTCCATTGTCTTGATTTAAGCTCAGAACCATCCACCCTACATTTTGCACTCTGATTTTATCTCAGTTCACAGTATGGTGGTGTGTGGGCATGGAGGGTATCTAGCTGGTTTCCTATGTGCTTTTAAGCTCGTTAAAGAACTGCCTTGACCAAGGTGGGTCTTTCTATCTGCATCCAGTGGGGAAAAGTTGTAAGCTGCCTTCTCTGATCTGTCATATCTCTTACCTCTAGACTGGTCAAGTGCAGTATATTTTTGGGTGCTAAGAGCCCCTCGGTGCCAACTGGCAGAGGAACCAATGTACGGTGACTCAAATTACACCTGAAACACTCACTACACCTAACACTTTGCTGTCATTATTATCCCTTCGCATAACACAAGACCCAGTGATCACCCAGGGGATGTTGTGAAGGCCAAAATTTTAACTGAGATTAGATAAATTGATGGAGGATAAATCCATCAATGGCTACCCTATGCTCTTTGTGTCCCTAGCCTCCAACTGCCAGAAACTGGGATGGATCACTAGATAATTACCCTGTTCTATTAATTCCCTACATAATAGGAAAGTAAGAACAAAAGAACAGCCATACTGGGTCAGACCAATGGTCAATCTAGCCCAGTATCCTGTTGACATAACATTTTACTAGCCCACCACAATGCATATTAATAAAAATAATATTAATGGCATCTAATTTGCTTTCAAGACTGAAATTATGTCAGTCTAGACTAATATTTTGATAGACCTTCCAATCAAAACCTCCAGAGTGAAAGCACTGAATTCTACATTGGTATATGAGAGCCTTATTCTCTCCTTCCTCTGCAAAGGGGGAAATTCCAGACTGGATGATTCTCCTCTCCAACAGCAGTAGTAATATTTTTGCATCTACTTTACAGTCACATTTTAAAAAGCCCAAGAGACATAGGAACCTTAGTACTATTGACCGTCAATAAGACTTATGCTGAAGTCCAGATTTTTAAAGAGATTGAGGTATTTTAAAGATATTTGAAATCAGTAGATGTTGGGCATGTAGGTGCTTTTGAAAACTCCACTAGGCATTAAATACCCTTAAAATATGTCTCTAAGTGCCTAAGTCATTTTTGAAAATGGGATTTAGGATGTTAAGATGCTTAGTTGCTTTTGAAAATTTTACCCCTAATTCCTATTTAATTTCTGTAGCAGTAGCCAGCCTAAATCCTTCGGGGACACTTCAAGAATCCCGTTTTATGGCTATAATGGAATTTTCTCTGAATCTTAATAATTATAAATGATTGCGTAAAAAGCAATCACTATTAAAATAACCTCCCCCCAAACATTTACAATAAAAGCTAGTGATGAAACTAGTAAAAGTTTCTCTTAAAAAAAACAACATAAAACTCTAAAGGCCTATAGAATTCAGTGGAGAATAAAATCATTGGTTTAAAATTGTGAAACCAACCTAAGTAATATATACCTCTGCTAGGCTTGTTTAAAAATTACTAAGAGAGGTTATCACTGTCTATTCAGTATCTTTAGCATTATCCCATTAGAAGAAGAAAATAAGATAATTAGCAAAACACATACATAGATCCTGATTTAAAAAGAAATCATGATTACATTCAAGACATCACTTATTATGCACTTGACTTTAATCATATGTTTAAGTCTTACTGGAGTTAATGGGTGAAATCTTAGCAAAACTCCTCTTGATTTAAATAGTCACTGAATTTGCTTAAAAAGCACTTAAACAGAACATATTTCAAGTTAGCACATTCTGAAAGTCAGTCCTTGGTGTTTCTGGTCTCCCTCCTGGAGTGATCGCACCAAGGCCGGGCTCTGGAAGTCTCAGTGAGCTCCGATCCCAGCGGGGTCCGCACAGGCAGTTCCAGGTGGGTGGGACACTCACTAAAGCTCCTCACCTGTGATACAGGCGCACAAGTCCCATGGATTCTTGCCCTCCATTTTAAAATGTTACTTTTTTTTTTAATTTTGTCTGTATGTTTTTAATATTTATATTTATACCCTTTTAAATATCTTTTACTTGTATTTCCTGTTTTATTTTATTGTTGTTTATATATATTTTAAGTTTCATTTTATTTTATTTCCCTTTTTACGGTTTTTATGTATTTTACACATTTTAATTTTTTTTTCAGTTTTTATTATTTTACTTGTTAAGTCTGTTAACAGTTTTTTATTTTATTTATTTCTATTTTACATTTATTTGCACTTTCTATCAATGTATTATTTTTTCTATTATTTATTCTACTTTATGTGAATCGTATACTCTGTTGTCCACTCCTTTGTGCTCCTATCTTCTCACTCCAGTGAGGATCTTCAGCTAGGCCCCTCACCCCATCATGGTAGTCATGCGCCGCCCCAGCCCAAGTCTCTTTGTCTCCTGACTCCTGCCAGACCCCCACCATTGCAGGCCATGGGTGCTGAAGCGTACCCCCTGGCTTGAAGTGGTTCCATCCTATATAGTTTGGTTCAATGGCTTTCAGCACCCCACTACAAAAATTGTTCCAGCACCTCTGTTCCAGCTGGGTTGCTTGTCCCAGGAGTCAGCTGACTGGTGTAGGGGCCAAAAAGGGCAACGGTGGGGGAAAGGGTTTACTTTCCTTGTGTTAAGATCCAGAGGATCTGGGTCTTGGGGTTCCCCGGGCAAGGTTTTGGGGGGACCAGAGTGTACCAGGCACTGGAATTCCTGGTTGGTGGCAGCGCTACAGGTCCTAAGCTGGTAATCAAGCTTAGAGGAATTCATGCTGGTACCCCATCTCTTGGACGCTAAGGTTCAGGGTGGGGAATTATACCATGACAGCATCGTTTTAGGAACATGAATAGAATAGAATGTGACTCCTGATTAGGAAGAAGACAATTCAATTATAGAGTGTGGGGTATTGATACACACTGCAGTTATTGCTGTAACTCCATGAGCAGGGTGAACCCACTTCTTCCCTGCCCCATCACTTCTCTTTCTCTCTGATAGATGCATAGGGAATCTCCTAGCATGGGCCACCTAATTCGTCTCTCCTTTCCTGGACTAATCCATGACCTCAAAGGAATAATTGCAATCTGTTACTTCTTACTAGCCACCAGAGGACACAATGGATGTACAAGCTAAAGACAAATATTCCCTTTGAGTAAAGCAAGTGGGCTAAATATCTTCTTTAAAAAAAACAGCTCTGACAAAAGCTACATTTAATAAATCCTTTTGCAGATCAATTCCAACAGCCAAGGAAGAGTGGTTTCAGTGGCCAGCCATTATGGATAAAAGCAAGGGGAACAAAGAAAATTGCACTGCAGAAGTTTGAAGGAATGGGAAGCACCACAGATGCGGCCACAGAATAAGTGGAAAAGCACTGAGGATTAATTGTGAAAAATGGGGCTATCCTGATGCTAATCACAAGAAACATAACTTGCATCAATGTTTTTGGGAAAGACTAGAGAGCAAGGTGCAGCATCCTTGCTGTATATTCACTGTAACCTGGGAGGAATCTACTTTTGAAGTTCTCTGTACAGGAATACTGAGAGATAGAAAGAAAGAAGTTTTCTGAAAAGCAAAGGGACTGTTGCTTTGTGTTTAGAGAAAGGGCTACCTTTTCTGCTTTGATAGTCTCCATAGCTCCACTGAAGTCTTCATGCCCTACCTCAGATTATACCAGGTGAGAGTTCTTTGGGCCCCAGCCCTGTAAGACAATCAGTGATTTCCCTTCACCTCATAGAATCCAGACTTTATTTCTATTGCAGAGCTCAGCACAGGGATGTGATCAACTCCATGAGGATACCTGGCACATGAAGGAAGTGTGGGTGTGATCAACTACTGTGCTCACTCCACATTTACAGAAGTTAAACTCCATTGATTTCAATGGAGATGCACCAGGGTCAAAGTGAATTAATGTAAGGCTATGTTAAGCACAGGAAGGCTGGGATTCTCAAAGGATAGGTAGATAGATAGATAGATAGATAGATAGTCATCTCCACATATAGGGGCATATTCAAAATTATTAAATTATTTCATGTTGTGAGTTTTTTAAAACCAGTCTGAATCCACAGCTATCTATTGCTGAGTTACCTCTAATGTACATCAATGTATGTGACCCTATAGATGAGGACGCTAGCACTACCTCTGACTTAACACTTCCCAATATTAAGACCATGTTTTCATTTTCTTATGACTTTGTAAAACTTTAAATGCCAAGTGTCTAACCTCAAGCTTAATTTTTGTTTTTTAATTTTCAGCCAAAATGATTTATGCATTTTCAGTAACGAGGGTAGAGAAAGGCACATTGCTTTATCCATGTTAAAATATTCTGATGACCTTTTTGTTGAGATGCTCTGGTGCCCACACGCTGTGGCTCAAGGATTTGAAATTTGGCAAGGTGTGGCTTTGATTCAGGAATGTGACTTTTGTCTTCCTCATGAAAATCGGCCCCAAATTTGGCAAATCTATAAGCCTTTGACAAATTGCAGTTCACACATGATTATTAGAAACCTGCTAGAGCTCCACAACTACATTTCACAAATAGTCCCTTGGAAAAATGGTGAGTGATCAGGCATTAAAATCCCTGTATCATGATGCATACAAACAGAGGGCTGAACCTTAATTGGACCTTGAACATTTCCTACTTTGACTTAGCAGACTCAGTTATATTCTTGTAATAATGGTGTTTTGTGCCTGTGTGTGTATATATATATATATATAATTACATGCTCAGATTTCTTGTTGTTTCTTTGTTTAAATTTATGATTAGACACATCCCATGACAAATACAGAATGGCGAAATCAAACACTCATCACAGAATTCATCCTTCTGGAATTCGGGGATCTCCAGAAACTGCAGTTTCCTCTCTTCCTGCTGTTTCTAGTGATTTACATTGTGACCATGGCTGGGAATCTCACCGTTATTGTGCTAGTTGTGACAGATCGGCACCTTCACACCCCCATGTACTTCTTCCTGGGGAACTTGTCCTGCTTGGAGACCTGCTACAGCTCCACCATCCTGCCCAGGCTGCTGGCCAGTCTCTGGGCTGAGGACAGAACCATTTCCGTTCGCAGCTGCATCATGCAGTTTTACTTCTTTGGTTGCCTGGCTGGTACCGAATGCTTCCTCTTATCCATTATGTCTTATGATCGGTATTTAGCCATATGTAATCCACTGCGCTATGCAGCTATAATGAACACCAGGGCTTGTATCCAGATGGCCGCAGGGTGCTGGATAAGCGGCTTTGCCGTCAACAGCATCATTGTCTATTTGATTTTCCAGTTAGTGTTCTGTAGTCCTAAGGAAATTGACCATTTCTTTTGTGATTTCACCCCACTGATCAAACTCTCCTGCAGTGATACCGACTTACTCACCCTAGTTGATTTCTCATTCTCTACCATGTGTGCCCTACCTCCATTTCTATTAACGCTGGCATCCTATGTTTGTATCATCACCACCATCCTAAGAATCCCTTCCACCACTGGGCAGCAAAAGGCATTTTCCACCTGCTCCTCGCACCTCATTGTGGTTACCACTTTCTTTGGCACCCTGATAATTGTCTACATGGTGCCACCTGTCAACACTCTAATAGATTTAAAGAAAATTTTCTCTGTCTTCTACACCGTTCTAACCCCATTAGTCAATCCCCTCATATATAGTTTCAGAAACAAAGAAGTAAACATTTCCCTGAGGAAATCTGTCAGGAAATTTTGTACCTTTATGAGGAGGCAAAAAAATTACTAGATTAACTTTTAGATTCAAATGAAATGGGGATAAGTTTATTGGGTCCCACACTCAGCTACTGTGTTGGGAAAGGGTTAGATTTGTGTTGGTAAATGCTGATTTCACCGTACATGCACAAAGTGACCAAAATATTATTTCCATAATAACTCATACGTACAGATAAGCAAAGTATGAAAAATGTTGCTAAGAACATAAGAACATAAGAATGGCTATACTGTAGAGTTTCTCAAACAGGGGTTGCCACTTGTGTAGGAAAAGCCCCTGGCAGGCCCGGCCGGTGTGTTTACCTGTCCAGTCTGCAGGTCTGGCTGATTGCAGCTCCCACTGGCTGTGAATCGCTGCTCCAGGTCAATGGGGGCTGCTGAAGTGGCAGCCAGTAAGTCCCTTGGCCCTCACCACTTCCCATAGCCCCCATTGGCCTGGAGCAGCAATCAGTGGCCAGCGGGAGCGACGATTGGCCAGACCTGCAGACAGGGCAGGTAAACACACCGGCCCGGCCCGCCAGGCGCTTTTCCTACACAGTGGCAACCCCTGTTTGAGAAACCCCGCTGTACTGGGTCAGACCAAAGGTCCATCCAGCTCAGTATCCTGCCTACCAGGGTGATTTTCTGTGGCCTGTGTTGTGCAGGATGTGAGACTAGATGATCATCATGGTCTCTTCTGACCTTATATAAACTTTGGCCAGGTTTATTGCAGATGAAGCATGGTTCTAGCTCCCTGGATCAATGTCTGTAGTTACACTAGCACACATATGCCTATGACAGTGGAGTCAGCTCAGTGAATGTCTGGACTTTCCATTCCCCCTTCGGCTGATATACTCAGCGACAGAGTTCAACTTCCTTATTCATATTGAGTATTTCTTTCTCTCGTGAGCAGTCCCATTGAAACCCATGGAACTCCTTAACATAAGGCTCTAAAAAAACATGAGTAAAGGTGATAAAATCTGGCCCCAAATATACACTCAGTGTCATTCATATATAATGAACCTTTCTTCCCTTACTTCTGCAGAAACAGCACAGCCATAAAGAGTCAACTACAGTTGTGCCAACCACAATCTAAAGCCAGTTTCGAATTTCAAGTTCAATTGCACTTGAGCAATGAAGGTAGTTTATAATGTGCTGATTCCCTGAGAGGATGATTCAATGGGACCCCTGCCTTACTCGGGGCACAGTATGGATGCACAGGGGGTGAAGTTAAGGAGGTGTAGGGCAACCACACATCAGGCATTTTCCAACATTCAAGTCCTTGTCTTTACAAGTCAAATATTGCCTTCGTCTGTTTGTTTAAGACAGGTTTTTTAATGCAATTTAATTACATGATTGTAGTAGAAAGATAGCCTGAAGAATGGGCCTGGTGCAAAGCCTGAGGCCTGAGGCAAAGGTAGAAAAACTCATACTATGAGCAACAGTCAAGCCCTGTCAAGAACAGATGCTTGCCTGAAACGCGGCACCAGTATTGCTAGCATTCCTAAAACACACTTAATGAATAAACACATTCCAGCAGGCCAGCACAGCAACACCCCAATCTAACACACAATGGCATAGTTTGACAATAGCAATGAAAAGTGCAATTTTTTTTGTGAAACATCAGAAGAAATGTACAAAGACAAGTGGTGAATGGGGGAAAAAGGAGGCGGTAACAAACATGTCATGAAATACATAAGGTTATATATAAGTTGGTTATTCCAGATTGTTTGTCTCAGTCTATAAATTTTGGGATACATCACTTTAAGCCTTCAGCTGGCCTAACTTTAGGACTTCGCTTTGTCAGTAATAAACCTGACCAGGTGCCTTCACTACTAACAGGTCTCTGGTCACTGGGCAGTTCGACTGAATCCTGCTGTACAGTCAGTGAGTCACTGAAGCGTGCAGAGAGAACACGCATGCAGCCAACATCTGACTACTGAAATGCTTCATGGTTTTCACAGTTTCATCACATTTAAGGCCAGAAGAGACTTGAGCTTAACCGTCTGACCTCCTGTATCTCTCAGGCAATGAAAATTCACCCAGATACCCCTATGCTGAGCCCAACGACTTCAGCTAAACTTAGAATTTAAGTCCTCAGGAGACTGCACTGTGGTGAGCCAAAGGCAGAGAACAGGACAGACCAAGGTGACCCAAGTGCAGGGAACTGATCAGCTGAGATGTGGTTTTGACATGTGTCCACCAGGAAATGGGCCAAAGATACCAGATTGTCATCATGTTTCACCACCATTTAGACAGTAGCAGAAGCACCTGGATTCATATCAGTGGAAAGCCCAGCTGACTGCTCCCGATGAGCTAGCCTGTTTGCAACAACTGGGGAATTGGGGATTTAAATAACTGACATATAAACACAACACACCTTGATGGACTTTAAACTGTGTCTTCACTAATATATCCCATTAGTAATGGAGAATTGCAGTTAGAACATTTAGGTATTAATTAACAGCAACATTGATTGTGTCATGTCCTCTGAAATATTGCCGGTAAGTTGCAATGGGTTTCCAATAGTAAAGTCCAAATTGTTCCCTGGTGTAACTCCTCTGTTTTCACTGGTTACACCAAGGGTTCATCTGAAACAGTGAGTTTTACCACTGAGATACTGAGCTTGGTTCTGATAACAGATACAGCAGAGACTGTAAAAAGACTCAAACATAGCTGTAGAGCTGGATTTAGAGTCCTGGTCCTTTATTTCCAAACATTCCGAGTCAGAGTTTTAATGGTATTTTTTTGCCTAAAAATGCAGATAGGAACCTAGTGAGATATTCAAAAGCAGCCGGGGGTGAGATACAAAAAATGGACTTTGGCTCCTAACCACTATAGGTGCCTAAATCCCAGAATCCTGCCTCAGTGGGATTCTCTAAACATCCACGCAGCTGCTTCTGAAGTCTATAGGCATCTAAAATCAACTTGGAGCCTACTTTTTGCAGTCAAATTCCTTAGCGGGCTTAGAGTTCTGTCTCTGGGCAGCGGGACTGCAGCCTGAAACCAGGCGTCTGGACACATACATCCCAGACTCTCTCCACCTAACTCACCTGAGGGGTCCAATCTGGTAGGTGAGCTCACAGAAAAAGGCTGATGTGGAAGTAAGAACTCCATTGTCATTTTTAGCCTAGTGGTTAGGGTACACAGCTGAGATGTCAGAGATCCCTGGTTCAAGTTGCCCCTCTACTGAAGGGAGGAAAAGGGGAAATTTGCCTATCCTTAATTTAAAATATGAATATACTGAATCTATGCTGAAGTGATAGATACAAGTATTCCTAGAAGAAAGAAAGAATGAAAGAAAGAATAACTTGGGCCAAAATTTTCAATCCTTGATTCATGATATTTAGGTTCCTATATTTTTATTTGGCTGTGGAAATTAGCTTAGAAACCCATATTCAAAAACAATCTACCCGAAATAATGATGCTGTTTTTCATTGCTACACACTGATTTTCTCAGCTAACTCGGACAGTTCCAGATATGGAGATATGCATGCTGTAGTTTATTATGTATTGACAGATCTTCATGAAGCAAACCACTCCCATGATCCTCATTTTCTATCACCACAGCCTGATTAAAAAAGAGGAAAACAAAGAAGTCAGAAGCCATTAATCTATACCCCTCTGACTCATTAAACCAGCAGAATTTATCCTACATTCCTTTAAATTGAAAAAAAAAATACTTGGATTCTCTGAATTCATGTGCATTTTACCCACAGAATTTCTCAGGGCCTCCTTAACATTGGTATTTTGCAGGCTATAAATTACGGAATTGACTAGGGGAGTCAGGACTGTGTAGAAGAGACAGAACCCTTTGTTCAGGTCTTTCAGTGTTTTGGATAATCAAAGTCTCATAGAATAGTGTAACAAAGAGGAGGTGAGAGAAGCAGGAGGGAAAGGCCTTTTCCCTGCCAGTGGTTGAAGATATTCATAGGATGAGGGGAGATGATGCAGATATAGGATATTAAAATTAAGAGGAAAGGAGGCAGAGTGAAAATACAGGCAAATGTTGCAATGTATCATTACTTTATTTCTTTGAATTCAGACCCATAACATGCAAGAACACAAAAACTAAGAGACAAAGCAGGCTGCTTCCTAAGACAGAGAGGTACAAGTCTAGGCTGGCTGGCTGCAGAATGACTCACAACAGCTAGACAAGGTCAGCTCCCAGACTGCTGCACTGGGTGGCACAGTATGGGGATGAGGTGAGCAGCCCTCAGTGGTGAAAGAACAGGTTAAGGACTATTGAGAACAGCTGGACATGCACAAGTCCATGGGAGCGGATCTAATGCATCCGAGGGTGCTGAAGGAATTGGCTGATGTGATTGCAGACCTATTAACCATTATCTTTGAAAACTCACGGTGATGACTGGAAAAAGGCAAATATAGTTCACATCTTTAAAAAAGGGAAGAAGGAGAATCCGGGGAACTACAGGCCAGTCAGCCTTACCTCAGTCCCTGCAAAAATTGTGAAGCAGGTCCTCAAGGAATGCATTTTGAAGCACTTGGAAGAGAGGAAGGTGATCAGGAGCAGTAAACATGGATTCACCAAGGGCAAGTCATGCCTGACCAATGTGATGAAAGATGAATGCTCAAAAAGTAGCAGAGTAACAGAAAGAAAGAAAGAAAGAAAGAAAGAAAGAAAGAAAGAAAGAAAGAAAGAAAGAAAGAAAGAAAGAAAGAAAGAAAGAAAGAGTAAGGTCAGTAATGGGTAACCCTTTTCTGAAGCAATGAAATGGCCATGTCTAAGCAACTATATCAGTTCATCTCTATTTCACTATAGGCTAAAAATTTTCCTTTAAGCTTCTATGCCTGTTTCTGAAAGCAACTCGATTCAGAATAGTTTTTCTCAGGGACTGTTTGACCTCTTTGTTTCTCAGGCTGTAGATAATAGGGTTGATCATGGGAGTCAGATCTGTGTAGAAAAGAGAGAATATTTTGTTTAGAACCTTGGGAGTGTTGCTTGTTGGAAACACATAGACAGTAATCAGGGTCATGTATAAAATTGTCACCACAATGAGGTGAGAGGAGCAGGTGGAAAAGGCCTTTTGCCTCCCTGTGGTGGAAGGGATTGTCAGAATGGCAGTGATGATATAAATGTAGGATGTCAGTGTCAGTAGCAAAGGCACAAGTGTCCCAATGGTAAAGACAGTAAATGTGGCCAGTTGCAGAGTCTGGGTGTCACCACAAGACAGTTTTATCATGGGTGAAAAATCACAAAAGAAGTGGTCAATGTATTTGGAACCACAGAATTTTAATGGAAACAGGAAATAATTCAGTGTGCCATTGACCAGAAAACTATATTCCCAGGATCCCGCCACTAGCTGGAAACAAACTCTGCCATTCATCAGAGCAGCATAACGGAGTGGATTGCATATTGCTAAATATCGATCATAAGACATTGCCGCAAGCAGCAAATTTTCTGTTGTTGCTATGATAGCAAAAAAATATGTTTACACTAGGCAGCACTTAACAGAAATGGTTCCATCCCCAGTCAGGAGACTGGCCAGCATCCTGGGCAGGATGGTGGATGTGTAGCAGATCTCCAGCAGGCCAAGTTCGCCAGGAAGAACTACATGGGGGTGTGAAGGTGCTGATCAATGTAGATCAATGTAGATCAGTAGAAACAGCAGGAAGAGAAGGGGCTGAAGTTCAGGGGCATTCCCAAATCCTCAGAGGATGAATTCCACGACCATGGTTTCATTTCTTCCTTCCGCTTTCTCCATAATATGTATCTAGAAACATAAAACCATTAAATATTAATGGAGGAGTACACACAGCAGGTTGTCCTGTCGGTTACACTGTTGGGAAACTGGAGTAGGTAACCTGATAGCACTGCATCTCTCCACTGGAAAAATGAAGTTAAGACGTTGAACTTCCAATATATGATGATGGAGTACACGCAGTCAGGTTGTTCTATCACTTACACTGGCAGAAAGCTGGAATAGGTAACCTCGTGCCACTGCATCTCTCCACTGGACAAATTAAGTTGTCAATAAACAGAGGAAGACTCATATCGTTAAGAGGTTGAGCTACCAATATAGGTGAACCAAGAGCATGGAACCATATTGAACTACAGAAATGTCCTGTCTAAGTCCTGTAAGCTATTTTGAACTCTAAATAAAGACTTTTAAGCTCCGATTTTGAAGTATCTGTATCACATCAGTGTCACATCAACAAATCTACAAGACATAATAAAAAAACTAATAAATTGGAAATGAAAGATGTTTAGAGTTCAGCCAAGGGTACATCCCCCCTCACCAAAACAAACAAACAAACAAAACACCTAAACACACATCATGGGCTGTTTCCTGATCTCATTTACACCAGGATGAATTACATCAGCATCATATGGATTTACATAAGTGTAACTGAGATCAGAATCCAACCCCAAATAAAGAAATGTAAAGGAAATAAAAATGAAAATGAATCAGAAAAGAAAGTAGAGAGTCATATTTATCCAGAAGGGAGAATGATCTGCTTGTAGAAAAATGAAAAACTGGAGAATCACAGAGATATCTAGACAGAATAAGGTGAATATATGGAGAGAGAGAGTTTATTTCTCAAAATTTTATGAGCAATAAAATACAGATAAGTTTAAAGAGAATTAGCAGATCCTTGCTATTAAAGCAAAGGTATCAGACTCAATAACTCTGAAATCTCTTCCTGTTTTTTATCCTAAACACTTAGACTCATAGAATTGTAGAAGATTAGGGTTGGAAGAGACCTTAGGAGGTCATCTAGTCCAACCTCATGCTGAAAGCAGAACTTACCCTAACTAAATCATCCCAGCCAGGGCATTCTCAATCCGGGCCTTAGAAACCTCTTAGAATGGAGATTCCACCACCACCTTAGGTAACCCACTCCAGTGCTTCACCACCCTCCTAGTGAAATAGTGTTTCCTAATATCCAACCTAGACTCCCCCACTGCAACTTGAGACCATTGCTTCTTGTTCTGTCATCTCCCACCACTGAGAAGAAGCTGAGCTTCATCTTCTTTGGAACCCTTCTTCAAGTAGTTGAAGGCTGCTATCAAATCTCCCCTCACTCTTCTCTTCTGCAGACCAAACATACCCAGTTCCCTCAGCCTCTTCTCGTAAGTCATGTGCCCCAGCCCCCTGATAATTTTTGTTGCCCTCTGCTGCACTCTCCAATTTTTCCACACCCTTTCTGTAGTGGGAGACCCAAAACTGGATGCACTACTCCAGATGTGGCCTTCTTGGTATATCTTTATATATCAATTCTATATATATGCTAGCTTCTGAGCTCTTCATCCATTGATTTATGATGCACCCATATAAACTATGTCTCTACCAAGAGTGGCAACGGTACATTGACATTGGTGTAACAGGAATGTATGTGATACAAAAATGAAATTGGAGAAAGACACATATGCACAGAGAAGTGAGATTATATTTTTGTTTCAAAATTTTAACAAACAATAAAACTGGCTAACCTAGTGAGAAGGGCTTTAAACTAGGTTTGACGGGGATAGGTGAACAAAGCCCACAGGTAAGTGGGGAACATGGAGACCTGGGAGACGGGTCGGAAATAAGAGGGAGCATGGGCTATAATGGCAGAGAGAAAGGAGCGTGAGAGCAAAACTGGGAGGCAAGATCAAACCAGTGTCTTAGATGCCTATATACAAATGTGAGAAGTATGCCTAATAAGCAGGAAGAACTGGAAGTGCTAATAAAGAAATACAGCTATGACATTGCTGGCATCACTGAAACTTGGTGGGATAATACACACGATTGGAATGTTGATGTGGATGAGTATAGCTTGCTCAGGACGGATAAACAGGGGAAAAAGAGAGGAGGTGTTGCCTTACATATTAAAAATGTACACACTTGGACTGAGATGGAGATGGACATAGGAGACGGAAGTGTTGAGAGTCTCTGGGTTAGGATAAAAGGGGTAAAAAATAAGGGTGATGTGGTACTTGGAATCTACTACAGGCCACCTAACCAGGTGGAAGAGGTGGATGAGGCTTTTTTGAAACAACTAACAAAATCATCCAAAGCCCAAGATTTGGTGGTGATGGGGGACTTCAACTGTCCAGATATTTGTTGGGAAAATAACATTGCGGGGCACAGACTATCCAATAAGTTCTTGGACTGCATTGCAGACAACTTTTTATTTCAGAAGGTTGAAAAAGCTACTGGGGGGAAGCTGTTCTAGACTTGATTTTAACAAATAGAGAGGAACTTGTTGAGAATTTGAAAGTAGAAGGCAGCTTGGGTGAAAGTGATCATGAAATCATAGAGTTTGAAATTCTAAGGAAGAGTAGAAGGGAGTACAGCAAAATAGAGTCAATGGATTTCAGGAAGGCAGATTTTGGTAAACTCAGAGATCTAATAGATAAGGTCCCATGGGAATCAAGACAGAGGGGAAAAACAACTGAGGAGAGTTGCCAGTTTTTCAAAGGGACACTATTAAGGGCCCAAAAGCAAGCTATTCTGCTGGATAGGAAAGATAGAAAATGTGGTAAAAGACCACCTTGGCTTAACCACGAGATCTTGCATGATCTAAAAAAGAAAAAGGAGTCATATAAAAAATGGAAACTAGGTCAGATTACAAAGGATGAATATAGGCAAACAACACAGGAATGCAGGGGCAAGATGAGAAAGGCAAAGGCACAAAATGAGCTCAAAGTAGCTATGGGTATAAAGGGAAATAAGAAGACTTTTTATCAATACATTAGAAGCAAGAGGAAGACCAAGGACAGGGTAGGCCCACTGCTTAGTGAGGAGGGAGAAACAGTAACAGGAAATTTGGAAATGGCAGAGATGCTTAATGATTTCTTTGTTTCGGTCTTCACTGAGAAGTCTGAAGGAATGCCTAACATAGTGAATGCTAATGGGAAGGGGGTAGGTTTAGAGGATAAAATAGAAAAAGAACAAGTTAAAAATCACTTAGAAAAGTTATATGCCTGCAAGTCACCAGGGCCTGATGAAATGCATCCTAGAATACTGAAGGAGCTAATAGAGGAGGTATCTAAGCCTCTAGCTATTATCTTTGGAAAATCATGCGAGACAGGAAAGATTTCAGAAGACTGGAAAAGGGCAAATATAGTGCCCATCTATAAAAAGAGAAATAAAAACAACCCAGGAAACTACAGACCATTTAGTTTAACTTCTGTGCCAGGGAAGATAATGGAGCAAGTAATTAAGGAAATCATTTGCAAACACTTGGAAGGTGGTAAGGTGATAGGGAATAGCGAGCATGGATTTTTAAAGAACAAATCGTGTCAAACCAATCTGATAGCTTTCTCTAACAGGATAACGAGTCTTGTGGATAAGGGAGAAGCAGTGGATGTGGTATACCTAGACTTTAGTAAGGCATTTGATATGGTCTCACATGATATTCTTATCGATAAACTAGGCAAATACAATTTAGATGGGGCTACTATAAGGTGGGTGCATAACTGGCTGGATAACCGTACTCAGAGAGTAGTTGTTAATGGTTCCCAATCCTGCAGGAAAGGTATAACAAGTGGGGTTCCGCAGGGGTCTGTTTTGGGACCGGATCTGTTCAATATCTTCATCAACGACTTAGACATTGGCATAGAAAGTATGCTTATTAAGTTTGCAGATGATACCAAACTGGGAGGAATTGCAACTGCTTTGGAGGACAGGGTCAAAATTCAAAATGATCTGGACAAATTGGAGAAATGGTTTGAGGTAAACCAGATGACATTTAAAAAAGACAAACGCATAGTGCTCCACTTAGGAAGGAACAATCGGTTTCACACATACAGAATGAGAAGAGACTGTCTAGGAAGGAGTACAGCAAAAAGGGATTTAGGGGTTATAGTGGACCACAAGCTAAATATGAGTCAACAATGTGATGCTGTTGCAAAAAAAGCAAACGTGATTCTGGGTTGCATTAACAGGTGTGTTGTGAGCAAGACACAAGAAGTCATTCTTCCTCTCTACTCTGTGCTGGTTAGGCCTCAAATGGAGTATTGTGTCCACTTCTGGGCACCGCATTTCAAGGAAGATGTGGAGAAATTAGAGATGGTCCAGAGAAGAGCAACAAGAATGATTAAAAGTCTTGAGAACATGACCTACGAAGGAAGGCTGAAAGAATTGGGTTTGTTTAGTTTGGAAAAGAGAAGACTGAGAGGGGACATGATAGCAGTTTTCAGGTATTTAAAAGGGTGTCATCAGGAGGAGGGAGAAAACTTGTTCATCTTAGCCTCTAATGATAGGACAAGAAGCAATGGGCTTAAACTGCAGCAAGAGAGATTTAGGTTGGACATTTTAGAAAAAGTTCCTAACTGTCAGGGTAGTTAAACACTGGAATAAATTGCCTAGGGAGGTTGTGGAATCTCCATCTCTGGAGATATTTAAGAGTAGGTTAGATAAATGTCTATCAGGGATGGTCTAGACAGTATATGGTCCTGCCATGAGGGCAGGGGACTGGACTCGACAACATCTCGAGGTTCCTTCCAGTCCCAGAGTCTATGAATCTATGAATCTATGAATAAACTCAAGTGGTGAAAAATAAAATACACACAAAACAATTAGAAATAAATTAGAAAAAATCCTGGAAGATAGATTCACCAATGGCTGTTAGACAGGAAGGACAGGGATGGTGTCCTAGTCTTTTTTTGCCAAATAGGTGAGAGGGATTGGGTCACTTGGTGATCAACTGTTCTGTTCATTCCCAGTGAAGCACTTGGCACTGGCCACTGATGAAACACAGGATACTGGGGTAGATGGACCGTTGGTCTGACCCAGCATGGCTGTTCTTATGTTCTAAATCTGACAGCCATTCATTGCTCTTTTGGGGGCATATTTTGCTATAACTTATCTACCTTCATTTAATTTCCCCCTGGATTGAACAAGCAATCCTATTCTCTTTTACATGGGGGGTGCCTGAGCAGGTATTTTTCTTTTCTAAAGCAGATTATTTCATTTTTTACTGTGCTCCTTTAACTTTCACACTGATGATCTAGTATCAGCTGCACCCTTACCTTAAACCTTCCTTCAGATTTTCTGAGATAAGATTATAGTTTTTGCACTACCTTTTCCATTGTCTTCTACTATTGACACTCTTCAATTATCTCAGAAAACTGAGCCTTGGGTTCGTATTCTGGCTGTAGGGCCCCCCAGAGGATTCAGGGGGCCTGGGGCAAAGTGTGGGTGCTGCGGCACTTGTACTCACCTGGTGGCGATCCGGGTCTTCGGCGGCATTTTGACAGCTGGGGGCTCTTCAGTTGCTCCGCGTGTTCAGCAGCACTGAAGGGCCCCCCACCGCCGAAATGCTGCCGAAGACCCGAATTGGCGCTGGGCCAGGGCTCCTGGGGTGTCTGTGGGGTCTGGGGCCTGGGGCAAATTGCCCCACTTGCCCCCACCCCTGGGCGACCTTGTCTTGCTGCCCAGATTTTAGAGTGCTTCTTGGTTTATTTATTTATTTTTATTATTCCCTTTCACAGAAATTAATGTGTCTCCTGGTTGGTAATTTCTCCTTCAGATGAGATGATGTAATCTCCCCTGATATTTCTGCTGGTGGGAATCTGAAATTATTGCCTAGAGGGGAAGTTAATATTAGTTTTTAGAAAGGAAAAACAATGGTACAAAGACAGTCCTATTACTAACCTCAAAGGGGAAGTCATGGAAAACACTTGATTCCAAAGGGAAAATAATGGAGACAGGAGAACTGTTGACCCCAAAGACAAATGAACAGAAAAAAAGGAATGTCTCATTTCAAAGGAAATTAATGCAGACAGATCTCAGTGGAAATCTCTGTTTGTCGGATATATGAGAGGAGTAGATCTGCTAGAATACTAGAAAAAAAGGAACAAATATCAATTCTATTTTATAGGAAGAAAAAAATTAAATGCTGCTAACTTAAAAAATTCTTGGATAAAGCTCCCAGGACAGTCTGATCTCTGGACCTGAAACTTGAAACACAGGGAAAGAAGTCCCCAAACCTGCCACATAAAAATGCAGAGCAGTGCAGGGTGGCATGTGTTCAGGTGCCCCTCCGTCCACTGCTCTGCTGCCATGTTGTTCCTGCCCTCTGCCTTGGAGCCCCTGATTAGTAGCTCCTGGGAAACTTGCTGTGCAAAGCCAGGAGGGGATGGGGTTGTTCCCCTCAGCCGCCTCTTCTCTGCCCATGTACCGCAGAGCAGGGGAGGGGGGAACATGGCTCAGGAGAAAGAGATCTCAGCTGCTGCAGTGTGAGCTAATTGGTGGGAGTGCCTTAAAGAGACAGTGCATGGTCTCTCATGGACTTTCTCAGCAGCCAGCACATGCACATTCTGTCACTGTCTCTCACACACATACACACTCTTTGTCTCACACTTACACACACAGTCTCTGTGTCACACACAGACACATGATCTCTGACTCACACATATATACACACTCTCTGTCTCACCTCACACACACTGTCTCTGACACACACACACACACACTGTCTCTTTCAGACTCACCTCCCAACATGAGTTGTTGTTCTTAGTTCCTGCAATGCATGTACATTCTTTTAATTTTATCCTTTCGAAGTGCAGTTGCTGTAATTTTTGAATGGTCTATGCATTTCATAATTTTACTTTAGTATTATTCTTAAATTGAATTCTTTGAGCAGTGAGTTCTAAAATGCCTAACCTGTTCTGAATGGAGTAATTATCTATACGGCAATTTTTAAAAAATATATATTATATCTAGGTATCTAGGTTTTTTGTTTCTACTGGTAGCACACATCCTCATATTAACTCGATATTGGTGCACATTACACAAATCATTCCATACATAGACGGATGAAATTAAAGGGAATATTGTCATGAGAGAATATGCTGTATATGTTGGATGGGAAAGGTGGAGGCCGATTGCTGTGTTATAAACAAGAATGTCATTTGCGACTGTTTATTTTGACAGTGGACAGTGGAGACATGGATCAAAGTCCATATCAGACGAGGAGAAAATAACTGTTCCCTTTGCCCCTAACCTTAGCCCTAAGGAGACCCTATGTTTGGAGACTGAAACAAAACCCTTTGTAGTCAATGACTGAGAGTCTTTCCCTTAAGTACAAAGGACTTTGAATCTGGCGCATGACTGTAAGATACAAGATGTTGGAGCATTGGAGCTATAGTGAGATAAAGAATGGTTTGGCTTCTCTTTTGAATCTAGTAACAGGATGGTGATGGGGAGTTGACTCTTGGGTAAGAATTGATCTGATGATGTGCACAAACGAGTCCAACAGATACCATTCTCTCTCTAATTATATTACAACCAATGCAATGTTACTTAGTGTTGATGAATTGTATAGTAAATTGCTTCACCCACTTTGGTTCATTATAAAAAATATTCAAGAGACCAAATAATCAATGGCGGTCAAGTTTATTGCTATGAACCAGTAATAATATGATACAGGAAAAAGAGAATGAGTAACAGGGAATGGATCACTTGATGATTACCTGTTCCATTCATTCCCTCTGAAGCACTTGGCATTGGCCACTATGAGAAGACAAGATACTGGGCTAGATGAACCGTTAGTCTGACCCAGTATGGCCATACTTATATTTTAAATCTGAGAGTGATTCATTGCTCTTTCTTAGGCATGCTTTGTTATAACCCATTGTGATGGGTTCACCCTGGGGGCACTACTTGGAACTGGAGTTCCCCGGAGCACTGTGATCTACCAGTCTGGGCTCCCTCTCACACTGTGCTGTTGTGGCAAGCTTCAGGCTCACTCTTGGTCCTATGTTTCCTTCAGCATTCACACAGGAAGGGACACACCCAGCTGCAGTTTCATGCAGCTCTCTGACCAGCCACTGCATGAACCAACAATAGAGAAGCTACAGTCAAGATCACCAGCAGTTCCCCAGCCAAAGACCCCAGAGCTGTACTGCCTTGCCCTTGTCAAAAAACTGACCAATACAAATTTATTACCCAGTTCACTTCTCATTGTGTAGAGAAATATGGACACTTGTCCTAACCCAGCTGAGATTTTTCCCCAGACACTTCACTTAAAGGCACACTGCTTTAGTGAAACTACAGACACATTTATAAACTATAAAAGATGGACTGTAAGTGATTATAAGGGACAGCAAACAGGCTAATGCAGATTACCAACAAATAAATAAAAACTCAAACTAAGCATAAAACACTGGTTAGAGTGACGGTGAATGACCAGTTTCTCACCCTGACTGATAATACCAGCAGTCTGGGAGATTCTCATGGCACAAGCTCCATTTGCTTTGCTGCTTGGGTTTCTCAGGTTTCCATTCACAGGCTAGAAAGTGCTTTAGCCTCAGTCCAGCACTTCATTCACTCTTTGTTCCTCAGTTCTTTTCAGCTGTCCTCTTGTGTCGGCAGTGAAGAAGAACCAAGGATATCACTCCCTGTGTTATATAGCTTTAGCATTGGGTGGGGAGCCTTTGTTTCAAAACTTGGTTCCCAGAACAGTTTGTGGAAAAATACAGAGATCCCAAGATGGTGTCCAGGGTCATGTGTCCTGGTCACCTGCCCTTGTAGAGTCATGGCAACCATTAATTACAGGCTTTCTGGAGTGTCCTTACGAAGACTCACCAGATGGGAGATAAGCTTCTCTTAAGGCTTATTGTTTTCCCTCAAGGGTCATTAGCCTGAATAGACCCTTCCCAACCAACTACCTAGACTGTTAGCATCTTGTCATTTGAAATAGATACATAGTCAATATTCATAACTTCAAATACAAAAATGACACCTGCATACAAACAGGAAAATCATATTTAGGAAATCATAACTTTTCCAATGACAGTTTAAATGATCCGTTTTGCACAAAAGGCATAATAATTATGCTATGATCATATCATAATAATATAACTTGGAAGACTGTGGTGGGCAGTGTCGCAACATCTACCTTCATTTACTATCCCCCTGGACTGAACAAGCAATCCTGTTCTGTTTTATATGGGTGTGCCTGAGGAGGTATTTTTCTTTTCCAAAACAGATTATTTCATTTTTACTGTGCTGCTTTAACTTTCAGACTGATGATTTATTGCTAGCTGCACCCTTACCCTAACCCTTCCTTCAGATTTTCTGAGATAAGATTATAGTCCTTGCACTACCTTTTCCATTCTCTTCTACTACTGATACTCTTCAATAATCT
The DNA here is from genome assembly GCA_026122505.1 of Aldabrachelys gigantea. Taxonomy (NCBI): domain Eukaryota; kingdom Metazoa; phylum Chordata; order Testudines; family Testudinidae; genus Aldabrachelys; species Aldabrachelys gigantea. The sequence goes on from CM047492.1 coordinate 48,288,219, forward strand.
CAGTAAAATGAGCTTTGGGTTCCTATATAGATGCCTGGATCCTATAGCGCTTCTTGGTGTCTTTTGTTATTATTCCCTTTCACAGAAATTGATGTGTCTCCTGGTTAGCAATTTCTCCTTCTGATGAGATGATGTAATCTCCCCTGATATTTCTGCTGTTGGGAATTTGAAATTATTGCATAGAGGAAAGTTAACCTTTGTTTTTGGAAAGGAAAAACAATGGTACAAGAACAGTCCTATAACTAACCTCAAAGGGGAAGTCATGGAAAAAAACTGATTCCAAAGGGAAAATAATGGAGACAGGAGAACCATTGACCCCAAAGACAAAGGGAAAAAAAAAGGAGTGTCTCCTTTCAAAGGAAATTAATGCAGACAGAACTTCTGATCTCAACGGAAATCTTTGTTCATACCATATATTAGATGAGTAGATTTGTTAGAATAATAGGGAAAAAAGGAACCAATATAATTTAATTTTTTATAGGAGGAAGAAACCTAAATGCTCCCAAGTGAAGAAAAGTCTTGGATAAAGCTCCCAGGTCAGTCTAATCTCTGGAGCTGGAACTCCAAATAGCAGGCCAAGAAAAACCCTAAGCTGCCACCTGAACAAAGTTTTAATTCCTTGTTGACATTGGCTGTGGTTTTTGCAGGACCGTAAGGCAGTTAGGCACCCAACTGCCTTTGAATGTCAAAGGGAATTGGGCACCTAACTTTTCTATGCTCTTTTGGCAATCCCCACTTTGATGCCAAATGGCCTAACTTACATCCATCCTTCTGGTCTTTGCTGAAAGAGCAGGGGGCTGCTTCTCCCAAAGTGCAAGGGACTATATTGTGGATGTGGGATGGGAAAGGTGGAGGTGGATTACTGTTCTGTAAAACGTGAACGTAGCCCATATTAGACATGGAGAAAATAACTGTTGCCTTTGCCCACATGGGGTCTGACACAAAACCCCTTGTAATAAATGACTGAGGCTTTGGCTACACTGCCACATACACTTGCTATGCTGCAAGCAACCAAGACACTGAGAAGAATGCACAAGAACATAGGAACATAAGAATGGCCAGACTGGGTCAGACCAAAGGTCTATCTAGCCCAGTATCCTGTCTACCGACAGTGGCCAATGCCAGGTGCCCCAGAGGGAGTGAACCTAACAGGTAATGATCAAATGATCTCTCTCCTGCCATCCATCTCCATCCTCTGAGAAACAGAGGCTAGGGACACCGTTCCTTACCCATCCTGGCTAATAGCCATTAATGAACTTAATTTTCATGAATTTATCCAGTTCTCTTTTAAACGCTGTTATAGTCCAGCCTTCCCAACCTTCTCAGGCAAGGAGTTCCACAGGTTGACTGTGCGCTGTGTGAAGAAGAACTTCCTTTTATTTGTTTTAAACCTGTTGCTTATTAATTTCATTTGGTGGTCCCTAGTTCCTCTATTATGGGAAACAAATAAATAACTTTTCCTTATCTACTTTCTCCACATCACTCATGATTTTATATACCTTTATCATATCTCCCCTTAGTCTCTTCTTTTCCAAGCTGAAAAGTCCTAGCCTCTTTAATCTCTCCTCATATGGGTCCCGTTTCAAACCCCTGATCATTTTAGTTGGCCTTGAGCAGTGCAAGATAGTATATTCCTGGGGTATGGTGCTGGGAGCTTGGGGGATTTGTCTCTGGTGCCCATCTCTATGAGATTCATGAGTGACTCTTTGAGCATTAATGTAATCTATCTGGGTGTGGGGCTGAAAAGTCCTAGCCCCTTGAATCTCTCTTCATATGGGACCAGTTCCAAATCCCTAATCTTTTTAGTTGCCCTTCTCTGAACCTTTTCTAATGCCAGTATTTTTTTTTTTGAGATGAGGGGACCACATCGGTATGCAGTATTCAAGATGTGGGCATACCATGGATTTATATAAGGGCAGTAAGATATTCTCCATCTTATTCTCTATCCCTTTTTAAATGATTCTCAACATCCTGTTTGCTTTTTTGACTGCCACTGCACACTGCGTGGATGTCTTCAGAGAACTATCCACTACTCCAAGATATTTTTCCTGATTAGTGTAGGTAATTAGCCCCCATCATATTGTGTATTTAGTTGGGGTTACTTTTCAATGTGCATCACTTTACATTTATTCATATTAAATTTCATTTGTCATTTTGTTGCCCAGTCACTTAGTTTTGTGAGATCTTTTTGAAGTTCTTCACAGTCTGCTTTGGTCTTAACGATCTTGAGCAGTTTAGTATCATCTGCAAACTGCTACCTCACTGTTTACCCCTTTCTCCAGATCATTTATGAATAAGTTGAATAGGACTGGTCCTAGAACTGACCCTTGGGGAACACCACTAGTTACCTCTCTCCATTCTGAGAATTAACCATGTATTCCTACCCTTTGTTCCTTGTCTTTGAACAAGTTCTCAATCCATGAAAGGATCTTCCCTCTTATCCCATGACAAGACTTCTACACTGGAGCCCAGATTTGGGACAATATCTGCATCTGAAGGGCTGCAATATTCTGTGGGGTGAGAAAAACTGCTTAATCTAGCTGCTGCTAGTGGAGTAGGGTTGAGAGTTTAGACTGCGTGGTTATATTTTATTTTTTCTGGTAACTAACTCTGACTTTTTGCCTATCATTCAATATTATTTAAAATCAACCTTTTATAGTCAATAGATTTGATTAATCGTTTATCTTTGCCAGTGAGTTTGTATGAAGTGTGGGGCATTGATGAAGTGGTGAACCAATTAATAAATGTGCACTGCACATCTTGAGCAGTGCAAAATGGTATATTCCTGGGGTACAGTGCTGGGAGCTGGGGGGATTTGGATCTGGTGCCTTCCTCCATGAGATTCATAAGTGGCTTTGGGAGCATTCATGTAATCTATCTGGGTGAGGGGCTCCACATGCTGTTGTGCTGAGTGATCTCAGCTCCTGGAGGGGCTTGCTGCTGGTCACTAGCACGGCATTGTGAGAGAGAGCCCAGGCTAGAAAGAATTCAGGGGGCACTGCAGTTCCACAGTACCAGGCTACACACCAAGGCAATCCCATCACAACCATGCACCAGCTACTCCCCTCATGGGAGTGGGTTTTTTTTACACAGCTGGGTGGTGCCGCGACTCTAAAGTGCTGCCATGATAGCGCTGCCATAGTCTTTCCCTTAGCTAGAGCTGGCTCTTGGACCAGGCTCTTTATTATAAGATACACGATGTTGGTGCATATGAGCCATATGACCCATGGTGAGACAAATGGTTTGGCCTCTAGTTTGTATCTACTAACAGGACGACAACTTACACAGTAGGGGGCTGGTATGTGATGGGAAGTAGACTCGTGGGGAGGTATTGATCTGATAACATGCACAAACCCCAGTTCAACTGATACTGTTTGCTCTTTTATTATATTGCAACCTATACAGTGTTACTTAGTGTTTATTTATCATATAGTAAATTGTTTCACCCACTTTGGTTCGTTAAAATTACATTCAGGAGACCAAGTAATCAGTCAGTCAAGTTTATTGCTATAAACCAGTAATAATAAAGTGTAGGGAAAAGGGGGGAGGGGTAGCTCAGTGGTTTGAGCATTGGACTGTTAAACCCAGGGTTGTGAGCTTCATCCTTGAGGAGACCATTTAGGGATCTAGGGCAAAAATATGTCAGGGGATTGGTCCTACTCTGAGCAGGGAGCTGGACTAAATGCTTCCTGGGGTCCTTTCCAACACTGATATTCTGTGACATCAATCTCCAAGGAAGCCATCTCATGTTACATTCACCTGATGCAGAAGATGAGCTCCCAAATTTATACTGCTCTGCCCATCTTTTTATACCTGTCCTGCTTACAAGTAACAGATGTTGTGTACATCATTTGAAACTAATCAGAGTTATACTTTGTTTTCTAATGCCATGCTGTACCCTTATCTCCTTGGTCTGAAAAGATGCATTTGAAGTACCAAAGGGCATGAAAGCGCCTGCTAGGCCTCTACTAGGGCAGTACAATCATATGTTTTGTCCTCTTTGGGTTATTCCAGTACAGGCCTGTGAAAACAATTTCCTACCTGTCGCTATAATAAAATAATCATCTGTCCTGTTTTGGACAACTGTCCAATCTACTTCAGCCAAAGCTGACTTAAGATAATGCAAGGAGTTATGGGATACTTATCATAAGAGAATAGGAGTAGAGTTAAGGTGTAGGCCAATTTAAGCTATATAACGGCTATACTATTTGTGCCTAATACACACTAAGTGCAGGTGGTTTGGATAATCCATATTTGTACCTAAATCATCAAAGTGCCAGTTGGTGTTGTATTCATACACCATGTATCACCAAGTCTTCAGAGATATTAGATGCCTGACGATTAGAACTGAGCAAAAAATGATTATATATAGGTCAGTGGCTAAATAAAAATATCCAGGAAAAAAATGGCTCATTTGAAACCAAGACTGGGCATTCGCCAGGCTGCTGTGTTGGGTCCCAGTACTCTAGACATGTCTGCATTAAGCTTTCCCGGATCTCAGCAGGCTGCAAAATGGTTTCTTCTTTCTCACCCTTCATGGAAATGAATGATGTGGCCCCGTTTCCTTTTGCCCCCAGGACCAGCGCTGATGCCCCAGAACCCATAGTAAGTCAAGCACACCCCACCCCAGAACTCCGCCCATATAGCAGCTCTGAGTTTATAGATTCCTCCAGGGGCAGGTGACACGTGAAGCAAAGAGGTGCACAGGCTTTGCAAAAGTCTCTAAACACAATTATTCTTTACTTAGATTGCATGAGAAGTACACTGTGGTGGAGAAAACAATAAAACACTTACATGCATTTCCCTGCCTCAGTTTCCTCACTCATCTGGGGCATTCTTAGAGCTTGGTCAAGAGTCCTTTAAGGTACCCAAGATTCCCATTCCTGCAGTTCATGGCCCCTTCTGTGAATCATGGAAATTCTATCTCTGAGCCCGGCAGTCAGTGTCCTACTTTCTTTCTTAAATAACTGGTGAGAGACTCTCGCTTTATAACCTCCGATTCCCTTTGTCAGGTGACCCCTTCCAAATTCAGACTGATCATGTGATCAGAGATTTGGTCTACACTTAACCACAACCCCCAAGCAATACAGCTAAGCGAAAAAATCCTCTGGGGTAGACACAGCTATGTAGACAGAAGAGGGCTTCTGTTTGCTCAGCTAGCATCGTTCAGGAGTTGCTGTTCCTATGCAAGCAGAAAAACTCCTTCTCTCAGCATTTGCTGTGTCGAGATGAGGGGGCTCTGCCAGTATAGCTATTGATTAGCTGTAGCACCATAGTGTAGACACTTCCGTCATTGGCAGAAGGATGTTTTCCATGTATTTAATCCACTTCCCTGAGAGGCAGTTGCTAGTTTAGTGGAATAATTCTTCGGCCGAACTAGCTTCGTCTACACCAGGGGTTAGGTTAATTTAAATATGGCACTCAGGGCATGAAACTTTTTACAGCCCTGAAAGACATAGCTAGGTCCATCTGACTTCTAAGCTCGCTGAATAAAAAAAAATAACACTGCTCAGCTATTCTCACCTCTTGAGTGTTTTCATGTTTATTAGTTCTGCTCAAAATTTTCCCGTTGTGTCAATGGGGGGCATCAGTCACTGCCAGACTGGCGCCTCCTCCTGGTCACTCTGGGAATAAGCTCAAGGCCAAAGCCCCCATCTGACCATCACTCCATCTCTGCATCTGCCTGTAGCCCCTCTTGCAGCTTCAGGACGCACAGCACCATCTTAAAACTAAGTACTTCACACTTTTCTGACATTTCAAAACAGCCATTTGTCATCATCATCATCATCAGTAGTACTTTACAAGCACCAAGGATGACCATTCATCAGGACCCCATTGTGCTACGTGTTGTACAGAGAACAATAACACAGTTCCTGCCCCATGCATCTTACAATCTAAGTAATGTCAGTTTCACTGGGCAGTCTGCTCTGGCTGTTTTGCACCACTCAGGAGCAGCCCAAAGCAACTAGGGATTACCAGGGAATTAGGACCTACAAGTTTTTAAAAAATAATAAAATGTCTGTGGGGACCCTGGTTGCAGGTCTGTACTTAAACAGATTCAATCTCTGTGTCATTCCAAGACAACATAACCTATGCAATCTTGAGCGTATTGCCAGTTACACACAACACTATGCAGTAAAGGCTGATAATGTGTATCAGTAATTTAGAGTAAACTATATTAGAAGGAATTTGTAATTACCCCAAAAGAAAGCACTGGAAACCAGGACAGTTTGGTGACAGTTAAGGTGAAACTAAAAAGGAATACAAGGCACTAGGACATTTCCTGACAGTTTGGAATTGATTGTGTGTGATTTTCAAAACTTGTTAGATAAAAGCAGACGGACAGACAGTTAAGGCTGATTCCCCACTTTGGCACTTTGAGTGCAGAAGGTGAGGCCCGCAAACACTCTAAAAATTAACACTGGCCACTCCAGGCTTGTATTAAACTCCCAAGATTACAGGTTTTTTCTGATCTTGGATTGGTAAATGCTGCTGCCAGCCAAATGCAAAACCCCTCTGGGAATCCAGGAAGGTGCACTTCAGAATTCTTCCCTGTGGGGAACCCTCAAGTCCTTTCACCCCCCACTCTGGGGAAGAGCTGAGAAAGAAACCAAGGGAAATGAGCTGTTGCCACCAGATAATTAAATAACTTGCACAAACCTCTTCGGACACAAAAGCCCAATCCTGTTCTTAAAAAAAGGGAAATTTTATTAAAAACAAAAAGAAAGCAAGCATCTGGAAACATAGGCTATTGCTAGATTTAAAAACAAAACAACACTTACAAGGATTAATGATGAAGAATAACTTTCTTCAGGTTCAGTTGAAAGGCTGCAAGCAAAACAAAAGCATTTGAGGTTAGCACAAAGGAGTCCACAAGCCATATATAAATAAAAGGGATAAATCTAATCGCATCTTCCTAAACATTTCCTCATCTACTTACATATCTTGGCTTTTAAATGAGTAGCTTCTAGATATAATCCTAATGATTGTTTCATACCTGGCCCTAAACTTCTTACAGCATATTTTTTTTCCTGTTCCCTTGCTCTGGAAGAACAACAGACAGACAAAAGGAGAGTCTTGTTTCAATTTTAAAAAGTTCTAGCCCTCCCATTGGCTCTACTGGCCAGGTGCCTATTCACTTCTTTTAACCCTTTACAGGTAAAGTAAGTAAAGAACAGCTACTAAGAGGGGTTTTATAGCTAACTGGCTGGCTGGGTCCATAAAATGGAGCTCCCCACAACCTGCTTCATTTGTTATACAGACAGAGAAATGCCGTCACACTGATGGCAGGGCCTCGCTTCCCTCAGCCAGCTAGGTAATGTGACGGTTATCGTATGGCCGGGTTTGTGCAGAAATGACTTTTCTTTTGATTCGCCACCCTCCGTCCAGGTGGATTTTTCAAATAAGAGGAAATATCTGGGAAAACTGTCACTGTACCACAATTGGTCCCTCCCCTGCATCCACAGCTGCTGGATCCCACCCTCCCCAGCCCACCCCAGACAGTCAGGTAAGCGTAGCCACCAAGCGCCTCTAAGCCAGGCCACCTGTCCCAAAAAGGGGCTTCAGAGCCTGGCAAGGAGGGGTGACAGGGCCAGGCCCCACCTCACCACCCTTAGGAGTAGGAGAATCCCACAGGGAGGTGCTGACTAATGGCTGGTGCTGTGTCTCAGGTCTGTGCCAGTCACTCTGCCACCATAAGAGGGAGCGACTCTGCCTCTGATCTTCATTATGTGTCCCCACCCCAGTTACCTCCTACGGCACCCCCAAATAACCCTCCCAGTACACACACCCCTCCAGATTCCCCTAAATATCCCCCATTACCACCCAAATACTCCCTCCCAGTACACCCCGCCCTCCACTTACCCCCAAACACTTCCTCCTGCACCCCCAAATAACACCTTCCCAGTACACATACACCCCTCCAGCATCTCCCAAAATACCCCTCCTGCACCCCCAATACCCCCTCCTGCACTCCCCAAATACCTCCTTCCAGCACCCTCATCACCCCTCTCAGGATACACACAGCCCTCCTACGCACCCCAAATACTCTGTCCAGCAGCTCCCAAACACCATCTCCCAGTACACACACACCTCTCCAGCACCTCAAAAAAGACCCTTCAACTCCCCCTCCCCCCCACTTCAGTGTCCTCTATTAGGGAGCTTGAAATGCAGGTGAGGTCACCCTGGATAAGGTGAATTGTAAAGGGGGTGTTTCTGTTCTCCCTCATGGAGTGACCGCACCAGGGCCGGGCTCTGGAAGTCTCAATGAGCTCCAATCCCAGCAGCATCTCCAGAGGCAGTTCCAGGTGGGTGGAGAGATTCTCTGCATAGCCTGGGCAGAGGCCATGTGGCCCTTTTCTCTCCTCTCATTCCGAAGGCTCGGCCCAGAGCCCTGACACAAGGTTGCTGGGCTGGGGGCACGGTGGGAAAAGCCCCGAGTCGGGGCACTCAGGCTGGTGCTTAGAGGGGAGGAGATCCGACAGGCACCCAGCCTGGGTCTCTCTCTCCTTCCTCTCTCCATCTAGTACCTCTTGTCCCCCGCTATGGCTGGGCTGAGTCTCGCCCCAGGGGCCCAGCTGAGGGACAACCCATCTCTCTCGTACTCTCCTGGCTGGGGGTCCACATAATTTCATGCAACTGTTAAAGTTTATGTAGACCTTGACCAAGCTCCCTTGACCAAACTCTTTAAGTAACCTCACTCATTAAGGTGGGGAAACTGAGATAGGCCACAGCAGAACCATCCTCTGCTGCATGGAGAAGTTTGGGAGGTGATGATGCCCCTTCTACAATGCCACAATAATTGTTCTTTCAATATAGTTGCAGCATTTTTTTCATGCTCCTAGCCAACCTGAGGACACCAGGAAATCTTTATCGTGTAGCGCAAGCTGGAGAGAAGTAAGCAATCTTCTCTCATTAGTGCCTAACTCCCATAAGCTTATCTGTAAATCTCAGCCATAGTCAATGTAATTAATGGCGAGGGAAGAGACTGGGAAAGTTCTTGAGTACTACCTCAACATGCAAGGAGGGGCATTGATTGGTCAAGCAGTCTCCATTGTCTTTGTGTTCTCTCTGGGAAGTCTTCTGGGATGGCCATTGGGAAAGTGGATTCCCTTTGATGGGGTCATCAGTGTGTCTGGCTTATCCATTGTTGTGCCTGAAAGGCTGGTTGTGGGTGTTCCCAACTTCACAACATATTTCAGTAGCACACACATAGCTAAACTTTGTAACTTCACACACATACAATCCAACAGTAAATTTATGTTGAACAGGTTAAGACTTTAAAATAATTCCTCACAGGGCACACTTTGTACAAAACATATCATAATTATATGACAGCGGTGAATATGGGGTCTCCAGGGTGCTGTGTCATAAATCTGGTGAAGTTGTCCTCATTTACACTGCTATAAATCTGGAATAATTCCACTGAAATGTGTTGGAGATAGTTACAATGAATGTGAATCCAGACTAAGATCAAAATACTGCCCTGTACTTGAAATGTCTTGAGTTCCCGCTGTTTTATTCTTCCAGCTTTTCCAAGGACGTAGGGATATCACGTTTTTTGAGTACAGATGTAGAATTCCCACAAGATTTGCCTAAATTGGTTGAGATTAAGGTATGTCCCTGAGCTTGTTAAAGGCAAGAGAGGCAGCTCCATCACCCGGCAGCCCTACTTTCCTTCCATTACCTTCAGGAAAGGGTCCTCATGTGTACCTTCAATGAAGCAGAAACAGCCAGTTACATGGTGATTGCTTCCAGTGCGCTCCATCTGTGCCATCAAAGATGAGTGCCAGGAGTCCCACCCCTGGGCACACATACACACACTTTTGGTCCACTGTCTGGCCCCTTGTGCCCTATATCCACCAGTTTACAATCTTGGCATGGTATAGAAATATCTCCGGTATACTGGGATTTGAGCATGACCGAGTCTATCTTGTTAGGTTCCTTGGGCCTGCTATGCAAGCAATATGTTAGGGCAAAAAAAGATCATCCTTTAGATGGAAAAAGTTTTACACAACTTCTCAAATGGCATTTTCAAAAGGGGCTAGGTAAGTGGATGCTGATTTTCAATGGGAATTGGGTACTTAAGTCCCTCATGCCCTGTTAAAAAATCCCAGCCAATATTACCTTGGGGAAAACCAAACTCTACCTTGCTGATAAAAACTTGCCTCTACAAAGAGCAAGCAACATCAGTTATGAGGAAAATGTGGTTAATTTTGTTCAGTACGCCAAATCTTTGAACACATCACCACATGCATTGACATAATTCAAAATATGTTGATCAGAGGCAATAAAAGCTTTGACAGGACTCGGACATGACTTGAAGGCTATGACAATATTTTACACATCTGTCAACATTTGGATGTATATTTGACAGGCTTCTACAAACTTCTATATAACTCTAACTCTTTTACAAAATTTTGACAAGGATTGAAAGCCCAGACCTTCAAAGGTCTTTGGGCGTGTAACTCCCAATGACTTCAGTGAGAATTAGGCACCTAAATACCTTTGGGCATCTGGTCCAGAAACCTTCACTATGTCTCAGAAAGCTATGAAAGAAACATGGACACGGCTCTGATAATTACAACATCCATCTGACATGTGTTCACAAACGTTCACATAATGAAATTTCTATTTAAAATTATGACTAAAGAAAGACTTATCTCTAAAATCTTGACATTGCTTTAATGCATCTGAAGACATTTCTGTGATGTTCCTATGTCCTTAAAATGTATTTAAAGACTTTGATGTGTCATTGGAAGCTACAATAAAACTTTGACTTGTCTCTAGAAATCTGTAAATAACTTTGGCATGTCTCTGCAAACTTTGACTTCATTTGACATGTCTCTATTATGACAAAATATTGGAATCATCTCAGAAATCAACCCCACTCAGTTACGTTGCTACAAATGTTCCTTGGACAATGAAATACCTCTACTGTCTTTGAAAAAACTGTGATGTGTCACTGATAATTTTCATGAAAAATGGGATGTAAAGTACTGATATGTTTCCAAAACTATGGCATTTTGACATGCCACTAAAACCACTGACATTTATTTATCATGTTTCTAAAGGCATTAGTATAACATGCCTACACAACACAACTTGACAATGGTTAAGCAGCTAGTGTGCTGAGATGTGTGTCATGATTACCAGTAACATAAGCACATAGAGCATGGTTTTGCATCTCTGCCCATCTTGGCTAATAGTCATTGATAAACCTATCCTCCATGAACTTATCTATTATAGCCTTGAACTTTATAACATCCTCTAGCAAAGAACTCCACAGGTTGATGCTGTTCTGTGAAGAAATATTTCCTTTTGTTTGTTTTAAGCCACCTGCCTATTTATTTCATTTCATGACCCCTAATCCTTGTATTATGAGGAGGAGCAAATAACATTTCTTTATTTGCTTTCTCCACACCAGTCATTATTTCATAGATCTCTATCATATCCCTGCTTATTCATCTATTTTTTAAGATGAAAAGTCCCAGTCTTATTAATCTTTGCTCATATGGAAGCTATTTCACACCCTTCATTATGTTTGTTTCCCTTTTCTTCACCTTTTCCAATTCCATGTACCTTTTTTGAGATGAGGTGACTACATCTAGGCACAGTATTCAAGATATGGGCATAGGGTGGATTTATACAGAGACAATATGGTATTTTCCATCTTGTTATCTATCTCTTTCTTAATGATTCTGAACATCTTGTTTATTTTTTTGGCTTCTGCTCAGATTGAGTGGATGTTTTCACAGAAATATTCAGTGACTCCAATATCTCTTCCTTAAGTGGTAACAGCTAATTTAGACCCCATCACTTTATAAGTATAGTTGGGATTATGTTTTCCAATGTGCATTACTTTGTATTTATCAACATTGAATTTCATCTGCCATTGTGTTGCCTAGGCACCAAGTTTTGTGAGATCCCTTTGTAACTCTTAACAGTCTGTTTTGGACTTAATTATCTTGAGTAGTTTTGTATCATCTTTTCATTTAATTACTTCTTTATTCACCCCTATCTATCTGCCAGTATAAGACTGTTGTCTTTTGCCAAATATTTAGATTGTACGCTTTTTGGGGCAGGATCATCTTCTTGTTCTATCTTTGTACAGCCCATGACTTTGGTTCCTAAACACTACTATAATGCAGACAATAGTATTACTACTAATAATGGTGATTTTTGTGATGTTCTTTGATCATAGTTTTACATGAGTTTGACATGACCCTAGTAACTTTGCTAAGGCTTTAATAGACAATTAAAATTATTGACATTGTCTCTTTCCATGTTTTCTGCTACTGTCAGTGACCATCAGGACATCTTACAATGACTTCAAGTCCCCCTGCTGAATACTTTTTTCAAGATCTCTCTGACCTCTTTGTTTCTCAATGTATAGATGAAAGGATTTAGAAATGGAGTCACAATTGTGTTGAAGATGGTGACTATTTTGGTCAGTTCCAAAGAGGTTTCTATGGATGATTTAACATGTAGAAAAATGGTGGATCCGTACCATATAATCACAACTGTGAGATGAGAAGAGCACGTGGAAAAGGCCCTTTGCCGACCATGTGATGAGGGGATTTTCAAGATAGTGGAGATGATATAAGTGTAGGATACCAGGGTAATCACACAGGATCCTAGGATGACGATGGCAAACATGATGAAACAGACCATCTCAACTATGTAGGTGTCAGTGCAGGAGAGAATTATCCAGGGAGTTATGTCACAAAAGAAATGATTGATGACGTTAGGGCCACAGAAGGACAATCTGGCAATCAGACCTGCTGGTATAGAAATAACCAGGAAGCCACCCACCCAAGAGCTAAGGGCCAGCTGAACAGAAAGAGTGCTGATCATAATAGTGTTATAATGCAACGGGTAGCAAATGGCCAGATAGCGGTCATAGGCCATGACAGCCAAGAGGAAGTATTCTGTGCAGCCCAAGGAGAAGACAAAATACATCTGCAGAAGGCAACTGGTGAAGGAGATGGATTTGCTTTGGGACACAAGATTGGCTAGAGTCTTAGGGACACAGGCTGTGGTGAACCAGATCTCCAGGAAGGCAAGGTTGCAGAGAAAGTAGTACATGGGGGTTTGAAGGCATGTCTGGGTCCTGACCAGGAGGATGATGGCCACATTACCAGTGATGATCAGGACATATATGAAGAAGAAGACTACAAAGAGAGACAGCTGCAAATACTGAGACCCAGGGAATCCCAGAAGGATGAATTCCTTCACTCTGGTGTGATTTTCCTCACTCATCAATACTGGGAGTTTTACCTGGTGAAACAAATGGATCCATAAAAGAAAGATAGTTAAATCTGTAGTCAAACTTTGTCATATAGAGCTAATTTTTCTTAGATAACTGGGCTTTATAAGGGCTTGATCCTTGTCAATTATTCCAACACTAGAAATATGGGTGTTTTATTGTCCTTGGATGGAACTGTCAATGGATCCTAAGGGAGGTTGGCACCCAAGAGGTACCCAGTTACAGTAGGAACTATTGCCTAAATATTTTAGGCCCCTGATTTTGACAATCTCAAAACAAATAACTAGACCTCTGTCTTAGAAACAGATCTTCATGGCACACAGATCTCCATGGTCCTGGATTAGCATCAAACTGTTAAGTACTCACCAAAAGCAACTAGTCTGTGTGTGACTAATCCACTGATTAGTGCATTTTATGAATACCTATCTGTGCCCAAGCTGCAGAGTTTATGAGTCTGTCACAGGCCCGACTAGAAACCCCTAGTTCTTTCACTCAAAATATAGGCATTCATGGCTTTACTTATGCAGGTCCTTGGTCCAGTCACTGAAGTCAACCAAGATGACATATGTCTGGTTAATTGTCAACTATAAAAGGTCCTACAGGTCCTATAAACAACAGATATTGGGGGCCTTAATTCCTCACACTATTAGACACTTGTCAAAACCCAAGACCTTGGAAACAGACCTACTCTCTGGTATCTCACGCCTAGGAGTAGCAGGTAGAAGTAAGATTAAAGCAGACATCTATACCAAATAGCTGTGTGTGTGCATGTCTAGATATTCTTGAGCTATTAAAATTGTTCAGGTCTTACAAGCTGCCAAGCAGTACAGATGAAAGATTGCTACCCGTGGCAGTAATGACTGCTTAGTTCATCTGAGATTCCAGCCATTCATTATCTCATTTCACCAGAGGGTTTCTTTGGATAGACTTTTAATACTGGTTATGTTTGCAAATTCAGTATCTGTCTACTGACTGATATTGGAAGGATGTGCAAAGCTACTGTTAGACCCACTGTTATCCAGGTTATTTTAAATAAACCCACACACCTTGTGTTATACAGGTGAGTGTTTGCAAGAGCCTTGACATCATTGAACTCACTGATATGCTGACATTTTTGCCACTCAGGGTTTCGTCCAGGTTTAAAACTGTGGCAAGGAGAATGAAACCAGACAGTATGAGCCCTCCCTGCTCTAACCAGTGGGCAACATATCCCTAATGAAATATGTAATAAATTGGTGATCAGGCCTAGAGCCGAGTGAATGACCTACGTTTCATTTCGATGGCCAAAATGCCAAATTTTAAAAAGAAAAATTCATTTCAGGTCAACCCAAAATGTATTTATTCTAGTTTTTCTCAATGAAATGAAAAATCAAAAAAAAAATGATTTCTAGTGAAACAAAATATTTTGTACAGCCAGAAATATATATTTTTTTAATCTTTGGGATTTGTTTTCACACTGTTTAATTGTTTTTGATAAATCTAACCAAATTTCTAAACAAAATGTCTTTTAGAAGAAAAGTGAAAATGTTTCATTTGAAAATGTCAGTAAGTTTTTTTTCAATGTTTTCTGCTTTTTTTGCCAAAGATATTCCACACATTCAACCTGAATTCATGAATAGTTCTGGTTGTCCCAAAACATCATTATTTTTGTGAATAAAACATTCATCCCCAAAAATTCAACTGGCTCTAGTCTCATAGACTTTAAAGCCAGAACGTACCATCATGATGATCTAGTCTGAACTTCTGCACGTTGCAGGTCATAGAACCTCATCCACTTATCCCTGTAATAGACCGTAACCTTTGGCTGAGTTAATGACGTCCTCAAATCTTGATTCAAAGACTTCAAGTTACAGTCAGATCATCAACTGGTGTGAATCAACTTAGCTCCACTGTAATCAATGTGCCAGACACTCAGCTGGTGTAAGTAATTACATAAATAAAGTTTATTAAATATTTTGTGTCTTCTGTTAGACCCCTAAGGTCATAGCTAGGGATGGGACCCCATTGCTACAGTCACTGCTCTAACATAGCACAGATGACTTTCCCTCCTCTGAAAAGCTTACAGTGTGAAAGACAAGCCAGACAAACAGGTGGAAACAAACAACAAAGAAAGAGCTTCCCAGAAATACAGTATAGTTGCATTCCATTTTCCTTCCACATAACAACCCTCCTCCTTCACCAAATGCTTAAGGAACAGCTTAAGGAACAGCAAATATGTACAACTCTAGGTATTTCTGCCACATTGTGCAGAGGATAGTCCTGCCTGAACTGAGATAGCCATCAGTTTCTAGAAGAAAGAAAGAATTATTGATAGTCACTGTGTCATAAACAGATAAGTAAGAGTTAATAGAACAGAAGTACTTCATATCCTTTTGCCTGTAAAGGATTAACAAGATCAGTAAGCCTGGCTGTCACCTGACCAGAGGACCAATCAGGGGACAGGATACTTTCAAATCTTGAGGGAGGGAAGTTTTTGTGTGTGCTGTTAGTTTTTGGTTTTTGTTCACTCTGGGGGCTCAGAGGGAACAGATGTGCAGCCAGGTTTCTCTCCAATCTCTCCAATACAGGATCTTATAAGTTCAGAATAGTGAGTACTAGGTAGATAAGACGAGTTAGGCTTATGTATGTTTTCTTTATTTGCATATGTGCATTTGCATTTTGCTGGAAGGAGTTCAAATGTGTATTTGGCTGGAAGGATTTTAATTTGTACTTGTATTCTTAGGCTGGGAGGGTATTTCCAGTGTCTATAGCTGAAAGACCCTGTAACATATTCCATCTTAAATTTACAAAGATAATTTTAACTTTTTTTTCTTTCTTTAATTAAAAGCTTTTCCTGTTTAAGAACCTGATTGTTATTGTTATTCTGGTGAGACCCCAGGGGACGGGGTCTGGATTCCCCAGGGAATTGGTGGGGAGAAAGGAGGGAAGGGGAGAGAAAGGCTAATTTCTCTCTGTGTTAGGATTACTGTCTCTCTCAGGAAGAGTCTGGGAAGGGGAGAGAGAAGGAAGGGGGAAGGTGTATTTTCCTCTCTGTTTAAGATTCAAGGAGTTTGAATCACAGTGATCTTCCAGGGTAACCCAGGGAGGGGAAGCCTGGGAGAGGCAATGGTGGGGAAAGGGTTTACTTTCCTTGCGTTAAGATCTAGAGAGTCTGGGTCTTGGGGGTCCCCAGGCAAGGTTTTGGGGGGACCAGAGTGTACCAGGCACTGGAATTCCTGCTTGGTGGCAGTGCTACAGATTCTATGCTGGTAATTAAGCTTAGAGGAATTCATGCTGGTACCCCATCTTTTGGACACTAAGGTTCAGAGTGGGGAATTATACCATGACACACTGTAGCCTAGTATTTCCCAATGGGTCAGAGGGAGTTAGTGCAATAGAAGCTAACACACTAAACCCTTATGCTTCTTTGAAAATCTTAGTTGTAATGCCTCTATCCTCTCCATTTCAATTTGAATTTATTCTTGCACAGTTAACAATATTTACCATTTGTGCAGAAATTTACATCTGCAAAGCATCGCGATTAATCCACACAATTCACACTAGAGACCTGCTTTAAGAAGCGAATAGTGTGACTAGGTCAGTATGTTTTTTCCCTTTTTATAGGTGCGTAAAGTAAAACAGGGATGGGAAGTGATCTGTTCAAATCACAGAGACAGCTGAGGATAGAACATGAGAGCTGAGATTCCCACTTCTGGGCACTGATTAGAAATCTACCTACTCCTACCGACCTATCCATCTACCTATCCTTTTATATTTGCCTAAGTAAAGTTACTAGACTAATACATTCCACAGGTTAATGTACTACAGCTGCTTGCAAAATTTCCCTCAACACCTTTTTTTCAATGAATATTGTCTTTTTGATTAAACAGATTTTTTCATTTAAATAAATAAAGTGTTTGGGAGATTTTCATGAAAACAAGACGTTTCTGGCAACTAAAGAACATGTTCAACTTTTAGTTAACTGAAACCTATTTTAGTCTGTGGTTTTTCTTTGAGAAAAAAACTGGAAAAAAATAAAAGAAAAATGGATAAAAATGAAAATATTTTCATTTTTGCAATTTTTTTTGAAGTAAAACAGTAATTTACCAATTGGCTCTATCAGCTATAAAATTCACAAAAAATGCTATTTCCTTTTGTTCATCCTAGATTTTATACTACATTAAAAAAAGGAAAGAGATACACTGATTCTTTCAATACAGGTGTGTTGACTCCTTAAGGGAACAAACTTTTCAGGTTGCTCATTATAAAGCATGGCTAACCTGATTCACAATACAGTTACTTTAAATTATAATTCGCAGGATAAGCTGTAGATGTTTTGTGGTTTTAACTTACCATGTCCTCCAGTAGATCCTGTCAACACAAAGTCCTTTCTTTCACAATCTTTCTTTCTTTGGATGACACACAGTAGCCTTCCTGCTGGAAAATGGTGCCTCAGAGGGTGATATATCTCCCCCACCGCAACCTAACTATACATTAAATATAGGAATAGTTCACACTTGGTTCATATTTACATCCAGGGCATTCTCCACTACGGTAGCAGTATCATGGCCTTTAAAATGAGCATGACATGTATGATTCACTCAGTTTTAAGCTCTCATTCTACTGCCAGAGTGGTGTGAAGTGTTGTTAGTATAAATAAGAATCTGTCTCTTCAAAACTAAAAGACTCAGGCAAATGCTATAGATTTTGAGACTGGTGGGATTTTCTTTCCATCACCAACCAACTGGTTTTACCCCTACCTACCTTGCTAATGAGCTGCATCTCATGCTGGCTACATGAGGGGGTTGGTTTTGTACTCTGCCCCCACCTCCCTAGCACACTGGGGTATTTGATCTCAACAGAATTTCACAGACTTCCCTAGAATGTGTAATGGATTCTGCTGAGTCAAGCTGGTCACCTGGCGAAAGCGCAGTACTGGTAGCCTGAAGACCAGCTCTCTAGTTCTGTCTTTGCCAAATACTTGCTTAACACTGCGAGCTTTGGAGTGTTACTTAAGACCCCACCCTCCTTCCTCATTTTCCCCAGCTGTAAAGTAATGGCAAATGCCAACATTTGACCCCTTCACCGTTCTCGACACAAACAAAGTACTGGACAGAGGAAGCCCCAACAATGAATTTTATTTGTGTTACAAACCAAGGAAATATGCTTCATATATGTGACACCACCTACAGCACCTAATCTATTCTCCATTTCAATATATACAGATATATAGCACTCCTGTCACAGAAGACATTAAGCTGCACCATGTCTAGTGAGTCAGGGAAGAATTGTGACTTGCAGCCGTGTCTCTGAAACAGACAGTAAAATGTGGACAAGTGTCTAAAGGACAGATTTTTAAAGGTATTTAGGTGCCTAAACCCACTGATGTCAGTAGGAGTTAGGTGTCTAACCTGCTTAAGTGTTTTTTGGAATCCCTCAAGATATCTACCTGCAATTTTCAAAGCCTAAATAGCTTTGAATATCTAGCAAGGGTAAGATTTTTAAAGTGATTTAGATACTAGTGGGTATTCCAAAGGCATTTAGGCACCTAACACTCATTGAAACCAGGTGCTTTTGAAAATCCCACCATATGCCTAAATACCTTTAAAAATCTGGCCCTAAAAAACTTTTGAAATGAGATTTAAGCACCAAAGGGTCTTTGGTGCTTTTCAGTATTTTAACCCCAATGCTTAGCAGGAGGTAACACAGAAGTAGGCCTCTTGTGTAGCAAGATATGCACATATGTGTGTCATAGATGTAGCCCTGTAACCTCAGAAGTTGCTAGGAGTTGTAATCTCCAGACAAGGCACATGATGAAGTTTGAGCAAGCTAACCAAGTGTTATGTGACTGCTTCAAAACATCAAATCTGAAAAAAAATCTCAATTTTTTGTTGGCAAAGGTATTTCATTTTCAAATATGGACCCTAAATCATAGAATCATAGAAATATCACTGTCATGTTCTGTACCTTGTGGGAACATCATGTACCCCATGTTCATCATGATTGTGTGGTATCCAGTGCATAGTTTATGTCAGGTATCTTCGGATGGCTCATGATGCACTGACCATTGTTGTTATACTAATGTCATAGCTTGTAATTTCATTATGAGGCTGAAAATGTGTCCTCATGACTTAAAACAAGCTCAGGCAAAAACTCTCCCAAGAGCAGCAGGGCAGTTCACATCTAATAAGGTCATGTATGAGACAAACCCAGCCCAGCCTCACAGGAACAAAGGGCACTGGCCTGGGCAACAGCAAAGGATCTGTTGGACTCTCGAGTAAGTCATCCCCCTTCCTTTGGTCAGTTTGGGACTACAATGAGGCAATGCTCCTTTGATTCTGAAGGTGGGAGAGAAAAGCTGAGAGGGAAGTAAAAACATGATAAAAGGGAGAGATGTTTGCTAGGCTGTTCCTCTCTCACCTCCACCTCCATCTACAGACATTGCCACCAAGCGACTGAAGCACTGATCTAAGGGTAGAGTCTGGCTGAAGATGAACCAGCCAGTCTTTGGTGAGAAGCATCTGAGTTTGTAAAGGCACTGAAAGTATTAAGGTCAGCTTAGAATATGTTTTGCTTTTATTTCATTTAACCAAATCTGACTTCTTGTGCTTTGACTTATAGTCACTTAAAATATATCTTTGTAGTTAATACATTTGTTTGTTTACTCTACCTGAAGCAATGAGTTTGGTTTGAAGTGTGTCAGAGACTCCCCTTGGAATAACAAGCTTGGTGCATATAAATTTCTTTGTTAAATCTGATGAACTCATATAAGCTTGTAGGGTCCAGCGGGCATAACTGGACATGGCAAAACGGAGGTTCCTAGGGTTGTGTCTGAGACCAGAGATATTGGCTAGTGTCATTCAGTTGCACAATCCAAGGAGCAGCTTACAAGCCAGAGGCTGTGTTTGAACAGCCCAGGAGTGGGGGTTCTCACAGCAGAGCAGGGTAGGGCTGACTGCCAAAATCAAGGATTCGAGTGACCTAGCAGATAATCAGTCCACATAACACCAAGGGAACATAATAGTCAGGCCAGAAGGGACCTTGAGAAATCATAAAGTCCAGCCCTGTGTGCTGAATCAGGATGGGGTAGGACCAAGTAAACCCAGCTGTTTGTCCAACCTGTACTTTTAAACCTCTAGGGATGCAGATTCCACAACCTCCCTCTTCCAGAATGTCACTACCCTTAGAGTTAGAAAGTTCTTCCTAATATCCTAAATCTTCCTTGTTGCAGATTAAACACTTTACTTCTTGTTCTACTTTCAGTGGACATAGAGAAGAATTGATCACATTCCTTTGTATAAGAGCACTTAACATATTTGAAAATGGTTAACAGATCCACACTTAGTCTTCTGTTCTCCAGACTAAACATGCTGAGTATTTTTAATCTTTCCTCCTAGGTCAGGTTGTCTAAACCTTTCATCATTGTTTTGCTCTCCTCTGGTCTCCCTCCAATTTGTCCACATCTTCCTAAAGTGCGGAGCCCAGCACTGGACACAGTACTCCAGCTGAGGCCTCATCAGAGCAAGAAGAATGGGACAATGACCTCCCATGTCTTCCATAGACTACTCCTGTTAATACAGCCCTGAATGCTATTAGAGTGTTTTGCAACTTCATCATGTTCTTGACTCCTATTCAGTGTCCTGGAACCGACAAGGAGAGAGACTATCCTTGATTTAGATCCAGAAGGAGAGCAGAATCTGATCCAAGAAGTGGGTATAGCTGAATCACTTGGTAAGAGAAACAATAATATAATTAAATCTAACAGTGTCATAACTATAAAGGGAAGGGTAACAGCCAGAGACAACAAAATCCTTTTACCTGTAAAGGGGTAAGAAGCTCAGGTAACTGGGCTGACACTTGACCCAAAGGACCAATGAGGGGACAAGATACTTTCAAATGTTGGTGGGGAGAAGGCTTTTGTTTGTGCTCTTTGTTTTGGGGTTGTTCACTCTGGGGACTAAGAGGGACCAGACATCAATTCATGATCTCCAAATCTTTCTGCACAAGTCTCTAATATTTCAAAATTGTAAGTAACAGCCAGGCAAGGCATTTTAGTTTTATCTTTGTTTTCTCAACTTATAAATGTTTCTTTTGCTAGAGTGTTTACCTCTGTTTGCTGTAACTTTGAACCTAAGGCTAGAGGGGGTTCCTCTGGGCTCTCTGAATCTGATTACCCTGTAAAGTTATTTTCCATCCTGATTTTACAGAAATTATTTTTACCTTTTCTTTAATTAGTTTTTTTCTTTTAAAGAACCTATTTGATTTTTCATTGTTTTAAGATCCAGGGGTTTTGGATCTGTGTTCACCAGGACTAATTGGTGAGGGCATACTCGTGAGCTTGCACAAGAAAGAGGTGTAAGGACTTGTGTGGGGGGGAAGGAAATAGTCTCAAATCTGCCCAGGAAAGGACGGGGGAGTAGGGACTTTGGAAATATTTGGGGGAAAGCAGACTTCCAAGTGGCTCTCCCCTAAGATTTGGAACACACTTGGTGGTGGCAGCTTACTATAAACCTAAGCTGGTAAATAACCTTAAGGGGCCTTCATGCGGACCCCACATCTGTACCCTAGAGTTTGGAGTGGGAAAGAAAACTTGACAAACATCCTTGTGGGGATAGTGGGGAATACCAAAGAAGCCCACCACACTAGCATTTAACTTCAGGAAGTGGAACTAAAGAAAAATGAGGAGGCTGGTTAAATGGAAATTAAAAGGTACAGTCACAAAAGTGAAATGCCTACAAATGGCATTGTGATGGGGAACACACCTTTCATGAGTGCCTCCTGTTGGTTGGGTGAAAACCTGTTCACTTTCTCTGTTCCTGGATCCCCCTGTTGGCTGTTAAACTCATCAGGTGGGTCTTCAGTGGCCCAGACCTCCAGCCAAGTCACACACAGTCTCGATGCACTAACAAACACCTCCCGGATAAAAGGTCTGACAGAGCCTTTCCCTCTGCTTTTCTCAGAGTCTTTAGCCCTCTTTCTGGGCTAAGTCCTCAACCCTTTTTGGCTAGCTTTAAGTCTGTGCTTGCACTGTTATATAGCAGTATTGCCCAGGCTTTCTCCCTGGAGACTCTTGGCCTTTAATGGTTCTTATTGCCCCAGCTCTCCCTCCAGGTCACTCCTTCAAGTTCAGTCCCCTTCCCGGGGTAACAAAGTTCAACAAATGCTTGGCTCTCTGCAGGGGCTTCATCCTCATCCTAGAACCCTTTAAATTCAAGCCTGAAACTTGACCCCTTTTGGGGCTTTGGCAACTTTGTCATTGGCCAGCAAGGGGATCTGGGCCCTTCCACTATTCCAGGTCCCAACCCAGGATCCTACAAATAGCAGGCACATGCCGCTTCCTTTAACTTTGTTGCTGCTCCTATTCCCTGGGCCACTTCCCATGTAATCTCTTCCTGATTATCTGTACTTCAGGTTTCTCTGTCTGTTCTCTGTTTGAAACCTCTTTGTCCAGAGAGTTTCACAGCCTTACAGTCCTTCCTCCCACTTCTGATCCCGACCAAAAATGATCCTCTCAGGCCCTGCAGCTCCTTTTAACTGAGCCTACTGCGCTCTAATTGATTGCTCCCCTGCAGTCTTTCTAGGCTAGCCTACCGGACCTATCTTCACTGCTCCTTTTCTGGGGCGTTGCAGGACCACAAGGCCTCCAGTAGGGGAACTCAAAGGACTTCGTAAACCCCATCACAGGAAGGAAAACTTTTTTATAAAAACCATCATATAAGTTCAAATTGAATGCATACACCAAATGAAAAGAAAAAATATATATATAGTAAGAGGATCAAAAAAATTGTCCCAAAGCTAAACGACAAAGTAAAAGGAGAAATTAGAGGCAAAAAGTCATCTTTTAAACATTGGGAGTTAAATTCTTCTGAGGAAAATAGAGAGGAACGTGAACTCTGGCAAGTCACATGTGAAAGTTTAAATGAGTAGGCCAAAAAAAAAAATCTGAAGAGCAACTAGCAGCAGACCCAAAAATCAACAGCAATTTTCTTTAACTACATCAGAATCAGGAAGGCTGCCAAACAATCAGTGGGGACACTGGATAATCAAGGTGCTAAAGGGGAACCCAAGAAAGACAAAGCAACTAAAGAGAATCTAAATCAATTAGAATCATAGAATATCAGGGTTGGAACGGACCTCAGGAAGTATCTAGTCCAACCCCCTGCTCAAAGCAGGACCAACTCAAACTAAATCATCCCAACCAGGGCTTTGTCAAACCTGACCTTAAAAATCTCTAAGAAAGTAGATTCCACCACCTCCCTAGGTAACCCATTCCAGCGCTTCACCACCCTCCTAGTGAAAATGTTTTTCCTAATATCCAACCTAAACCTCCCCCACTACAACTTGAGACCATTACTCCTTGTTCTGACACCAGGTACCACTGAGAACAGTATAGATCCATCCTCTTTGGAGCCCTCTTTCAGGTAGTTGAAAGCAGCTGTCAAATCCCCTCTCATTCTTCTCTTCCACAGACTTAACAATCCCAGTTCCTTCAGCCTCTCCTCATAAGTCATGTCCTCCAGCCCTCTAATCATTTTTGTTGCCTTCCGCTCGACTCTTTCCAATTTTTCCACATCCTTCTTGTAGCGTGGGGCCCAAAACTGGACACAGTACTCCAAATGAGGTCTCACCAATGTCAAAGGGAATGATCACGTCCCTCGATCTGCTGGCAATGCCCCTACTTTTACAGCCCAAAATGCCATCAGCCTTCTTGGCAGCAAGGGCACATTGTCGACTCATATCCAGCTTCTCATCCACTGTAACCCCTAGATCCTTTGCTGCAGAACTGCTGCCTAGCTATTCGGTCCCTAGTTTGTAGCAGTACATGGGATTCTTACATCGTAAGTGCAGGATTCTGCACTTCTCCTTGTTGAACCTCATCAGGTTTCTTTTTACCCAATACTCTAATTTGTCTAGGTCCCTCTGTATCCTCTTCCTACCCTCCAGCTTATCTACCGCTCCTCCAAGTTTAGTGTCATCTGCAAACTTGCTGAGAGTGCAGTCCACAAGATCCTGCAGATCATTAATGAAGATATTGAAGAAAACCAGCCCCAGGACCGACCCTTGGGGCACTCCACTTGAAACCGGCTGCCAGCTAGACATGGAGCCATTGATCACTACCCATTGAGCCTGACAATCTAGCCAGCTTTCTATCCACCTTATAGTCCATTCATCCAGCCCATACTTCTTTAACTTGCTGACAAGAATACTGTGAGGAACTATATCAAAAGCTTTGCTAAAGTCAAGGAATAACACACCCTCTGCTTTCCCCTCATCTACCGACCAGTTATCTCCTCATAGAAGGCAATTAGGTTAGTCAGGCATGAGGTGCCCTTGGTGAATCCATGCTGACTGTTCCTGATCATTTTCCTCTCCTCTAAGTGCTTTAGAATTGATTCCTTGAGGACCCACTCCATGATTTTTCCAGGAACTGAGGAGAGGCTGACTGGCCTGTAGTTCCCCGGATCCTCCTTCTTCCCTTTTTTAAAGATGGGTACTACATTAATCTTTTTTTCAGTCGTCTGAGACCTCCACTGATCCCCATGAGTTTTCAAAGATAATGGCCAATGGCACTGCAATCACATCTTCCAATTTCTTTAGCACTCTTGGATGCAGTGGCTCCATGGTTTCTGCTCATTCAGCTTTTCTAAATAGTCCCAAGCCACTTCTTTCTCCGTAGAGGGCTTGTGACTTCCTCCCCATGCTGTGCTGCCCAGTGCAGCAGTCTGGGAGCTGACCTTGTTCACGAAGACAGAGGCAAAAAAAGCGTTAAGTACATTAACTTTTCCCACATCATCTCTCACTAAGTTGCCTCCCTCATTCAGTAAGGGGCCCACACTTTCTTTGACTCTCTTCTTGTTGCTAACATACTTGAAGAAACTCTTCTTGTTACTCTTAACAAGAGTATTCTTTGCTTTAGTTTTCACTGTAGAGGATGTGAGGGAGATTTCCACTCCTGCGCCATTCTTTTTCAGTGACAGATCTGAGGAATTTTCCCAGATTGAGCTGTCAACAGAGGAGATTTTGGAACAAATTGTTAAATTAGACAGTAATAAGTCACCAGGAGTGGATGAGATTCATCCAAGAGTTCTGAAGGAACTCATATTTGAAATTGCAGAATTACTAACTGTGATATGTAACCTGTCACTTAAACCAGCTTCTGTACTGGATGCTAGAGGATAGCTAATGTGACATCATTTATTTAAAAAAAAAAAAAAAAAGTTCCAGTGGCAATCCTGGCAAATAGAGGCCAGTAAGCCTAACTTCAATACAAGGCAATCTGGTCACCCTAGGAAAGGGACATAAAAGAGTTAAGCACCCAAACCCCATTGACTGTCAATGGGATTTGGGCACCAAACCCCTTCAATTATCTTGAAAATCTGACTTACACAACAAATCTCCCTGTGGAGGGAGCAAATGTTATTTTCCCTCACCTGCAACATGTATGCACTGAGACAAAGCTGGTTCAATGACAGAGCTAAGAATCAACTCCATTTTGACTCACTGTCAGTCATTCATCCTACCTATAGTTGGAATAGATAGCTTTAAATGTTCATTACATCACATGTCTACTGACTTAGAGGTGTAGCCGATTGTTTGATAAAACACATGGCTTGATCTTTAAAATGTTCAAGAGACCAAATAATGAATCAGAGCTAAATGTATTGTCTAAATCAAAGCAGTACAATTCAAAAAGGAGATATACCCTCATTTCTGGAAGCATATTCTTGCAGGGTGTTCACCTTACACAGAAGGTGTGCTTCAAAGAGGTGCATTTCAGCTGGCAGTGTTTATAGTACAATTATTCAAGTTGCAAAGCTCTTTACTCAACACTAAAATCTATCCCACTAGTTTGTAACTGTTCCTAAACTTGCTGCTTTGTTCTGTAATTTTCTAATCTCTCTTTTGGATACTATATTCTAAACCTGTTGGGTGTAGAGATTCATCTCAATCTGGTCTAGGACAAAGCCATTGGCTTTGATAGACTTCCTATTTCCTAATGCCAAAGCTGGCTTCAGTTTTGCAAAGTGTTGTGGGATACTCGACATGGGCAAGCAGAGTTGTGGGAAGAGCATAAGACATACAGTTAATATAACTTCCCAACACACATATTAGTCAAAGTTCCCCTGAGTCAATGGCTCATAGATATATTGCGTATTACATTAATAAAGTGTACATAATACCCATTGATGTGGTGTATGATGTGCACAACTTGTATGTATTGGGTAACACCTTTGTTGGGGCCTAATCCTACTGAAGTCAATGGAAAGACGCCCATTCATTTAGTGATCATTGGAGAGATTTTCCAAGGAATCAAAGGGAGTTAGGGCCAGATTTGCAAAGGTATTTAGGCGCCTAAATGCAGATGGGTGCCTATTGGGTTTACATAAGCATGCAGGGAAGTGAGGTGTCTAACTTTATAGGTATCTATGTGTACCATTGGTCTGTGTCCATTCTCCTGAGTATATGTGTGATAGGAATGTACATTCAATTCATATTTGTGGCAGAAGTTGGATATTGTGATTATCTTACAGCTTTGACCAGGCCTCTCTGTGCATCACTTGATGCTGCCCATCAAATTCATAGCAGCAATGCAAATCAGTGAAGTTACCTGGACATCAAGGTCTAACACAGAATCGCCAACTAACATCCTCAATTATCTTTGTGAGACTCAGGCTCTAGAGCTGAATTTCACAGCCTAGGTCAGTCATTCTTTATTAGTGGATCTGCAGCCATATGAAAATCACAGCACCCAAGTATAACACCAGTTGGCAGGCTCAGAAGACAGGTTAAGGGAAGACAGTCATGGTGCGGGTGCTGTCATCTGAGTTCTCACCTAGAGAAATGAGCTCTTTTAATCAGTTTTGAAGCACATTGTCGAATGGGACAATCTGGGGTGGGTGAGTGAGTATGTGTGAGAGAGAGAGCGAGCGAGCTTGTATTTTCACTGCTTTCTCCAATTATCTGTCAGTCTAACCATCCACCTAATTATCCATCCTGTTACCTATCTGTCCATCAAGATATCTCTCCATTTTTCCTCCCCCTGCACTTTATGCATCCAATTCTCTATCCATGTGCATTTCTAATTGCCCATCTACACTTCTGTCAATCTGCGATGTCATCTGTTCATCTGTCTAATCATCTCTCTGTCCACTTGTCTAATGGTGTTTACATTCACCTGCTTCTCTCTATCTATCTATCTGCTGCTAATCAGTCCATCCCTGTGGGAAATGTACTTCAGTGATCAGGAGCTGCTGACTTTTCCTTATTGGTTTTTAGGGCCCTAGCTGGCATGATTTAGTTGGGAACTGGTCCTGCTTTGAGCAGGGAGTTGGACTAAATGACCTCCTGAGGTCCCCTCCAACCCTAATCTCCTATGACTCTATGACATTTCTCAGTGATGGACACTAAAGGTAATTAAAAAATATCTATCATGATTATTGGTAACTAAAGGATGTTCATCCTGACTCTGTTTGCAGCTAATTTCACAGGCAAAGCAGGTGGGAATTGAAGCTGATAAGGGGCTTGCAGTATGATTGTGACACTCTGCTAAGGACATCAGTGGCAAGGGGATAGACTGCAACAGGAGGTATCTCAGTCCCTGGTGGCTGACCAGACAAGTGGCAATGAACAGTCTGTCCATAGGCTGTAAAGTGCTTGTCTGTAAGGATGCAGCTATTTCTATAGGTCTGATAGCAGATCTCCAGTGATAGATCCCCAGCATGAAGGAACCCTGAGCAGTGTCATCTGAAACATGTTAATTTCATTGTGTCTTGCTTAGGATAAAAATAATAATCAGTTAAAAAAGACCTTGCTTCATTATGTGCTCATTTGTAACACAGCTACTAAAGAGAAATGTCTCCAACTAGGCAACAGTTCTGTAGGGATTTACAGGAGGACACACAGGTTGTTATAACTCCTCATGTCTTAATCAGCACTTTGAGAAATGTTTTACTCAACTGAGACCTGGGCACTCCCTGGAGATCTGACAAACCTCTCAAGGAATTAAGGGCCAGCGCCAGAAACAAAGTTACTTTTCATGTTAATAGGTCCCATGGAGGATGTTAGAATGGAAACACTGTTGGGAAATGCAGGTTGTGGCAGCAGTCCCATTGGGGCTAATTAGAAAGGAGAGTCAGAGCCGCTGATTAATGTTAGACAAAGGAAGGGAAAGGTTTGTTCCTATGGCAAGGAGCCCCCTGATGTGTAAAGTGAAAGGGGTCAAGCCAGTTTGACCAGCTCCTGTGAAGGGTGATCCCTTCATTCATAAATTCCACCATAGTGTCACCTACCTAGGGGATGTAGTGGGCTGGTGTGTGGAGTGCAGTGAAACTGACATGTAAACAAACCAGAGATTCCCACTGGGTTAGCTGAGGCAGCAGGGCCCAGGTACAGTGAGTGAAAGGCAATTCCAGCTGTTTAGGCCTCAGAGGCAGAACAGCCAACGTACCTGGATTGTAACAGGCTTTGCTGTCCTGCCCACACCCCCTAGCTCTGCCAGTGCTCCTTAGTCCTGACACATAGCCCTCTGCTTTCCCAGTCCTTGGTTGCCTTCACAGCTGTGCTGATGTACTTCAGTCCTGTCATGTAATACCCCTACTATTCCTGGCTCCAAGTCACCTCCCAGCATTGCCAATAATCATAATCATGAGTTACAACTCCTCTTTCCTGACTGACCTGCCCCAAACACAATGCTGACAAATAGTCAAATTTACCCTTGCCCCTCTCACTCCCTTCCCCACACAGAGCACTCTCAATGCAGCAGAGCTGTGACTTGCAGCACTGCCCACCCCAGTATTCCAGTCCTGGGTGTGCATGCACACGGTCCTGTTGGCGCACTAGTCTGGAGCACTGGCCAAGGAGATTACTAGGGTGACCAGACATCAAATGTGAAAAATCGGGACTGGGGATGGGGGGTAATAGGAGCCGGTATAAGAAAAAGTTCCAAAAATCAGGACATCTGGCCACCCTAGAGAGCAAACCTGCACTGCGTTTTAACAGCCAGTCTCACAGCCTGGGTCTGCAGACCTGGGCCCACAAGGCTCATGCTACGGCACTAAGAACAGCACGTCAGGCTGTAGCTCAGGTTCTGAAGCCTGGGGAGGGGATGGGCTTCAGATCCTGAGCCCAAATGTCTACACAGTTGTTATCAGTGCTATAGCAGGAGCCCAATTCCTTAGATCCAGGCTCTAAGGCTCACTGCTGAGGATTTAAGTGGGGGACAACAGCTAAATACCTGAGCACACATACACACTAAGCAGAGCTCGTACACTCCAGCAGGGGGCAGCAGCAAAAGACACAAAACAAATACATACACATTCCTTCCAGCAAGGTCCAGCAGTGAAACACACACACACACACCTTTGAGCTCTATGGCAATGCCACAGAAGAATTACATCTGGCATTTTGAAAGGAGATTATAGAAATTAGATGTCCAAACTCCACAGACGTCAGGTGTCTAATTCCCTTTGGCTCCATTGAAAATCCCACCCCAATTATTATTTTTAGCCTGAGTCATCCAATTTTGAAAACATTTGGCCACAAATCAATGTGTCAGTGAATTAGTATGTATGCAAACCTTCCTAAATCTCTTCATGCGGGAGGAAAAGGGAGTTACAATTTTCATTTATGTTCAGGGTGCTCCAGGCTAAAAGAATGTTTTCAACACATATTTTATCACATTTTCTCTAAGATGAGGTATATGCTTAAAAACTCCACATCCCTGACCAGCAAAGTAATACTGACAAAACTCTAGGTGTCAGGAACACTGGAATGGGCAGAAGGGATGAGGGGGGACAGGGAGCCATGGCCCTTGCACGTTTTGCCTTGGAACCCACCCCAGCTCTTCCTTCCAAGTTCCTGCCCCCCTCCCCCTGGACAGGCTGGCAGCTGGAGCCCAGTTGAGGAGCCCAGGCAGCTGTAGGGAGCTGCAGACCTCCCCCCCTGGACTCCCCACCCAGGGCAAGTGGAGAATCTGCAGCTCCACAGAGCTGCCCACACATCTCTTACCATGGCTGGGCTGCAGCTCCTAGGCCCCACCCCGCAGCCGGAGCTGGGTTGGGGTAAGAGCTGCCCAGCCAGCTTTGAGTAGCTGCGGACCCTCCAACTTCCCTGGGCGAGTGCCCTGGGAGAAAGGGGACATCGTCTGGGGGCTGCTCTCAAGCTCCCCCCAGCCCACACAGGTGGATGATCCGTCGCTCCCCAGAGCTGCCTGGGCTGGGCTCATACTGCTGTCTCCGCCAGGGGACAGGGCCTCATAGAAGAGGAGAGGAGAGGTGGAGCCATATAGGGGTTGGGGGCCCCTGTCTCCCCCGCTTTTTGGAAGGCTCTACCACCCCTGATCGGTGTATGACATCTGTTGGCATAGGCTCTGTGGTGTAGATTTAAGGGCAGATTTGTAAATGTATTTAGGCACCTACTGAAATTTTGAAAAGTACCTAAGCATCTAACACCCATTGAAATAAATAAGTTTGAGGGGCCCAAGAGCTTTGGCAATTCCCAGTAGGCCCCTAAATCCCTTTAAAATCTGGCCCCTGTATGGCCAGAGCCCATAGCACAGGCCAGACCCCCTCACCCAGCCTTTGCAACATGGAGATGAAGCCGATCTCATGTTTCAGGCACTGGACTGGACTCAGAAATCTCAGCTCAGTTCTTGGCTTTGTCCCAGACTCCCTGAGGGACAATGAGCCATAATTTCAACCTATAATTAATGGGAATTGTGTGTCCAAATCTCTTAGGAAGGTTAGAAAAGCTCAACCTTCATTCTTGTGGGCCATATCGCCAGCTAGTGTAAATCAGCATTTGGTCCACTGGATTCAGTGGGACCAGATCCCCAACTGGTGTAAATTGACTGTAGCTACATTGGAGTGAATGGAGCCCAATTCCCAGTTGGCGTAAATCAGCCTTCACTCCATTGGAGTCCGATAGGTAAAAACCCCAGCTGATATCAACCACACCTAGCTCCACTGAAGTAAATGGTCCAGATACCCAAGTGGTGTAAAACAGCCACAGCTCCATTGGAGTCAATGAGACTGTTACTCAGCTGGTGTCAATCAACCATCATATCACTGAAGTCAAAGAGCAAGATTCCCAGCTGGTGTAAAGGAGCCATGGATCCATCCAAGTCAGTGGGGCCCAGGGCTACCTGGGTGACTGAATGTCACTTAAACTGCCTAGTGACTCAGTTCCCCCATCTGTGAAATAGGGATAATGGCTCCTCCTTTCCTCTCAGGGATGTTGTGACACTAAATTGTTAATTCTTGTCAGGCCTTAAGGTACCACAGCACCTCGGAAGGTGGCATTGTAGAGTCTGAGGAATCAGCCATCTGTGCGTCAACTCCCCTCTCTTTGGAATGAAGATACAACTCTTTCCCTACCTTACTGGCTGTGGGGAGTTGGGACAGTCCTGTGCTCTGAAACTTTTAGGTACCTGGACAGACATTGCAATCCCAAACAATGGGCTCCAAACGTGACCCCCCCGGACAGCAAAGCCAAGCTCCCATTCGCCTCAGGTTACCAGGATTGTGGCCTGTGGCCTGTGCTTTCTGGTGGATTAATAATAAAAAGACAAATACCTAAGGTGGCCTGTGGCCTGGGACACTGTGATCCAGTCCAAGTTCAGAGTGCCCAATGGTGCTGGTGTTCTGGAATTATCACTGGCAAATACAGGGCCATTAAGTAAGAGTGAAGAAAAAAAGATGGAGCATGCAGATGATAGCAAACAAATTTTGTTTTCTTTATGAGATCACAACAGAGCAGTAAAGGAGAAGGAATGAGACAGAAGAGGCACTGGATAGATGGAGATAATAATTCATAGATTTATAGATTTTTAAACCCAGAAATGTCCACAGGGATCATCTATCCTGACTTAGATAACACAGTGCAGAGAACTTCTCTGAAATAATTTCTGCTTCAGTCAGATAGGTGGAGGTCAATTAGAGAAATAAATTCAGATGGGGTAGCTACTGTGAAATTAGAATGATAAATATGAACACATTGACCATCTCAATATGTTATTTATTGTTTATTATTATTATTATTATTATTATTATTTATTATAGCACCTAAAGCCTCTACATGAGATCAGGATTCTTTTGTAGTATCCACAGTACAGAAACACAGTAAGAGACAGCCCCTAGGACTGTGGTGGATTCACCATCATCGACAATTTTTAACTCAAGATTTGATATTTTTGTCTAAAACATCTGCTCTAGAGATTAGTTCAAAGAAGTTCTCTGGCCTGTGCTATACAAAAGGTCAGAATAATTGATCACAGGGATCTCTTCTGACCTTGTAATCTATTCATCTATAATCCTTGATTACAGCCATAATGACAGGCCTGGGACCATGACATTGTAGTGATGTAGAAGCCAAGCCTGGATCCTTCATAAAGTAAGGATAAAAAGGAAATTTCTACTTATTCAAAATAAGTCTGAAGAATAGCACAATTTATTGCAATTCCCATTACAGATGATATACAGTACTGCCTTTTCCTGTCGATCAGCTGGGACAACTACTAGTGCAATCATTAAGCCAAACAATCAGTTTGACCTGGGGATAGTCAGGGAACTTGAGTTAAAAAAAATATATTAATGAAACTCCAAGTAATTTTTTTTTTCTGAAGATCCATTTTTCTTAATTGACACAATGGATTTCCATAAGTATAGTTACACCAAAACTTTGGATCACAGTTGTAGCTGTAATCCAAGAATTTATTTGCTTCTCTTTTAAGCATGCAAGTACTTGATTGAAGTCAGTAAGATGATTCATAAGCTGAGAATCAAGCACGTGCTTAAGTCCTTGGCAGTAATGGGATCTATATAATTTTAAAGATTTTCCCCTATGTAACTGCAACGCCTGAAATATCTCTCTCATCTGAAATTCAATATTTTTTTTTTCATACACAGGATTATTCTGTGACTCAGATATGGCTCTCATTCACATATTATCAACAGCACTACCTTCAGAGATTGTGTGGAGTGACACCTGTGTAGCTCCAGTCAACCCTCAAGTGTTGTAAAACAGAGCAAAATCAACCGAGCTTTGCTCGTTAACACTATTTACTTTGATGCAGATAAGCTGGTTCGTTCAGGTGGGAATCTAGCCTGTTGACTTTGTTGAAAATAGCCTGATTTCCACTAGCTCTGGATCTGTCTCATTGACTGTGATGGAGCTATGCTGATTTACAACCGATGGAGAGCTGCCCCTTGAATTCACAGGACCAACAGAGAAGACACTACTCAAAGTTATCAAAAGTGGGCCTGATGATTATATTAGTGAAGACATAGAGGCATTTAACACAGAGAGTGAACTCAGATGATTCCAGACTAAGGATCACTGATAGTAGAAGTCTGAATGTGAAATCCAGACCTCATTGAAGCCAAGGTCAGCCTTCCCATTAACTCCCATTAATGAGGCCAGGATTTCACGCTGAGATTTTACCCACTAACCTTCACTGATTAATATGGAATCCATCTCTATTGGTAGCACTATGTTCAGAAAGAAATGCATTGATGGAAAAAAAATGTTTTCTCCTGGACAATTCAGTAGAACAGACATTTGGACTTAAGAGCTAAAGAGATTTTGCCAGCTTAATGTGGAAACTTTATTCATAGTTATTTGGGTGACTCCCATTTACTTTCTCCTTTGAGGCCTTGTTTGAGAGTTAACTTTTGTCCAGATTCACAAGGGATGCAAGATCTCCCAACAGAAGGCTGCTATATATGAAGATGAATGAGTCATAATTCAGTCTCTGCATTAAAATTACAAATTGATCCGTTGTATTGGAGGATTGAATGAGAGGTGAGAATATACTTCTTGCTTGCTTGCTTTCTTCTTTTCTCATAATTCATCTTTCTATGTGAAGTTTTCTGACCTTTCTAGGCTAGCATTTCAAAGTTTTAAGAGACCTTGTGAAATTCAATGAGTTGAATGATTAATTCATTTACACTCATTGGAAAATTGAGCTAAATTTAATTTCTGTATTTTGCTTTGTTTTTTTGTTATTTGGCTAAAAGTTCTTTGCAGGAATAAACATTTCCACCACTTGTTAATGAATATAGGACCAAATGCTGATCTCTGTTTGACCAATAGAAATCTGATGTAAATTCACAAACATCAGGAAAGCTCCTCTGTGTTTAATTGTAGCTGAGATTAAGTTAATGGAGATATAATATTATAACACTTATCTGAGATGTGGAAGATTGACTACTTATACTCTGTGCCCTCAAAAGTATGCAGTTGACTTTGAAATGTAACACAATGGGTGACTTTAAAACAAAACAAAACAAACAAAAAAAAACTCTCATATGCCTAGAGGTCATGGAAGCACCTTCACTGGAGGTTTTCGAAAAGATGCTGGAGCCATCTGTCTTGGATGGTTTAGAACAACAAATCCTGCATCTTGCCTGGGAGTCGACAAAATGACCCTCCTAACCCTATGGTTCTATGATTTTATGATTCAAAATGACTCTAATATGATCTCATGATTAGTTAGATTTGTTGGCCCTGAGGCTTTTCTGGTTTTCATCATTTTTACAATTCAATAACTTCATTGACTTCAAAGGAGATACTCCTGATTTACTTCAGGAGAAGTGAGAGGAACCAGCGGAAGGAAAAAACTAGTAATAAGACTAGAGACATTTGAACACAATAAATGGAGACTTAACAGTGATGCAATAGGAAGGACTTGTCAATCATGCAAATACCATTCCTAATAATAAAGCAACACACACACACATATATATTGGAGAGCACTAGTCCCCACTCCTTTACACAAGTTTATACCAGTGTAATTCCAGTGAATGGAGAATCATCCTCATTGACGGAAATGGAGTTATGCTTAATTTACACTAACAAGAGTTAAAGCGGAATCAAGTCCTTACTTTTGTGCATCCTGATTTCACCAAAACATATATATTATTATGCTATGTTTTTGTATTTTTTGAATATTGTATTTGTGATATGAACTGAAACCATCCTATATTGCAACAGATATAATTTGTGAAATTAGTTTGCAAAGTGGAATCTTGGTTATTAACAAGACTATTGGTGTATGAATGATGTTTAAGATCATATTGTGAACTCCTAAAGCATGCAGTTTTTGTAAATAGCCCAAATGACTTCATGCACCTGCATTTGAGCACATCAAGTGTGTCATGTCTCCCTTCTCCACTCCAACGTTGGGAGAATATGGATTCAGTAACTGAGACAGATTATTGTGCTAATATAGTTTAATGTAGTTAAGTTTGTTTATATGCTGTGTTAAGTGATTACAGTATGATAAGAGATCTATCTATCTATCCTCATACAACCCATGTAATCTAATCTGATCTAAACTAACCTATCTATTCAATACACACACACACACCCGTGGGCCCCTCTCAATGCTTCAATTGACATATTGAAGTAGATTTTATAGAGTTAGCCTTGTTAGTCTATATCAGCAAAAACAACGAGGAGTCCTTGTGGCACCTTAGAGACTAACACATTTATGTTTTTGGTATTTTTTCTATATTGTCTGTGTGATATATACTGAAACCATCCTATATCTAGAAGTGAGTTATAGCCCGTGAAAGCTTATGCCCAAATAAATTTGTTAGTCTCTAACGTGCCACAAGGACTCCTAGGTTTTTTTAATTTCATATTGCTGTAGTTTTTGATGCAATACCTGACTAAAACTTTAATCTTTGTTGCTATAGTAGGAACACTCAAACAATGGAACATAGTAACCACACCAGAGTGACCGAGTTCATCATGCAGGGGCTCTTTGACCATCCTCATCACCAGGGACTGTTCTTTGGGCTCTTCCTGTGCCTTTATATAGCTGTCGTCATGGGCAATTCCCTGATCATTGTGGCTATTGTCATCCACCCACCTCTCCACACTCCCATGTACTTCTTCATCTCCAATTTAGCCCTGGTTGATATTTTGGGCACTTCCTCGGTTGTACCTAAAATGCTTGAAAACCTGATGCAGGAGAAGAAAACCATCTCCTTTGGAGGCTGCATCACCCAGCTCTTTGTCTTTACATCATCACTGGCAACAGAGGTTCTGCTGCTCACTGTCATGTCATATGACTGGTATGTAGCCATTTGCCACCCTTTGCATTATGTAAAACTCATGAGAAAGAAAATTTGTATCCCTTTAGCAGTCAGTGCCTGGGCTGTGGGTACCATCGACTCATTTGTTAGCACATTGCTTGTACTACGCCTGGATTTTTGCCGGCCCAGCCTAATCCAGCATTTCTTCTGTGATTTCCCAACAATACTGGCGCTGTCCTGCAGCTCCATCTACATCAACGAAATCATGATGTTCATGGCTGACATCTTCCTGGCCATGGGGAACTTCCTTCTGACTACCGTGTCCTATAGCTTCATTATCATCACCATCCTGAAAATCCAGACCTCTAAAGGGAAGCAGAGAGCCTTCTCCACCTGCTCCTCCCACCTGCTTGTGGTCATCTTGTACTACTCCACCATAATCTACATCTACATCCAGCCGACCTCCAGTAACTCATTGCATAAAAACAAGATGGTGGCCATAATGTACACCCTAGTCACTCCCACCCTGAACCCTGTGATCTACAGTCTGCGCAATAAGGAAGTCAAAGTGGCCATGAAGAGAATCCTTCCATACACCACAAAAAGTTGATTTGTCCAAGTGCGAACCTGATTATTGCCTGCCTTGTTTCTTTTAAGCCAGGTGCACAGGTGGCCTAAATTGCAAAACTATGAACTTCATGAGACATGGATTTGTACTATGGTCCTTTCACTTGAATAGAACCACAATGATTTACACAAGGTGAGAATGTGTTGCATTGACTACAGTGGGGCTATGGTGATTTACATTAGCTGAGGATCAGGCCCCATGGAATATACCAGTCATATTAGCTGGGCTGTCATGTTGGGTTAGAATTTTAAAGGTATTTAGATACCCAGTGAGATTTTCAAAAGCACCTACGCATTGATTTCAGTGCATGTTAGGTGCTCCAGCAAAACCTTTTAGGTGCTGAAATACTGATACAAATCTGGCTCATTGTGGAGCACATTATGGAAATGCAGTTTCATAGAATCACAATATTCCATTCTCTGCCTCCATGAGTAAATATGATAAAAAAATATCAAACTGACTTTCTCTCTGTGTCTTATTTCTTTAGCAGACATTAAATCCCAGAAACCGCTCAAATACATATTAGTTGAGTTCTGGAGGTCTCCAGTCCATGTGTCATGGACTCAGATCAGAGATTTTAATACAAGAACTTCTATCATCTAACTATTTTTTTTCAAAAGACAAGTTGTGTTAGTAACTGTTGCTCACTGTTACAACAGTAAACAATTCACTGAGGTCATGGGTTTCATGTCCATTTATTGCTGCTGACTTATTGTAACATCCATCATTGAATTTCTTTTTTAACTTTTTATTAAAGTCCCAGAAAAAGAAACATACAAACAAAAACAATTCAGATATATTTAAAATTATGTATTAAAGAAGGATTTCATTGCAACAATTTCCCTTATTCTCTTTCCTTTTAGATATATAGAGACTTTCACATGCAAAATCTCTGTTTAGAGGCTGTTTTTTTAATGGTCTTAAAGATAATCTTAGAAAAGAGAAAACATCTGTTTGGATGGCCATGACCTGATGTTGTTGGAGTCCGATCGTGAAACAAGACAAACATGCATGAAAAGAGACAGAAAAAGACAGCAAAGATTGGCAATGGTACTTCTGTCTCCTTTGCTGACTCACACTTGCAACCTCAGCCTAAAGAAACCCAGGTACAGCATACAGTGTGATTAGCTGCACCAACACCTGGCAAACCAGGGTCTGGCTCTTTAAGCGGTTGCTTCTCTCTTTCTTTTTGGTCACAGTCCCACAACACTGTAGACAGACTCTTCCTAGACTAACGATAAATGGAGAGAGATAAGAAAGAGGAGAGACAAAGTGTTAACATAGACATAGGACATCTGTCTTCTCCCAGTTCTTGCATTGCTCCGGACATCTTGACTGGAGCAGCAGTGTGCATGCTCAGATGCAGCAGCAGAGGTGCTGGGGAATTTTTACTACAGTAAGAAAAGTCTGAATGAGCTGTCCCCTGAGCTGGAGGAAAAAGGCTTCAGGACCAGACTGTGTTGACATGAACACCCCCTACTCTGCCTAGGGATCCAGCAGACAGAGTTGTGTTGCCAAAGTGATTGATGTTGGCTGCTGTTGGGTTAAAAATCACTTTAGTATTGAATGGGGGGTTCAGTAAATGTTGTTATCCTGATTGTACAAATAAAGGGAAGCAGAACTGCAATTAGCCTGTCCAGACTGAGGGGGTCACCCTCAACTGGACTGAACTCACTAGGCAGGGTGCCCCAATGCCAGATCGGACTGGTAAAAGGGCGAGAGAGAGTGGGAACAGATGTTTCTGCATGATGGTGAGAGCTCTGCATAAGAGTCATCGGAGTCATTTGACCTACTCCACTCCCCTGTCTAAAGGCAGAGCTGATTAGGCTACATTGAGAGTGTTGTGTTTTGTTAAGTGGCCACTAGAGCTGAAATCACTGATAATGAGGTCTAAGTTCTTAGACTGGCTGCGGGACAACAGTTCTGTGAAGGAGACAGCCCAGCCTTCACTAGCAGCGTGGTTCCCCGGTCTGAGAGCTGAAATCACTGAGAGCTGGGTGAAACCCCAGCAGAGGTACTCACAGAGGTCACAGTAGAGAGACAGGTGTCAGCGGAACATGAGGGTGGAGGGTCATCAGTGACAGATCATACAATGACGCAATGGACTGAATGAAGGCACGATGAACGAGGGCTCAGTGGTGACAGCAGGCAGCGAGGCAGAGTGCATAGCATCAATTGTGAGTCATTTGCAGTGATGCACGGCAGGTAAGACATTGCTGGACATTTCACCCCACTTCCTGCCCTGCAGCCACCCAGCTGGAAGGTGAACTCATGTGAATGCACCTCTGAACTTTCTCTACAGGTCAAGCACAGCAGCTGTGAATGGGGGGGGGAGTAGAGTGAGAGGGAAGTGGCATCTTAAAGGGACCTGTGTCTGTTGATTTTTCACACCATAAGGTGAGAGATATGGAGGCAAATGATACTGCTCAAAGTCCCCTGGAGAGAAGCTCTTGGTGGGATATATCTGAATCATGGTTTCAGGGTTTTCCCAAACCGGTGCCAGGTTCCGTTCCTCTTTTCATTAAATGTTTCCCTGCTGTACACAGACCCGGTACTTGTGAATGGAGAACTGTTGCCTCCTAGAGGCACCCGTGTGTGTGTGTGTGTGTGTGTGTGTGTGTGTGTGTGTGTAATATTCCCCGGTTACTGGGGGGAGAGGGGGTTCTGTTATATTGGTGAGAGGGACCCTGGACATTGAACCCAGCCCTTGTTGTTGCTGACTCCACAGAGCAGAAGGGTTACAGTGCAAAAACATAGTCCCAGGCAAAGGTCCCTATAGTGTTTGGCAGTGGCTGCTCAGGGGGTTTGTGAATCCCAGTGAGGCCTGATTCTGGGATTTAGGTGCCTAAAAATGGCAGTTAGATGCCTATATCCTCTGGTAAATCTAGTACCCAGATAGTTTTGAAAATCTTACTGAGTGCTTACATAAAAATCTGGCCCCATGTGCTTAACTCATGTTTCAAACTCTCGCCCCAGGTGCACAATCTGCTCAAGCACTTGTGAATATCCCATAAAAAAAACCTGTTAACTCAATAGTGTAACATCTCAGATGTTAGACAAAGTCCTTATTGAACAGCTCTTTTTCACATCAATGCAGCTCCAGCAGCTAAGTACCATAATAAAGCCAAGTTCATATAGCACTAGAGCTAAAAAAAAGATATTTAACTTCCATTGTTATTTAGAGATTAAAACTTTTAATAATAACTTATAGAAATTTACCAGTTTTTCAAGGGAAAGACACCCCTCTTCAAAATATCTGTCCCTCCTGACCAGGGTTTTTCCAGGCTGCAAAATCCCCTGACTATCCTGTGTTATTTCCAGCAAGCCTTAAAAGGCCTGTTAATGCCCATAGTCATAAATTACCACACAGCCTGTTCTAAGCAGGCGCTTTTACTGTCCAGGTGAAATCATTACGGAGGAAACATCTTAAAACAATAAAAGAGCCTAAATAGATGTTAATTAGCCAACCAGCGATCACCCCACCCCAGTCCTTCAAACTCCATCTATAGGTTTTTCTGTGGTAACAAGTTCATAGCAGTTTTATTTCAGAACACGAACTTGCATTCATGGGTCAGTCTTTCCTTTATACAGGCTGGGCCTTTGATCTTCAGATTCTGGGAAGAAGTAATCAGCAGGGAATGGTCATTTCCTCAGGGAGCAGATTCAAAAGGCTGGAGGTTTGCACAATCAGAAGAAGAAATTTGCAGTCACCTCCCCCTAGAGATTCCCCAGGCCAGTCATTTGACACTGTTTGTTCAAAAGTCCATTCTTGTCCATTGAAGTTCATAATACTTCCCGAGACTCACAATAATCCATCACCTTTGCATTAAATGCAATAGATGGCAAAGAGACTTAAACACAATGTAATCAGGTTTTTCTGGATACTGCAGGAAATTGCCACATCTATCACCCCTATGTAGGAGCAGCACAATGCTGTGATCAGGGAGCTGCCCATCACATCATATAAGCCGGAAGAGAAAGAGGGATAGAACAGGAAGGACTGTGCTTTGGCTCAGTTCCTTCCAAACCTCAGAGTCCCAACAGGTGTGAGATCAGACAAGGATTTTTTTTTTACTGAAACTCTTGAGTGCTTTTAAGAGTAAAATGAATCTGGTTAATATATCCCTCTGCCTGGCCCTGCTTTCCTGCCATGCTGTTCCTGATGTTAAACTAGAAGCTCAGAGAGATGAACTCTCTGGGATGGAACTCTTGGGGAGTGCGTGTAAGCAAATAGAGTAGCTCAGGGGATCTGGCACAATGATCCAGAATCAGGAGGCAACAGGATACCAGGGATCTGAACCAGGGAGTATGGAACAGGGACAGTGACCACACTCCACCCAGACCCAGTTAACTTTAGAAGCACATGGGATCCACTGACCCATAACCTGGGGTAGCCAGAAGGATCCCATCGTCAATTTTGGGAATGGGCTTACTTTCCATATTTCTGTCTCCACAGACTGTTGGTGAGAAATGTTAACAATAATCTCACTCAATAACAAACCAGGCTTAACTATGCTGGAAACATATTGCATCCATTCATATTTGTAGGTGTCAAACAAGGACCTCTTGTGTTGTTTTAAAAGATGTGTTAATACTTGAACATTCCCAGATATTACCCAAAACATTTTGTGTTCAAGTGATGCTAAACTAAGAATTTGCAACTCAGTACATCCTATGACCAAGTCAGTTTTATTTCCTAAATTCTATTTGTTGTTTATACAGCAGCCAAGAGATTTTAACATTAGGCTGCCCACTATGGAGTAAGGGCTTATCCACTTTGATTCCAGTGAGTGTTCCCTTTTTCCCATTTTAAGGTACATGTCTTGGTCCCGTTTCCCACGGGGCTGCCATTGTGGGCCTTTGTTTCTGAATTTTCTTGTTCATGTGTTCGATGACCTGATTAACCTTATACTGGAGGGTGCTTTTATCTTCTTGTATCTGTTTGAGCCATTGAAATAATCATGCTGGGTTCTATTAGAGCTCTATTCTTCACCCTGTACCAGGTGACTAGGATCAGTTATTTGGCGCATTGGATGTCAAAACAGAATTTGAAATGGTTGAGTTTTTGTCCTTAGTTTATTACTGCTGTGGATGGCAGTCAAAATCCTGGGCAGTTTATCTGGCCAGTCTTTTCCTCTGTGATTTACTACCTTCTGGAAAAAGCAACAAAGAGTTCTATGGCACCTTATAGACTAACAGACATATTGGAGCATAAGCTTTCATGAGTGAATACCCCCACTTCATCAGACGCATGTTTTACAGATCCAGACTAACACAGCTACCCCTCTGATACTTGATACCTTCTGGAGCGGTTTCTTAATAGTGCGGTTCGTGAGCTCTACTCGGCCTGAGGACTGAGGTCGGTATGGTATATGGAGCTTTTGCTTAATTCCCAAGTTTTGTATCATTACTGTAAAGGTTTCTCCTACAAAGGCTCCCCCGTTGTCAGAATCTATTTTTTTGGGGATGCCATATGTACATACTACCTCATTAAAAAACTTTTTGGCTACCACCCTGGTGCTGTTATTTTTGGTGGGAAATGCTCGTACCCATCCTGAAACGGAATTAATTATTACCAATAAGTACTGGAATCCTTCCCTACTCCTTGGCAATTTATCAATAAAATCAATTTGACCCCTGTGCTACGGCCCAAGCCTTTGTTCGTGCATCATGAGTTGACAGTGTGGAGGACGAACCTTGTCTTGAGAGCACCACACACAATTTTGCACCCATGTTTTAATATAGTCTTCCATACGTTCCCACTCTGCTTCTAGCTTTAGCCTTCTTAAAGTCCCTTCCACTCCTTCATGCATAAACTAATGGGATACATTAAATAACTCCTGCCTTTCTATTTTTCCTGGAACTCAGTTAGGGCAGTCTGCAGTTCCATCTGTTGGCTTAGTTGTGTCAGCACAGATGTTCCTTTTCTGACCTCTGGTTACAACTGCTATGTCATGCTGTTGGGCTATTGTATCTAACCGGTTATTCCAGGTGGCCTCAATACCAGTTCCTTTAACTGTTTAGGGATCTTTGTTACCCACTGGTAAATCCATTTTCATTCCTCTGAATACGCAATGTTATTTCCATCTCCTGCTTTCCACCCATTCCTATACCAATCACGCATCCAAAACTCTATCCCCTTCGTACAAAAATAACTTCCGTTTCTAACTTAATGGCTATGTACTTTACACATCCTTTCCCTTTTACTACCATTGCACTCCTCTCAATAAACCAGATGTGCTTTTCTTGACCCACACACGGAATCTAATTCTTCCAGTAAGGGTGCCTCTACCAAAACAATTCTTTGCTCCAGAGTGACTTCTGGACATTCACGTGGGTTCCCTTTTTCAATTAGTGCATGTATTAGCAAGTCCGGCTTAGACACTGTCTCTGTGGTCACCCCTCTGTTAACTAAAATAAGTGTCCATTGAGCCATTTGGGTGTTTGAGACTTTACCTCCCATCAATCTCCCTGACAAAATGTATTTGAGAGGAGTGTGGGTGATTTGGATAGTAATAGGAACCATTCCTGTGAGGAGCTCAAAAGATTGTACTGCCCAGATGGCTACAAGACACTCGCATTCACGGGGTCAAAATTTATTTCTGCTCCTTGTAATTTCTGGAATTCATATGCTACCAGCACTAGCTTCCCCTCTTCATTGTTTTTTAATAGTGCGGCAGCCAAGGTCAGGTTATTAGCCACTAAATGAATACAAAAGGCTGTGATTCATCAGGGAAACGCAGAGCTGGGGCTGTGAGAGCCTTCTGTTTTAGCAGGGTTA
The DNA here is from genome assembly GCA_026122505.1 of Aldabrachelys gigantea. Taxonomy (NCBI): domain Eukaryota; kingdom Metazoa; phylum Chordata; order Testudines; family Testudinidae; genus Aldabrachelys; species Aldabrachelys gigantea. The sequence continues at coordinate 48,331,913 of CM047492.1, forward strand.
AATTGGGTCCTGCTCTTTCCTCCATTTCCATTTTGTCTTTTTCTTTACCAGTTTCAACAATGAGTGAGTTATTTCACCACATTTATAAATGTGCGAACTAAGAAAATGGAATCCTCCTAGCAGAACTCTTAAAGAGTGGGCGTTGGTAGGGGCTGGCATTTCTACCAGTGCCCTTACCTTCCTCTGATCGACCTGTCTCCCTTCTTGTTCAACGACTATGCCCAGGCATGGAACCTGAGGTAGCACCAACTGAACTTTATCTAAGGCTACTTTGAACTCCATTTCCTGAATTAGTGCCAACACTTTTTCCATTAGTATTTGAGTTTGCGCCTCCATTTCCCGAAATATCAAAATGTCATCTACATATGAAAACACAAAAGGCCTTTCTTGTGGACTTAAGTGGTCTAGCATATGCATAACATGCTGGGCTATTGTGATATCCCTGGGGCAACCGACAAAATGTCCGTTATTTCTCCTTTATTGTAAAGACAAACTGATCTTGTGAGTCCGGATGTAGGATATGGCAAAGAAACAGTTGGCCAAATCAATTACTGAGAAATTTTTAGATGTAGCTTTCACTGTTTGTATGATCTGTGTCATATCAACCACAATAGGGACCATAGGAATGGTGCCCTTATTGATTCTTCTATAATCAATTGTTAAACGCCAGGATTAGCTGTTTGCCTTTAGCATTGACCAGACAAGGGAGTTAAAGGGTGCATATGTTTTTTGAATGATTCCTTGTTGCTCTAATTCCTGGATGATTGGGCCTCTGCTTCCTTTGGATAAGAGCATTGTGTTTGTGGAGGCACAAATTCCCCAACAATCTTAACACTAGCATTAATTTTACTGCAATCTGTTTTCTGTAGAGTCCATACTGAAGGGAATTTTAAGTGCCACTTTTCAGCTTGTTCAGCTGAAGTGCAGCTACTGGATTCTCTGCCCCTTTGGTTCATATAACATCCTGCCTAATTTTTCCTGAATGGGGAGGATGAATTTCTAACTTCCGAAGAATACCACTAGGCATATTAATCATCACATTGTTTTTCAACAACCAGACAGACCCCAGAATAATTTCATCAACCATATCAGGAGTATGGATCAAATGCTCTAAAGTTAAAAATCCTTGTACCAAAAAGGGGACTTGGGTCCATTCCCACCTGAGACTAGGTTTCCCTTGAAAGGATTTCAAAGCTACCTGTTTTAATCTTTTCCTGCTTTTGGGGTTGTTTTCATTAAGAATACAGCGGCTCCTGTATCTATTAGGGGTGTATCAACCCTGCTTAATGTGTTCACATGATCGTCCCTCAGGATTACAGGAGACCATGCCTTTGAACCTCCACCTCTGTGCTGCTACTGGTGGTGGGAGTTCCTCATTCAGTGGGCCCTTCTATTCTTGCTCCAGAAAAGAGTGTGGGTCCAGGAAGCATTGCATCAAGGAAGAAGAGGGTGGTGCACTAGCAGTTATGCTAGTCACCTCTGTTGGTGAGGTTTGCAACCTCATGGCCTCCCTGACTAGCTCTAGTTTGAGGGCCTTATTCCGCTGTTCTTGGTTTGCCCCGGGCGATCTGGCGAACCTCATTTTCCGTGTGCCCACTTCCCTCCTTTGATTGCTGGGAGGATGCTGTCTGATATTGCCAGAGGTCTGGGTATAACTGAGCTCCTTGTTTCCCCCGATTTCCCCATCCATGGGACTGGCCTCTAGTATATCCTTCTCGGGATCCCCTGATTCCCTTGGTGCTGTTTTCGTTGGTGTATGTAACTGCGGGTTCTAATGCAGCTACATAGGCAGCTCTTTCTTTTTATATAGTGGGCTGTGGTCCAGAATGGGTAGTAATTGGTTGGACCAAGCCTCTTAGTTCCTCTAGGGTAGCTGGGCGACCCTCTTGCCAAATTCCAAGCCTTCCAGAGTAGTAGGGGGTTAGGGAAACAGCACAGTGACCTTAGGATTTTATGGTGAATGTCACTGTATCCAGTGCTGTGGCCTTGCTTAACCAGGGTAAGCAGGCCATCAGGTTAAATAATTCTCGGGGTATTTATTGGGCTTTTGGGTTGTGGCTATGGCTTGTGCTATGAAATTGTGCCTGCCTATTTGCTCCCCCAGAAGTCCCATTAAAGGCATTATGCTGCTGTTCTCATTGACTCTAATCCTATCTCAGACCCCCCGAATATATGAAGCCGTGCAGACTCTCATCAAGCAGTGGACTTCAGTGGTGTTCAGCTCTTCCCTTAGTGTGAGCAAAAATGCATTAGAGCACCATCTGTAGAAATGGTCTTTTTTTAGGGGTCCCAAACTATAAATCATGGCTTTTAAGTCAGTGGCTGATACAGGGACAGTGGTTCTTCCCCCCACTCTGTGGTTGTTGTGACTGTGGTTCGTCAAATTCCTGCAATAGGGTTCTTTTGAATAAGTTCCAATCCCTGGGGCTCATCCCACATATCTCCATTCCAAGCTTCACTAGGGTCCCATTTTCTCTCCCATTCAAGGATCTCGCCATATTGGGCTTGATCCCATTCTCCTGCCATCACTGCCACTACTTGGCAGGTTAAAAACCCCAGTTTTGTTTTGAGACATTTAACAATTTAGAACATTGTTCTAAAGTTAATTTCTTTACCATTCTCTGTAAAATCTGGTCCTATTTTTGTGTTTTTTCTTTTTCTGCTACCTGTTCAGATAATCTTTTCTCTTTTATTTTAACTTCTCTTAGGGTATCTTTGAGAATGTCTAACTGGCTTTGGACCCCAGCGGCCAGTATTTTACATTTAACAGTTTCTTGTTCAGATACACAAAGTTTCTCATGCAGTGTGTCACTTTCCTCTCGGCACCTAACCAAGCAAAGGAATGCCTCATTGCATGCTTCCAGCAATAGGCAAATTGCAACTGAGTCTCCTTTTATCGGGGTCAATGGCCTGTAGACCAACAGATGTATTGTGAATCCATCTGCCAAATCAATTATAGTATGCACATTGGCTAATGCTTGTTCAGTCCATGGGCTGTGCTCAAACTTTTGCAAAATTGTCTAAAAGGAGTCATTTCCTTTATGAATGGCAATTTCTTCTGCTCTTATTGAGCTTTGTCCTTAAGGGAGTTTTTTTGCCTGAACATATTTTCTTTATGAATCTCTTTTATCTTTATAACTTTTCTGTGCCCACATTAGTGCTGGAACTTACAAAGCACAAAAAGTCTATATCTACTAAAAAATCTGCCTGACAGAGCTGGAGTGGGGAACGCAAAGTCCCCTACCTTTTGGGTTCGACCCTGCTAAGACCGAGGGTATATTCACCTAGGCAATTTTTCCCCAAAAGACAGGAAGGAGCCAGGACTCTAATCCTCCCCATTAAGCCCCATTATCTCTACGACTGGGGATTTGTATACCTAGACAGTTTGTACAAACAGTTTACACATATATCTTATCTGTATAATTTTCCCCAACAGACAGGTCAGAGGGAGGACTCTAATCCTCCCTCTATTGCCCGGGACCAATATGACCACGGGGGTGCACACCTGAATGATCGATCACTTTATACGTATGGTATACCTTTTAGCAGGATTTTCTACAATCAAAGGGTATGTCTTCCCCCTTTTGCTATTCTCCACCACAAATGTTATGCTTCTAAGAAGCACACAGGATCTTTTTCAGGGGGAAAGGCAATACACCATGTTTATTGAAGATACAACAATTAGCATGTTCATTGAGTCACAGACACACACACAAAAGGAAGACAGGAGAGTAGCAAAATACAGACTGTGGACTTCAGAAAATCAGACTTTGACTCCCTTAGGGATCTGATGTGCAGGATCCCCTGGGAGGCTAATATGAGTTGGAAAGGAGTCCAGGAAAGTGGGATGCATTTTAAACAAGTCTTATTGCGGGCCCAGGAACAAACCATCCTGATATGCAGAAAGAATAGCAAATATGGCAGGCCACCAGCTTGGCTTAACAGTGAAATCTTCAGTGAGGTTAAACACAAAAAGAAAGCTTATAGGAAGTGGAAACTTGGACAGATGACTAGTGAGGAGTATAAAAATATTGCTTGAGCATGCAGGGGTGTAATCAGGAAGGCCAAAACACAACCGGAGTTGCAGCTAGCAAGGAAAGTGAAGGATAACAAGAAGGATTTCTACAGGTATGTTGGCAACAAGAAAAAGGTCAGGGAAAGTGTGGGACCTTTAACGAATGGGGGAGGCAACCTAGTGACAGAGGATGTGGAAAAAGCTGAGGTACTCAATGCTTTTTTTGCCTCAGCCTTCACAGACAAGGTCAGCTCCCAGACTGCTTTCCTGGGCAACACAGTATGGGGAGGAGGTGAGCAGCCCTTAGTGGTGAAAGAACAGGTTAGGGACTATTTAGAAAAGCTGGACATGAATAAGTCCATGGGTCCAGATCTAATGTATCTGCGGTGCTGAGAGAATTGGCTGGTGTGATTGCAGAGCCATTGGCCATTCTCTTTGAAAACTAATGGTGATCATGAGAGATCCCAAATGATTGGAAAATATAGTGCTCATCTCTGAAAAAAGGGAAAAGGGAGAACCTGGGGAGCCACAGACCAGTCAGCCTCACCTGAGTCACTGGAAAAATCATGGGGCAGGTCCTCAAGGAAACCATTTGGAAACACCTGAAGGAGTGGAAGGTGATCAGGAACAGTCAACGTGGATTCACCAAGGGCAAGTCATGCCTGACCAACCTGATTGCCTTCTACGATGAAGTAACTGGTTCTGTGCATATGGGGAAAACAGTGGATGTGATCTATCTGGACTTTAGCAAAGCTTCTAATGCAGACTCCCACAGTATACTTGCCAGTAAATAAAAAAAGCATGGATTGGATGAATGGACTATAAGGTAGGTAGAAAGCTGGCTAGATTGTTGGACTCAATGGTTAGTGATCAACACTCAATATCTAGTTGGCAGCCAGTATCAAGCAGTCCTGGGGCCAGTTTTGTTCAACATCTTTAATAATGATCTTGATGATGGAATGGATTGGACCCTCAGCAAATATGTAGATGACACTAATCCAGGGGAGAGGTAGATACGCTGGAGGGAAGGGATAGGTTCCAGAGTGACCTAGACAAATTGGAGGATAGAGCCAAAAGAAATTGGATGAGATTCAACAAGGACAAGTGCAGAGTCCTGGACTTAGGATGGAAAAATCCCATTCACCACTAGAGGTTGGTTACCGACTGGCTCAGCACCAGTTCTGGAGAAAAGGACCTGAAGATTACAGTGGATGAGAAGCTGGATATGAGTCAGCAGTGTGCCTTTGTTGCCAAGAAGGCAAACGGCATATTGGGCTGCATTAGTAGGAGCACTGCCAGTAAATTGAGAGAAGTGATTATTTCCCTCTATTCAGCACTGGTGAGGCCACATCTGCAGTATTGTGTCCAGTTTGGGGGCCCCCAGTACAGAAAGGATGTGTACAAATTGGAGAAAGACCAGCGAAAGACAATGAAAATTATCAGGGGGCTGGGGCACATGAGTTATGAGGAAAGGCTGAGGGATCTGGGCTTGTTTAATCTTCAGAAGAGAAGAGGGAGGGGGGATTTGATAGCAGCCTTCAACTACCTGAATGTGGGTTCCAAAAAGGATAGAGCTCAGCTGCTCTCCATGGTGGCAGATGACAGAACAAGGATTAATTGTCTCAAGTTGCAGTGGGGGAGGTTTAGGTTGGATATTAGGAAACACTATTTCACTAGGAGGCTGGTGAAGCACAGGAATGGGTTACCTAGGGAGGTGGTGGAATTTCTATCCATAGAGGTTTTTAAGGCCTGGCTTGAGAACACCCTGACTGGGATGATTTAGCTGGTGTTGGTCCTGCTTTGACCAAAGGTTGGACTAGCTCAGGGGTCGGCAACCTTTCAGAAGTGGTGTGCCAAGTCTTCATTTTTTCATTTTAATTTAAGGTTTCACATGCCAGTAATACATTTTAACGTTTTTAGAAGGTCTCTCTCTATATGTCTATGTCTTATAGAACTAAACTATTGCCATATGTAAAGTAAACAAGGTTTTCAAAATGTTTAAGAAGCTTCATTTAAAATTAAATTAAAATGCTGATCCTACGCTGCCGGCCCATTCAGCCTGCTGCTGGCCTGTAGTCTGGCAGCAGGCTGAGTAGAGCCTGAAGCCGGGGTCCCGCTTGGCAAGGGGCTGGCAGCCAGAACCCCAGACCAGCAGTGGGCTGAGCGGCTCATCCCTCTGCTGCTCATCCCGTTGCCAGTCTGTGGTTCCATCCTCCGGCTCCTGCCAATCAGGATCCCGTTTTCTGGCCCCACTCAGCCCACTACTGGTCTTGGGTTCCAGCCCTGCCCACATAGAGTTGGTACCTACCTTCTCCTTGGTTTTAGCCCATTCTCTTCCTCTCTTTCTGCACTGAGCTGACAATGAGAGTGCACTGAGCACAGGGCTGGGGGTTGGTGTGTAGGGTCTGGCCAGGAGCTAGAATGAGGGAGGGGACTCAGGTTTGGGGCAAGAGGCTTGAGTGTGGAGTGCTTACCTGGGCAGCTCCCATTTGGTGCAAGAAGTGCAGATGGGAATGTAGTGGGGAGTGTGGAGAAGGTTCCTTATGGTGCAAAGTGTGGGGGTGGGGATGTGGGGGGCGCAAGGGTCAGGGCATGGGGTCGGGGGGCTGGATATTTGTGCGGGGTGCAGGAGTCAGGGCAGGGGGATGGGGTGGATGAGGGGGTTCAGGAGTTGGGACATGGAGTGTGGGGGAGTTGGGTATGTGCGGGGAGTGCCAGAGTCAGGGCTGCGGTCGTGGGGGGTGCAGTAGTCAGGGGATGGATTGTGGGGGAGATGGGTATGTGTGGGAGTGCTGGAGTCAAGGCAGGGGTGTGTGTGTGTGTGAGGGGGGTGCAGTAGTCAGGGCATGGAGTGTGGGGGAGCTGGGTATGTGTGGGGTGTGCAGGAGTCAGAGCAGGGGGATGGGTGTGTGTGAGAGGGTGCAGGAGTCAGGGCTGGGGTTGTGGGAAGGTGCAGGGGTCAGGGCAGGGGACTGGGTGTGTGTGAAGCGTGTGCAGGGGTCAGCACAGGGGCCTAGGGATTGTGGGGGGTGCGGGGTGCAGGGCAGAGGGCAGGAGGGCATGGGGGCTTCATGAGTCAGGGTAGGGGGCTAGGGGGTGGGCTGGGATCGGAGGTGGTGGTGCTCCCAGCCCTGAGCAGCTCACAGCAGGAGGCTGGTGGAGATATGCCCTGATTCCTCCCTCCTTCCCCAAGGCCCTGCCCCACTTCTGCCTCTTTTCCAGATCAGCGAGCACGGCTGCACCTACAGTTCCGGCTCTGCTTCTCCCCCTCCCTCTCCAGGGCCATCCGCTGTTCTGCCTCTGGGCGGGTGAAGAGGAGGGGCAGGAACCCATCACACTGGGGGAAGAGGCGGAGGAGGAGGGAACTTGGCTGCCAGTGGAGGGTGCCCAGCAGCAGCAGCCGGCAGGACCAAGCTTCTTCCCCCTGCCCCCACAGGAGAGAGCGATGGGTAGGAACCAGAGAAGAGCAGGTTGGGCTGGCCAGGATTTTTAATCGCACGCTGCTGCCTGCTGGGGTCCCGGCCAAAAGCCCCGCTCAGCACAGGGGCGGCAGCCAGAACCCTGGCAGGCAGCAGTGTGCCATCAAAAATTGGCTCGTGTGCTATCTTTGGCACATGTGCCATAGGTTGCCAACTCCTGGACTAAATGATCTTCTGAGTTCTCTTCCAACCCGAATCTTCTATGATTCTATGATTGCATGACACACACACACTGTCCTGCCAGTCGATGTTGTAGTTACCAGTCCAGAGTTGAATCAAACTAGTGGCTGGCTAGGTTGATCGCGGGTAGGGAGGAGCCGGGTTCTGTTGGTTGTGACATGATGCTCCGGGAAAGTCTTGGAAGGATGAACCCAAAGTTTCTTGGCAAGGCACCCTGTTTATATAGGGATTTTCCTTCACTGAGACCAATGAGTTTCACACTGTCATGCTGTAATCAATTATTTGACAAGTGCCTGTTTTCCTAATTTGCCTTTTATCTTGTTCTTTCATCAAGGCTCTCAGGGAGTTTCCCCATGCTGGTTTTGATCACAGCTATTTTGTCCCCATTTAAAAGTGCCTGTCTCATCTTTAGAGTCATCAATCTGCCCTCTTCAGACATTTTAACAGGGGTGTGTTGTAGTCTTCTGGTGCCCTTGTATCTGTCCTCAGTTTCTACCTAGAAAATCTGGTTTGGTGATGGCCTTCAGACTTATCTTCTAACACACACATTCCTCATTCACAAACAAGACAGAACATTTTAACAGAAACATCAAGTTGCAATGCAAAAGAAAAACAATCCTGGCATTCTTTTACTTATTTTAAAATCCTAAACCTACAACAAAGTGGTGACCCTAAAAGGTCTGTTACTGCCTTAAAATCAGCCCAGATGCAGATTCTGGCTGATGCATCTCTACCAATGGCCCATTAGGCCAATACTTTTTGCTATTCAGAAAGCATGGCTGGCAGGAGATGGTTAAATCATACACCGATATATTTAATGCACACTTAATGCATGTATCAATAAACCATTTACTGAGGTCATGGGTTTCACATCCAGTTATTGCTGCTGAGTCATATCATTATCTCCATCACTGACTGTCTTTTTAAACTTTTATTAAAGTCCCCCCAAAAACCAACATACAAACACAAACAATTTAGCTCTATGTAAAATAAAGCTTTAAGTAATGATTTCATGGCAACAATTTCCCTTATTCCCTTCCGCATAGCCATATAGTCTTTTTGTGGAAAACATCTGTTTACAGAGGGTTTTGTAAGGTATTAAAGATGGCCTTAACTGTCCTTTTTGGGTAGAAAATAGAAAAAAATAGTTTGGATGGTCATGAGCTCTTGTTGTTGCTGGAGTCCAAATCAAGCACAAGAGAAACACACATCAGAAAAAGAACATCAAAAATAAAGAATGCCAACTTCTGTCTCTTGTGCTGACTCACACATGGCTAGGAAAACATAGGTCCAGCACATGGTCTGATCAGCCATTCTGAGACCTGGCAAATGCTTGCCAGGCTCTGGCTGGTCAAGGGGTTGCTTTTAGCTGCCTTTCTGGTCACATGCCTACAGCTCTGTAATGTAGGTTTGAACTGCAGTGGCCTCTAAGCCAGACTCTTACTTACACTTGCATAGTCTTTTAATAAGTCAGTGAAATCTAAATTTTTTTGCAATAGCACTTTCAATTGAAATTAATGCGAGTCCTGACAAATGATTTCGAGATATGGTGGACCTCAAATAATTTTTTCATAACTTTAGTTTTGAGAAACTGCACTCACCAGAAGCCACTGATACTGGTAATATTAAAAGTTTTTTCAAATCCTTCATCTGAATGATATTTTTTAAAATATTCCAGCACTTTATTCAAAATCATCTTTGCCTCAGATATGTCTATGGTTATGTTCTGCATAACTTTGCTGATCAAATTAATTTGATTTAGAATATTATGCCAAACAACCATGCAACATAAAAATTGAAATTGTGTCATTTTCTGAGCCAATGTTTCAGCTTCATGTTGAAATGAAGGAACATACGACAAGTTCTGGCTTATTTATAATAGTGCATCGTAAATCTCTCCTGATGAATATTGAATGGTCTAAGAGCGTCTATCCTGCTTTCCCATCTAGTTTGACTTAGACATTGAAGTGTGAGTTTTTGTTCAAGATGCTTCTTCAAGACTGCCCAACAGTGTGTGGGAGCACTAAAAAGTTGTAAATTGTTTGTACTGTGTTAAAATATGAAACAGTATCTTTTGATGATTTTGGCAGCATCACTGACAACCAGATTGAGCGAAAGTGCATGGCAAGGAATGAAAAAGAGCTTGATCATTTAAATTCGATATTCTTTGCTGTACACCTGCATGTTGTCCTCATACCCTTGACCTTACATATTTTCTAAAGGTATTCCACAGTGTTCCAGTCTCTGTAGAATTACATCTGTGAGGGCTTTCCCAGGAGTTTCGTTCACTGGTATAAATTCTAGAAAGTGTTCACAAATTCTCGATTCTGCATTTTCATCAATTTTCAGAAATCATAAAACTATTGACATCGACTCAGTTTTGCTCAGATCTTGAGTACAATCAACTATAATTGAGTAATATTTGGCATGTTTCAAATCTGATAAAATTTAATTATGCACTCCCTTAGAAATTAATTCTATTATCTCATTTTTTGTCTTTTTACCCAAATAATGGGTGTGAATCTCTCCATCTTTCACTCTTCATACATGGTCAGCCATAACATTATCAAATTTTGCCAATAACTCAACCAATTTTAAGAAATTTCCGTTGTTATTCTCATATAAAATATCAGAGGATCCACGGAATGCGAGGAACTGTTCAGCCAGGAATTTAATGATTGCCAGTAAATGTTCCAACACCACTTGCCAATGTAGAATTTCTGAATTTAGTTGATGTTGCTGTGCCGCATTGATTGTTGTACCAGAATGTAATCTGTTTGAAAGCTCAATCCAATTTATCAATGTGCGTAAATGATTTTTTAATGTTTCATGTTATTTCAAATGCTGATGCAAATTTCGTCTGCAGATGCTAGAAGAATGTCCAAGTTACAGAACAGTTTGCAGCAAAAACAAAAAAACTACATCTTTGGTCCATGAATACACTAACCATGATCTATTAATTTGTTCCCTATTTTTCATTTTTTTCATCATGCTGGATGGCATAAATCGACAATTTGATTCATTAAATGGATATTCAAATGTAGGATCTAGTTTTGAAGGATCTTTTTCCACAATAATCATTCGTATTGCATCAGTAATTATTCTCGGCCATGTACTTGTATCCCATCCTACGTCAGTCGCTCTATATTCCAATAATTGGTCTTCAGTGTTAGATTTGGATAACAGCTCTTCATTTCTGGACTCTTCAGCTGAAGCAGTAAATCATTGGATGGATTGGGATTGTTAGTCTTTATCAGTTAGCTAAGATAACCTTTGGTCAGGTTGTTGTTCATCTTTATCAGTTAACAAAGGTAATCTTTGGTTTGATTGATCTTCATCAGTTGATGAATAACACTGGTCTACAATTTCTGAGAAGTCGTCTGCTTCAGAGATGAAATGTGGTATTTATTATGTATTTTGATGTACTGAATTCAAATATGACAATTAAAATAACTGATTGGCTACTGTTTCTAAGATATTTAAGTTTTTACATTTTATGTCTACGTATATTGTGTAGATAGTAGAGTTTTAATCATAAATTGTAAACTTAGGTCTTTTCATGTGTTTATGGTTGCTTTACATGATAATATTTCACCTGTCCTGTTTATGTAACACTTTAAAAATCAGCAAAAGGTTTATATAAATAAAATGTATTATGAAACAAAAGGCAAAAAACTATTATATACATAGTTTAGTCCTATTCAGTGTCTACTCGGTGCTTCTTGGCTTGTCTCTTGTATTCATTAAATGGAGCATCTCTTGTCACCGTCCAGCAATAGTCTGCAAGCATTGATGGGCTCCATTTGCCCTGATAGCATTTCTTCATTGTTGCAATGTCCTGGTGAAATCACTCGCCATGCTCGTCGCTCACTGCTCCACAGTTTGGTGGAAAAAAATCTAGATGAGAGTGCAAAAAATGTATCTTTAGTGACATGTTGCAACCAAGTCTTTGGTATGCCTTGAGGAGGTTTTCCACCAACAACCTGTAGTTGTCTGCCTTTTTGTTTCTTAGAAAATTTATTGCCACTAACTGGAAGGCTTTTCATGCCGTCTTTCCCTTGCCACGCAGTGCATGGTCAAATGCATCATCTCGAAGAAGTTCACAAATCTGAGGACCAACAAAGACACTTTCCTTTATCTTAGCTTCACTTAACCTTGGAAATTTTCCACTGAGGTACTTGAAAGCTGTTTGTGTTTTGTCAATGGCCTTGACAAAGTTCTTCATCAGACCCAGCTTGATGTATAAGGGTGGTAACAAAATCTTCCTTGATTCAACAAATGGTGGATGCTGAACAATTTTCCTCCCAGGCTCCAATGACTGTCGGAGTGGCCAATCTTTCTTGATGTAGTGGGAGTCTCTTGCACGACTGTCTCATTCGCAGAGAAAACAGCAGTACTTTGTGTATCCAGTCTGCAGACCAAGCAAGAGAGCAACAACCTTCAAATCGCCACAAAGCTGCCACTGATGTTGGTCATAGTTTATCAACCTCAAAAGTTGTTTCATGTTGTCATAGATTTCCTTCATATGGACTGCATGACCAACTGGAATTGATGGCAAAACATTGCCATTATGCAGCAAAACAGCTTTAAGACTCATCTTCGATGAATCAATGAACAATCTCGACTCATCTGGATCATGAACAATGTTGAGGGCTTCCATCACACCATCGATGTTGTTGCAGGCTACAAGATCACCTTCCATGAAGAAGAATGGGATAAGATCCTTTTGAAGGTCATGGAACATGGAAAACCTAACATCACCTGCCAGGAGATTCCACTGCTGTAGTCTGGAGCTTAACAGCTAGCCTAGAGCCAATGAACAATTTTAAGCATCATTTTCGTTCTCAGTGAGCCAGAATTAGTAGTTTGACTACATTTATTTCAGAAGCATTTTGGCTGTAGAGCAGTGTAATCACCTTAAATGCATTGCTCAGAGCTTTCTTCTTGATTGTCGACTTTTTTATGTAACCCTTCTGCCCCTCTGAGTTGGCAGCAACAAGGGCCGGGTTCAGTATCCAGGGGTTCCGTTTCAGTAACACAATGCATAACTGGCTCAAGCCCCCACCCAGTGACCTGGAACACTTACATACCACACCCTCCTGGGTGCCTCTAGGAGGCAATACTTCCCCTCTCGCAAGCACGGCGTCTGAGTGTAGCAAAATCTTTTTAATAAAGGAAGGAATCAATGTGGCACACCATTGGAGAAACACCACAGACAGAGTTATAACACAAACCATAACCACCCCCAAGTAGATTTGGCAATGTCCTTTTCCCCTTAGGGTCTTAAGTCCAATCACTCCAAAGTCCAACAACCCAAGTCTCTGGTCAATGCCACCCAGAATTCAAGAGTCTATCTGTACAGGTCCCTCCCCCAAGCTTGGGTGAAAGGGGCACCTTACGCGGTCCAGGGCCAACTGCCCTGCCTCTCCGTGGGTTCTGTTTCCGCCTTCTCCACGAACTGCTCCGCCTTACCAGCCGCTGCACTCTGCTCCTCCAGCCGTCCTCACAAACTGCTCCACTCCACCAGCTGCCCCATGAGTTGCTCCAGTTGTCCCTGCAAACTGCTCGGCTCCGCTCGATCTGTGGGCTGCTCCACCCGTCTCACAGCAACTCCGTTCTGCCAGCCGCTCAGCTCCACCAGCTGTCCCGTGGTCCGCTCCAGCCATCCCCACAAACTGCTCCACTCCACCAGCTGCTCTGTTCCACAGTATAGCTTCAGGCTTCCCCACTAGTTAGCACAGCACTCAGTGCTCCCAGCTCAGTAATATCAGCTCTTTTGTGATTTCAGCTCTTAGTGATCTCAGCACATAGTAGGGGAGCCCTAGTGCTAGTGCACCATTAGCCCAAAGTGAGTTCAGTTCAGCAACCTGTATCTAGAGTCTTAAGGGAATAAAAAAAATCAAATCTGAGATTCTACAGTGGAGAGAGGAGGGGGTGCAACTGGTGCTTCTGGCTCCACAAGAAGCCTGCACCACCAGGCACAAATAACTGTCCCCAACCTCTCTCAATTCACTGGGTTTTGGAGCCCATGTCCCTTGTCTAGCAAGTACCACCCAACTGAGGTTGAGTCATTTCTGTCACAAAGCAGTCCCACAGCTCAGCAGTCTGGGATGGGGTAGGCATGCCTATGCAAATATTTGAGATTTCACATTCCGGACATTCTTTCCACACTTCCCATAATTCACCACCAGATGTCAGGGTACAGCTCATCCTGACTCTGCTTACACTTGAAACACAGCCTGCAAATGGGTCACTGAAAGAGAGAGAGCAGAATAGAGGAGGCTAAGATATGGGCGACCACAATAAAATGGAGCCTCAGGAGACTTCCATATGAAGAGCAATGGGGAAAATTGGGACTGGCTGGTTTAGCAAGAAAATGCATCCGAAGGGCATGGACCCAGGGGACTGAACAGAGTAGCAAAGGGAGAGAGAAAGTAGCTAATATCTGTTACTGGACCAATGTCTGCTGGGTGAAGGTCCAAGATTTGAAGCTACACAGAGCTCCTCTTCAGGGCTGGGGAAGGAAGCAGCATGACAAAGAGCTCTGAGTGGCTTGGCACCTTGTACCTGCCACCAACAGAAGTTGGTCCAATAAAAGATACCTTGTCTCTCTCGTACCCTGGGACCTACACAGCTACAACACTGCAAACAACTACCAAATAGCAAAGGTAGCTTGGTAGTTTTTCTTACCTTTTCATAACTCACCATCACGGAGAATGAAATGGCAAGTGGCTAGAAGTTAATATTTTACACATGTAATAAACCAGCGGAACTGGCTGCCACATGACATCATAGGAAGTCAAGAGCTTAGGAAGGATACAAGCCCTGCAGTTTTTGAGAATAAGTCACCCTTGATCTGATGGGGATTAGGAAGGGACTTCTCCGCTGGATGAGTAACTCTGTGATTATCCACTCCTGAGCATCTCAAAGCATCTTGGGTAGCAGAGAGCTCAGTGAGAATCCGGGTAACTATACGCCTGTTAGCTTGATGTCTGTAGTATGTAAGGTCTTGGAAAAAATTTTAAAGGAGAAAGTAGTTAAGGACATTGAGGTAAATGGTAATTGGGACAAACTGCAATATGGATTTACTAAGGGTAGGTAGTGCCAAACCAACCTGATCTCCTTCTTTGAGAAGGTGACGGATTACATAGACAAAGGATATGCGGTAGATCTAATTTACCTCGATTTCAGTAAGGCGTTTGACACGGTTCCACATGGGGAACTGTTAGTTAAATTGGAAAAGGTGGGGATGAATATGAAAGTTGTAAGGTGGATAAGGAACTGGTTAAAGGGGAGACTCCAGCGGGTCGTACTGAAGGGTGAACTGTCAGGCTGGAAGGAGGTTACTAGTGGAGTCCCTCAAGGATCGGTTTTGGAACCGATCTTATTTAATCTTTTTATTACTGACCTTGGCACAAAGAGCTGGAATGTGCTAATAAAGTTTGCGGATGACACAAAGCTGGGGGGTATTGCTAACACGGAGAAGGACAGGGATACTACACGGGAAGATCTGGACCACCTTGTAAACTGGAGTAATAGTAATAGGATGAAATATAATAGTGAAAAGTGCAAGGTCATGCACTTAGGGATTAATAATAAGAATTTTAGATATACGTTGGGGACGCATCAGTTGGAAGCAACAGAGGAGGAGAAGGACCTTGGGGTATTGGTTGATAGCGGGATGTCTATGAGCCGCCAATGCGATATGGCCGTTAAAAAAGCAAATGCGGTTTTAGGGTGCATCAGGCAAGGTATTTCCAGCAAGGATAAGGAGGTGATAGTACCGTTGTATAAGGCGCTGGTGAGACCCCACCTGGAATATTGTGTGCAGTTCTGGTGTCCCATGTTTAAGAAGGATGAATTCAAACTGGAACACGTTCAGAGACGGGCTACTAGGATGAGCCAAAGAATGGAAAACCTGCCTTATGAAAGGAGACTCAAAGAGCTTGGCTTGTTTAGCCTGGCCAAAAGAAGGCTGCGGGGGGATATGCTTGCTCTATATAACTATATCAGGGGGATTAACATTAGGGAGGGAGAGGAATTATTTAAGCTTAGTACTAATGTAGGCACAAGGACAAATGGGTACAAACTGGATATTAGGAAGTTTAGACTTGAAATTAGACGAAGGTTTCTAACCATTAGGGGAGTGAAGTTCTGGAACAGCCTTCCGAGGGAAGTAGTGGGGGCAAAAGACTTATCTGGCTTTAAGACTAAGCTTGATAAGTATATGGAGGGGATGATATGATGGGATAGTTTAATTTGGGCAATTGATCTTGGATTATCGGCAGATAAGTCTGCTCAATGGTCTGTGAGGGGATGTTGGATGGGATGGGATCTGAGTTACTGCAGAGAATTCTTTCCTGGGTGCTGACTGGTGAGTCTTGCCCACATGCTCAGGGTTTAACTGATAGCCATATTTGGGGTCGGGAAGGAATTTTCCTCCAGGGCGGATTGGCAGGAGCCCTGGAGGTTTTTCGCCTTCCTCTGCAGCGTGGGGCATGGGTCACTTGCTGGTGGATTCTCTGCAGCTTGAGGTCTTCAAACCTCAATTTTGAGGACTTCAATAACTCAGTCATGGGTTTGGGGTTGTTATAAATGTGTATGGGTAGGGTTCTGTGGCCTGCTTTGTGCAGGAGGTCAGACTAGATGATCATATTGGTCCCTTCTGACCTACGAGTCTATGAGTCTATCTCCCCTGCATGGAGGAGCTTTCCTAAGATCGTTCCTTCGGGGAAGTGGGGGGACCCTCCTGCAGCATGACCAGTGGCTATGACGCAGGCCCCATCTGCAGGAAGCCTCCTCTCTGGTGGCAGGATCCTAGGGCTCCACTGCAGTGGCGCTGGCAGGGTCTTTCCAGCGGCCCTGGGGCCCCTCCCAAGCTAGTCACCAACCTTTGAGCAGAGCACCAGGGGGTCAGGGCAAGGAGAGGTGCCCTTGAGGGGGGATCCAGTGCAGAGGGGTGGTTCTGTGCCCCACTGCAGGACACATGACCTGGTCCCCTTTCTTTTGGCTTATGAAGGGAGAGCTCCTGGAGCTGGTGGGAGGGGAGGGAGGCCGTGATCATGAGTGTGTGACTCTGGTCCGACTGTGCGAACTCAACACCTTCTCACCCACAGGTCTGCAGGGGGCTGCAACAATGTGTATGGGGTGGGCGGAGGAGTTGAAAGCCACTGAACCAAACTGTAAACCCTGGTTATAATGGAAACCACTTCAAGCTGGGGGAGAGGGGGAGGGTGCAGCAGCACCTCTAGTCCCAACACCTATGCAGGTCTGCTCCTGAGATGCTCGGAGTCGGAGCTGCTGTTGCTGGGACTAGAATTGGAATCGATATGAGCAAGCACTGGAAGAAGAAAAGACGGTTACTCACCTTTGTAACTGTTGTTCTTTGCGATCTGTTGCTCATATCCATTCCAAACCCGCCCTCCTTCCCCACTGTCGGAGTAGCCGGCAAGAAGGAACTGAAGGGCCATTGGGTCGGCAGGGGTATATATCCGGTGCCATAGTGGTGCCACTCCAGGGGGAGCCCAGCCGACCCACTGAATGTTGCTAGGTAAAAATCTTCCGACGAACGTGCACACAGCGCGCACACCTAATTGGAATGGATATGAGCAACACATCTCGAAGAACAACAGTTACAAAGGTGAGTAACCATCTTTTCATTTGGTTTGTTTTAAACCTGCTGTCTATTCATTTCATCGGGTGATCCCTAGTTCTTGTGTTATGAGGAGTAAATAGCACTTCCTTACAGATCCAGACTAACACGGCTACCCCTCTGATACTTCATTATTTACTTTATCCAAACCCGTCTTCATTTTATAGACCTCTATCCTAGCCCCACCTTAGTCATCTCTTTTCCAAGCTGAAAACTCCCCTCAGTCTTATTAATCTCACCTCACATGGAAGCTGTTCCAGACCCCTAATCATTTTTCTTGCCCTTTTCTGTACCTTTTCCAATTCCAATATATCTTTTTGAGATGGGGGACCAGCTCCAGTATTCAAGATGTGGGCATACCATAGATTTATAGACAGCCAATATTATATTTCTGTCTCGCTAGCCATCCTTTTCCCAAGGGCTTCCCAACATTTTGTCCACTTTTTTGACTGCCGATGCACATGGAGTAGATGTTTTCAGAGAAGTATCCACAGTGAATCCAAGATCTCTTTCTTAAGTTGTAAGAGCTAATTTAGGCCCCATCAGTTTAAATGTAGAATTGGGATCAATGCAAAGTATATGCATTACTTTGCATTGATCCACATTGAATTTCATCTGCCTTTTTGCTGCCCAGTCACTCCGTTTGGTGAGATCCCTTTGTCACACTTTGCACTCTTTTTTGGACGTAACTAACTTGAGTTGTTTGTATCCTCTGCAGATGTTGCCACCTCACTGTTTACGCCTTTTTCCAGATCACTTAGGAGTATGTTGAACAGTGCTGGTCCCAGTAGAGACCCCAGGGGGACACCACTATATACCTCTCTCCATTCTGAAAATCAGACCCTTTCTTTCTTGCATTTGAACCAGTTACCTATCCCAGAGAGGACCGTCTATCTTATCCCATTTTGCTTCAGAGCCTTTGGGGAGAGACGTTGTCAAAGGTTTTATGAAAATCTAAGTATACTATATCTACAGGATCACCTTTATCCACATGCTTGTTGACTCCCTCAAAGACTTATAGTAGATCTGTGAGGCATGATTTTCCTTTACAAAAACCATGTTCATTCTTCCCCAATGTAAGCGGGGGCTGACTCAACCGGCGGCAGCTCCTCCCGGTCATCTTGGGAATTAGCTCTCCAGCCGTCAGCGTGCCATCTGCAGGCCGGTGATCCGCCTCACTGCAGCTGGCCCCCTGTCCCTCCCAGGACCCCGGAACGCTTTTACTGGGTGCTGCCCCCTGGCAGTACCCTCACAGTTCTGGGTTTCCCCCTCCAGGGGAACCCCCACCCACTATCCCCACTTCACTTCAGTCTTGGCTACTGCCCAGTCTCCATCTAGCCCCCATTCACTGGGGCAGACTGCAGTATGAGCCACTCATCACAGGCAAAGGGGTTTGGACCTGCCACCTCTGCTTCCCCATGGGCTGCCCCATTGCAACCCTGCACCTATTCAGCCTAGAGTCAGGCCTGCAGCCTGGGGCTTTCCAGACCAGAGCTCCCAGCTCCTCTGGCTCTTCCCCAGCCCTGCTCCCAAGCTAGAGGTCTTGCTTGGGTCCCTGCAGCCAGGCCCTTCTCTCACTATAAGCAGAGGGAGACTGACTGGACTTCTGGCTCACAGCCTCTTATAGGGGCCAGCTGGGCCTGACTGGGGCATGGCCACAGCTAAGCCTACTTTCCCCAATCAGCCCAGGCTTCTTGCCCCAACCACAGCCCTCTCCTGAGCTGTTTCAAGCCCTGCAGGGCAGGAGCAGGTAACCACCCCCCTACACCCAACCAATTCTGTTTACCTAGGTGTCTAATAAGTGGGCTATACAATTTTACCCAATTTGCCTGGTATCGAAGCTAGCCTTAGTGGCCTGTAATTGCCAGCTGCGTCTCTGCAGCCTTTTTTATACACTGCTCCAGCCAGGGTCTAAAGGCAGCTCCAGACTTTCCCTTTCTTCCATCTGGGAAATCAAGTTCAAGTTCTACAAGGAGCTAAAGAAGCCTCAACCTTGCATCTGAATTAATGTCACATTTCTCACTACCCGACACAAACAAATGTCATTTCAATCCCAGGTGAGTCCACTTCAGTCATTCCTCAGCCTGATTCCTTCACCCTCCTGCCTTAGCTTAGGCCATTGCGCCACCCTGTGGGCATTTCATGTCCCTCCTCAGTTTCACATACAGACACAATTTCCTTTGCTGTTCAACGAACAGCAAAACCTTTCTGTGTCTCTAGTCTGAGCCAGGACATTCAATTCCATTGAAACCTTCTGTTCTGCAATGGCAACTGTCAGACAGAGGGGACGTGGCCACCTTCAGCCCTGAGAGGGAGATATTCACTCTCCTCTTTCTTCAAGCTGCTGTTGCTATTCCATAAAACATATACCATGGAATAAAAAGCTGAGTTTACTCCAGAGTGAGGAAAGAAAGGAGCCACCAACTCCGCGAAAAATCTCTGTGCCCCAGAGAGAACCTGCCTCTGCTATTCGAATCACTGATGTGCTTCAGCTACAATGGGGAAAGTATCTGCTCTCATGGGGGTACAGCTAAGTGGTAGAGTGTTTGACTGAAGATCAAGTGGTCCTTGCTTCAAATCCAAGTGCATTCTAAGAAGCCTCTTATTTTATTTTTATTTTTGAAAAAAGGGAAAACATTTTGATTTCCATTCTCTAGTATGTTCAGGAGCTCCACTATACGGGGATGCTTGAAATGAATGTAAACACTCAACATTTCACTGTCCAAATGCATAAAAACCTAGCAAACCTGTCCATCAGCTGAAATCTGTTCCAGTCCTCTAAGTGTCTACTTTATGTTTTCATCCATTAAAGAAAGAGATAATATGAATGTACATTTGCAGATCCCTCTTCTCCAGGGCTGTGCTGTGCAGAAGAACAAGAATCACGTCCAGTTGGGGTTCAGGAGTCTGACGAGCAAAGGCAACTTGGTGCAGGCTAAAGTCACCAGCACTTTGGCTCCTTCACATTCAACCAGCAGCCGGCCCCCAGAACAAGGCATGAGAAGATGACAGTGGCTGTGAGCAGGAAAATAGCCCCCAAGAAGCTGGCTAAAGCTGTCAAGATCCTCAGGAAGGTCACCATGCCCATGTCTAGAATGTACTGACTGCAGTGCGGACCAAAAAGGCAGAGAAAAGCCCTCAAAAGTTCTAAGCTGCCAAGTCCCAGAAGGTGATCAAAAGCCTACCTAAAATCAAGACAGGATAAGGCTAATGTCATCTCCAAAGCCAGGGCTAGGAAGATAACACTGAGAAAGAAGAGGAGAGATTTCCATTGGGATGACTCCTGCTCCCCTAATGGCTCTCTTATGAATCACCATGGACCACCTGAAGAGATCAAAGTCCTGCAGGACAAACAGCCTCATGGACAGCATAATGAAGTGGTGGTGGTGGGGGGGAAGTGTTTCTCTTCCAGAGGGGAAGTGCTGTGTTTTGTGTAACACCTGCCAGGTGAGTGATGCACTGACAGGGCAGCTGCCCATAGCTCCCACAGAAGCTCATTCTCTTCGATCTGCTTCTGCTGTTATTTCAGAGCCAGCACTCGTGGGAGTGTGTTCCTGTCACTTCACCAGCTGTAGAACAGGCTCTGTCTGAATCCCAGCTCTGATTAATCCCACTTTTTAATGTATTCCTGCTGTGATGCTTTCCCAGTTCTCTGCCTCATTCTAACATTCCGGTCAGAGACTGAATATGGGGAGGAATGGACTAATTTGTGTGACATTCGGTAAGTTGCCATACCATGTGATTGAAACCTCTGCTGGAGGTGGGCAGGAGCCTGTTACCCACATAAAATAGCTAAGCTTTACCAAACTACCTGCTACACATTCAAACCTTCCTGTACACACACAATAGAAATTGGGGCTCTGAGAAATGGCAACTTTCCTTTAACACAGATCATTGTTTTCTGTACTTTCAGAGACACTGAAATAGAAGCACATTACCTTTAAACAGTTGCTATTTCATGATCAGCAGCAGAGCCTTTGTCAATTTACCACCCATAGAGCTGATTGTGTCTAACTGCAGGGTTAGCCAGACCATTCAGTAACATTATCGCTCTGTTTACAAAGCCTTTGGTTAGTGACGAATCATGAGACTTATCCCTTGCTGCTGTAATTCCACTCACTCCAGTGTTCTCTTTCCCCATTTCTGGTTCCAAGAAAATAAACAAATTAAAACAACCTTCAGAACTAACATGCTGTGGGAAAGTGGAAACGTTGATAGCTCAAATAATTCAGTTTCTTCTGTGTTTTGTGTGTGTCTGTCTGCTTTGTGTGTGCGACCGGTGGGGATTTTTGTTTGCTCCTGGCAGGTTCAACCATGTCAGATTTGTCTGTGGGGAGGAGCCCGAGAAAACAGACACCCTGACCTTCCAGGTTGGGGTTAGACAAAGGAATAACAACCCTGTCCCATAAAAAACAAAAAATGTTACAGAAACAGTGGTAGGAACAGTACTAGAGAAACTGGTAAATAATCACAATGCCCAGGCTTGAAGTAATCGGAAATACAGAATTCAAAAAGCAAAGCTCAGGGGAGATTTGGGGTTTATTCTCTGAGCTTAGCCATGTGCTATAGCACGGGGAGCACTTTTGGAAGTCTCCCATCCCACAACTGGGGAAAGGAAAAGGATTCTTAGGTTCTAGCATGGATTGAAGGAGAATAGTGATAGGGAATAAGGGACTCCCTCTGACTTACCCTAACTACATCTGTTGTTACAATGGGCGAAATGACTTTTTTCCCTATCCCTGGCCTGTTCCTGCTCTTTGTTATAGTTCAATATATTTTAACTGTGGAAAATGATAATAAAAATATCTGCTCTCCAGCACAACCTGAAGCAACATCAGAGCAACTGGGAATGAAATAATTTGTTCCCCAAGGGAGAACTTGATGACTAACAATTGCTTTGAAATGGGGGAACAGTATAACTGTGATGCTCAGGGTTTGTTTAGACTAGGAAAAGTGATGGACTTTAGGTCAGGTCAAGGGGAAAACTAATGCCAACCGCTGCAGCTGGGCTGTATCTGCACTACAACTTTTTACATTAAGATCACTAACTTGAGCAGCGAACGACATATACAGTCCAAGTGGATGGAAGGGACAAGTAGTTTTTGCCTCAGTGTAGCTTGTTGGGATCAACCTCTCTCCCCCACCTGGAGCTGATGAACATTCCTGGCAGGAGGGACACATACTCCTATGACTCAAAAAGAAAGGAGTTGATAGAAAAGATCATAGGACTGAGCCCAAAGAAGGATGAGCTGCAAAAGGCAGAAGATGGCAACTTATCTGGTGGAGCTGAAAGACCACGGTGAAGATGGGACAAAAATCACTATGTGGGAATTAGCAAATGTGATTTTTTTTAAAAGAAATTTTGGCCAAGCCTAGTCAAGGGATTTATTACAATTCTCTCTCATGTGGATTTTCTGATGTGTAATGAGGCTAGAGCGCTGATTGAAGCTTTTCCTGCACTCAGAGCATGCGTAGGAAACTTCTCCTGTGTGGATACTAGGATGTAAGATGAGGCCTGAATGATTAAAGAAACATTTCTCACACTCAGTGCACATATAAGGCATCTCTCTTGTGTGGATTCTCTGTTGTCTGATAAGGTGTGAGCTCCGGTTGAAGCTTTTCCAACACTCAGTGCACGTATAAGGTGTCTCTCTTGTGTGGATTCTCTGATGTACGATAAGGTTTGAGCGCCAATTGAAACTTTCTCCACACTCAGCGCATGTGCAGGGCTTCTCTCCTGTGCGGATTCTACGATGTGTGTTCAGGGTAAAGCTCTGACTAAAGATTTTCCCGCACTCTGAGCATGTGTGGGGCACGTCTCCTGGATGGATTCGCTGATGTGAGATGAGGGCTGAACTATCGATGAAGCATTTCCCACACTCAGAGCATTCATAAGGTTTCTCACCTATGTGGATTCTCTGATGTCTGAAAAGGGCAGAGCTCTGACTAAAGCTTTTCCCACACTCATGGCATGTGTAGCGTGTCTCTTCCAAGTTGATTCTGTCACTTGTTACAAGGTCTCAGAGGCTACTAAAGTTTCCCTCTGGCCTCTGCTGAGTCTCACAGGCTTTTGTTTTTTTCTGGGAGTGCACAACTCCTGGAAACATTCCCTTTGGATCTTCCTGATAAAGTTCCATGTGGTTCTCCTTGCTCAGCATCTTCCTGATGGGATTTCTCCTCTTCATTCTGACTCACCATCCCATCACCTGAAGGGAGACAGAGAGAATCCAGACATAGATCACCACCTGGACCGGAAAGAAAGAAAATCTCAGAGAGAGGAATGGAAAAAGAGATGAACAATCCAAAATATGTGTGGGAGAGATCAAACCTATCAGGAGCTGATTTTCCCCAAAACCTTCCCCAGAGGACAGAAGAAGGGATCAGTGATTGTCTGCATCTTACGAGAATGCTCAGGAGAAAGTGAGATCGGGGAGTGACCTGCTGCCAGTTGTCCGTCAGAATAGGAGGGAAGCCATGCGTGACATCTGCCATAATGATTCCACATCTGCAGGGAACAATCCTGAACTTGGAGAGCTCACAGAGTCTTTGTAGGGCATCTCAAATGTTTCCTGCATTCCCACACAGTTGTTGAGTTGGTTTAACCAGGTCCTCACCTGGGAAGGCAGCTCTTGGAAGCACTTCTTTCTCAGAGTCCTGGAGGTCTGGGACCCACAGCTCTTCCCCTCGTTCCAGCTGTGAGATCACATCAGGTTTGGAAACTGGAAACCCTACTGCAGGCAAAGAAAATGAGGGAGGTCAGTGGAATTTGTTGGATACTTGTCACAAAGAATAGTCCATGGTTTTAACCCCTGGCTCATTTTTAAGCAGTAACATCCCAAGGCCAGCTTCCTTGGCTCAAACTGGCAGGAGAGTTATTATGGTTATAAATCATATTCATTACCTTAGTGCCTAAGGACCCACTAACAGTGGGTCCCCATTGTGCTAGGCAAAGTACAAACAGAGAATAGTAGATGGCCCATGCCCTGAAGAAATTACAATCTAAATACACAAGACAGATGCAGAATGGGGGAAGGGATAGAACCCACTATTAGAATAGAGATATCCAGGCCTGCCTGTAAAGCCTATAGTTTAAGAATGTAGGTGTATTTTTATCACTTAGCTACTTATAGGAGTGTGAAAACAAAGAATCAAAATCACTGTCTGTATTTGTAAGGGCCTTCTCTTACCGTGACAGTCTGAGGCCTTGTTCTTAGGCTAAGGCCTTTGGCTAAGCAGCAGGTTCAGCCATAAGCTGGGAAGCAAAGGGTCACATCCTCACATCCCAAACCAGTCACACTCAAATAAGGTGCTATTGGGCTGTTAGGAAGATGATCCTATCCTGATAGTGCCCATCACCACCAGATAAAGAAACAGATCTTAAGATGGTTAAAGAAAACTTAGTTGGATAGCAGCCTGTTTGGCAAGAAATCACTTCTCAATGTTTGTGGTTGTGAAACCCTCATTTTTGTATTGTTTTATCTTTATGGCCACTACTTTTACAATGTTAATTAGTCTGGTTCTCTAATTGTTTTCGTCTGCTGTATAACTAATTTTGCTAGGTGTAAGTTAATTAGAGTAGTGGGATACAATTGGTTAGAGAATTATGTTTCAATGTGTTAGGATTAATTAGTTAAATTTCAGTACAATGATTGGTTAAGCAAAAGTATAGCTGAGAATATTACTATATAAACTGAGCCAAAAGGAGGGGGAACAGGAACAGGGAACGGGGACACAGGGTAAATGCTCTGCGGCATCAGAGCTGGTAAGGGGGACACGGGGAAAATGTTCTGTGGTGTCAGAGAGGGTAAAAGGGACATGCTGCCAAAGACCTCAGGCCCCCTGAATCTTCTGGGCAGCCCTGGGTGACAGTCATTCCCTTGTCTCTGTTGGGTATTCCATTGATGTAGGTTACTCCCAGCCAGTCCTTAATGACCCATTCATATCACCCCATGACAGCTACGTGACAAAACACCTCATGTCTCCTGCTCTTTACAATCATAGCAATACCAATCACAGCAGGAAACTGAGGTGTGTATTGGTGTCATACAAGTATCACCAAAAGTCCCACCTCTATCTCAGACACACTGCTCACAGCCCCTGGAGAGACAGCAAAACACAGGAACCGGACGCTAGTCCAGCAAACACAGTGGAGGACAAGCTGCAATCCTCACACACTGGTCAAAAAGGAGAGGCACGTGGGTCCCTACCCATAGAGAGGGGCTGGCTAGAAGCCTGATAACTGAGGGGCCATTCCTTGAGCAGACCATGGAGGCAGGTCAAAGGCTTAGCTACCCCTAATCTGTGACATTGCAAAAACACATTTTGGGGCATTAGGAAATCTAGTCACTCAGGCGTAATGGGAGGGAGAATTAAACTCCCCCAGTGTGAGGAGAAGGCTGGGGAATTAAACGCTAACATTCAGGAGCAACAGCTTCTAATTCTTCCAGAAAAGGAGAATGTAAGGATCAAGAACTGGGTCATGCAATCTCAGGAAGGACGGGCTCAAAGATCCAAGGAACATGGAGGAAAGACAGCTTGTGGCTGCTGCAGATCAGGTGAAGGGGGACAAGACTCTCTCCAAACTCTCACTCTTCTTGACCCCGACCTGATTTTATGATCTATGACCTAGTCTCACGTCTTGTGGGCAATTTTATACTCGCTAGAGGTAAGATGTCATGATCAGAGTATTGCTTATTAGCTTGGAATATGCGTGGAGGGGCAAGGAGGTGAACATAAAGAAATGGGTTATTAAGGGCAAGTCGACAGTAACAGGCGGATTGACGCTCTGAAATCGATCTAGCCATGGTCGATTTAGTGATACAATTTAGTAAACGTAGCCTTCTTCTCATTACTCGAGGGGCACCACCTCCCGGCACCTTGGGAGCTTCTTCTGTTCCCTCCTTGTCTCTCATTACCTCATCCCTTCCTGCTGCCTGCTAGTGTATGGGAGATAAGGAAAAAAAGGGGGGCAAGAAAACTTGTCAAAACTTGGATGATGAACAAAGATATAAAGTTATTACTGCTCAGGTTCTTTAGAGACCCCACAGCTTCTAATAACCCGGGAGACAGGACTCCTTACCCAGCAAGACCACCGTCTCATAGTTCTCCTGCATGACATCCCTGTAGAGGGCTCTCTGAACAGGGTCCAGCAGAGCCCATTCCTCCTTGGTGAAATACACAGCAGCCGATGGAAATGGCAGAATTATCAACAATCATGCAGAAGAGGTAGAAGTGTTCAATAAATATTTCTCTCCTGGATTTGGAGAAAAACAGATGATGTAACTCATATCATAAGATGTTGACGCTGACAGGCTTTCCATTCCAAAAGTAACTCACGGGGACGTTAAATAGCAGCTATTAAAGTTAGATATGTTTAAATCAGTGTCCAGATAACTAGAGTTCTGAAAGACCCACTGGAGGAGCATGGTGGACTGTTAATGTGGATTTTAATTCGGACTTGGAACACTTGGGAAATTCCAGAAGACTGGAATAAAGCTAATGCTGTGTCAATATTTAAAAAGTATAAAAGAGATGACGCAGCTAATTGCAAGTGTGTCAGTCTGAAATCGACACTGGGCAAGAGAATGGAGCAGCCGATACTGGATTTCATTAATAACGAATTAAAGGAGGGTAATATAATCAGTACCCATTAAAAAAGTGTAGACACAATAGATCCTATCAAACTAACTGGATATCCTTATTGGATGAGATCAAAAGTTTACTTGCAGCTAATAGTACTGATGTAATGTACGTAGGCATAGGAGTTGGTTCAGCACAATATTTTGACTAGAAAGGTACAAAATACACACGGCATACATTAAATAGATTAAAACTGGGATTTTAAATAGGGAACCATGGTCGGTGGATTTCTTTCTAGAGGGTTCCCACAAGGGTTGGTTCTTGGCCCTGTGCTATTTAACATTCTTATCAAAGACCAAGAAGAAAATATAAAATCATCACTGATAAAGTTTGCAGTTGTCACAAAGACTGGGGGTGGGGGTAACTAATGAAGTGTCAGTAGATTCAGGCTCCAGAATTGGGAGTCTGGGAAGTTTTCCCAGCCCTGGCAAGAGGGTTATTTCCTTTTCCACAAAGATGGGAAGTTCCATTCCCAACACCTGTGCCTTGAAATTAGGACCTATCTCACACTACAGCCCATATTCAGCATAGTGGCAGGATTATAGTATGATTAGGACATGAGGCATTTTGTACAAGATGAGTCATGTGTGATGTCACTGGAAAAGTTAGGATTTGCTGAATATGATTATCCTACCTGTATGCATGCAGCATGTTTGTATCTGAAGTTATGGATATTGACTCTGTATCTTTGGGTATGTCTACACTACGGGATTATTCCGATTTCACATAAACTGGTTTTATAAAACAGATTGTATAAAGTCGAATGCACGCAGGTTATATAAAGTCGAAGCACAATAATTGGGCAGTCTGCATTCATGTACAAAGGCTAGCGTAGATTTCTGGAGCGATGCACTGTGGGTAGCTATCCCGTAGCTATCCCATAGTTCCCGCAGTCTCCCCCGCCCCTTGGAATTCTGGGTTGAGATCCCAGTGCCTGATGGGGCTGTTGGAGAAAAACTCTGTTCTCGCTTTTTTGTTTCGGTGCAGCAGTGTCAGATACTTTATTCTGTTTAGCAGCTACAACAGGGAGAGAGTGCACTAGGAGATAGGGTCTCCCCTTCCTAGACAGGTCTCTCAATAGGTAAACAATTACAACAAGCATTTATACTTTTGTTACAGACAATAATAAGCAACAGCTGCATTTTGTTTATACATAGGTCATCCTGATATCTTGTTTTTGTCATTTCTGAGAGACGCCAGTCTATCTACACATAATCTACACAAAGTCTAAACAACTTCTCACACAGTTCTTTTCTGCTCGCCTCACACAATCCTCGCTTCTACAAATCTCATGTTATTAGGGTTACAGTTAGCCTAACTCTTGCTAACAGAGACTGTCATGCATTAAGTTCCTGTACAAATCCCTGTCAGTTCTTTCTGTACTTCCACAGGGCAAAAAACATTGTCGCGGGTGATTCTGGGTACAGCCTCACCCCTCCCTCCATGAAAGCAGCAGACAACCGTTTCGTGCCTTTTTTCCTGGGTGAACTATGCAAATGCCCTAGCACAGCAAGCATGGAGACTATGAGAATGTGACCTTGCTGAATAAGGATCACATTCTCATATGAGGGGGCACAGCATACCACCCCTCATATATAGCTACCTAGTTCTCCTGCATGACACCCCTGTAGGGTCCAGCAGAGCCCACTCTTCTCTGGTGAAATACACAGCCACCTCCTTGAAGGTCACAGCCCCTGAAAGAGCAAGAGTCCAACACTCAGTACCTGCTGCCGCACTCACAGCCCCCCTATACATGGGGGACAGGAGCCAAACAGAAACTCTGGGTGGATTTCAGTCAGAGTCCCACTCCCACTCTGCTCAGAGCATCCAGGAAACACCAGGGTGAGCGAACAAAGAGAGGGCCCCTCCTCTCTCCCAGCAGAGCCATCACACACCTACTAGCCACAGACTGATTCAGGAGATGGAGCCACTAGCAGGGTCCAGGGACAGCTCCCTGGTAGGAAGCCCAACACCCTCCCCATTCTGAAGAGCTAGATATGAAGGGAGGGGAATCTCTCCTAAGCTTCACTGGTGGGTGCCCCCTTCATATCTCACAGCAGCCGCTGCTTAGTCAGGTTGGGCTCCAGTACTGGGAGTCTGGTCAGTTTTCCCAGCCCCATGGAACTCGGTTATTTTCTGCTCCACAAACTAGAGCATTTCCACCGCCGAACCTCATAGGTCTGTTCCTAGAATCTAGGCCACTTATTAAATAACTCCCGGCAGGTTTAGCACACTCCTGTCCTCCTCCCTTTCTCCACTCTGTGCATTTCCTGCAAACCAGACTGTGCAAAACTTCCCATCTGTGGTGTATTTGCTGTCCCTCTCCCTCCTGGATGAACCCACCAGCAACCCCCTGATAATACCTACCTACCGGAACTGGCTCCTCTGCAGCCATTTCTCTGCCCTGCCAACAAGAGGATGGGATAAACTGGAGTGAAACATGGTCATTATTCCACAGCCTGGCAGGGTGAGTAGGGCAGTTGTGAAGGTTTCAGAACAGGCTTTAATTCATTTCACAGCATGATTCCCTGAGGCCCTTTCCCCGCAGACACACACCCTAGAGTCTGCCATGCTGAGAAAAGGCTTGATCTCTTTATACAGTGTAGACCTGGCCCCTCCTGCCAGGCTAAGCCCACAGAGACATTTTTAACCTCCCTTCTCCCTCCCCCCATCCCATAACAAAGTCTCTGAACACAAGGCTAGAAAAAAACAGAACCAAAAGAGTCACTGTGGGGGATTCCCTCAGACACTGACCCTATGGCAGCCACACCCCAGCAGGGGGAATATGGAGTCAGGAACTGGATTTTCCTCTGTCTGATTCTCATCTTTTCTACAGGAAAGTGACTCTATCCAGGGTGCAGTAATACATCTTTCTGGACAGATTAGAGATCTGGAAATCTCTCTCCAAACTCTTCTCTCCCATTGCCCCTTTCAGTCTCTCTTTCTCCTTCTATCTCCTTTTCCTTGTCCTCTCTCCCTGCCCATCTGGTAGGAAAGTGCCACTCCCAGGTAGTTTGCTCCTCCATGGCTGGATTTGCTCCTGCAATTGCTAAAGGGATGAGAAATGAGGGGGGTCGGTTTGTGTAGAGTCATTTTAACGCCAGACCCCAGCATTTTCCCTTCATTTCTTTTAGTTACCTGGAATGTCTGGCTCAGAATTTAATATTAACAGGGCCCAGGGCTGCCCTAGGGGGCTAGTATGAGCTGGAGAAATTCATCCCCTGGGCTGGGCATAGAAGAAGCTTTAATTAAGGTGTGACGATGTGGTTCTGGCGGGACCCAACTGAGAGTGCCAAATCAGGACCAATTGCTCAAACAGGGCAGTCACAGCCCACGGCTGGGGTTTTTCCACCTCTAAGGCAAACCAAACCAGCCAGACAAAAATGACTTCGGTTTCACCCCACTGGCTAACCACAAGTCACACAAGCAATTTCCTTAGACGCTCCAGTCTCCCAGTACCACCACCAGTCCCACTCGTCCTGGGGATGAATGGTTATGAAAACCAACACCCCAGTAAAAGAAAAAGGTTCTCTCGATCCCAAAGGACCAAGCCCCAGACCCAGGTCAATATGTTTATTAGAGAATATTTAAATAAAGATGATACACAGAGTTTGGCGTGTCAGTCAATAGTCATCGGGGGCAACATACAGAGTATGGGAGGACACTGGTATTTGTTTATGGGTTAGTATATAGTACATACAGTCTGTAATGTCCCCAATGCGGGGTGTACGGTGGGTGGGGTCAAAATATAGTAGGGGAGAAGAAAGGGTACATCGCTCATCTAATGGATTACACAGTCATGATTAAAGCAAGCGGGCCGGGTAATGGGGACAGGGTGACCCTCACGTGGTGGAATCCAGATCGGTGGGTTCAGGACTCAGGGGATGTAGTTTAGTAGGGGGGTTGTAAGGGTTTCCCCCTCCCCCCCGTGGGTGCTTATACACATCAGATCTTACCCACAAATCACGCTGTTGCCAATCCTTTAGAATCTAAAATCTAAAGGTTTATTCATAAAAGGAAAAAGATAAAGATGAGAGCTAGAATTGGTTAAAGGGAATCAATTACATATAGTAATGGCAAAGGTCTTAGTTCAGGCTTGTAGCAGTGATGGAATAAACTGCAGGTTCAAATCAAGTCTCTGGAATACATCCCCCACTGGGATGGGTCATCAGTCCTTTGTGCAGAACTTCAGTTTGTAGCAAAGTCCCTCCAGAGGTAAGAAGCAGGATTGAAGACAAAATGGAGATGAGGCCTCCGCCTTATATAGGCTTTTCCAGGTGTAAGAACATCTTTGTTCCTACTGTG
The DNA here is from genome assembly GCA_026122505.1 of Aldabrachelys gigantea. Taxonomy (NCBI): domain Eukaryota; kingdom Metazoa; phylum Chordata; order Testudines; family Testudinidae; genus Aldabrachelys; species Aldabrachelys gigantea. The sequence goes on from CM047492.1 coordinate 48,363,183, forward strand.
GAAAGTTACAGCAAAATGGAGTTTGCAGTCACATGGGCCAGTTTCTGCACACTCTGCTGAGTCACAGGTGTAACTGCCTTCTCTCGATGGGTCAATTGTGTAGTTGATGGTCCTTAATGGGCCATCAAGCAGGCTAAGCAGAGCTGACACCAGCTTGTCTGGGGTGTCACCCAGAACTGCAGCACCAATTTAAAATACAGACAGTACACAGCCAATATTTATAACTTCAACTACAGAAATGATACAGACATACAGACAGCATAATCATAACCAGTAACCCGTAACCTGGTCTTAGACACCTTATATGACCCCCTTTACATAGGATTTGGTGCCACTACAGGACCTTGGTTGCAACCCATGTTCTATATGGTCCCAGATTATATCAATAATGTCACATAAGGTCAATTCCCAGAACAGAACCCCACTGAGGGAGCAGCAGCTGCTAAGCCTGGTCTCCCAGATCACAGTGGAGGCTTCAGCATCTGACCCCGGAAGCTGAACCCCAATATCCTGAGCAGAGAGGGACAGAGCATTTGAGCAGCTTCTCTCCTTTAGCTCTCTGGGGAGAGCAGCTAATGAGAGCCCCTCCTCACAGGGAGAACTGCTGATCTCATTCACCCCACTGTCCACCCGGAGTCACTCCTTGTCTTTCCATACAGTGACTCTGGATTAATGATGGTCTCAATGACACCTGATTTCAGAAAGAATGAGTCCAGAATACTGTGGAAGAGACCATTGTGTGGCAGTGCTGACCCACTTCCCACCTCCCAGATTGAGAACAAGGACTGGAGGCACAATTTTCTAAACGGAACCAAAAGTTCCTGCAGTTTTCAAAAGAGGAGAAAAGCAAAATCTGTGATTTCACACTACCAGTGTTTGATAAGTGGATAGAAAGTTATCACAGTGACAGGGCATGTGACTGGGGAATGCATGGCAGTGCTTGGAGCCAGGACTCTGGCACAAGTTGATGAGAGAGAAGGATCATGCTTAGTAGAAGTTCCCACAGCCAGGGGCCCATCAGACATTCCCTGGGACCCAGCCCCCAGAGTCCCCAGCCAGGGACCCCAGATACCCCTCAAAGCTGCACCAGCCAGAGAATCCCCACCAGACCATGACTGTCAGGTTGGGAATCCCAAAGGGTTCCCCCACCAAGAGCCCCCAGCAGCCAGAGACCCACCCACCGGGAACCCAGTTCCTCACTGCCTGCCTAGGACCCACCCCCTACCACTACCATCAGCAGGATCTGCCATGTCATTTGTCTGGAACTCCCTCCTCCACCCAGCAGGACCCCTTGATGCTTTACAGTGGGCCTCCTCACTCTGCTTACCTGGCATCCCCTGACCTAGTGCCAGGGATCCCTTCCCCCAGCTCTGGGCACTGGGCAGGGCAATGATCCCAGGAGGAGCCAGCCGGGGAAGCCCAGACGGAGCCCCTGGCACAGCACCAGTCTCCCTCTAACCCCCTGTCCCGACTCCCCAAGAGACACCCACCTCTGCTCTTCTGCAGCCCCCAGGCCCTCAGCAATACACCATCCCCTGCTGGCGAGTCACACAGGCAGAGGGAGCCCTGGGGGGTGCTGCTTTAACAGGAGAATGAAAGGCCTGGAGGGCAAGAAAGGTAAGAAATGTCCATGCCCTGTCACTAGCAAATAATGGCCACCATGGATCCACCCCAGAGGTGGCTACATCTTAGCACAGGGGGAATCAACCCCTCACAGAGACCCTTTGTCATGGGGCTTGGGATACTTCTGGACCCATGTTGCACTCAGAGTGACCTCCTCATCTTGTGCCGGCTGGAGAAAAGGAAAGGGTCCAGCCAACTCTCCCGTTACCAGCTGGGAACCAATGATCCCCCAAACATGGGGAGGCCTCCAGATTTCATGTGTATTAAAAGATGTGGCTGGTCTCTTTCATCAACAAACATTTTAACAGAGATAAAGGGGGAAGAAATGGTTCTCAAAGGAGAGGGGAAAGATCAACACTAGGAAATTTAACCTCCTGTAACCTCCAAGATGGAGAATGATTCAGGGCAACAGCTTTCCTTCAAGAAAGGAGGAGTTGCTGGGATTGAGAAACACAGGAAACAGCCCCAAATATGAAAGGATTTTTAATTGACATTTGAAAATAACATAGAAATGAAAGAGAAAGGCTGGAAATCTGAGAGATTTTGGCTCTATTTTTGCAAATAATAAAAAGAAAAGTGGAAAATCAAAGGGATTTTACATCAGTTTACATCAGATAGGCAGTAAAATCTCAGTGTTTCACATCAATATTTGTTAAATGAACAGAGAGGAAATGGGCATCATTTGCAAACATTTTATATCCATGTTCAAGAAGCCGAGGAAAGGTGTAAATCTGAGATTTTCTTGGTATTTTATAAGTAGAGAGGGAAGGGAAAATCTCAGGGCACATTCAATTAGAAACAAACAACTAGAGAGAAGTGGGGCAAATGTTTAGGGTATTTTATATCAACCTCTGAGATCTGCAGAGAAAACATGTCACAAACTAAGCAACTGAAGGTGGAAAATCAGAATCATGGAGAGACGGGGGTGGGGGAATCAGGGGAGACGAGAGAACTGATCATTGCGGGGGGGGGGGGGCGAACCTCCCCATATTTTATAGCCCGTGTGAGACACTGAGAGAATTTGTATCGGGGGCGAGAGGCAAGTGGCACAAACAGGGACAGGATCCAATTAACTCACCTCCCCCCTTCACCCCGGGAATTTCCTGGCTGCCCAGAGACAGTTCAAATGCCCCCCCTGCACCCCGCGTCCCACTGACCTTCCCCCGCCCCCCCGCAACTCCGGCTTCTCCCCTCTCCACAGGCCCCGGGCTCCCCCCACATCCCAGCCGGGCCGGGGCGGATCCTGCGGCAGCTCCACTGGGACTGAGACAGCTCCGAGGCTTCTCCCAGGTTCCCCGGAGCAGAGTCACTTTCCCGCCCCCCCCCCGGGTCTCTCACTCCCCGGGGGCTCCGGGCCGGGGCTGGCGGGGGTGTGAGACCGGGCTGGGGGGGCGGGGAAATGTCTGTGCAGCCCGGACATGGCCGGGGGGGGGGGGAGAAGAGCAGGTGACCCCCAAGGAGCGGAGAGAGAAGGGGGAGGCTGAGATCCGCTCGGATTTACCGCTGCCCCCTCCCGTGGGGACCCCCCTCCTCTCCCGTCCTGCCTCCTTTCTCCCTAGAGAGCAACGAGCCACACCCAGGGTGACCCCCCCCTTCCCTCAAATCCCTGAGAAGTTCCCTGTTCCCCTCCCCCAATTGTGCCCCATTTTCTCTCTCCTTTGCCAATGGCCAGTTCAAATCTCAGGTTTGGGGTGTTTCCCCCCATTTCCACCTGCAGTGATTTGTCTGTGTAGCTGGGAAATCGTTCCCCCGAGTGATTTCTGAACTGGGCAGAGGGTTAATGGGCAGAAGCTTGGGGGGCCCTGAGACAGGGACATCGCTGGGCTGGGGGGGTCCCCTCTCTGCTGGCAACAGGGCGTGGGAAGGCCCAAGAATGGGAGAGAGGAGCAAGTATCCCCCATGGAGATGGCCCAGCCCCAGGTTTCCCTGTCCCAGCTACTTCCCCTCCCCCACCCTGCCCAACCCAGCAGCCCCCCTCCCACAACTGCTAGTCCAGGGGTAGGCAACTTATAGCACGTGTGCCGAATTTCAGTGGCACTCACACTGCCTGGGTCCCGGCCACCGTTCTGAGGGATTCTGCATTTTTATTTAATTTTAAATGAAGTTTTTTAAACATTTTTAAAACCTTATTTACTTTATATGCAACAGTAATTCAGTTATATGTGATAGACTTATAGAAAGGGACTGTCTAAAAACATTAAAATGTGTTACTGGCAAGCAAAACCTTAAATTAGAGTGACTAAATGAAGACTCGGCACAGCACTTCTGAAAGGTTGCCGACCCCTGTACTAGTCACATTTCCATGCCGAACTGCCAGCCCATCCCCACAGCCAGTGACCGCACTCCAGCCCCACTCCTCTCCTTTGTGAAGGCCACATCACCCAGAGCTCCCTGCTGTCCATGTGAGTGGGAGGCAAGAAGAATCCATCCCATTCTGTTGTTGATTCAATATCCCTGTATAATCCCCTCCAATTTCCCCTCTTTTCTCTTGAGTGGTTGAATGGTGACATAAAATCTCCCCACATGATGCTTGTCCCTTATACTGGCAAATATTTAGTTTGTGCCCCATTTTCTCCTCAGTTCTGAAATACTGATGTTGAATTCTCAAAAATCTTCCCAGTTTTCTCTCCAGGTGTGTGACTGAGATCAGGGCTCCTATCGTACTGAGCATGGCCTTGTTTTGCCAGGTGCTGCAGAGACCCAACTGAGATCTGGGCCTTGTTCTGCTGGGCACTGCAGAGACCCCAGGTGAGATCAGACCCCACATTGTGCCAGGTAAAACTGAGACCTGGACCGAGATCACGGCCCCCCTTGTGCCAGGCAGCACATGACTGTGACCCAAACTGATGCGTCCATTGTGCTGGGCGCTTCGGAGACCTTGACTGAGATCTGTGTCCCGTTGGATCTGGCATTGAAGTGACCCCGACCGAGATCATGCCCCACCACTGTACTGGGCACTGCACAGACCCTGACAGAGATCCTGCCCCACATTTTGCCAGATGCTTCAGGGACCCCAAACAAAATGAGGGATCCTGTAACGTCGGGAGTTGCAGAATCGCCAACTGAGGTCAGGCTAAGGGGCTGTTTAATTGCAATGTAGATGTCTGGGCTTGGGCTGGAGCCAGGCTGTAGGACCCTGCGAGGTGGGAGGGTGCCAGACCTTGGGCTGCAATCCCAGCTGGAACAGGGATACCAGAATTAAACAGCCCCACAGCTTGAGCAGTGTGAGCCCAAGTCAGCGGGCACAGGCCAGCCGCTGGTGTGTGACTGCAGTGTCAACATGCCCACTGGGACAGACAGGCCTTGCCACAAAAAGCTCAAAGGCTAAATAGGCCAATGGTGGGAGGCGACTCTCCATTTTACAGATGGGGAAACTGAAGCTCAGAGAGCTGAAGTAATTTGCTCATTTGCATGGAGAATCTGGAGCAAAACTGGGAACCGAACCCAGATTGTTTGAATTCTTGCCTCTCCCCTTAACCCCAAGCCCAGCGTGTGTGTGTACAGTGTTGTTTTGGTTTGTGTTTGCCTTGCATTAGCTTCCAAGGGAGTCTGTGGAATTTCCTTCACTGGAGGTTTTTAAGACCAGGGTAGAGATACACCAGTCTGGGAATGTCTAGAGATACTTGGTCCTGCCTCAGCACAGAGGGCTGAAGTAGATGATCTCTCAAGATCCCTTCCAGGCCTACATTGAAATAATTCTCTTTAGTGCTATGTCTTGTTCTACACTGAGCTGTTTTGCATGGTGCCATTTGGAACTGGGATTGCACCATGTTGTGTTGCATAGTTTTATGGTGCATTGTTTTGCCTCAGCTCGTGTGGTGCCTGTGTTGTGTTGGTTTGAGTTAAGCTCTTTTCCATTGTGTACTTTGCCCTAGGCTGTGTTAGTTTGCATTGTGTTGCTTTCTTTTCGTTTGTATTGTCATTTTATGCTGTGGAGTGTATTTTTCTTGTTGTTGTTTTTCTGAATTGCCTGACATTATGTTGTGGTGTTCTTGTTTTTTTTTCTGTATGGTTTGTTTTTATACGTCTATATTTCATGGCATCCTAGAAATGTAGAGCTGGACCGGAGCTCAAGCTGTCATCAAGTCCAGCTCTCTCTACTGAGGCAGAACCAAGTATATGTAGATTATCTCTGACAGAGGTTTGTCCTATCTTTTCTTAAAAACTTCTAGGGAAAGAGACTCCACAGCCACCCTTGTAAGACTGTTTCAGGGCTGAACTGCCTTAGCTCTGGTGACACAAACACAGATTTTAGTGGTGAGCAGCTCTGGAGAGAGAGGAGACCCCAGTGAGTGGGCAGCTAGGTAAAGAGACTAAAGGTGGGAGGAGAAACACTGACGTATCCAAGGTCACCAAGGCTGTCCGTGATGGAGCTAGAAATAGATCCCAGTTGTAGTGCCACTGTACTGCTGTTTTGGGCACTGAAGGTCTCTGCCAGACTGGTGTTTTTAGGCACTGGTGCAAACCCTTAGTACAGACAGAATTTACACTAGTGCACTCTGGCACTGGTGCACCATGTCCTGGTTTGAAGGTTTGAGGTTGTGGGGGACAGTAACCTTACTGAGGCCTGGGTCTGGCTAACCAGTGCAGCTGGTAAGGGAGGGGCAGCAGTGAGTGCTGGAGGTATGAGCCAGGAACACAGCCCCACAGGGCTGGATACTGACTTCTCCTGACCCAGAGGACACGCCCAGGCTGTGTGCAGGGATTGCAGCTGAGCTGCCCTGCCAAAAGAGCCTGTGCATCCATGGACAAACCACCTTTTCCTGCAGCCTAATACCATGGGGTCTGGGGACTTTTCCAAGCTGCAGGAGATGGGGCACTGGAGTTACTGGGGCCTGTTCCTGGCTCTGTCACTGACCTGCTTGGTGGCCTTGGGGAGGGCACAGCCCCTCTCTGCTTTCCTCTTACTGATTGTGTACTTTAGGATTGTGATCTCTTTGGGGCAAGGATGGTCCCACTCTGTCTGTGCAGTGTTCATCACAATGGAGAGGTTGATCTCAGTCAGAGTCTCTGCCAGTGGTTTCCCCAGGAATTGAAATTGGGGGGGTGTTCGAATTTACAGGGGGTGTGTCAGGTCCAATGAGATATATAAAAGAGATATGAATAAAGTAAATGTTTTGTTAGGATTATGCAAATTTAACATAAGGAAAATGCAAGTTACACCAAAACACATAACAGATCTAGATTTCTTAAAAAAAAAAAAATTAATTAAAAAAATGTATTTAATTTAAATTAACTTTTGAAAAGTAAGCCGTCATGGGATAAGAGGGCAGTCCTCTCATGGATCAGTAACTGGTTAAAAGATGGGAAACAAAGGGTAGGAATAAATGATCAGTTTTCAGAATGGAGAGAGATAAATAGTGGTATCCTTGAGGGATCAGTACTGGGACCAGTACTGTTCAACATATTCATCTGGAAAAATGGGTAAACAGTGAGGTGGCAAAATTTGCAGATGATACAAAACTATTCAAGATAGTTAAGTCCCAGGCAGACTGCGAAGAGCTACAAAGGGATCTCACAAAACTGGGTGACTGGGCAACAAAATGGCAAATTAAACTCAGTGTTGATAAATGCAAAGTAATGCACATGGGAAAGCAATCTCAACTATACATACAAAATGGTGGCATCTGAATTAGCTGTTAACACTCATGAAAGAGTTCTTGGAGTCATTGTGGATAGTTCTCTGAAAACATCCACTCAATGTGCAGCAGCAGTCACAAAAGCAAACAACGTTGGGAATCACTAAGAAGGGGATAGATAATAAGACAGAAAATATCACATTGCCTCTATATAAATCCATGGTACGTGCACACCTTGAATAGTGTGTGCAGATGGGGTCACCCATCTTAAAAATATATATATTGGAATTGGAAAAGGTACAGAGATGGGCAACTAAATGATCAGGGGTATGAAACAGGAGGAGAGATTAAAATGACTGGGAATTTTCAGCTTAGAAAAGAGATGACTAATGGGGATATGACAGAGGTGTATAAAATCTTGACTGGTGCAAAGAAAGTGAATAAGGAAATTTTATTTAATCCTCCGCATAACAGAAGAACTAGCAGTCATCCAATAAAATTAATAGGCAGTAGGTTTTAAAAAAACCAAAGGAAGTACTTCTTCACACAACATAAAGTCAACCCAGGGAACTCTTTGCCAGGGGATGCTGTGAAGACCGAAACTATAACAGGATTATAAAAAGAACTAGATAAATTCCTGGAGAACAGGTCCATCTGTGGCTATTAGCCAGGATGGGGAGGGATGTAACCCCATGCTCTGAGTGTGCCTAGCCTGTTTGCCAGAAGCTGGGAGTGGGCAACAGGAGATGGTCACTTGATGATTAGCTCTTCTTTTCATTGCCTCTGAAGCACCTGGCATTGAGCACTGTTGTAAGACAGGGTACTGGGCTGTATGGACAATTGGTCTGACCCAGTATGACCATCCTTATGTAAAAATTAACGATAATAATAAAAATGTTTAGTACAGAAACTCCCCAACATAATGACCTCCCAGGATAGAAACAATGTGAGAGAACAACCTTGGCCAATAATGCATTTTAAAAATCTTGGCCTACTAGGAAACATATTTGTATAAGTTTCCATTCCCAGTCACAAATCTAGCATTCTGGAGCAAAGTACTAAAATATAGTCCAACAAACAAATGTTTATTTAACGCCCCTCACTTTTCCCTCCACCGCACTCCACTCACCGGTGTTGTCCTTGGTCAGTGGAGACTCAGAGTTCAGAGGTGCTTTCACATGAGTACACCTTCCAGTTGGGGGACAAGAAGGCACCCTGCTTGTTCCTCCAGCTGCTCACTGTTCGCTCTGGCCACGTCTGTTCATTGTGCCACCGTTCACTCCACCGCTCTGTTGCCAATGGCTCCGCACAGTCACCTTCTGCTGCCACCTGCCACTGTGACCTCTGCGAGTTGGTCTCTTGAGGTTCCACCAGCTCTCAGTGATTTCAGCTGAGCTCTCAGTGCGGGACCTCGCTCACTGCTGTGCAGTCTGGACTGTCTCTTACACAAAAACACTGTCCCCACAGGAACGCTGTCCCCACAACAGGACTAAGCACTTAGACCAGATTGTTAGTGATTTCAACTGCAGTGGTCACTTAACAGAACAAAAGGCTCTCTATGGAGCCTAATCAGCTGTAACTTTAAACAGTGGAGAGGGACGGGTCCCTACCCTCTCTCTTAATGCCTTCAAATCATCACAGGCTAAGTACAGTTCTACTGCCCTTTACTCATACAATAAGAACAACATTTCATCCCCTGTTTTCCCCACATTGAAATGGTTTGTAACCCAACCCCAGCCAAAATCTATCACTTGGACAACACAGATCTGTTTGCTGGATACCTAGGTAGATTAGGTGTAACTGTAAATATAATCTGTCCCTGAAGCCTTTCCCCACAGCCCCAGCTCATCACTAGCTGTCAGGGAGAGCTCATTTAGACTTTGCTTACAAATCATCATTTGAAATTATTAGGTTGGCCAACATCATTGAAATGAATGCACTGACATCATAAAAAACAACATCTGTATAAGGAAGCAAGGAAGCTAGTCTATGTTCATGCTTTTCAAATCTATTATACTTTTTCAGATAGACATATTTTATCATACACTGTGTAAGCTTTTAAAGTGTGTATTAATGTTTCAGTTTAAATTCAGATTTCCAAACAGTCACTAAATTGGTATGTAATTAGCTCACAAAATTAGGCGGGGGTTGGGGAAATTCAGGGGGGGTGTAGGGAAATCACTGTAGGAGCCTCTGTGCCTGGGAGTGCATGGCCAGGACCCTACCCTCTATGGGGGGAGGGGATGCCCAAGAGCCTGGAGCCCTGGACCCCTCTCTCCATGTCTCCCGCCCCCCAGCAGTCCCTCAACACACCAGGGCCCAGGATGGAGGAAAGGGACTGGCTGAGCTTTAGGCAGCACTTCCAGCCCAGGGCAGGTGCCACGCTCCCCTACTCCCTCTTGCCTGCTTTGGGTCTCCTGTCCCACTGCCTTGGGCAGGGCCTGCCCCCCAGCCGCCTCCAGGTGTGGTGGGAAGTTTATCGGTTCGGGGTACCCTGACAGGCGCCTTGCCCCTGTCCTGTGCCGCCCAGCCTGGGACAAGTCTCGCCCCTGCAGCCCCTTTCTGCCGCGTGTCTCCGGCTTCTCAGAGACACTGGTGGCCACCGTACGGAGCTGTGCGATATGCTGCTGCCTGCAGTGCACCCCTGTTCCAGGGGCTCGATTGGCTGAGCTGCCCGCGGAGCAGGACCCAGGTGCTTCAGACTGGAATGGAGGTAAGCGGGAGGGAGGCGCTAGCGTGGGGCAGGCTGGTCCTGTCCTGTGCGGCACTCAGCCACACCCTAGGCCCTATGGGGAGATGAGGATGGGTGTGGGGACGCCTGGACTTTGTGGCAGCCCTGCCATGGACTCCCCGCTGGCATATCCAAGCTAGCTTGGAGGATGTCTCTTGGCTTGGGGGCTGGGCCGCAGAGAGGGCTGGTGGTGAAATTTCAGGTCACCAGGGCCCATTGGATTATGCCATGTGAGCCAGGCCAGGACCCCTCCGCCGGAGCAGTGGGTGACGAGTCTCTCTCTCTTTTGCTCCAGGGCCCCGACAAAGCCGGCTCTCAGCTGCTGATTGTGGACCGGAGCTTCGACCTGGTGTCCCCACTGCTGCACAAGCTCACTTACCAGGCCGTGGCCTACGACCTGCTTGGCACCTACAAGTAGGGCCTGGCTGCCAGCAGGGGGCGCCCCGCACTCCTCCTCCGGTGGGCTGGGGGGGATGTGACCCAGGCACCTGCACTGCTCTGCAGCCCCCACGCTCGGGAGAGGGGTGCCGCAGCCTGACCCCGTCTACCCTCCCCCGCAGGTACGAGATGACAGGGACCAGCGACTCACGGGAGAAGGAGGCGCTGCTGGACGAAGACAACGAACTCTGGGTGCAGCTAAGCCACATGCACATCGCTGACATCTCCAAGTGAGCACGCTCAGCTCTGCCCCTGACACGCCGCTGTGTGCCCCACCTATAACCTAGATATGCTCCCACGCGTGGCTGGGCTGATGTGGCTGGCCCCAGGCAAGGCCTCTGCCCTCTAGGGGGCACTGTGCACTGGAAGGGGCCAGGATCTCACCACCACCTCCCTCCAGGCCAACATCAAGGACCTGTCCCAGATGCTGAAGAAGATGCCCCAGTACCAAAAAGAGCCGAACAAGGTAATAGGGCTGGAGCTGTTAGTGGGCGGGGAGCAGGGCATTGAGTGGGGCTGATGGATGGGCAGGGTGCTCTGTGGGGCTGGTGAGGGACAGTAGGGACTCTGGGGGGCAGGGCACTCTGGGGCAGTCCGCTTTACTGCCTGATGAGAGCTGCTGACCTGTCCTGTCGGGCAGAGCCATTTCCCCCCAGGTGCTGTGTGGCACCATGGGCAGCACCTGCCCGTCAGTGCCCAGAGCTGCCCCATTAGCCCCAGCAATGGCAGCCGTTGGGTAATGCCCGCTGTCATAAACAGATAGCTAAGGGTTAATGTTTCTTTTACCTGTAAAGGGTTAACAAAGGGAACCAAACACCTGACCAGAGGACCAATCAGGAAACCGGATTTTTCAAAGTGAGGGAGGGAACTTCTGGGTGTGTTTTGTCTTTGTTCTGCCTGTTTTGTTTTCTCTCGGCTATGAGGGAAGAGCTTTTTTTTTTTTTTTTCTATCTCCAAGCTTCTTTCTATGCTTCTGTTCCCAAGTTGTGAGTACAAAAGGAAAAGCAATAGGTTTATATTGTATTTTGTATTTACATGTGTGGAGTTGCTGGAATGTTTCAAATTGGATATTTTTTTGAATCAGACTCTTTATTCATATTTTCTTATAAGCAATAGCCCTGTATTGTCATCTTGATACAGAGTTTATATTCTTATGTCTTTTTCTTTCTTTTTTTTATATAAAGCTTTCTTTTTAAGACTTGTTTGAGTTTTTCTCTCAGGATAAGCTCAGCAGCACCAAGGAATTGGTGGGAGGGGGAAAGCGAGATAAAATCATCTCTGTTTCCTTGTGTTTGAGGTTTGTCTCTTTGTGGAAGAGAGGGGACAGGCTTCTTGGTATTGTGATGTAAAGAGATTGCATCAATACTCTCCAGTTAGCCCAGAGAGGAAAGTCTGGGTGGGAGAGGGAGAGGGAGGGGGAAGGGAAGTGGAGTATTTCCCTTGCCAGTAAGACTCAGAGATACTAGGTCTTGGGGGTCTCTCCATGGAAGGTTTGGGGAGAACAGAGGGGGCCAAAACCCTGGAAATTTTGGATGGTGGCAGCGAGATAAGATCCAAGCATGTAATTAAGCTTGAAGGTTTCATGCTAGCTTCTCAGTTTATGAATGCTAAGGTTCAAATCTGAGTAGGAAGCTACGATACCCGCGCCTTAGAATCATAGAATATCAGGGTTGGAAGGGACCTCAGGAGGTCATCTAGTCCAACCCCCTGCTCAAAGCAGGACCAACTCCAACTAAATCATCTCAGCCAGGGCTTTGTCAAGCATGACCGTAAAACCCTCTAAAGGCAACAAGGGCACACCATTGACTCATATCGAGCTTCTCATCCACTGTAACCCCTACGTCCTTTTCTGCAGAACTGCTTCCTAGCCATTCGGTCTCTAGTTTGTAACAGTGAATGGGATTCTTCCGTCCTAAGTGCAGGACTCTGCACTTGTCTTTATTGAGCCTCATCAGGTTTCTTTTGGCCCAGTCCTCTAATTTGTCTAGGTCTCTCTGTAGCCTATCCCTACCCTCCAGCGTATCTATCACTCCTCCCAGTTTAGTGTCATCTGCAAACTTGCTGAGAATGCAGTCCACGCCGTCCTCCAGATCATTAATGAAGATATTGAACAAAACCGGCCCCAGGACCGACCCATGGGGCACTCTGCTTGAAACCGGCTGCCAACTAGACATGGAGCCGTTGATCACTACCCATTGAGCCTGACGATCTAGCCAGCTTTCTATCCAACTTATAGTCCATTCATCCAGCCCATACTTCTTTAAATTGCTGGCAAGAATACTGTGGGAGACCGTATCAAAAGCTTTGCTAAAGTGAAAGAATAACACATCCATTGCTTTCCCCTCATCCACGGACCCAGTTATCTCCTCACAGAAGGCAATTAGGTTAGTCAGCAATGACTTGCCCTTGGTGAATCCATGCTGACTGTTTCTGATCACTTTCCTCTACTCTAAGTGCTTCAGAATTGATTCCTTGAGGACCTGCTCCATGATTTTTCCAGAGACTGAGGGGAGGCTGACCTGTGGTTCCCTGGGTCCTCCTTTTTCCCTTTTTTAAAGATGGGCACTACATTAGCCTTTTTCCAGTCATCTGGGACCTCCCTCGATCGCCATGAGTTTTCAAAGATAATGGCCAATGGCTCTGCAATCACATCCGCCAACTCCTTTAGCACCCTTGGATGCAGTGCATCCGGCCCCATGGACTTGTGCTCATCCAGTTTTTCTAAATAGTCCCGAAGCACTTCTTTCTGCACAGAGGGCTGGTCACCTTCTCCCCATAATGTGCTGCCCAGTGCAGCAGTCTGGGAGCTGACCTTGTTTGTGTAGACAGAGCCTTGCTCCTGCAGCTCTCGGGAGAGGGCGTTGGTGGGCTTCCAAACCAGCCCGTTGGATCCACTCCTAGTGCCACTGAGCCATGTGCCAACGGAAATCTCCTGGCCACTGGTACAGGTACCCTGACAGCTGCTGGTCTCCAAGCCCCCAGCCTTGTGGTGACTAACAGAGAAACCGTGGGCTGCTTTGGAAACTGCTTCCTCCTCCTGATCCTCTCCTCCAGCTGCCCCACTCCACCGCAGAGAATGGGGGCTGGAGGGCACTGACTTGGCCATGCAGATATGGGTTGGGGCCTGGGCTGAGCCAGGTTTGGTGCAGGGATGTCCTGGCTGGGTGCACCCTGTTTGTGATCATCTGGGCCTGGCCTAGGCCAGATTACGCTAGCACCCCTTCAAGCCCCATGCCCCTGGCTGGTTCACGGGAAGGGTGGGGAGGGCAGGCGGCTGCTTCCCAGCCCAGCTGGGGGCTGCCCTGGCTGGGAGACAGGCAGAGGGAGAAAATGCAGTTCCTCTCAGCAGCACTAGGGGGACCAGCCAGGTCAGGCAATCTCAGCCTGTGCACCCCCTGCAGCCCAGACTCTGCATTGCACCTCTCCTATGCCCATACCCATCGCACCCTCCCATGGCTTTCCCAGCACCTGCCAGCCTCAGAGTGCCCCAGGCTTCGCAAAATATGATCCCAGTCCGACGGGGGGTTTGGAAAATGCCCAGCAGCATCCATGTGATATGAAACCTCAGTAACAGGCACCCAGAGCGGGAGTGACTCACATGGATTTGGGGCAGAGCTGGGCATGGAACCCAGGAATCCTGCCTCCCAGCCACTGATCTAACCCCTGGACCCTACCCCCCTCCCAGAGCTCAGTGCAGAACCCAGATGTCCTGCCTCCAGCCCTCTCTGCTCTGCCCATACTTCTATCCGCTCATACCCCTGCTAATAATTGCACACGCAGCTTGCTAGGGAAATGTGCTGTGGAAGAGCTCAGTCCCTTTGAGCCCAGCAGGCCCTGTTTCCCCTCCCCCCTGGGCCAGCTCCTCTCTCCCTGCTGGGCAAATGAACACTGCCAGTGCTGCATGCCTGCTGTGGATGGGGTCAAAGATCGTGCCTCCTGTGATCTGCTGCTGGGGCCCAGCCCCAATCTGCTCAGCTGCGGAGCTTTCCGTCCTTGATCCCAGTGGGGAATTATCAGCCACAGTTAACAGCCATTTGGGTAATTGCTGCGCTGCTGCCAGGAGAGTGAGTGGTGGATTGGGGATGCAGAATTAAAACATTCCAGCAGAGACACCTGCTCAAGGATGGGCTTGCCTGCTTCCACCATGGCTGCCCTTACAGCTGGGCTGCCACCGGGATTCCGTGTGCACCCCCAGCTTGCACCTTGAGCAAGGGGGACCCCAGCCATACACACTGTACCCCTCAGCCTGCCCCTCAGAAGCATGAGGGGGTCACAGGCCTGAGACAACCGGCCATTGCCTGGTCAGTGCCAGTCGGAAGGGTGGGTCTGGCAGACAGGCCCAGCTTCCAGTCTCTCCCTGGGCAGAGGGCAGGATGCTGCCCTGGCTCTGCCATGCCGTGCTCCAGGTGCTGGTCAGGACAGCAAGAGAGGGTTGTACATGTCAGCCCAAGTTGTGGGCTTGTGGGATCTGATCACTGTGCTGGCCCCAGCCCTGGAGGCTGGTGGGAATGCGGTGCTGTGACATTGCACTCAGAACCGGCACCAGGGTTTCTGATGCCCTAGGCGCCGGGCCATTTCGCCGCCCCGCGCACGGGTCTCGCGGCTCCGGTGGAGCTGCCGCAGGCATGCCTGCAACAGGTCCACCGGAGCCGCGGGACCAGCGGACTGTCCGCAGGTACGACTGCGGCAACTCCACCGGAGCCGCTTGCTGCCCCCCGGCAAAATGCCGCGCCCCCCCCATAATACTGGCGCCCTAGGCGACTGCCTAAGTTGCCTAAATGAAAGGGCCGGCCCTGATTGCACTCTATATGATTTTATAAAAATATATAATGTAACTGGAATATGCTTCATGAAGAAGGTCTCTTGTAAGGTATCATTACAAAGCGTATAATCTACTGAGCGTGGTCATCCTATTTGTATAAATGTATCATTCTTGTATCTGAAACTAGAAATATGAAATATCACTCTGAGGGCCTACTGTAATTATGCAATACAAATAATCACATGCTGATCTACAGAAATACTTTTGTACCGTGGCCATCCCCACTGGTTTAAGAGATTAGTCACTGAAAATGGAAGTATGTGAACTTGACATCTGCGTTTAACTCAGTCCCCTCGTTCTTTCTGCTCAATACACACTCAGTGGTAGGTATGTCCACATAATAAGGTTATGAAGGTGGGTCTATGGGAGGGTTTGACTTCCTCTACCATGGTCTGCTATTGCAGGAAGGAGGTTTGCTGGGAAGAGATGGGGTCTGTCTGTCAAGAAAGAGAAGAACATCTTCATGCACTGACTCACCAACCTTATGAGAAGAGCTTAAAACTAAGTTCAGAGGGGGCAGATGAAAAAAGGTCATCTTAATAGAGGACTAGATCTTTGGGGAGAAGTAGATGTGGAAAATTGCAGTAGAATTATAGGAGAAACAGGAGGGAAATCCATGGAGGCATCTGCTTAACATCTTAGATGTCTATACACAAATGCAAGGAGTAATAATAATGGGGAACAAATAGTAAGAACTGGGAGTTTTAGTACATAAGTCATAACTGAGCTTAACTGGCATCACAGATGCTCGATGGGCTAAATCTCCTGACTGGAATATTGGTATAGAGGGCTATAGCCTGGTCAAGAAGGACAGGCAGGAAAAAAAGAGAGGAAGTATTGCATGGTACACTTGTTCTGAGGTCCAGAAGGAGGTGAGAAACAGACCAGTTGAAAGTCTCTGAGTAAAGATAAAAGAGGGAAAAAACAGGGGTGATGTCTTGGTAGGGGTCTATTACAGACCACCAAATCAGGAAGAGGAGGGAGATGAGGCATTTCTAGAACAAATATCAGGATTTGTGTTTTGGATATTTCTGTTAATAATGGGAGACTTTACCTACCCAGACATCTGTTGAAAAAGGAATATGGCAAAACACAAAATTGTGCAGTAAGTTCCAGAAATGTACTGAGGACAATGCTTTGTTTCAGAAAATAGAGGAAGTAACCAGGGGGGACAGCCATTTTAGACTTGATTCTGACCAACAGGGAGGAGCTGGTTGTGAAGGTGAAGGTGATTTGGGTGCAAGTGATCATGAATGATAGATTTCATGATTCTAAGGAAAGGAAGGAGTGAGAATGATAGAAGAAGGACTACAAAAAACAGACTTAAACATACTCAGAGAATTGGTAGGTAGCCACCCATGTGGAAAATATCTAAGGCATAAAGGATTTCAGGAAAGCTGGCAGTTTCTCAAGGAGACTATTAAAGGCACAACCACCAATGCAAAGGAAAGATAGGAAGACTAGTAAGAGGCCAATATGGCTCCATCAGAAGTTTTTTAATGACCTGAAAATCATAGCAAGGGACAAATGTAATTGGAATTCTTTTTCCATATGGTTTACTGCAAAGAGTTTCATCATTCTGAATGCTTTAAAGGCAGCATCACTTCCAAAATCAAGAGTTGGCTCTACATATGGCCATACATATGACACCACACTATATTAAACACAATAATAATTAATGTAGTTGATTTGTTTGGCAGGACATGGAAATTAAGTGTAAATTTCAATTCATTGTAAAACAACATAAAATCAATATTTGTAACACAGTTCAATAAGGTTTCATCAGGCTTTTTGATGAACCAAATTAAAAAGCAAAGGAAACCAACCAACCACACTCAAGGGTCACTGTGCATTCTCCAAGGCAGTTTCTTCTCTTTCTTTGGTGCTTTTATTTTATATAAATTCAACTAGGAGCAGATTTTCAGATAAAACCAATATTGGAAAGTGTGGCAAACAGAGAGAGGGACTAAACCAAAGTTCAAAATGATGTCGAGAGACTGAGAAATTCTAGACTGGAGCAAATGTAGCCACCTATTGGACTGCTT
Organism: Aldabrachelys gigantea; assembly: GCA_026122505.1. Lineage (NCBI taxonomy): Eukaryota > Metazoa > Chordata > Testudines > Testudinidae > Aldabrachelys > Aldabrachelys gigantea. Next base: position 48,380,421 of record CM047492.1, read on the forward strand.
ACATGTATGGGCCCAGATATTGAAATGTATGTAGGTTCCTAACAGCTACTGATTTGAGTGCGAGTTAGGAGCCTAAATACCTTTGAGGATCTTGTCCATGTAATTACAGCACATAGCTGGTCAGCAGCAGATTGTGTGGTATGCTACAGTTACATCGATGTCATAATAGTGCTTTCATAATCTGAACTGGCTGTCCTGGCCAGGACAGACTGAGAGGCCATCTGCCTATCAGTACTGGAGCTTTTTGGAGAAAGAACTGGAGGAAGTGTTGAGGAAAGATTCAAACATGAATAAATTTGTGAGTGAGCAGGAGGTAACCGACAGAGGTAAGGGTCAGCATTATATTTTCTATATCCAGTCTATATTCACACACACATTCAGAAAGCATACGCATACAGACAGATTAGCTGTAATGTTCTCCATTTCTATGACCAGAACCTCAGCTGCTGTAAACCAGTGTCACTCTGTTGTCTTCCTTGTAGCTGTGTTGATTTACACCAGTTGAGGAGTTGGCCTACAGCCTCTGGACCTGGAAACTTTCCTGAGAACCTGAGTTTCTATTGAATGTTATGGGGGAGGTCTTCCTTCTTTTGTCCCAGGTGTTTTTTTATTATAGGTGGTCATTTTGTGTCTTCTGCATGCATGGAGCCAAGATCTAACTGTGGAATCCATCAGAGATGGGGGAAATTAGAACAAAAAATGCAGAAGGGCTTCTCTGGCTGTCTAAATGAAGCTCTGCTAATATCTTAAATGCAGGATAAGAAAGCATGGGGTCACATTTCTTAGCAACACTAGAGAGCCTAATCCCACACTATCACTACTGCAACTAGATGGGCAGTGTAGGTTACAGTTAGGATTCAGTTTGCACCTGGGTGTTATAACTGAAGGATGGAATTTGCATAAAGGATGGGCAATCACCTAACCTCAAGCAGTCTTTCCTGGGAAGGGGAAATCTTGTTAGTTCCTCCTTCATGCTTTGGAATGCTGTTACAATGGAGACAGATACATATGGCATTTCAGATTTCCTGAAGGCTCCTGGAGAATTTCTGCCCACAGCTAAGAGATACATGGGAGATAAAATCCTGATTTTTTTAATACATCAACTATTTCATAGTTTCATAGAGTTTGAGGCCAGAAGGGACCATTAGATCATCTAGTCTGACTTCCTGTATTTCACAAACCATTAAATTTGACCTAACAACCCTGCACTGAACCCAAAAACTTGTCTTGAACTAAAACATTTCAGTCTTTAGGAGACTAAACTGTTGTGTGCCATAGGCAGATGACAGGAGAGACTGAGGCTGCACCAATGCCTGAGGCCCTTGCAATGGTAGAGAATTGATTAGGACAGATATACCCAGATGATCCTAGCAGGTGATCAGTGCCCCATCCTCCCACCCAAAGGTCCCTGCCAATCTGAGTAGGGGAAAATTCCTTCCCACTCACAACTCTGGAGATCAGTTGGACCCTGAGCATGTAAGCAGGACATGTAAGGAAACAGATTCTCTGACCCATCTTGGAGCACTGGTCCACCCTACCAGGTGTCTCATCTCCTGCAATGGTCACTCCCTGATGCTTCAGGTGAAGGTTGAAGAGAACTACCCCACCCCACTCACAGCATACACCTAGCCAATTGTGCATGAGGAAACATTCTTTTATGACCTCTACAGGCAACTGGATGAACTCCATTCCATGAGTTTTCTCTGCAAGTATTTAAACTACCGTAAAATAAGATTAAAGGCTTTCTTCAAAACAAGGGACCTAAAGTTAGGCTTCTAAATTCATAGTGAGGTCTAAAAAAGTGGCCTGATTTTCAAGAGATACTGAGCCCCCAAAAGTTCCCAGCATAGCCAATAGGACATCTGAGTGCTCAGGATTTTTGAAAATGAGGCCCTGACTAAGCAAAACTCTTAAGAATGTGCTTAACTTTAGGTCTTTTTGTTGGCTTAGAGTTAATCATGTGTCTAGGATGCTGAATCAGGGCATAGGTGCCTTAATATGGATTTAGGAGCTTAAGTTTAGGCACCCAATTTTGAAAATTTGGGCCGTAAATTATTATTGTGTATGCTATCAAATCTCATCAATTGATAGTAAAGAGGGAAAGGAAGATTATTTTACATGGGGATCTACTTGAAAGGAGCAAATTTTCTTCATTATGATTTCCCTCCCCCCACTGGGTCCTTCAGTAAACAAACCTGGTCATCAGGAGGAAGGAAGAGGATTTACATGATTCCCAGGTCTACTTTTCACTGTGTTTAGACTCCTGCAGAATCTTCACTAGATAATGAATTAAAGAGACCAGCACCAATTTCTACTATCAGTGGTAACCAGCTGAATCCTTTTATTTAATTTCAGGTGTTTATAATGAGGTTGTTTCCCTCTTGGCACATATGGATGACCAAGATAAGGACCAAATTGCCCTCAGGATTGCCTTGATAGCTGAGACCAAGCTGGCTATGGTTGTTACTGTTCTGCTAGAAAAACTGCAACAGGATGAGGTAGGGCAGTTTCATGAAATTACATCTGCTTTCCATGTGTCCACACCAAATTTTGCCTGACTTCATAGGGGAATGTATGGGGGTAATTCACTATAGAACTTGGCCTGGCACACCATAGGCATAATCAGTATTCACCTTTCTGTTCTCAGGCATGAACTCATCATGCAAAATGCTGTTATTGCAGATCAGGATGATATTATGCTCTATAAAGAGAGCATTGTCCTTTTACACACAGTGGAGTACATGGGTTGCATATAGTAGAAGTACACTATAGCACCTGCAGTAATCTCTTTTAATAATACTTTGCCCTTCTTTAGCATCTTCATCCAAAAATCTCAAAGCACTTACCTAATACTAATGAATTCAGACTCACAGCACCCTGTGAGAATGGTAGGCATGATCCCCATTTACAGAGGATTTGTGTGTCAGGGAATTAAGTTACTTGCTCAACACCACTTAGCAAGTTAGTAAAAGAATGTGACTAAAACCCAAGTGAATTGACTCCCTGCTCTTATTCCTAGCCAACACTCCTTTCTTATGATGACATTTTATTGAGATTATAGCACTGAAGGGAACTTCTCTCTATATTTTCTACTGGGGGAATTCTGCAACAAAAAAATACAAATGATGCACACAGTATATTCACATTTCTGCAACTATACAATATAATTGCATCAGTTCAAGTTATTTTTGCTTATTTATTTCTAAATCCCAGTCAGCAAGTATGTCTGTATCAATATAGACAACAAAAACGATTCAGGAAATGTTTTTGATAAATAGATTTCTTACTATACATATTAATACAGAACTCTGAGTAACAATTCATTTCAACTCACTACAGAAGCATATTTCTGGCACCCCTCAGTCACAGTGCAAAGGCTTGGTGGAGTCAGGGGTGATGGAGGAGCTGAGGGAGGGGGAAGTAAATTGCTGGGAAGGAGCCTGGCTGTGAACTTGGGGGGTTGTTGGGTATGAATGGGAAACATATGGAACAGTTTTTTGGGGGAGGGGCGGGGAGGAATTGTAAGGGAGCTCCCCCCCTGCAGACCCTGGCTGACCCCTATGTGTTTCTGCACCCCCATGGGTCCTTGCACCCCTTGTCCACATGTGTCCCTTCACCCTCAATCAGACACCCACTCCTCCCATTCCCTCATCCCCATGTGTGCCTGTCCCCCATCCCCATGTGTCTCTGTGCCTCCATCCAACCACTCCCTGTCCCTGTGTAGCTCTGCACCTCCTCCCCCATCACTATGTGGCTCTGAACCTCCCTCCCCCTCTAACCCTGTGTCTCGACTCCCATTCAGCCCCTCCCCCAATCTGTCCTCCCCCACTAGCCCTTATGAGCAGAACTGAACTGCTTGTCTTGGCCTCCTAGTACTTTAATGATTTTAATTACTCAATTAATTATGAATCTCTTTTGGTTTTAAAGAATAAAATTGTTGCATAATGCAGAGCTACTTGAAGTACGTAGAGCTTATGTATTCATAAATTATCAGTGACAATTTTCAATTAAAAAAATCCTCCTTACATTTAAAAATTAATAGAAGGAGCTTCTCCCCAGTGGAGCTGTGTGTTCTGATTGCAGTTTGCAGAAGCATCCCTTTTCAAGCAGCACCACTGGCATGTTAGCCAATCAAGAGATCTGATTGGCTTTGAACATTCCAAAGGGCTTTATGACCTTGGCATGCAGGTCACAAAAGTTTACAGACTCACAGGAGACAGAGCTGGAAAAGACCTATTGGATCATCCAGTCCATTTCCCTGCTAACGCAGGAGCATTCCCAGCAGCCATTTTCCACTGTTTTGGCCAAACTAATTTTAAAAGCCCCTAATGACTGAGCTTCCACTGTTTTCCTAGGAAGACTGTGTCATAACCTTATAGACCTGTCTCCCAGGTGGGGCATTTTTCTGGTTATTAAAGTCTAAATTGTATGTCTTTTTTTAGTTTAATCCCATTACTCCTACTTTTACCTAAATGTATTGTACTAAAAAATTCCTCTCCTTCCTTGGTGTTCACACCCTTCAGATAGGTGTATGGTATTATCATGTCTCCCTCACAGTCATCCCTTGGCCGCATCGGCCATAGACGGCTCTGTCAGTCTGTCTTCGGAAGTAGAGGTCTGCTCGGGCCCAATTCTGAAGCCCAACCTGAACGGGCCCCAAGCCCACTCACCTCACCCTGAGAGGGTTGAATCATTTTCCATCCTGGTCCCAACCCTTCCCCCCAAACCGGATCCTGCCACCGCATCCTGCTCATGGGGCCGGCGCAGCGGCAATAATGTGCAGCAATGGCTTGATCCTCTGACACTGCCCCCTTCTGTGTTGATCCCATGGGCTAAAGGAGGAGAACTGACTTGACCTGAGCCCAAGAGAGTCCAGTTGTTTTCTCATCCAACCTGACCCTGATGCCTGTAGTCAGATCCCATAGGATTTGGGTCAGGTTGCAGGGCTCTATTCAGAAGTCAATTCTGCCACCCTCGTGCATTCTTTTTTGTTCTCCCATGAATTACTTCCAATTTGTTGATCTCTCTGGGAATGTGGTGCTAGAAAATCCAATAATCCAGATGCAGTCACTCCTCAGCTTAGCAGAGAGAAACTGTCCTCTTCCTGCTTTCAGCCATGATCCCTGTGTATAAAAGACCTAACCCACATGGCTCTTTGTGGTAGCCATCACCCCTTGCATATACATGTTGACTTTGTGTTTCACGGTCACCCCCAGGGCACTTGTTGCTTCCCACTTTTCACCCTCCCATTTTGTCAGTTACTTCTCCCTCCTTTCCAGATGTGCTAGTTTGCAGTTTTTTGAAAGGAATCTTGTTCTCTGCTCAGGTTTTTAATTTCTCTGTGTCCCTCTTTATTTTTAATCTATCCCAGCTGATACTATCATCTGTGAATTTCTGCACTGATGGGCCTCATAAAAGACACCTTCAAGTGTGCAACTGTCAATGTAGATCTAACTGCTGAGCTCATTTCCCGTAGGAGCTGTTGAGGACTTCCTGCGGGAGTTGGGTATTTTGTAATTCAACCTTTTCAAATTCTGTCTGGAGTGGACAGAGCAAGGGCAAAGTGGTAAATGAAACTCGATAAGGGGGCAGTGAAGGAGGCTTCTTCTGGCTCTTTTCTCTCCTGGATTCTCTTCTTGGCCATGGACTTGCTCTGTTATGATGAGACTTGGGCTAGTCATTTCATGTTTGGATTGGAAGCTCTTTAGGGCAGGATCTTTTTTGTCAAATTACTGCGTGGTCATCAAGAAAAACCTTTTCCCGATTGTTTGTTCTCTTTTCTGGTTTGTCCCCAGCAAAACAGAGTAGACATTTACTGTATCCTGGAGAAGGTATTACAGCAGGACACCGGGGACCTGGAGAGAGGGCTACTGAACAAAACAATAACCCTAGCCTCAAACCACATGAGAGAAACTCAGGTGAGTTAGTTCTCCTGAGATATTAATCAAAGGATCCAAAGTTTTAACTAATTAAAACTCTCTTTTTTGGGGGGTAAACTATATATTAAAATGAAAATGTTTTCTTCTGTTAGAGGTCCACAATGTCCTAGACAGCACTTGTGCACATGCATAAGATGGGAAAACTCACATGCGAAAGTTACACTTGTACTTAAGTGCTTTGCAGGACCAGGACCCGAGAGACATGATATCAGAGACAGAGACAGGCCTATGGTTTCTTAATGAGCAAGTCTTTCCCGAAGTTTACTAGGGATTTCATTATTGATACTGATGTTATGAGGGAGGCGCTCTGATACTATCGCAATAAGTGGCAGTATAAAGCCCTAAGACAGACAGAATCTGAACTATCTCCAAAAGAAGCAGCATTGGATTTAGAATCTAGTTTGCCAGCAGGAAAACCCATGGAAAAATCCCTCTCTTGTTCCAAAGGAAGTCAGTCCCCTTTTTGGAGACAGTTTATTCCAGGAAAGCTCTCTGAATATCTTTGAAGTGGCCCAGCCTGTGTCTCACTACTTCGTCAGGGAAAGGCAGAGCAAAATATCATGTGACTATGGTGACCAGTCATCCACCACAAGGAGCTAATAATGAATAGTCTAACTAAGCAGCTTACAAGCAACTCAAAGGCTGAAAATTGTTTAGCCAAATGACTCAATGAATATTTATGACTAATGACTCTATCCAGAGAAAGTTGGGTGGGTTCATTTGAACTTATGCACAGAAATAAGGACTTGACTCATATAAACAAGTCAGGCTAGTGCAACCGGCTTCAGTCACTTCAGTATTTCTCTTTGAGGTTTTTTTTTTGTTTTTTTTTTTTTAGGAAGCAACAAATGAAGTGAAAGTGGCAGCTAGCAACACGTTAGTGACTCTGGCAAGCTGCTATTTCGATCAAGTCATGTCTGAGCTGCAGTGTCTTCTGGAACCACCGAAGCTGCCTGAAGAGTTTATTCTAGTTACGTTGGGAAACTTGTCATCAGCCTATGGTATGGTAACTTCCATCTTTTGTTTCAAAGTTATCGTCTTTCATTTAAGGACAGGGGATTACTCTCTCTACCTAAAAATGTTGCAGCTAAACAGAGCTCTGCTTGAGTGTGTGCGTGCATGTGTGTGTAGAGAGACACCGGATTAACTGCTCTTGCTAGTTCTAGCTTCCAGATCATGAGCTATCCAGACGGCAGTGCAAGCTCTAACTTCTGCCCCCGACTGAAGTTCCTTAAGGATGGGAATGAGTGGAAGATCAGGTCTAGTGGAGCTCTTCTCCACCCCACTTCCCATCCTGCCCCAGTGCTCTCTCCCCTTATGCTGGGAGTGAGTTGGGCAGCGGGCACAGCTGTGCACTGGTGGAGGATTCCTCTCTTCAGGGTGAATCGCCCACTGGCTTTCAATGGCTGCTTTAAAGCCATTCTGCTCTGCTTACGCAGCGCAAGTTGGTCCAGGAGCCCCTAGCATCCTGCCCCACAGTGTTTCTAAGTGTGTTCTAAGAAGGTGGAGAGCAACCGATTATCTGTCTTCCTTCTCTTCTGGCCTTTCCCTGCAGCACTTAAGTGTATCCCTGTTGTGAGAATGACCCTGAACGCCATGTTCTCCATGTTGGATTTAGTCAATGACAGTCGGATGAGACAAGCATTTTGTGGTGGTAAGTGCCAGCACTTACTGTAGGTGCCCAGAATGGATATTTAGGGGGTCTTGGTACAGATTGGAGTGACTGACCAAGTTTGCAAACAGGCTTTGAACTGTGCTCCCTGCCCTGCATTGCACCAGGTGCTGTGTTCCTTGGCTTCCGTGGCACTCAGTGAAGTTGAGAGTGCTCCTCACTTTGCAGGAGGCGCTGAGCATTTGTAAGTTCAGGCTCTTGATGACTCATGGATATAATTTAAAATAAACAGACACAAAGACTGAAGCCGCTCATCTGCCAGAAGGCTCCTGGGGGAGGAGGTGAAGGGAGCAGATTTCAATACTGTACATTTAAAAACCCCATTTCCCACTCCATTATTCATTCTCTTCCCTTAGTTTCTTTATCATCATTTCCTCTCACCCTCTTTCTCTGTCTTCTCTTCCTCTCCACTTCTCTCTTCCTTTGCTTTTCAGGTGATGCTTAGTAAGGGGTTAATCCTGTGCCTTTGAGGTAAATGGAAATTTTGCCATCGACTTCAGAGACAACAGGATTGGGCCCTAATTCTTCTTAGCAAGGATGCTAGATACACCTAATTTTAGGGCAAAGTGCTCCCCACTACCTTCAAATCCCAGTAAAGCCAATGGCTGCTAGGGGCACTCAACATCTTTCAGACAAACTGTAACTCAGGATGAAATCATCCAGTGTTAGGGTTAAATAAACAATAACTGCAAGGGACATGAGTCATTCAGAGGAGAGCTTGCTGAAATATTTTGGTTTTTAATTATATTTTCCATAATTTTCCCCTCAAATGTGATGAAAAACAAACCATAAAAATGTCAATGACAAGTTTGATCAGGAAGTGTGCATCCAGTGTTTTGGAGCATCTAAAGAGGTGGCTGAATTTTTTTTGATTTTTGAAAAATATAAATCATTTTTATACTTTGCAATTTTGAAAGAAAAAACACTATCAGTAAAGATTTTTATTTGAATTTAAACTGCTTTTTCAAGCAGCTCTAATTAAGAAGTAAGAAGGAAGGGAGAAAAAAATTGTCTTCAAATGATGGTAATTGAAAAAAGATTGAGAGATCTGCAAATTAAAAAGCCTTTTGAGAAACAAGGCATGGAATGGGGGGAAGAGAAATAGCTCAAAATTGATCTGGGATTTCAACATCTAGTCCTGAACTAAGCAGTAGCTGCCATGGAAATGTAGTAAACTTTAGGCCTAGGTGTATTCACTGGTAAAGCAACTTTTCCTCGTTACTAATATGTCCTTTTCACATTGCCTGTCTTCTCTCTGTCCATGCAGTTCTGGAAAAATGGTCAAGGGCAGTAAAGCTCTTTTTGACTAAGTGGGAAAAGTGCCCATTCCCCATAGCGGGCGAATTGCGACTCTGCAGTCATTTTCTTCCCATCTATTCTCATGTGACCAGCAACTGGCTGACCTGTGAGGAGCCGGAGGTGAGAACTGCTGGCTTTCTAAACCTTTAGCAGGAATTGTAATGTTAAATTCTATGTGTCTGGCACTCTTTGTGATGATGGCATTTAATGGAAGGTCCTTTGGGATGGAACAGAGTGTTATGCAAAACATCTAAAACCCAAACATTTATAATGTCACCACAATGTGGAAATTCTGTCTGTGCACAGTGTACATGGATTCTAGTTTTATGCACCTACCGTGCAGATAAACACGGGATAGTGGGCTAAATTAATTCCTCCATTCGGCCCCAGTGGAGTTCCAGCAGGGATGAGTTGGCCTAGGATGCATTGCATACTAATGTGGGGAATATCTTCCCTGGTATAGTTGTGAGGTGCATTAGGATATAATCCTGAAACCAACCCTACGGGTCCTGGTTCTTTACCGGGAAATCTTGAGATAGGACCGTTCCTACAGTGGAACAAGGGAAGTTGCAGGCATTAGAAGTAGAAGAGGTGTGCCCATTGGATGATACTGAATGAATTAGTAGGAACATAAATTCTGTGTCTCATCTATGCAGCTCAAGCAGGCAATCATCAAAGCCCTTGGTCCCATGATGAGCCTCCTGCTACATAAAGAGGAGTATCGGGATCAGATATTTGAAACAATCTCATGGCTCCTTGAACAATATAAGGAAGACACTCATGGTTTTCACATCACGAAGGTGAGGTACCAGTCCTTAAGGTAACTGTCTATGTGTCTGTATGTATGAACTGCACGAGGAGTTTTCTGCCAGTGGGGTTTCCTGGTTGAGACAGTGACTTGTTAGAAAATAAATATACACACTAGTTCTGGGTTTATAGACATGGTGAGTCAGGCAACCAGATTTGTAGGTAAATGCCTCTTATGAAAAAGCATCCTCTGTTTCCTGGGGAGGATGATAAGGAGATAAAAAAGAAAACACCTGGCCCCCTCCCCAAAAAGATACTCCCTCCTTGTGATTTCCTAGTACATCCTGTCAACTCTGTGTCTATCTTTTAGTTCATAAGCTGCTCAGAGCAGGGGCTGCCATACGTTGTCTCTGGTCAGTACCACGCCAACAGTCAGTGGTTGACAATTAATACTAAGGAGGCTTGAGAGTCATTGCTTTGGATTCTGTAACTAGATGGATCTAAAAGCTTTGCCTGTCTATTTCATCTCCCATTCTATGCGGTGCTGTTGTAGCCATGTTGGTCCCAAGATATTAGAGCACCAAGGTGGATGAGATAATCTAATTAAAGATATTGTCTCACTTCCCTTCTCTCTCTCTCTCTCAAATACCCTGAGTAGCACATGAACAAGAAGAAAGGGGCCATATTCTGTCTTCAGTGGGGCTACGCAGTTGTAAATGAAGTCATCAGACAGCTCTAACTTCTTGGTAGTGATATTTACTCACCATCTCTGTTGGTTGAAGCTTTCTGGTACAGAGTCTGTGGTCGCATTTGGGGTTGAAAAACCCATGATTTGGAGGGAACCAATATATCATGGACTTGTTTGATAGCATCAGGGCACTACACAACTACTTACATACAGTAAAATCTGTAGGTGGCATCGAAGACATTCTGGAAGCTTGAAGCAACAAAGGAGAAAAGTGTTTAGATGCAGAAAGGAATTTGATTTTCAGCTTTTTTATCAATAACCTGACAGAGGACATCAAATCATCCCTGATGAAGTTGGCAGATGAGATAAAAATTGGGAAGTGGTAAATAATGAAGAGGAGAGATAGAGAGTGAGTTAGATCACTTGGTAAAGTGGGCACCAACAAAGGTGTGTTTAAAAATGGCTGAATGTGACTGTGTGCGTCTAGGCACAAAGAATTTAGGCCATACATACATGATGGGGGACGCTGTCCTGGGAAGCAGTGACTCTGGAAAAGATTGTGGGGGTCATGATGAATAATCAGCTGAACATGAACTCAAGCTGTGGCCAAAAAAGCTAAAAAGCATAAAAAGGAGACTCTCAAGTGATTATGTTATCTCTGAGTCTGGCACTTGTGTGACTACTGTTGGAATACTGTGTCCAGTTCTAGTGCCCACAACTCCAAAAGGGTGTTGATAAATTGGAGAGGATATTGACAGAAGAGTCACAGTGATTACAGGATTGGAAAGCATGCCTTACAGTGGTAGAAGCGAGGAACTCTATCTCTTTAATTTAACAAACTGAAAGTGAAAGGGTGCGTGATGGGGTTTCCCTACCCCCCATTGGTTCAACAGGGGTTAATCCTACTTTGTGGGCCGAGGAGGCCATGGCCCTTCATCTCTGCTGGGCATGCTTCAGCTGGAACCAGGATATAAAAGAGAGCCGATCAGCTGAGTCTGGGATGGCTGCCGAAGGGAGCAAAGGTGCATTGCAGGCTCCTGCAGAAAGATTGCCAGTGCTCCAGGATTCAGTGTCCAGCTGGACTGTCGCTGCAACCCACAACCCCCAGCCACCCAGTGCCAGAGACGGAAGAGAGACCACAGAATCCCTGAGACGGCCAGCTGCGGAAGAATGGGTGGGAAGTAGCCTAGGTGGACTAAGCACTGACCCAGTTGAGGAACCTAGCTTTGACGCGGCATGTTTTGAAAGGATCCCCGCTGAGTTGGTGGCAGATACCCCTGCGGCAAGACAGCGTCGTGGGCTGGGACTTGTGGAATAGGTAGGAGCCAGTGGAGAAGGGCTGGCCACTAGGCAACACTTCCCTGCCACAAAAGGTGGTTCTATTGACTCTGGCCACTAGGCAGCACTGCCATACCTAGAAGGGTAGCCCTAGTGACTCAGGCTGTTGGGCCGTGGACCCTCACAGAAGGGCTGCTGCGCTGATACCGACCATTAGGCTCTGCTGCCCTAGAAGCCAGGACTGCTGCGGTGGCGAGGGAGACTAGGCCAGCTGGGCCGCCCGCGATCTACTTCAATTCCTCCACAGCCTGGTACCACCCTGATGGGTGGACCTGCCCTGTGACAGGGTGACTTAATTACAGTCTATAATATCTTACATGAGGGACTCATGTTTTATAATGGGCTCTTCAATCTAGCAGAGAAAGGTGTAACTTGATCCAATGGCTAGAAACTGAAGCCAGATATATTCAGACTGGAGAATACCGTGTACATTTTTAATGGTGAGATAATTAACCATTAGAACCATTTACCAATGGCTGAGGCAGATTCTCCCTCACTGACAGTTTTGATATCGAGATTGGGATGTTTTTCTAAAAGCTCTGCTCTGGGAATTATTCTGGGCAAGATCTGTGGCCTGTGTTATACCGGAGGTCAGACTAGATGATGGCAATAATCCGTTCCGGCCTTGGAATCCACGAATCCCCTGGATCTTCTTCAGTCACTACATATTGCTCCTGTGTGTGCCACCATCTGACTTTTACCCTCTGTTGCAGAGTCTGAGCCAGCTCTTGGAGGTTTCTGGTGAATATAAGATCCCTCTCCCTGAAGGGAAGTTTCAAGCCATCTGCAGTACTCTGCACAACCAGGTAAGGGGTAGTTTTGCTTGGATCCCTTGAGTTAGGCACAGCAGATCTGAAGCATATTAACAATCCAAATCTATGGAATGATAGTGCAGAGCCTGGGGACCTCCTCATGCCTTCCTGATTTCTGCAGGCTCAAGAGTAAGCAGGTAGTGGTCTCATTTTCTTAGCTACTATCCAGCTCAGTTTGTAAAGCAATTTCACCATAAGCCGATTATCACGGGGAGTCAGAGTTGTACAGTAAAAACCGTAACTGTGTCTTGATTCGATGAGCTCTCCTGCTCAAAACACGTTAGCTTCTCTTATCTAATGTATTGATTCATAGATTCATAGATTCTTAGACTCTAGGACTGGAAGGAACCTCCAGAGGTCATCGAGTCCAGTCCCCTGCCCTCATGGCAGGACCAAATACTGTCTAGATCATCCCTGATAGACATTTATCTAACCTACTCTTAAATATCTCCAGAGATGGAGATTCCACGACCTCCCGAGGCAATTTATTCCAGTGTTTAACTACCCTGACAGTTAGGAACTTTTTCCTAATGTCCAACCTAAATCTCCCTTGCTGCAGTTTAAGCACATTGCTTCTTGTTCTATCATTGGAGGCTAAGGTGAACAAGTTTTCTCCCTCCTCCTGATGATTGTGTTTGATTCTTGCTGTGCATTCAGTACCATCCACCTGGGGTTGAGACCTCTAGTTGGACACGTAGGAAGTGGAAGCTTAGAAATTAATTGAACATTTTCTTTTCAATTGCTTCTGATTAGTTTTTCTTTGACCATTTCCCTCCTTCCCACAGATCTGTTCTCAAGCTAAGCCGCTCAGTACAGAAAATCACGCAGAGCTGGTCCATTGTATAGTTCTGCTAGGTAAGGGGAAGAGACTCTGAGTTACACTGTGGTTTCCTTGTAACTTCCTTACCTTTGTAAGGTATGGTAAGAATAAGAGTTCTGTCATCAGTGAGGACGTGATTTCTTGCCTTGCAGCCCGTTCTTCTCCGGAGGATCTGATAGCATTTCTGCACTCCCAGCTGAAGATTAAGAATGAGGCTGTTCGTGTGACGTCTTTGAATCTGTTCAGAGCTATTGTTGATGCTGACTGTAAGTAACACAGGAGCAACTGTGCTAGCTGCCCTCTTGGCCAACATGCTGATGATTGAGTTGGGGACACCCAGAGCTAAAAGCATAGCTCCTATAGATTGAGCTGAAGAACCAAGGCTTTGTAGGCACGGCAGGGCAGTAACAGACTCATCGCCTCTGCAAATGGGGCACAGAGGCTCTATAACACACAGTCACCAGTGCTCTGGATATCCACTAAGGGACCAAATGCTGCCCTAAGTTACCCCCCTATGGCCACCGAGAAATCAACAGGTTCAACTAAGTGCTGAATGTAGCCCAAGATATTTTTCAACGTCAGATACAGAAGCTGACTTGGGGCTAATGCACATTAACAATCATCAGATAAAAATAAAATAGTCCTCCTGACTCAATCGTCAGTATTAGACACTATAGACAAGATTCTGAGTTCTGTTATACTGGTGTAAACACAGATAAACCTCAGTGACCTCAGTCTATCTAACTCTTTTAAAATATTTCCATCATGGCAATGTGATGGCACTATTTATAGAAATGGAATTATTTTAGATTTAAACTGGTGTGACTGAGACCAGAGTCTGGTCCTGTATTTTCCCCACTGATTCCGTACATGAGAGAAGCTTGGTACTATTCTTCAATAGGGTCCTTTGAAATTCAGGATTCATTCCACTGTGGAAAGTGAGTGTGTGAAACAAAGAAGTACTGTACACTTCTCCTTCTCTTTCAGTGCCCGAGACAGAAGATAAAAAGTGTCTGATTGTGAAGGCAGTGAAATCCACTCTGGGTGATCAGAATGCTACGGTAAGAGTGTGTGTGGAGCAGTGAAATATTTCAATTTTTTTCAATGATATGGGATGAATGGACATCTGGGTAGCACTTTCATTCAGATCCAGAGGAGAGACTGCAGACTAGAGAAGGCATGTCATTCTCATGCCTGTGTTAAATGGATCCATGTTTATAAGCCAAGGAGATCAAATCAAAAGCATAAGGACTCTCATATTATCTTATCTCCTATTTCAGGCAGAAGGGATAACAATAACTCATGTGTGTCATCTCTACCCTTGCAGGTGAGGACGGCAGTTCTTCATTTCATCCGGAGGCTGCTCAGCTCAGAAAGTGTGGAGAATTGTGCAGCGTGGGATATGGTAGCACACGTTTTCAGGGAGTTCAGTGTGTCCACCAGCAAACTGGTAAGGAGAGTTCTTAGCACTTAGGACTCGGTCCTACCATTCTTGCATGCTGACTGCTCCCCTTGCCTTCAGTGGGAGTTTTGATTCAAGGACAACTGGACTGAATGATTAAAGCCAGAATCTGATCAGTTATATTGGTGTAAAGTCAAGGTAACTCCACTGACTTTAGTGGCGTTACTCTGGATTCATACTAATGTAATAGAGATCAGACGCTCACACTGGGTATTTACATCTAACAGAGTCATCTAGGTTACTCAACCCTCTGATGAATCACTGAAAATTCTGAAAACATGATTTTTCAGTGAAATATTCTAGTACAAGGAAGCACATCTCTTTGTTTGAAATAGACTCTCCAGAGAACATAGTGATGCCCAATTCTGTGGCTGTTGAAGCAAACGTAAACTATCAGCAAAACACCGAGGTTATGCAGGTTGCCTCACAGACTGTCAGGAGACTGGAAAAGCTTGCTGCATATTTCCCTCACTGCATGCTCTCATCTACATGTACTAGTTTAAAAATATCTTCAGTCTGTATTTCTATCCATGGACACAGCCAGGGGCTCCAGACACTTTGTGCTCCATGACTGGATCCATGATCTGTATTAACGTAAACAGTTCAACTTTAGAGCAAGTTGTTGAAGATCTTAGCTCTGCCTGGCCCCTTTTCTACAAAGTTGGAGCTTGTGGCAATACTCTCCTTTTTTACACCCGCTCCCACACCCATCTTAAGGAAGGCTGCTTTTTCTCATTGGGCCAGTTTTGCTCTCCTTTAAACTGAAATCAGTAGAGTCAATCAATATTTTAGTCCGGTGTAAGTAAGAGGAGAATTAGGCCCGTTGATAGAATCACACTCACTACACACGAAATGACCAAGCTGGTTGGCGCATCAGAACAAACAGAGTGGATCCCCCTGCTTCTGCATATTGATTTCCACTGGGCAGAGTCTGAATGTTTTTCCTCAGAGATAAAAAGATGAAACAGTTTTTCAAATGTAAAGAAATTTAACCCTGTTGGGGAAACTCTTTTGTGTTCAGTGAATCATTCCCTTCCCTTTAGGGTTTTCCTAAGCCTGGGATCTAACCCACCAGTTAGGAGTTTCTATTATTCCCTTCCCTTCAGATGGCTGTGCACTTCCAGTGCAATATAAAAGCAGGAATAGGTCAATGTTCAAGATGGCTTTGTAAGAGAAGGACACTGATTCTCTAGCCAGTGTCTTGCTACTAGCTAATAAGTTCTATAGCGCTATCTCACAGCAGGGTACAACACTTCTCACTCAGGCTATTCAGGAAGAAAACACTGTCCAAAGCCTGTGCATTGACATGCTGCAATGTCTGGACACCTCAGTCAGCGGAATGAGCCAAGTAAGTGACCTGTTGCTACTGCTTCTTGAAATAGGTACGTTCTTCCTTACATTCTTTGTACTTCCCTACAAGGAAACTTTTTGCATGCTCAGCATAATGGAGGAACAGTATGTCAAATTCATGTCAGGGATGGTGTGACCCCTTCATCATGGAGTAAGTGGTTCACATTAGAGAAAAGATAGAAAGCAATTTGACTGGAAGAAATCATGTTGCAGAGATCTTCTCTTCATTCTTTCCACTGTCGGAGTACAACTCCCCTTAGATCCTCCATGAATACTTCTGATATTTAGATTTGGTGATCCTGGATTTGAACAGATCTTAGGGCTGGGCGTGTGCCTTATCTAGGTCTGTAAAGTTCTGGGTGAGTTGATGGTGCTATCTAAATAGCTCCATAATGCTGTAATGCAGAGAAGGAGGATTCATCTCTGGGTGAGAGTCAAATTGCTCACCAAAGAAGGCAGTGTATTTAAAAGACAGAGTGAGGGGGCACCAGACAGGTAGAGTGAGATGATGGGAGGAGAGAGAGATGAGGTGATAGGTAAGGGAAGGGTCAGTGATGAATAAAAGGAGAAGCTACATGAGAGGGAGGGATTCAGACAACAGGATACTGGAGGTGGGGGAATGGAAATAGCTGTGCACTGAACAGTCCCGCTCTTCTCTGCAGGTGTTATGGCCAAGGCTTCTAGAATACTTGGTGCCAGCTCAGTACACTGGTACTTTGAAGCCTCTCTGCAGATGCCTTAGGGAACTGGTTGAGAAAAAGCAGCAGGAAGGAGAAGAAGCTGCTTGCCTCGACTACGGTGGACCAGGTTTATAACAGAAACTCTTTCATTTCTTCTCTCCAGGCACACTATGAAATGAACAGGTTCAGTCTGCTCCAGTTCTCTCATCTGCAATGAGAAGGCTAAAATGAATGAGGGATGGTCTTGTGATTGCAACATGGCCATGGGAGGGAGCTAGGAAATGTGGGTTCTGTTCCCAGCTTGCCACCAAAATTCTGATGTAACCTTGGGGAAATCACTTGATCTTTCTCAGCTTCCCCACTTGTGACATGAAGGAGTAATTAATGGCAACCTGATAGAGGTGCTGTGAGGCGGAATTCATTCATGTCTGTCAAGCATTTTGAGAAGCTCAGACTGAAAGCACTATGGAAATGCAAATTGTGATCAGCTGCATTCAACATTGGTGGGCACGTTGGGAATGGCTAGGTGAATAACATCAGCAGGACTCTGAAAGCCTGGCAAAATTAATGATATTCTCTTTCTTTCCCTAGTGAAACTCCCTACACCCCAGGGGCTGCTGGCACGACTCTTGGTGAGTAGACCATGAGAATAGGTTTTCTGCAGAATATAAAAATGGGTTTTCTAGCCAGATGCTTGTAGACAGGCTGAGGAATGTGTATGATTGGATCTCTCTGTCTCTGCCCTTTCCTGAGACACACTGTTCTGTATCCTCGCACTAGCTGGAATGCTTTCTTCTTCAGGAAGGCACTGCAGTAGAATCAACAACTCTGTTGTATGGTCTCCACAATGAGAGAGTCTGAACTATTCTCTCCTTCAGGAACAAGCTGGTATTGTGCTGACAAAACTTAGCCTGTTCTTTCTCTCTCATTGGCAGGTAGTAGCCTCATCCCCTTATGCAGGAGAAGGACACGGATGTGCTGCCTTGGAGTTACTACAGGCCCTGCACCAAAATATCCATGCAGCAGTGGGTGAAATGTGGGTAGTAAAGATCCCATCTCTGGTGCAGTACATTGAAGGTAAAGTGCTAGTTAGGAGAAGTGCGGTCCATGGAGAATAGAAGGGAAGCCAGAAAATGCAGCTTCGTATGGACACGTGTTGTGCCATTCCTGTTGCAGAATGTGGGAAGAGTGGGGAATTGAAATTGGGCTTCTAGGCTCTCACTTTTCCTTCATCTGGATAACTGTGAACCACTGGGGTAAATCCAGAGTTGATCCACTGAGGCCGATTCAATCCGGGCAGAATCAGGCCAGGAAGGTTTCAGCTGAATGGAAATTTTACAGCAGTTCCCCCTACACCTTTGCTAGGTTAATGTTTGGGAAGGTGAATTACGCGTGAAGCTAGAGGTTAGTGAAATATTTTGGCGTTACCTATATAGTCTGATTTTGCAAACTGAATTTTTCTGAAAATCAACCCCCATGTTTACTTTCAAGGGTAATTCAATTAAAAAAACCCAGAGTTTTTCTTTCTGTAAGGAAACCTGAGCCATAAAAGCCAGGTTGGCCAAGTGGGTGCCCTATGTAGACTCTAGGTATTGGGGGCCTAATAATGTCTTTCATCAATTTTACAGTGGTATGAATCTATTGACCTCCTCAGTCAGTGTAGGCTGTGTCTACACTATGGGGTTATGCCAGCAGAGTGCCAGTGATGTAGCTCTGCCAGTATAGTCTCTGTGGAGTATGACAGACCCTACATGGAGCATAACCCAATATGTTTCTGATGACTGTCAAGCCCCACAATGTTCAAGTGAGTTTGATATTCAAAAAAAGATTTAAAAAATGAGCTGTCTCTTCCCTAGTGGTTGTTGCTGTACAGAGTCTCCAGTACTACCTTGTGCCGACATTAAAGAAGGGTAGGTTAGAGCTGGACATTCAGAAACAGGGCTAGATTCTCAGCTGATGTAAATCAGTAGAATTCCATTGACTTCAGTGAAGCTACACCGATTTACATCAAGTTAGGATCAAGTCCAGAATCTCTTATTATACAGGAAAAGTTTGTTTTCATATTAAGCCCAGTCTTCTGATGTGCTGAACAGTTTTGTGATATGCGAAGTACCCTCAGCTCCCATTAAAGTCAACAGGAATTGGGAGTGCTCAGTATCTCACTCCTGGTGGGTTGACTGACCCTGAATAAAAATGCCAGCAGGATACCTAATATGATACTTTCTGTTGGTCCAGCAAAGAATGTTGGCGTATGTCCCATTTAGCCTTGAAAGCCCAGGTATGTTACATCTTGGCAGAGCAGGGGTTTTCGAAGGACTAACTGCAAAGGAGATTCCTGGGACGACTCTTCTTGCTAACCTAGGTAACATTATTGTTTTGCTTCCTGCTTCATAGGAAACACAGAGAATTCCCTGGACTGTGCGCGGTGGGAGCACATGCTGCTTCAGGTACAAGACGCCTTTCAGCTGTATTGTCGCAGCCCTCCCTCCCCCCTCCAAATGTATCAGCTGGGGAAAATATTAGTGATAAACTATTCATTATAAGCAGAGCTGATCAAACCATTTCATTTTGTTCAGTGAAAACTGGCCTTTTTTATTTTCATGGGACATTTTCAATTTTTTTTTTTTTTTTTTTTACACAAAACAAAACAACCACAACCCAAATGGAAAATGTTCAGTTTTTTAAAATGGAAGTTGATGTTTTGGGGGTTTTTTTCATTTGCTTTCCTGTTTATCTCCTTCCCCCTGCCCCCCCACCCCCGGCTTTTTCAGTCACAAAGTAGAAGAGGGGAGGAAAGGCCTGGGGACGAGGGATAAAGGGAAGGAAAGGGGGAAAACAAAGAACTGAATAATGGTCATTTTTGATTTTGAAAAGCAAAATATTTTTGTTTCTTTCACTTTTTATTTGTGTTAAAAAATCAAGAAAACAAAATTCCACTTGTTTTGTGAAGTGAAGTTACCATTGTTCAACCAGCTCTAGTTATAAATAACTCCTGTGTTACCACTGGGAACAACACAAAACTTAACCAGAAAACCAACATGCTTGTAGTGCTAATGCACCACTGGGGGACATCTAAAAGATTCTTTTTTTTTTTTTGCCACTCAAAAGAAAATTTGCTATGAGAAACCCAAAAAGGAAAAGAGACAAGACAGGGTTTGGTGACTGTATCTCATGGAGAAGCCTTTCTGGTCAGAAAGAGCTCTTTACAGCCTCATGTAAATCCAGACAAGGAACGTTTTTATTGCGAGTGCTGAAAATGAGAGGAAGGGACCTAGTGACAAATACGCCCCAGAAGGTTTGGAGTTCCATTTGGGGTTGGATTACACTCTAAAATTTCCCATTCCAGATCCCAGCGTTATTTGAAATTCTTTGGGCTAAAAAATCAAATCAGATTAGGTTTTCTTATGAGGTTTCTGATATTTCCTGGCTCCTGTTCAAAATTCGGGCCTGAAACAGCAAAGTGCTGAGAGTTACTAACCGCTGGCTGACTTCAAAGGGAGTTGAGGGTGTGACCCCTGGTCCTTTGGGTGCCCACTGACTTAGGCCACAAGATTCCCAGTATCTGATCTCTGTATAACCAAAGGGTGTCATACCTGTGTCACACGGCTCATCGTAATCATTGCCCAGTGACTGGATGGATAATATATAAGATGTTATGGTTGTATACTGAAATTGATGCTTTTAAGGTGTGTGAGTTGAGGCTGGTCACCAGAAAGTGATAAACAAGTTTCTTTCAGGCAGGAGATGCTTATCTGCGTGAATGGCTGTATGTAGACAGAATATTTATTCACAGTGGATGCTAATCAATAGAGGAAAATTCTAATCAAGTGATTGCGAAGTCTCCAGAGGAGATTTGATCCAAGAAAAATAAACAAACAATAGGGGGTACCCTGTTTACAAGTGAAGACAATGGATGCTTGGAACCCTATCTGGAGGTCCAGAGGTATCCGGCACCAGGTATCCTTCACCTATTGGAGGAACTGCCAGCTGGCTTGTCTTCTGAATGGAGGATCACCTTTGATCTGGGTGTTTCATGCTGGGAGAGAGATTTGGGGGAGCTATCCTTTGTGAGAGAGGGGAATGTTTGGTTATCTAAGTAGAAGCTCTAGAAGTGTGTTATGATTTTATTTTGACGTAACCATTTGTTTACATTAATTTTACTTGCTCCTTCTCAACTCTCTAATCTTTGTGAACTGAACTCTGCTTGTTTTCACTATAAATGTATCTAAGTGTGTGAAATGGAGCGGTGACTCTGAGGTGAAACTGGTAAGGTGGTCTGTAGCAAGCCTATGAATTCTGTGAGTATCCAGTGGAACAGGCGCTGGACGTTGTGGGGCTGCAGAGAGGGCTCGGCGGTTGGACTGTCCCGATTGCTTATCTGTAGAAGGACAGTGGAACCTGGATGGGGTGAGAAGGGCTTGTTTGTGTTTCCTGTGGCTGGCAGAGCACAGAGAAGGCTTCCTCATGCTAAGGGCAGGTGGTAGTGAGGTACCTCACAACCCTGGGGACCCTGGGGAGGTGGCATAAAGGGTCCAGAGCACTTCAGAGAAGGTTCCTGGTCCTTTGTAGTCCAGGTCCCTTTGTTCAAAGTTCATTAGACTCATCCTCCATCCACTATAAAATCACTCCTCAATGGTCAGATTTCTTGGCTGTGTCTCATTCTCCAATTCGCTGTCCATCTGGGTTTGGGGACTGAGAGGAATCATCAGGCAAAGGTTAAAGGACTGAGAGGAATCATCAGGTAAAGGTTAAAAAACAACAGCAGAGGAAGTCTGGGTTGTTGATGTTTATAGTTCTCAGTAGGGAAATAACCTTCCCATGACACCTGAATATTGGAAAGTTTACAAGAGAGAACAAGGAAGAAAAAAAAACACACCAAACAAATAAACAAACCAACCCCACAACAACCCCCAAATTCTTGCAATTAACCATCTGCTTTAACTCTTGTTTTACACTCAGTTCCTAAGAACATCTCTGGAGATGATAGACAACAGTGCCTGGAGCAGGCAGATAAGCCTTGAGTTGAGCCAGCAGATGGGCAGCTATACCAGCCCCTCCCATGAGAAGGTTTGTTCTCTGTTAAGGCTTAGTTTCTAGTTAATTTCCCTTGAAATTCTGATTGGGGGGCTACATAAGGCTTCTCTCAAGGCTTCATTACTTTATATTTTATTCTGCATAACAAATTTGTTTTTACTTGTTCCCTGCTCTCTTGCCCCCCTGCCCTTGCAATATTTGCTTGGACAGGCTGCTTGTCTGTGCTGCATTGTTGGTTCTCTGGCTGGGCTAGATGATGGGATGTTTCTGCAGTATGGGTGCTTGGACTTGGCTATCTTGTTCTTTTGTGAGTGTTGCTGAGCTGGGTCTGTACTGACAGGCACGTTGTGTTACTGATATCTCAGTGCTGGTCTCTTTCTTTCAGAGTTTCCTGTATAAGGCGCTAGGAACGTCCTTAGCAGTTTGTCAGGACCTGTTCCACGTTAAATCACAGCTTCAGACATTTTTGACAACAACAGATTATATGGAAGTCCCTGAGAGACAGGTGAAGACTGTGTCCCTCTCCCCACTTTACCAAGTAATCCCTGAATGCTCTCTGTGGGGCTCAGCTCTGAGTTGGCCTGGGACAGATGCCATTTCGCTTCATATCCTCTTCATTGCTATTTCACTCAGCCCCCGCTCCCCATGTGTCTCACGCCTGACTGGCGCTTTACACCACTCCAGGTGAAAGGAATGGACTCGTGGGTTTGATCCTAATCAGTATTTTTCTTGGGTGACAGGGAGTCATTTCCATCCTCGCATTCTCTGCTGAGAGCCATCTGGACCTCACCTTGAACGCACTTCAGGAGTTTGGGGCTGCAATGAGCAAGGTTAAGATTTGTGGGTTCATCAGCCACCTGAAGGTAAAGGAGCCAGGGGGTTCTCTCAAACTTCCTCTCCCTCTAAAGCAGGGGCAGCAGCTCTGGGGTAGTGTCTCCTCTGGTCAGCTAGCATTATCCCCCAGTGTATGCGCTCTACGTGATGCCTGCGGTTAAGCAGAGAGGAGCACAATCTGGAGCTGGGATTCTCGCAAATGATTTTTATCATCTGATGTCTCATGGCTTGAGCGCCCCTCCCATGCACAATGTGTGGGAACTACCTCAGTGGCTTGCATGGAAAAGCATTTAAGGTATTTTTATCGTTTTTTTTTAATCCCAGTTAGTAGCTGGAAATGAGGAGGTGTTGCAAGCAACATGTGGTCAACCAACCTGCTTTAGGTAGACCACTGATCTAGAGGCTAGAGCAGGAGACTAGGCCTCTTGGCTTCCACTGCTGGCTCTGCCATTTACTCACTGTGCAGCCTTAGCCAAGACATTTAGCGCCTGATCTTGTACCCACCAGTGTCAATGACTAAGCTCCCGTGTACTTGACTCCTGTAGGTTCAGCATTTTAGGCTCTCTGTGTCAGTTACCTAGTGGGAATGATGGAGATACTAATATCTCCACACCTCACAGTTATTATATTGCTTCAATACTTTTTGCAAGTGGTTTGAGATCTTTGGCTCAAAAGAGCTTTGCAAGTGCAAGCTGCTATTGCTGCTGTGAGGAGTTCCTTGGTCAGCAGCAGATCAGAATTCCAAAGCAAAAGGAATCAGAAGAACTTTCTGATTGTCTAGGACTACCCCCATGGGAAAAGAGGCAAGACTCTCAGCACCTTGATGCTGACCTACAGCAGCGTGGCTGTCCATGCTCCAAAAGACCAGCTTCTCTCCCGAGTAGAGGCAGACATCACAGGGAACATCCTTCTCCATTACAGAGCCAGTCGTCAGGTAAGAGCTTTTGCGTGATAAGTGTCACAGAAATGAAATTTAAAACTGTAATGGATGGAGCGTGAGCTGTCACATGTTGCATCACTTTTGTTGCTCTTCTTTGTATTTTCTCTAGTTGTCTGTATTCTTCTGAAATTCTGTAGACCCCAGCTACACAGTAATTGAGATGTAGTGACACTCAGGCTATTCAGAATAACACTCTAACTCCCCTAATATGGATGTGTATCTAACTCTATCTTTTACTACCCAAGAGAGACTAGTGCTAGCCTGTATTTAGTTGATTTGCTGTCACGCTGTTTCTTGGACTCACTACTTCCCTTACCTCTTATCTGTCTTCTTGTTTGTCTGTGTGCTGCGTTATTTCTGTTCCCCAGGTGTCTGACTGCTGGTCCTGACTCTCATCTCGGTGCAACCTCTCCACGTCACTTTGCCGTTCAGTTCTGCCTTGTCTAACTGAGACTCTCACTTAGGCATTGCCAAAAACAGTTGAACCAAACTGAGATCTTCCAGTAGTTCACAAATGCAGATATTACGGAGGATGGCCCCTGATGCTGACCTCTGCAGAACACCCCCTCTGGATCCATTTCCTGCCTTTTGGAAGATTTCACAATAGTGATTTCTCTCTGCTCCATGTTCACCAGCCAGGACGTTTTGAGGTTGTGTGTTATGTGGGACTATCTACATTGCTAATAGCTGTTTTGCATTTAGTTTGTCAGGTGATGGGCATCACTGTTGCAAACAAGGTACATTGTAAATAATCTGCCCTCACCTTTTGCATTTTCTATACACAAGTTGCTTGTTTAAATTGCACAGAGCTTGGTTTCCTTGCTACATCAAGCAGGAGTCCTGGCTGCTCTGGTGTAAGTGGACCTGGATTTATTTTTTTGAACCTGGGTTTTCTCTTCTTCTGAGGTGGGTGCAGAGCCAGGGTCCTCTACCTTCTGGGGTCTGCGGGCACCTCTCTCCTTCCCTGAGGCTAGATTTCATTCCTGATCTTGATCTTCTGGACTGTGGTTCTTCTCTCAGGTTCTCATCCACATCCTCTTCTTTCTCCTTCTGGATTATGTAGGACATGTACCTAAAATTAACCCTCATCCACAATATCCTGGAGATTAGCTGTGCCATCTTGGAGACCAGAGACTCCCAGGAGTTTGAATTCTCTTACAAAGTGGAGCTCCTTGGCTACATGCTGGTGAGTGATTGGGAGCTTTAAGGACTGAAATACAAAAGAGTTTGTTGTAATGTACTAAGCCTGGTTTTCCAGGGGGATGTTATTTTATCCATTGGCTGTGATTGTACTACTGCAGTCTCATGAGCTACCTGCATGGCACCCAGAATGCTGAGTCCACTCTGAGCTTGGCAGGGATGCTGACATCTTGTGAGCTGTAACTGGAAGGAATGGCTTGTGTCTTGTGAGTTCTCTTTCTGTCCTCTGTATAGCCTGCAGATGGCCCTACGGTTCATTTCTGAGGCAGAGAGCTTGCTAAGCACAGTGTCTGTTTATTCCAGGTCTGGCAGATGGCCCTGTTTCAGGGTGTGAGAGGAAGGCCTCTCTGCCTTTCAAATCCATTTCCCATTTTTGATGTCCCTATTCATGCATTTCAGGACTTCATTAAAAAGGAACCACTGGATTCCCTGGCATCTCCAGTTCGCTACAAGGCAATTGTTGCCATTGGACATCTGAGGTAGGCTATTTTGTGCCATATTTCCTGGCACTGTGATGCCTTCTTATTTGTTAATTCATGAGTGTGGGGTTGGCAGCAGTCTAATGCCTGCAGGGTTTGGCTCACCAGGGCCGCCCGGGGGAAGCAAGTGGGGCAATTTGCCCCAGGCCCTGCAGGAGCCCCCATGAGAGTTTTTCAGGGCCCCTGGTGCGAGGTTCTTTACTCCGGGGGCCCTGGAAAACTCTCACGGGGCCCGGGGCCCTGGAGTTTCTGCAGCTCCAGGTCTTCGGCGGCAATTCGGCAGCGAGGGGTCCTTCCGCACTAGGTCCCATCGCTGAAGTGCTGGGTCTTCGGCGGCAATTCCCCATTGCCAAAGACCACAGGCCCCCTGAATCCTCTAGGAGGCCCTGTGGCTCAAATGCTGCTCACCAGCAGGACTTTAGTTCTTAAGGATTTGAATGTGTCCATTCAGAGGCTTGTGCTCGAAAGACACGAGATTGGAGGTTGTGGGGTATGCAGTACAATGGAACAGAGTTGAGATGGGGAGGGAAGTGTCTGGCTAGCTGGCAGGGGGAGGGAAGCTTGTGGGTTTTTCTAAAAAGGGGACTTGAAGTTTTAGCTTTACTTCTAGATGAGCCAATACTTAATAGAGGTGCAAAGCGAAGTATTGTTTTCACTTGGGGTTCTAGATTGGGGCATTCACTAGTCATTGGACCCAATTCTTTTACTTGGAGTTGGTACTGAGTCTAATGCATGACTTTTCTCTCTATCTTTCTTCTGCCAGCAAGCTCAAACCATCTCTGACCTCGGAGGAAAACCATGAGCTCCTTGATCAGTGCTTCAAAAGCTTATTTCCCCTTCCTCCCTTGGAGATGATGAAAAAGGAAAGCGAGACAGCAAAGGATGCTCTGCTTATACAAGTACGTGACAACAATTCTCCTCTGGCACCATCCGCTGTATTTCTGCCCAGCCGGCACTGGGTGATGGCAATCACACATGGCCTCCCTGGCAAGGCATGGTTAGCTTTCCCTGGCCCACACACACAAATGATCTGTGCTGAGCCTCATTCCTTCTCTTCTGCTTTCAGTCACTGTACGTGAGGTCCTTGGAAGCCCTTGACAAGCTAACGGAGACTTTGCTGGAGGAAGAACCAACGGCAGACTGGTTCCAGGCAATGTTTGAAGTGAGTAGACCATTAAACCGTGGTGGAGATTGTTTCTTGTGTTACAGCAGGGAAGAGTCGGCGATTTAGGGGGTCAAGCTTCAGTTGTGGAGGAATTTTCCACAATGGAGTGAATTTTAGGGAGAAAGCACCAAATTCTTCCTGGGCTAAGCGGGCATATGCCCACTGAAATCCACGGAAGCTTTGCCATTTCATGGCAGGGCTGGATTGGGACCAAGTTCTTACAGTGTTGTTGACACTACTTGGAGCGGCAAGAAAATCACCCCTGCAGTAGCCAAATCTAAGAGAACCAGTTGAAACTGATCACTTCTTCTAAGAGGAATTCATGAATGTTGAGTTAGGCCCTGTGTATGGAAACTGATTCAGAGGAGACTTCCTATTCCTCAGACATGGACAGAATATCATGAAGAGCTGAGGGGTGGGGAGTTTATTGCACCTTCAGTATAAAAATGAAGTTCTAAAAGGAGCTGGGCTGGGGGGACTTTTCTGCTCTTATTCAAATCAATAAAAAGAAATGCTCCTCTCTGTCATTTTGCCACTCAACGTGGGAGAAGTTGCCCAGGAAACAGACCACAGCAGCAGACATCAAACAGCATGCAATGTGCTAGACAGCTCCCATCAGACAGTCTACAGCAGACATCACATAGACGGGCCCAGATTCATCTCTCATGTAACTCCTTTGGCTTCAATCACCAAAGGTGAATCTGGCGCCTGGGACTTGTATATATTAGGGGCTCTTCCTTTAGACAATGTAATTCCTTTGCTCCATGGAGGTGAGATGCTTTGGAGAGGGATTTTAGTGACTATTAAACCTGTTGAAGAGGAACTTTGGGAGGGATTTTCTGGTCCTAACTCTGTCTGTTCCCCTGCTCTACCAACAGCTCCTAGCGACATGGTTCAGTTCAGGGAAGGAGTGGGAGAGAGAAAGGGCCTTGCAGGCCAGCACCCAGCTGCTGACTGCCTATCAAGAGACAGTTCATAGCACAGTAAGTATAGCCGTACTCTTCCTTGAGCTGACTTCTCTGCTTCTATCAGATCTGACGCTCAACGCAAATACATGAAAAACTCTTCCAGGGCAGCAGCTGGGATCTCAAGGTGACTAAGTTCCCTCTGCTTCCATAAGAGAGAGGTTTACACAACAATGCTGTGACCACACTGCGGGCAGACTGCAAGAATTAGAGGGCAGACAATCCCCCAAACTGATGGCTTATTCTATAATTAGATTCACCAAGTCAACAAGAAAAGAGCTTCCACCCTAGTTAAGAAGATGCCAAATGCCTTCCTCTTTTGGCATTCCAGACGTTGGCTCCCATCTAAACATCCATGTCTTAGAAGAGAGGGGAGGGATAGCTCAGTGGTTTGAGCATTGGCCTGCTAAACCCCCAGGTTGTGAGCTCAGTCCCTGAGTGGGCCACTTAGGGAACTGGGGTAAAAATCTGTGTGGGGATTGGTTCTGCTTTGAGCATGGGGTTGGACTAGATCCCTCCTGAGGTCCTTTCCAACCCTGATATTCTATGTCTAATATAATGAGGGGTCACTGAAAACCTGATTCACCATATGTGGGATTCACTAATTATAAAGGCCCAGATGCTTATCCCCAGGTCAATACAAATCTCAGGTCTTTCCCAAATATCATGCTGTCAGCCAATCCTTAATAACTAAATCTAAGACTTATTGTTAAAAGAAAGAAGAGAGTTACAAATGGTTAAAAGATCAATATCCAGACAGTGACTTTCAATGGTCATAGTTCAGGATCACAACAGTGATGGAATAAACCGCTGGTTTATAAAAGTCTCTCTGGAATTATCCCAACAGAGCAGGATCCAAAGGCAGCATAGATGTAAAGTCTGTTAGTTTTTCCAGGTATTTTCCAGGTTATTCCAAATGATTATTTGGAAGATCTCTGTCCTGTGGCTCACACTTACTATGTTCAAAGTTTAAGCAGACTAGACATGATAGGATCAGGCCCAAGCCTTCCCTTTTATAGCTATTCTAGCAGGCTGACAAGCCTACCTCACCGAAATTGTCACAGAAGGATCTTCCCCCAATGCAGATGGTCTGTTGTACTTTGCTTTGAAGAGAATCTTCTATTTCCTGTGCATACACAGTAATCTGGTTACATTCATTCACATAATGTAATTAGCTGTTCTTCCATTACAACACAGATAGTTAAGCTGAAGATAATGTAGAAATGATTGGTTTCCTGAAGTGTCTTACATCTTTGATTTGAAGGTTAACTGAACACCTTGCATACATGATTAAGGCAATTAAGACATGAAAGGGAATTAGCATCTACAAGCTAATTTGGTTACATTGTGAAACTTCTAACCGGGTATAGACAACCACAGACAAATACACTTAGCATCTATTGTTCATTTTTGAATGAGTTGATGATTGCTAGTCTAATACATCTCTCTGAAATTCCCATGCAAGTGAACTGTCTTGATACAGTAGAAGTGCCTTTTGTTAAGTTATTATGGGTCATACGCAGGTTAAGTGGTCTGCCAGTGTCACAAATGCATTCTTGGTTCTTATGCTCCCAGGATGCTAAAGCTGAATTTCTATGTAATCAGCTAAGAACATAAAACATAAGAGTGGCTATCCAGGATCCCCCAGAAGAATGGTTCATCTAGCCCAGTATCCTGTCTTCTAACAGTGGTGGGTGCCAGATGCTTCCGAGGGAATGAACAGAACAAGGCAATTGCCAAGTGAACCATGCCCTGTTGGCCAGTCCCAGCCCCAGCTTCTGGCAGTCAGAGGTTTAGAGACACCCAGATCATGGGGTTGCATCCCTGACCATGTTAGCTAATAGCCATTGATGGACCTGTCCTCCGTGAACTCATCTAATTCTTTTTGGAACCCAGTTATACTTTTGGCCTTCACAACATTTCCCTGGCAACGAGTTCCACAGATTGACTGCACTGTGTGAAGAAATGTTTCCTTTGTTTTTTTTAAACCTGCTTCCTATTAATGTCATTGGGTGACCCCTTGTTCCTGTGTTATGTGAAGGGCTAAATGACACTTCCGTATTGACTTTCTCTACACCAGTCATGATTTTAAAGATCTCTATCATATTCCCTCTTAGTCATCTCTTTCCAAGCTGAAAAGTGCCTGTCTTTTTAATCTCTCCTTGTACGAGAAGTTGTCCCATACGCCTAATGATTTTTGTTGCTCTTCTCTGTACTTCTTCCAATTCTAGCATATCCTTTCTGAGATGAGATGTGCAAAACTGCATGCAGTATTCAAGGTGTGGGGGTACTATAGATTTATATAGTTGCATAATGATATTTACTGCCTTATTATCGATCCCCTTCCTAATGGTTCCTAACATGTTGTTAAAGTTTTTGAAGGCATGTGGAGCAGAGGTTTTCAAAGAACTGTACACAGTGACTCTGAGGTCTCTTCCTTGAGTGATAACAGCTAATTTAGACCCTATGCGTTTGTATGTACTATTGGGATTATATTTTCCAATGTGCATTACAGGAATCAGAGGCACAATATTACCAGACGTGCCCATTACTTTGGGTAGGCTCATTAATTAGGGGTACTCTTCTGTGAGGGGAGGGGGAGGGCGGGGCGGTTCTGTAATTCTATTAATGTGTTGCTTATGTCATTTGTGTGTTCATATGGAGCTATACTCCTTCCTTCCACAAGTCCCCTCCCAATGGAGCTATCCTGCAGGACCCAGGTTCCCCAGGGCTAATAACTAGAACTAGATGAACATGCGCGCACGCGCACACACACTAGCGGAGCAAGTCAATCAGCACTCCCCAGCTGATCCCCTCATATATCCCTGTACTCAGTGGGCTGAGTTAAGCAGCACTTTCAAGCTGGTACCCTTATGCGCCCCTGATCTCAATACGCTGGGTTGAGCAGCACTTTCAGCTGCTCCCCACCCCCACTTATGTGCCGCAAGTTTAACATGTTCTTATCACACTTTCACATTACAATTGTACGGATAGTAACCCACTTGATGAGCAAACCCCACAGTATTTTGGGGCGCTACAGGGATCTTTAGCTTAGGGACAAGAAGTGTTGCTGCAGAGTAAATGGGAGCAGCTAAAAACACAAAAGAGTAAAATTCAGAGAGAGAGAAGCAACCAGCTGAACCATAAAAGTTATTCATTGAATCATAGTGATAAACAAACATAACCGTTACATTTTAAAGGTGAATACCTGAGGTAGAAAAGAAAAGAGAGAGAGAGAGATGGATCTCACCCACTCCATAAGGCTTGAACTGGTCGGGGTTCCCAGGTGATGGTGGTAGCTCAGGGTCCTGAGTGCTGGAGACAGGCTGAGCCCCCAGCACGATCAGTCAGGAGATGGAATCCCAGTGGAACTGATGCAGAGTTTGGGTCTATACATCAGAACCCTTTCTTGGGCATAGGTAGGAGGGTTTGTAGAGAAAATACAATGGTTCAAGGGAGAAGACTAGATTTGTTTATGGATAAACTGATGGCTCAAGGGTTTTCTTTAGGCCAGACAATAGGAGCTGATCACTCTTGGCTATCGGTGTTGTTTTCTTCCAGGGAGCTTGCAAGGCAACTAGGATGCTTCAGTATTTTGGGATATGAGTCAAGGATTTATTACTAGAATTGGTCTGATAATTGCTGAGCTGGGTGTGTGCAGGCGTAGGTTCATTAGCATCTGGAGCAGGGATTCCCATGATTCAATGCGTCCCTGCTTTCTGGTCCCAGAGTTCAGTGCGGTTCTCTGTTCTTCATTCTTTATGCTAATCCCTATTCCATCTTTCATGCAGTTGAGGCTAGGAGAGTTGTCTCTGTTCTTCATTCTCTATGCAAATAGAGATGTCTTAATCTTGTCACCCTTGTCAGGAGGGGTCTACGTGTGTCTCCCCAAACCCTTCATTGTTCTCTGCAAGCCTTTTCTCTGATCAGTTTTGGTTCAAACAGAGAAGGGGGTTGGGGGTGTCCTTCATGAGTCCCACAAGCTAGATACTGTGTCCTGGTTCCCCAGAAACACAGAGCTGATGGGTATCAACAATAAAGATGGCAAGTGGAGTCTAGTACAACTGGAGAACGTTCATTCTTCATTCTTTTTTAATTAGACTCAAGACACTTTTAATCAGTTTGGATCTCTGATTGGACGAATAGCACCATACAGCTGTGATTCACTGGCCACGTCCCGTCAGTGGGTGGTTGACTGTATCAGCTGCCTTCTCAATATGCAAGGTGAGGAGACTATTAGCAGATATAAGTGATTCTTCACCTTCTTTCACTGTTGTAATGTCCATTTTTCTGCCTGTCTAGTTCTTTCTGTCCTGTCTATTGGCACTTAGATAACAGAGTGGTGGGCATCTTGTAAATACCTCATTAGAAGAGACAATGATGATGTATAAAGAGCCTAGCACACTTCTGGGAACGGTACCAATAATAAATGGTCTGCACCAGGTAGATAACTGCTCAATTCCTTAGGGCTTGTGTACACAGGGACAGTAAGGAAAGTTAACCCAAATGAACTAAAGGTGTAAATTTAATGTGGCATTAAACACACGTGTGGATGCTCTGATTCTGAATTAATTATAGTGAATTACAAGAATTAAACTAACCTGAAATAAGGGCCCTTTCATTCTAAAGAAATGTGTCCCCATAGGTGTTGAATGAAGTTTCACTAATGCATTTTGACAATAAATTTGGATTAGCTTTCTTGACTGTCTTCATGTGGACAAGCCCTTGATACTAAACATTTTCATTCTCTTTACCCTGCCACTGGCTGTATCGGAGGGGTTTCCTGGGATAATTCTTTAAACAAAAAGTTCTTCTAGCAGCCCTCTGTCATGAATATTCAAAGCTATTGGAGTAAGTATAGGCCATTTTCCCCGTTGTGAAAGAGTAGGACAGGGGTAGGCAACCTATGGCATGAGTGCCGAAGGCGGCACGTGAGCTGATTTTCAGTGGCACTCACACTGCCCAGGTCCTGGCCGCCAGTCCGGGGGGCTCTGCATTTTAATTTAATTTTAAATGAAGCTTCTGAAACATTTTAAAAGCTTTATTTACTTTACATATAACAATAGTTTAGTTACATATTATAGACTTATAGAAAGAGATCTTCTCAAAACGTTAAAATGTATTACTGGCAAGCGAATCCTTAAATTCGAGTGAATAAATGAAGACTCGGCACAGCAATTCTGAAAGGTTGCCGACCCCTGGAGTGGGATATTCTTTTCACTTAATGGGATAGATCTTGGTTATCATTTAAGGGCATTTCCAGTTAGGGTCACCAGACAGCAAATGTGAAACATTGGGATGGGGTGGGGGATCACAGGAGTCTATATAAGAAAAAGACCCCAAAATTGGGACTGTCCCTATAAAATTGGGACATCTGGTCACCCTATTTCCAATTATTATTAATCAGTCCTAAAAAAGAGTGTTGGTGATTCAGAAACAAAATAAGGGACTCCAAACTTTTAAATGTACAACATAGAAATCCCATCATTGTTTAGAAGTGACGGATGAGCCTGGGTTTCCTGCCAAAGTTTTTGTCCATCCCCATCTCTTTTACAATGAGAGTTTGCTGGAGGGATTCACCTCTACATTGGAACCTCACATCTACCTGCATGAGTTGTACTTGAATATGAGATTAGATTTAAATACTGAGAACAGAGAGGCTACTGAAACCAGACACACCCAGAAAGCTGCTCCAAGCAAAATATGGTGCTTGTTCAATCCTGTATCAGTCACAATAACATACCACTACTGTGAACTTTCAGACATTTAGAGTGTAATCTCGACTCCATTATAGTCAACAGGAGTTTTGCCATTGACTTTGATGGGGCCAAGATTTTACACTGTGCTAATAACAGCATAGCACATGGATCCTTCGGTATGAATGTCCATGCAGTAGAGGTTCAGTTTCATTAATCATTATAGTACTTTTTCTCCTTTTCTCCACTCCAGGCCAGCCCATGAACCTGGGGTCAGCGGAGGAGTCACTGAGCTGTCTCTGTGAAGAACTAACAGCAGCTCCAGACTCTGAGGCTCTGTTTCAGGCATCTTCCAAAACGGTCAGGGTAACTGACTCCAAAAACTTGTGCAGATGTTTTAGTGACCAGGCACTGTTCATTTTACATTTACGCTTTCATGATGCCTTTCTGTACTTTGAGCAAGCTGTGGGCGTGGGGCATTCGTTGCCTGTAACCAGCAAGATGCTTTTCATTGCTGTGTGCTATGAATGCCATGTAAAAAACAGATTCCGCAGAATGTTGCACGTGCATGAAAATGCGCATCCAGAAGCACACACATGTACCTACCCAGCCATCCATGAGAAAAAACTGTGTTAGTGGAACATCAAGCTGAGAAACCACCCAGTCTTCATTCGGTCACCTTGTGGGTTTGCCTTAGCCTATATTTGTGTGCATGCCTCTCTTGACTTCATTTTATATGTTGTAAAAAGATGTAGTGTATCTAAGAGAATACAAACTGGAAACTTACCTCCTGCCTATCCAGTACAATGTTGTGCTAACTGTGCAACAGAGGCTTTGCCTCAAACCTGATATCATTAGTTTAGAATAAAAAAATGTAGTATATAGAGTATAGAGAGAATTGAATCCCAAATGGTTAGCTGGACATAAGACTAATTAATAATATGCTGATTCATAGATATTTTTCCATGGAGATATTAGGCCTCCATTTTTAAAGCGCTGGAGCCAAACATCATTGCAGTCTCTCCTGTTTTTGCTTTGTTGCCAGGTTGTTAGTGAGTACTTCCCTTCCGAACAGGCTGCAGACTTTATTGAGGCCACAATGAATAGTATGCTGTCTTCTAACCCCACCTGTGCCACGGCAGCTGGACTATGGATGAAGATCATCCTAAGGGAGTGTGGAGATACCATGCTGGACCAGGTAAAACGGGAAACTGGAGAGGTTTTCTGCCTAAACTTTAGGCTTTTAGATCTTTGCCCTCATGTGTAATGAAGAAAAAACTTGCTGTTTCTCCCCCTCGGACACAGAGTCGATTCCATCTCTGTTCCTACCCTAAGATAAGCAATGGCACAATCACTAGCAGTAGACAGAGAGAATCCAAGGGAAAAGGAAGGTGGTTGGTTATTTATTTGTCTAGCTTGTTGCCACAGTATTCAGCCAAGAAAGGCTTGAAAAAACAGACTCTGGGGAAAAGACAAGATGACAAAATGACTGGCGCTTGGAAGCATCCAGTTCTTAGGAGGCCTATGGCTAAGGGCTACCTGGATAAAAATAGCCTTGTAGTCATTCCCAGTGAGTCTGGAGCCTGGGCTCTGAGACCCACCCTTTTGCCAGGTTTCAGAGCCTGGGCTCCAGCCCGAGCACGAACAGCTACACTTTTACACTGCTGTGGGATGTTGTTTTATTTTCTGTGTAGACATACCCTTTAAGAATAGAAGGAGGGAGGGAGAAAACTAGAGTGTCTTTGGGATCCACTATTTATACGCTTTATTCTGGAGCCCAGTGCGTTAGGTCTAGATGAAAGGAGCACTCCACAAATCTTCTAAAAAGGACAGGGAACCCTCACAGCAGAACTGCCACGTTTGGCTAGGAATGAATATGAGAGGTCATTGCCTTTTCATAGTCCCAGGCATTTGCACACTGTGTTTAAAGCACTTTCATATTTTGTGCTTGCGGTTGTTTATGAACTCTGCATCCTTCGAGGCAAATGGTCAGATTTGGCTGCTTAAATCACACCTGCAAAATCTGGCCAAGCAAATCCTTCTCTTGTGCATACAAAGTGGTTTATTTAATGCATAGCTGGGCACCACCCCATTAACTTACCTGGTATGTATATGTGTGTGTCAGTATTAATTTTTACAGCCAAGTGTGGACAATTGTTGTGGGTTAAAGTTACGCAGACATAGTTGAACGTTTGTTTCTTGAGGAATTTCAAAAAAAGCCGCAAATGGCTAAATAAAGTTTTTGATTCTGTAGACTGAATGGAGAGAAAGAATAAGGGACATATCTTTGTGGTTTTATTCCTTCCAGGTGCCAAGTATCCTGGATATAATATATAGCCACATGCCTAATATCCAGGAGGGCAGCTTGAGGCAGTTCCTGCTGGAGGCAGTGTCCATTCTAGCTCACCAGCACCTAGAGGCAGTGATCTCCAGCCTCCTCAGCAAACATCTGCCGATGGACAGGTATACCGCTACCTGTTGCATTCATCTTGGTAAAACATGGATCCCACAGCTTTACTGGGAGCTGTAGAGTTTCATTTAAGCAGCAGACAGTTTAGGATAATTCCTGACAGTTAATAGCCTGGGTCTTTCTGCAGGAAGGTCCAAGAGCATGTTAAGGTGGGGTGCGGAGAGAAATTAATTGTCATTCTGTTTCCATTAATTCATAACTGCTTTGACATCCTAAAGACCTGTCTTTACTGGTATAACTGGAGTGTATTGTTGGAAACATCTATTTCTCTAGCAGAGCTGGCTCCAGGGTTTTTGCTGCCCCAAGCAGCAAAAAGGAAGAAAAAAAAAGCTGTGATGGCAATCTGCAGCTCTACCACCGCCGCTTCAGTCTTCGGCAGCAATTTGGCGACTGGTCGTTCGCTCCGAGAGGGAGTGAGAGACCAGCTGCCGAATTGCCACCAAAGACCCAGACATGCCGCCACTCACCGTTGGCCGCCCCAAGCAGTTGACACCTGAATTGACCTCACTCTGAAAATAAGCAGTGGCTGTTGATTTCCTGGTAGCATGACAGCTTCAAGTCCAATCCTTGGCTGATTACAAAGAATAGGGCCAATATTATCATCAGGCCTCTGCTTGGTATCAGTGAGGTTGTGGCTGCTAGAATACAATTGCCATCCTTGGTATTTAAAACTGAGCTGGAAGCAGATCCATCATTTCATTTAAAGATCCCTAACTGAGTTATCAGTTACCAGTGCTGGAATCTAAGACCATAGAAACGGCCATAGTGGGTCAGACCAGAGGTCCATCTGGCCTAGTATCCTGTCTTCCGACAGTGGCCAGTGCCACATGCCCCAGAGGAAGTGAACAGAACAGGTAAATTTCAAGTGATCCATCCCCTGTTGGCCAGTCCCAGCTTCTGGCAAACAGAGGGTAGAGACACCATTTGTGAAGGGGACCTAGGATGGCCATGAATATTCGTTCTCATAGTTGTCTGTCCAGTTAGTAGGAATGTGGCTTTTCTTTCATCAACTTGCCTTCCAAACCCTAGATCCTTGGGAGTCACATGCTCATGAGTCCATATTTACTGGGAAGTGGGAAAAGAGGAACTGAGGTTGGCGCTCTGTGTCCTGTCCTTCTGAAGTCTAGTATTAATGGTTAGGCTGGAGTAAGACTAGGTCACTTAACCTGGTTCTGTAACTGGAAACTCAATATTTAAACAGGAGGAGCGTTAAAGGAGGACAGCACTCCTAACTTTCTCATCATAGGCAAGGAGATAATTTGGTTTTTGCTTAAATATGATGCATTCAGTCTGAGCCACAAAACTGTGCAGGGGTTACATGTAACTTCTGTTGAATTGCAGTGACACCATTGAGCTGTGGAGATCTCTCGGGGGAGACCCCTTGCTTGCCACTGAAGTCCTACAGGTCCTAATAGAAAAAATAAAGACTTCAACAAGCCAAGAAGGAAGCGTCACCTCAGAGACTGAAAGCGACAGGCCTTTGGCAGCTGCTGAGCCTTTCTCAGTAAGTTAGATGACAGACACGTCTTTCAGGCTTTCCTCTGCCCTGTGACAATCCTGCTGATGGAAAGCTAGAAGTGTGGTAGAATATTGCTGTGTGGGCACTTCTCCTCTGATGTACTGTTTCCCTGAGTCCAGCTCTGCTGTCTGTGGAACAAATACGACAGTTTTAGAGTACGTGGCTGATTTACTTCATAAGATCTGGCAATAAGAAAGTCTTTGAACCAGGTTTCTCACCGTGCTTTACAAATATTCCTTAGGACTCACAACATGCCTTGGTAGGTCATACACATTTTTATAGACGTGGGAAACTGAGCCATGAGTTAAGGGAGTTGCTCACAGTCATTCAAGTTACTGGCAGAAGTGAGAATTTAGTAGAGCAGATATCAGAAGGGGAGAGAGGGTCTGATGGTGTTGGGAGGAGATCTCATTTTTTACCATGCTCTCCTTTCAGGCAACATGTGCCATCTTTGAGGTGGTATCAGCACTGCAGTCGAGGAAAGCTGTGCAGGAGCTGCTCCCAGAGTTGTTTCCTGTTCTCCTGCAGCAGGTCAGCCGAACCGTAGGCCAAAAAATGCCTTTGCCAGTGATCAGCAGCCAGGAGTCATTCCACAAAGACCGACAACATACTGAAGGCAACCCTTGCCGGTAATTAGAAGGAAGGGAGAGAAACAAAGAGAATTCCAATAGAGCTGTGTGACACTCCCCAGGAGTTCCCAAGGTTATGAGGCACTTTACCATCGCCTGCCCTTAGAGTGAGGAAGTCTTGTCTGTGTCTGCTGTGGGTGAGTTTCCTAAAATGATCAGGCTCTGGCAAAACAAGCACTGCCATCCAGGCCTCCTCAGACCCTAGTCTCTTCGTACAGGTTAGTGATAGGGACGCACCAACCCCCGAGACTTCTGACCATTCCGTATAGTGTCCAGACCTTTTATCCACTGAACACCCACAGAATTACCAGGCCTGCTGTTCCCAATGGAACAGTACGCACCAGTTTATTACTTATACTTTAGACTCTATACTTTATACTGTATCACTTATACTCTATAGTGCAAAACACACAGCACTTAGATATATTTATAGTGCAAACAAGAACAGAGATGATCAAAGAACAGAGATTCCAGTGATAGTGAGTAAGAATGCAAGCCAAAAATGGTTACATGTAAAATGAAATCATAACATGCTCCTAGAGACTAAACTTAACCAACAGGTTAACCTCCTGTCTAAAGATGTTTCTCACCCAATGTTCTCAACCAAGCCTGATAGCGACCCCGCTGCCGTCTCGCTGTCCATCTACTTCCTATGTGAAAGATGCCAGGTTGTCTTCTTTGTGCCCCAAATATACTATAGCAAGCCTTTGATGTGTACCCCAAAATTGGGTCCCCACCCCCTGTCTACTTCCTGTTACTTTTCTTTCTTTGAAGTTCTCACAGTCCTTCTGAACTGATTGTGAATCCTACATGCTTAATTTACATGTAAACAAATGGATGGGAGAAACATTTCTTGCCTGAAAGAAAACTATTTTTTCACCTTTCCTGGTGACTATTCCCTAGACACAGATCATAAGAATGTAATTTTCAATGCATATACATGGCTCTTTACACAGCATCTGTAGATACGTTTCACAATGATATTGGTGACATGGGCTTTTCTTTGAGACTCATATGGCAATCTTTTAGTGAACTAGAATGTACATAGCAGACCCCTCGGCACCCACTCTGTGCCCCTCCCCAGTTAACACTAAGAGATTCCTGTGTCATCAGTTGACTTCAGCTCTGGTAGCCCATTAATGAACATTTCCCACCAACCTCACAACATTATTAGTTTCTATTATTATTGTGTTTCTTTATTCTGAGCCAACAAGGTGCTCAAATTACAGACTTCCTGGTTTTATAATGTCTCGGACTTTTCCTAGGAAACCAGGATCTAAACTCTGTTCACGGATGGGCAGCAGGTATAAAATAAACATAAGGAAGTACGACTTCACACAACACATGGTCAACCTGTGGATCTCATTGCCAAGGAATGTTGTGAAGGTCAAAAGTATAACTGGGTTAAAATAAGAATTAGAGAAGTTCACGGAGGACAGATCCATCAATGGCTGTTAGGCAAGATGGTCAGGGGTGCAACCCCAAGCTCTGGGTGTCCCTAGGCCTCAGACCACCAGAAACTGAGACTGGACAATGGGGATTGGATCACTTCACGATTGCCCTGTTCTGTTCATTTCTTCTGAAGAAGCTGGCATTGACCACTGTTGGAAGAGAGTGTACTGGACTAGATGGACCATTGGACTGACCCAGTAAGGCTGATCTTATGTAGTGGCCACAGTGAGTCAGGTTTTCAAGCATGGGTGCCTAAGTTTTGTCCACAAAACTTGAATTTGTTCCCATGGATGGGTACCTAGCTATGTGATTGCTGGCGCTGCAGACACAAGTGTATATTCTGCTCATGCTGTTGGCCCATGCACAGGCCAGATTTAGGTACCTATATGTGACGGGTGGTATGCTGTGCCCCAGCCTCTTCCATGAACACAGACTGCTCGGAGTCCCTCCGAAGTGTTCTCAGGATGCCGGCTCCTGAGATCCTGGTGGTCAGGGATCTGCCGACTGTTTGACCCCAATGGATGATCGAAGTCACCTTTACTCTTGACTTTTGTTTTCTCTTCCTCCCTCTTGTCTCTCAGGGGACTTCTCCATCCTCACCTTCTCTGTGGCTTGTACTTTCGTGTCTAGGTTCCTCCACCCCCTTTCGTACATTTCCTCTTTACCTGGCCCTACAGGTTTTACTTCCACCCTCCTGGGCGTCCACAGATGCCTTGGTGTCCCGGTTAGAAAGGGATCTCAGTCCATGCCCACCAGAAGGCAGTGGGGTAATCCATCCACTACCCCTACATGCTTCTGCCTAAACTTCCCCTTGATTTCCAGAGTCACTTCTGCCATTGGGCAGAATGTATTGTCCCTATGGACATATTCAGTTTTGATCCTACCTCTGGGAAGTATCCAGTGGGGTTTCACTAACTCCTGCCTGATCAGCAAACAGGATGAAGCTGTGTCCATTATTCCCTTTGGTGGCTCCTCCATACCCATACCGGTATGGTAGCTACTTCCTTTTTTCTTCCCTGCCTGGGAGTCTTGTCCCAGCCACAAAGCTGTGCAAATTCACAGTGCATTTTAGGACAGTCTCTTTTTAGCTGTCCTTCATGTCCACATAGGAAGCACGCTGCAGGCTGAGGTCCGGCTACAGTTCCTTGAGGCTCCTCCCTCTTCTTCTTGCTGCCCTTCCCATCGGGAGGCACTCTGCTCCTTCTCAAATCTAGTCCCTTAAACCACTGACTCACTCTGGGAATATCCGTCTCTGCAAATTCCTCTGTAACTTTAATGGTGAGGTGCAGATTAAGTGGCTGGTGGCACGTAACCCATACTCAGGTATGCCCCCCAAGTTTGAGTATCTGGGCTTACCAGTGAGTTGCCCAGTCTTTCAATTTCTATCCAAATGCACAGAGGGATAATCCCTCAATCCATCTTTCAACTCTCCATTTCTGGCAGTACTTTTCTATGGACAGGCCCCACCTAGTCCAGCATGGCTGCTTTAATCATGTCATAATCTCTTGCCCGCTAATCACTAAGAGCCATATATGTGCTTCCCCAGTTAAACAGGGTGTCAATCGAAGGGCCCACATTGTTCTGTCCCTATGAGTTCTCACTGCTGCTCCTTTAAGAGTAACCAAAACCACATCAGGGTTGTTTGCATGTCCCATTTTACAGAGTCTGATCTCCTGTACCTGGTTTCCATTTCCTGTCACAGGACTTGCCAGACTTTGGAGGAATTGTTGCCAGATCTGGGCTTGCTCCCATATCAATTCTTGAAGGCTCTTTTGCTGTTAAACCTACCAGGCAAGCAAAGGCTGTTCTTCTGCATGGTGGGATTGTTGGAAGGTCTGTAGGGTATTCTACACCAGCAGTTCTCAGCCGGTTTGTTTTTAGGGGATCCGCCAAGCAGGGCAGGCATTAGACTAGTTGGAACTCAGGGCAGAAAGCTGAAGCTCTGAGCCCAGCCAGGCTGGAGCCCTGAGACCCAGGACCTGCACTAAAGTCCCGAGCCCCTGTACCCTGTGGAGTTAAAATCCAGAGCCAGGAGCCCCAAACTCTGATGCCTGGCAGGGCCGAGGCCTGGAACTGGGCCATGGAGTATTTATAGCATGTTGGGGGTGGGGGGGGCTTAGAAACAGAAAGGTTGAGACCCCCTGTTCTACATTTCTCTTTGCTGCTTCGCCATCCATTTCAGTGTGTTCCCTCCATCACCCAGACTGCCAAACCTCTATCCCGGCTTCTCCAGCAGGCTCTCTATTTGCATAGAGAACAGGGAAATCCCTGATGAGCCCCCTGCTGTGACAGAGAGGGGTGTTGCACCCCCACATCTTCTACAAACCTTGAGACTTTCTTGTTTGTACACATCAACGTATAGTCTATTTAATCCCCCTACCAATACATAGCACCTTTATCTTGTATCTCAACTCTCTAAACTCTTCTCCAAAATGGGGGGTAAGTTGTTTGCACTCAGAGACCTCACTTTGTCAGGCTCTCCCAGCTTTTTGTCTTTCTGTTTCTCTTAGGGTGACCAGACAGCTAGTGTGAACAATCTGGACAGGGGGTTGGGAGTAACAGGCACCTGTATAAGATAAAGCCCCAAATATCGGGACATCTGGTCACCCAAGTTTCCTTCTCTGTCTGTTCCCCTCAAAGGGCTCCTGCCCATGTCCTTTTACACAGTTTCCCTGTTAATGGAACGATTGGTTCCATGACTCCCTAGCCCCAATCTGACCTCGTAATCAGGTACACCTCTGACCAATTAGCCCTTCTGTGAGGAACTGAATGAGTACTAATGGTGACCAGAGTGCTGACTCAAGTGCAAACCCTCAGCGCTCTGTCACATCATATCTGGAGATATGACCCCAAAATGTCCATTAGTGATCATCACACTCTATGCCCCTAGTTTTTGGGTCATGATCATGTATCTTTTCCATATCATTGTAGTCTTAGTGCCCATGCTCCATGTAGAAAGGGAAAAATGGCTGCAAAATTTTGTCCCTAGCAAAACTAGTTATATGAGATGTATGAGACTGAAACTTACCTCCCGGCATCAAGTCCTTCCAGGGACGCTGCTGTCCAGGATATTGCCAGTGGAAGAACTGTCGATGAACAGCAGACCTGACAAATAACCGGGGCTTCCTGACTCTGTTCAGGCTCCACCTTCCTACCAATTGCTGCAGTTCTGTGCCTCTTTCCCCAGGTTTTCTGTCCAAGCATTAGAATCCGTGCTTTTCAAAGTTGGGAATGCGAGCCTGGTGAGAGAACTCAGGGAGCTGGGAACGTGGATTCTGCTTGAGAACCCCCCAACTCACCATGAGGGAGTTTGTGTGCTGGTGAGGTAAGAGATCTAGGAGGCATCATTTTATCCTTGGGAATCAGTAGCAAATAGAGTGGCTGAGAGGGAACCTCCAGTTTATAGCTTTGTGGGGGGTGCCCTGGGTGGAAACATACAGCTCCCACCCATAGATATCAGAGCTGTCTGCTCAGAGCAGCTGAGTTTTTGAAGTGCGCAATCGACCCCATAAGTGGTTTCTTTTCTTCCAGAGTTCTGCTAAGATCTGGACTAATAACACCTGAGATCATCCAGAGCCTCCTCCCCTGGGTGAATTCCCCAGTGGAAAACTTCCGAGTCACCGGCACAGCTTTCCTTGCCCAGGTAAGACACAGGGCTCTGAAGAGCACTTTCACCTTTAGACCATTGTCTGTTTGCCTTTCTTTTGGGAGTTGTACAGTTCAGTTCATAGGAGTAATTGTCATTTTACATAGTAGAATAGGTCCCCCTTTATATGGAAACCTGACAAGGAATTTCATTCTACCTTTCGGAGTCGTTCTCTCTCTGATATTTGTATTGCTGTCATTGCCTATACTAGCTGCACAACCACAGGGGCTGGCTGAGAGAGATACAGACAGAGTTTGGATTCCTGGACCTCTTCCGCCAAGTCCTAGTGCTGATATTAACCAACAGCTCCTGATTTGGTTTAGCTCAGCAGATCTTCTGAATGAACCTAGTGTCCTAATGCTATAAAACAAGCAACATACAAATACATTCACATCTATTGTAGGTTCTCATTACTGTAGTATCTGAGTACCTCAAAACTCATTAGTGTATGTATGGATCCCCACAACACTCCTGGGAGGTAGGGAAGCAGTCTTACTCGTATTTTACAGGCAGGGAGCTGATGCACAGAAGGGCTAAGTGACTTGGCCAAGGTCACCCAGGAAGTCTTTGAGGGAGCAGGAAATTGAAGCTGGGTCTCCTCTAAGTCCTAGGCTAGTGTGATAACTGCTGGGCCAGCCTTCCTTTCCACCTCCTTCCTCTAACATCTGCATCATATTTCCCACTTACGCTAAGCAACTATCTTAGGGGCTCATCTGGTTCTAAGATAAACAATCAATCTGTGCCTGGGATGGGCGCTACCTGGGCTTTGAGGCTACTTCCAAGAGGCCCTGTGGTCCTATTGCACCCTGCCCCAGGAAAAGAGCCACAAATCTGGGTCTCTCTAGAGAGGCCTCATGAAAGCAGCCAATCAGAGCCCATCAGGCTCAGCTAAAAGGAGATGCAGGGCCTTAGCAGGTCAGTTCCTGGCAGGAACTAGAGGGGCAGGAAAGGATGCTGCTCTCTGGCCACAGAAATTCAGGGGATAGCCAAAGTTTGATTCTGGCAGCATTTGCTTAAGTTGGGTTTTCAGGAAGAGAGTCCTTAAGAACTTTGACCTTGAGGTGAGGATGAAGCTAAAAGTGGCCGGTAGGATGAAGCAACAATGAACTGAAATCA
The DNA here is from genome assembly GCA_026122505.1 of Aldabrachelys gigantea. Lineage (NCBI taxonomy): Eukaryota > Metazoa > Chordata > Testudines > Testudinidae > Aldabrachelys > Aldabrachelys gigantea. The sequence goes on from CM047492.1 coordinate 48,424,373, forward strand.
AGCAGTGCCTAACTACTGTTTACAGGGTCCATGGTTTGGAACTCAGAGTTATGGGCAGGCCCTGGTTCCCCTATCACTTACAGTGGCATAAGGCCCAGGAAGGGGACAATGCTTATGAAGAACTTGATCAAAGGACAGAATTTCAGGGACCCAGAGTTGGGGCTGGAGACCCTAGCGAGGGCAGTGGGACTGTTCTTGATTACCCCAGAAGGGGTTCATTTGGCCTTTGGGACTTAGCCAGAGGCCTGAGCCACAGAAGACTCACTGAGGTCGGCTGGCAGGGTGCACCAGGGGTGTGGTACCAGACCCAGCCACTAAAAGGCTCTCAAGAGGTGAGTGGATCCCTATTATAGTGCCCAAAAGGAAAGCTCCATGTTTCTAAGACATTTCTCATTTGTGTGGAATGATAAAGTTACAGTGTGTTATGTGCCAAGTGTTAGAGGGGAAACCATATTAGTCTGTATCTACAAGACTGTGGCTGTAGGAAGACTCCTTGTTGTTTTTAGTGTATTCCATGTCGGCTCAAATTCTATTCCCAATCTTTATGATCATACTGGGGCTAATGGACATGTTGATTTTATTTCAGCTAATGAGTGATCCCATGCTCAGGGAGAAGAAGTTCCTAAAGAATGTCTTACGCATCTTGGAAGAAAGGTCACAGGATAGGAACAGCATTGTCCGTCAGATGGCTGTAAGAGGCCTGGGAAATATAGTCCATGGGGCGACTGAGAAGGTATGAGAGATTACTGAATAGAATGCAACATAAGTAAAGAAACCAAGGGAAATAATTGTTCAGAGTTTACAGAGGCTGCACACAATGCACTAGGCCAAATTCTGCTCTCTCCCGTACCCTAGTAACTTTTTTGCAGTCAATACAGAGCAAGCTGGATCCTTTGGTAAGCTGGGCATAAGTGAACAATGTGCACTTTAATATGACCATATGTAAATGTATACATCTAGGAAGAAAAAGTGCAGGCCATACTTACAGGATGGGAGACTCTATCCCAGGAAGCAATGACGCTGAAAAAAAACTTGAGTCATGGCAGAGAATCAGTTGAACATAAGCTCCCAATGCCAAGTTGTAGCCAAAAGGGCTGAAATGATCCTTGGAGGCATAAACAGAGGAATCTTGAATCAGAGTAAAGAAGTTATTTTGCCTCTGAATGTGGCATTCATGTGAGCACTGCTGGAATACTGTGTCCAGATCAGGTGTCCACAATTCAAGAATGATGCTGATCAGTTAGAGAGGATTAAGAGAAGAGTCACAAGAATTATCAAAGGATTGGAAAATAGACCTTTAGTGATAGATTCAAAGAGCTCAATCTATTTAGCTTTACAAAGAGAAGGTTAAGGAGTGACTTGAGGACAGTCTATAACTACTGACATGGGGAAAAATTTTTGGTAATGGGTTCTTCACATTAGCAAACAAAAGTATAACAAGATTCAATGGGGAAAAATGAAGCTAGACTCATTCCGACTGGGAATAAAGCATCCATTTTTAATGGTAATTTTAATTAACCATTGGAACAATTTGCCAAAGGTTGTGGTGGATTCTCTGTCACTAGCCATTTTAAAATGAAGATTGGATGTTTTTCTACAAGATACACTCTAGTTCCAACAGAGACTATTTTGGGGAAGTTCTGTGTTATGCAGGAGGTCAGACCAGATAATAACAATGGTTCCTTTTGGCCTTGGAATCTAAGTAACTAGAAATCTAATAATAGGATTACACAGGTGTATTATGGCACCGAGTTTGGCTCATTGTAGCTAGCACCTGGTATGAAATATAGCTATAGGTCTCTGGGGTGAGAGAGGGTTGATGAAATTCCCACTGCTTCATAACTGCTAAAAAAAAACTTCTTAGAAATTGTGATCAGTGATAATTGTTCTTTAATTTCATCTGTTTGTCCAGGTGAAAAAGCACAAGAAGTTTCTTCTGGACATACTGATCGGGGCCTTACATGACATTTTCAGTTCTGAGGTCACTGGCGAGAGCATGAAAGCACTGGCCAAAGTCCTGAAGGAACTGAAAGAAAAGGACATCGGTTCTTCCTTCAGAGACCTCACCCAACAGATCCGGACCTACTTTGATGATGTATGTGAACAGAACTGTCCAACCCCATTTCAACCGAACTTGATTAGACTCCATTTACGATGTGTAATGTGGACTCCCTGGGCATTGCTCATGTCAGAGTGAAGAGATTTCAGGCCCTAGGGAAGAGAGGTGATTTATGGAGGAGGAGAACATTAGGAGGATGGGGATGACATCCCTGCTCCCACAGTCTCTCCCTTCTGTTCTTCTTTACTGCCGCTGAGAACCTCAAAGAAAGTCTGAATACTAGATTAGGTAGCTAGATAACCATGAAAAGGGGGCTACAGATTGCAATAGAGTTCTGGGCCTGCTCTATACCATTTTTATATGAGGGGGTTGGAATGATAATTCTGTTTAGCAGAGAATTTTCAGATTTCAAATTTTGGTTTTGGTCCTATTTATGGGAACCCCTCTCCCCAAACTTCAAAACTCCTTGTGAAACAGAATTACTATGCTCCACCTAGCTCTACTGGAAGTCTTGGCCCAGGGCAGTCTGCTCTCAGACTATCTTGGTACTGGGAACTAGAGGTGCGACGGAGTTGCAAATTTGAGAGCCAGGACTCTGAGAGTCATAGAGTTGGAAGGGACTTTAGGAGGTTATCTAGTCCAACCCCCTGCTCAAAGCAGGACCAGTTCCTAGCTTTTTACCACAGTTCCCCAAATGGCCCCTCAGGGACTGAACTTACAACCCTGGGTTTAGTAGGCCAATGCTCAAACCATTGAACTATCTCTCCCCCTGAAGCTGGGCGCTTGGAAGCCTACAATCCTAGTCAGCCTGCTAGATTGGCTGCCAAGGACCTGGATGGGTGCACTGGCAAGACACCAGGCAGGTTTCTAAGGACCCCTGCCTGGCTTCCGGAGGAATTTCATCAAAACTGAACTGGCTCTAAAATATTTTCATGAATCAGCAAATTCAAACAAAAAATTGGTTAATTAAAGTTTTTCCGACTAGCTGTAGTTGGAATCACTCTACTTTAGCGTAGAAGAGATGGCTGTGTGAGGTGTGTGATGGGATTATCCCATACTTACCAAGTTGTGGGGTTTTCTTGGCTATAGGAGGATGATGCTCTTCGCTCAATGGCCTTTGTCTTATTTGGCATCCTGGCTCAGTTGACAAAGAAAAAATGGAAGGCCTATTTCACCGAGGAGGTTCGAAAGAGCTGGGTCACACTTCTGCTGCACCTGCAAGACCCAGCTCCCCAGGTTTCAATGGTAAGACTGACAATGACTTATTTTCTAAGCCAAAGGAATCTTCCTCCCAGTGCCAGGGGAGCTGTGCTATTCCTGCCTGTTGTGGAGGCCCAAATTCTCCCCTTAGTTCATTGCCCTTCTGCTGAGTCAATTCCAGCCAGGTTGGTCCATGGCTGCTTCCCCAGAATTCAGGATAGGTCATGGGTCTGACCCCTACAGGTCTCTTTTCCTGTCTGTCTCTGCACCCCAGGCTTCTGCCTCCCCAGAGCAGAGGAGAGACCACAGCTGTGCCTGGTGAAGCAGCTTTCATCAGTAGAACTGTTCCCAAAAGACATGGATGCTACCTCCAGGTTTCAGTGAAAGCTCTCTCCTCTATTAGTCATTCCTGCATGTTTCTGCCAGTTACATCCAGATGAATCCCTTTTTATCCTGGAATAGATGCGCAGTCACGCAGGTGAGTTCCCTTTGATTGAACACAGCACTTGCTAGGAAACAATTCAATGGTGTGACACTCTTTTTCAGAAATGCAGAGCTACATTTCACCTCTGTTTCCCGTTTTTGGGACTGAAGAGACTCCAACATGTGATTAATAAGCACCTTGATGACACAGCTGAGCTGAATCCCCAGGAGCTCCAGGAGGACATTTGCAGACACCTTGTGAGTGAGCTGTTGAACTGTATGAGATTATTGACTGGAGTGGCTTGTGGTGATGTAGAGGAGTGTGTTGGGGGGGAGGATGTGTGATGGACAATGTAAATAACTGTAAGGGTGGGATATAAGAGGGAGGGTGATGGGAAATGTACATCTGCCCCAGATTCCCATTTTTCCCACTTCTACCCAGCCACCTGTTCTTTCCCTTGTTTACCTGTGGTTCGTAAAAGCATGTGCTGGCGGTCAAAGGGCACTTCTAGCCAGAGAGGGCTCATGTGTCCCTAATTTCCTCTAGGCCAAAGAGAATGCAGAGCTGCTGAAGAACTTATACAAAAACACCATCACGTACTTCCATAGCAGCTGGGAAGAGATCCGGGCAGTTGCCGCCAAGTTAGCTGGTGAGAGATGATGCCCAATGTCCCTTTTGATATTCCCATTGAGGGAGACAGAAAAAATCCCACTGTGCCATTAATGTCTCTGTGCCTCAGCTTCCCACCCATAGATGGAGATGTTAATGTCCCTGCCTCTCCAGGGTGGTGGTAGGAGGAATTCATTAGTTGCTATGAAGTGCTTTGGGATTGTTGCAGGGAAAGCACGGTGCAATCATTTTGCAGTAGCGCCTGGGACACCGTCACGTAGGGCATGGTTACACTTTGAGCTGGGGGTATAATTCCCAGCTTGATGAGACACTAGCCCTGTGTGCTAAAAATAGAGAGTAGCTGTGATGGCAGGAGCAGCCCGAGGTTCAACCACCCCAAGTATGATCCCATCCAAACCCCAAAGTCTATTCCCAAGGTGGCTGCTCCTCCCACTCTTGTGCTGCCTTAGCTACATACTAATTGTAGCATGCCAGCGCTGTCAGAGCTAGTGTGGGCCCGTCCCATTGAGCTGGGAGTGATACCCCTAGCTCAAAGTGCAGACCTACCCAGTGCTGTTCAGTGCTCCTCACTGCGACTTCATCACTGGGAGGCATGCAGCCCACCTCCCCATAGCGCCTGCTGTTTCACCTTCCTGGCCGCAGCACCTTGTCAAGGAACCATTAGGTTCCTCCTCTTTGGCCCTGTGCCCTCTTCTCCCTAGCACACCCATGTGAGACAGACGGGCATTGTGGCTCATCTGAGGCTCACCTGTCAGTCACCTTGTGAGATCCCTGCTTCGAACTCCCTCATTCCTGGCCCCAGTCCTTTGCTCAGACCACTAGACCAGGACACTCTTAGTATGTCTTCAGTAACTGACTGCAGCGGCAAGAGGCGCACAGACTGTTTCAAGCAAATGGGGTTTCTGTAAACAGTCTTTTTTAAAAAATGTCTCTCTCATTCTCTTCAGTGTGGACTCTAACCTGCTCCAGAATCCTCTTGCCCACAGCTCACCCGTAGGCCCACATTAAGAGATGCCAAAGACCTGTCTAGGGTCTGCCAATATCACTTTGCACTCAGCAAGGGAAGGTTTTATTATTGTTGCTGTTATTTATTTCACATTTTGTATGTAGGCATCATCCTGGAACACATAGACATGCAGCATATGAAATGGCTGTACCGGGGATATCTGCTGATGTGTAAGTAATAAATACAGCTGAAGTCCTGCTCATTAGTGAGTTGTTATAAAGGAATTTAGCTGACAAGCAGCAGTAACTGATACCACTGGTGCAAAGTGCATCAGCCACACATCAAAGGACAAATTCACTCTTGCCCAGTAGAAAGTCAGGTTTAATTTCCCCTGAAGGAGCAAGCTGCAGAAGGTATGATATGAGCCAGTGCATCTCCTGGTTGTCCTGGCAATGCTCCCTCCCCAGCCAGTGCTATCCACATTTTGGGCTTTATTGGCTGTCTGTGGACTCCCCAAGTGAGAAGAAGTTGTAGCCACTTTCTGCTGCCCCCAATTTCCCACCATCAATTTTTCTTCCAGTAGGTGCCCTGTATCATGCACAAACCAGCTTGGACCTGGCTTCTGTTAAATTCCAGGTTTAGTTGAGCTCAGGCAGTGGCTCCTGAATAGAGCTGGAAAATAACTTAAAAGTGGAAGCTGTTGAAACAATGGATCTTCTTCCATTTGCAGCAGAGTGGATGACTTTCTGGTAGAGTCAAGGTCTCCCCATAGTTGGGAGCATGGAAGGAATCAATGGGGGAACCTAAAGCTCTGTTTGTATTGGAGAGCTGCTGTAGCATGGTATTCAGAGGTAATAAGTCTCCAGCTATTTCAGGCACAGGGGACTATATGAAAAGTGAGGCCTATTCATCTCTCATGTATTTTCCACCCCAATAGAAGGACTGAGCCCAGATTCACATTTTTCCATATGATCATTTTGCTCACGTACTTCAAGGTTCTGTGATCACACTTAGCTGTGATTTGACAGTCTGTTCACTAACGTGTTGCCCTCTGTAATTTCAGCTCTCCGGGTCCTAGAGAAAGATCCAAGTCCCACTGTCAAGCTGGTGGCAACTGAGATCATAAGTAACATCTGTTCTGGTGGAGTGCTTGAGAAATGAAGCGGAACGGAGACAAATGGAACGCGGCGCTCCAGTAGTATAAGGGCCCTACCATTAATCAAATGTTAACCCCACCCCTTGACCCAATAAGCCCTGCCCACCGGTCATCGGAAAACCCACCCCATGGGGTATTAATTCTGGGGCCAAGGCGGACACATGGCCAGAAGCAATATGTGTCATGTGACCCCTCTAAGAATTCCTCTCACTGTCCTCTACCAATCAGGATGGGTTTCGCCCCAATAGGAATACCCCGAGAGAAGATATGACCAATCTGGGGTAGTTCCGGGGCAGGTGACCTGTCCGGAAGTGATTTGTGTGACCCCTCTAAGAACTCCTCCCACCGCCGTCTACTGATCAGGAGGGGTTTCAGCCACTGGGGATCACCCCAAGAGGAGATTTGACCAACTGGGGGGAATTCTGGGGTGGGGTGACCTGTCCGGAAGTGCTTCATGTGACCCCTCTAAGAACTCCTCCCACCACCCTTTACCAATTGCGATGGGTTTCAGTTGCAGAGGACTGCCCCAAAAGGAGAGTTGACCAAAATAGGGTAGGTTCTCGGAAGGAGTGAACCGCCCAGAAGAGGGTCATGTGACCCCTCTAAGAACTCTTTCCAATGTCCTCTGCCAGTCAGAGTGCAGCACCATCACCCCATAAATCCCAGCGCTGGGCAGAGGAGGCCATCTCTTACCAAGAAGACATGTTTTATGAATTGTGGAAAGGCTGAGAGGAGACATGGACTCCTTCACCACCCCCCTGAGAACTTCGGACTTTGTTTTAGCCCTGAGGACCTTTGGGCTTGTATGGATAAAGCTCTATAGCAGTGACAGTTCCAAGGAGGGCCCTTTGACTCGACCATTGATAGATACCTCGGAACCCGACCCCCGAACTCTCATGACAGGGCCGGCTCCAGGCATCAGCCCACCAGGCACATGCTTGGGGCGGCACCTCAGGACGGGGCGGCACTCGAGGTTTTTGTGTTTTTTGTTCGGTCAGGCAGCGCTGGGGGGAGGAGGGGCTTGGGAGGTGTAGCGCCATGCTGGGGGGCAAGGACTTGAGTGGCGTGGTGCTCGGCTGGGGAGGGCTTCAGCGGCACAGTGCTCGGGGAGGCGGGGTCTTGGGCGGTGCAACAGTAGCGAGGGGCGGCAGACTTGGGCGGGGCGAGGCGACGCTGGGAGGGGCGGGGACTTGGGCGGGGCGAGGCGACGCTGGGAGGGGCGGGGACTTGGGTGGGGCGAGGCGACGCTCGGAGGGGCGGGGACTTGGGCGGGGCGAGGCGACGCTCGGAGGGGCGGGGGACTTGGGCGGGGCGAGGCGACGCTCGGAGGGGGGAGGGGACTTGGGCGGGGCGAGGCGACGCTCGGAGGGGGCGGGGACTTGGGTGACGCCACGGTTGGGGGGGGCGGGGTCTTGGGCGACGGCACACTCAGGGGAGCGGCGCTCTTTGTTTTCGCTTGGGCTGGCAAAAATGTTAGAGCCGACCCTGCCTCATGAAGAACCCTGATGAGTGTGATGGCCTCTCATTGTCCACTCCCCCCAAAGTTGGAAGACGACATGACTTGGGGGAGTCACCAGCGGACAAGGTGAATGGGAAAGACGTTGCTCAGGTAAGTGAATGATTAAGAAGCAACGATCAATTATGGGGGTATAATGGGGTTAAGAATCGACCTGGCATTGCATAAATCTAAGTACAAGCAGTGGGGGGCTAACACTGTTTTTTGTCTGAAAATCTCTCAACAGCTCGACGATGCCTTTCAAGAGGCCTTTGAGAACTTACACATCGGTAGCCCTGTCGTTCATCAGCTGTTTTTGTTCCTGTCTGAGATGCAGATCTCAAGAGGAAAATCCGGAAAAGGACAAAATAGAAAAATGAACTAGATCAGAGTCCCTCATTGTAGGGGTCATGGTGTCCATTTTTACAGACGGCTGTCAAAGGTTGTGTTAAACCAGGCAATTAATTAAACTTATTGAAATGTGTCCATATGACTGCATCCCCCTCCATGCTTGTGTTAGTAAAACACAGTACCAGAAACAGTCCTGTCTCCACAGACGGCTCTGTTAAAGAAAATATATTATACCCCCAGGGAAGCTGGGAGCTTTGGTGAGGTGAATCCTCTTTTTCGAGTGGCCAAAAAGCATAGGAGAACTTTAAATAGAAGACAGGCAACTGCTTGGCTTTCACACCAGGAGGCTTACACTTTACACAAACCGGCTCAAATACGTTTTAAAAGAAACAAGACCATTGTTTCAGATGTGAACGCGCAATGGCAGGCAGATTTGGTAGATGTGCGCCGGTTCTCCAAACACAACAGAGGCTTTAAGTACATCTTAAAGGTGATAGACATCCTATCCAAATATGCCTGATCCTTAGGCCTAAAAGACAAGACGAGTGGTGAGGTATCCAAGGCATTTAAAGCTATTTTTAGCGAAGGTTGAGCCTCCAAAATTACACACCCATCAGTGGAAAGAATTTTTAAACAAACCTTTTAGCAGGTTGTAAAAACGGCACGGCATTCACCATTTTGTTACTAATAATGAAATCAAAGCAGCGATTTAACAGAACTTTAAAAAGATATGGAGGATGTGGAGATATTTTACAGCCCATAACACCGTTAGCTACATTGACGTATTATCTGACTTTATAAAAAGTTACAACCAGAGCTTTCACAGAACTATACGTACCAGACCCGCTGATGTTAATCCGTCACATTCTCTGAAGATATGGAAAATGGTTTATAGAGATGGTTTTAAAATAAGACTGGTTATTGCTTCTTTTAGAAAAGGTGAGCATGTGAGACTATCTAAAATCAAAGGAACCTTTGAAAAAGGTTACGAACAGACGTTAACTGATGAAATATTTATAGTGGATGAAGCCTTAACCAGGAGCCAGAGACCTGTATACTGATTAAAAGATTACGAAGGTGAGACAGTTACTGGATCTTTTTACCCTGAAGAATTAGAAAAAGTAAACCCCAAACAAGACAGGATTTACAGGATCGAAAATGTTCTAGCGGATAAAGGAAAAGGGAGAAAAAAGCAGCCACTGGTGAAATGGTTGGGGGGTGATAAGTTTAACAGCTGGGTGGAAGCTTTTCAACTCTGTGACGTTTAGACATGAACAAAACAAAGAAACAAAAAGATTCCTCCTGCAAAGACAGAGAGAAAAATGAGTGACAACGGGTTCTACATTACTTTGCTCAGCAATGCTAGCTCTGCAGTTTTTCCTCAAAACACAGCTTGAACTTTACAATACGGCTAATTAAGCCCTGGGATCTCCGGAGTGCCTGGGATGTGAGGTTAGTGGAAATACAATACCCGCACAGCCGGAACACTATCAACAAAGACACCTCTTTTGAAATCACCTTTGGAGATATGGCATGGAATTTTATCCTACGACGAGGTTATTACTTGTCCATACCCGAATTATTGGATCATATGAACAGTACTGTGGCTCATCATCCCAAACCACCTGAGGTGGTCATGAACTATGACCCTGTGCATAGAAAAGTTAGTCTTAAATCTGCTGATTTTACTTATATGTTTTCTACCAGCGGCGAGCTAGCTAACATTCTAGGTTTGGGCCCCAAGCACAGCATCCAAAAATTCCCCTTCTCAGCAGACATCACAGGGCTTTTAACTTTTTGTGTCTGTTCACAGATTTTGTAGAACACCAGTTTGTGGGGAACTTTTCTTTTCCTCTGTTACGCTGTGTCCCTGTCCAAGGAAGGAAGAAGGAGTTTGTCACCATCACCTACGATAAACCTCATTACGTTCCTGTCAGAAAACACCACATCGATACCATTACCATTGAAATAAAGACAGATCAGAAGAGACATGTCTTATTTCGCTTTGGCAAGGTGATCATCAAGGTGCGCCAGTGTCCCCAGAGAGAGCGAGGTTTCTAAAAGGTAACACATTAAGGCGATCCTAAAAAATTACAGCGACCCCACCATCTGCCGGAACTGTTACGAAGCCCAGGTGGGATATGCCCTTCCTGGATGTACGGGGCTGGCGTGGGTGGAATATTCCATAACCAAGCCTCTGCAACAAGGCTTCGAGGCAGGATGCTGCATGAGAGAATACATTTATCTGGTACAGACAGCTGGTAAACACATGAACGATCATTCTCTGTTAATCAACCGTGAGGAGTTTGCACAGGGTTACACCTTGTTTGCCTTTGACCTGTCTCCCGACCAGGACTGCGCCGATCACTGTTCCCTGATTAAAACTGGGAACCTGAGAGCAGAAATAGGTTTTGGGATGGCTTTAGCCATCTCCATCAGTATGATCGTGTATGGGGTTTTTGACAATGTCATAGAGACAAATCAGAGAAGAAATGTTCTGCTTGGCTATATGTGAACATGGGCACCGTGCCGCTCTCACGTGTCTCATCAACGACCTCTTACACAAAAAAGAATCCCCTTAAGATTGGCTCCCTGGCAGCAAGCTGTCTCAGACACCCTTAGGTTTGGTGGTCAACACGCATCCACGTAACCAACCTAGTGAACACTGGCTCACCTTGTATCTGGCGAAGTGTAACTGTGGAGAGCTTTTTGACTCATACGGGCACCTCCCCGAATAGCGTGTTGTTTCCTAAAAGCATTATGACATTTTTAAACAAAAATGCCACAGACAATGTGTTTCACAATAGACAATTACAAGACCCCCACCCTGTCGCCAGCAGCGATCATTGCGTGTTTTTCTTACATCATCGTGGCAAGGGTTTGTCTTTTGACTGGATTTTAAAATTGTATTCTAACGACTTAGTGCAAAACGACCAGATGGTGATGAATTTTGTAAAAACTAAATTTAAATTCTTGGGCATATCTAGCCTTGCTCAAAACATGTTTCAACAAGTCCAGGCATGCGTATCTTGCAATGATTTTTATAGCCATGTTATCCAATACTCTCAGGCATAACAGACAATGTTTGTTTGCCATTATCCAACGCATTTTTTATAAAGTAACTTTTCCCTCGGTTGCTAGGCCCCGCAAGAATTGCAGAAAAGGGGTGTTTCCACCTTGGATCCATTTTAAAAGCCATAGCACAGGGTTTTAAACTCTTCTTCTAGGACCCTCTTATTGGAAACGACTTTCTATGTTTTCTTAAGGGTTTTTGTCTCTATTTGCCACTGATTTTTGTTCCTTATGATAGAGGGCTGCTGCACCTCTATCTTTTTGGAGGTGTTTTCTCACAGGCCTGTGCAATAGTCCAGGACTAGATCTTTCAAACTGTGAAAGTTGATCTTTTCACAGTTTGCTACGTTCAGGGTAATACCTTTGACTTTCATACAGGCTTTTCCTCCCAACAGCTTATACCTGTATGTTTTCGGGCCTGCCGACACAAACTCGGGGATGCGTTGATCTGGTGGGATCTTGCTCGTGAGGTCCCCTAAATAATCCCGCAGAGGGGGATTCCAGTCACCCTCCCTTTTCACAAATAACACCAAGTCAGTGTCATGGTACGGGCACCGCTCTTGCAAACTATCTAGCAGGTTGTATAGTTCTAAGCGGGCATAAGCGGTGGTGAAACAGGCTATGAAAACATTGGTAATTCCAGAGACAGAGTACCGGTCTTTTGCATCCTTTCAAGACACTTGTGCTATTTCATCATCGATAAACTCGCAGGATGAAATCTTGTAGTTGGAGCAAAAGAGGTACTGAAAGAGTTCGTCAGGGTCTCTCACGCTGCTGGTATTAGCTAGGTTTATGAAGCAGAGAATATTATTATTACTATTATAAATCACATGAAACTGTCTTGTAAACTTAAAAATAAAACAATCATTAGGGTATTTTTCTGTTTAAAAAGTCATAGCTTTAAAACAAACTAATCCATTTCAAGCTGTACAACATACAGGAGTTTTGAGTTTATTTCTACCACTTTAAAACAACAAACCCACAAACTTTTTTTGAAACACACCTCATTTTGCAAAATAAAAACCAAACTGCTTTTAAAATCAACTTTTAAAATCCAGTTTAAAACACATTTTGTACACAAAAAAAACCACCTTGTTAGTTTGAAACACACCATTACCATCAATTTGCAGTCATATACTTTAAAAAAAAATCCCCCTTATGTTTTACAGAGAGAGAGTTTGAAACAGAGTTTGCAACAAAATAGTTTTCAGTAAACCCACATGCACTTAAAAGCCAATTGCAGAAAGTTACCTTCTACTATAGGATAAAGTGTTGCAGGCAAATGCTTGTTCTGTTCCCCCCATGTGTGTTTGGGCCTTTTGGATTAAAGAACCAGCAAAAACTGTTAGTTAGTATTAGTCCCAAATCCCTATGCACCTGTGTAGTATCTGAAGTTATTAAGCAAAACTACAGTTAAAATGGTTTTTACCTTGGCCTGGTGATGAAATGCAATTTAAAGTTACTGGTTCCCTGCTAAACAGATCACACTGCAATAAACACAGGCATCATTATTTACTAAGACAGCACGGCCAAGGAGTGATATTATATAATACATATTTTCAGAGTTTAAAACAGGGAGCATACCTCCTCTTGCAGTCCAGCAGCCATTCAAGAGAGTTTCTGTTGAAAACAGTCTCCAAAATACCTGAGGTATTTATATCATCCTAACCCTTTGTTTCAAACAGACTTCAAAATAGTAGCTAGCAGGTTGATTTGATTGCTACAGCTCTGAAATACTAGATACTTAAGGACTTTAGGCCCCTTCCTAACATTTCCTTTTGTGAGCTGGGGTGGAGGTATTAAGCTGTCTGCACAACTGAGCTGCTTTCGGCTACATTTTTTTCTTTTAGTTAAAATACATTTTTCTGTAGGGCCTTCTTACGGTATTAAACAGTAAATCCCCAATCCTTAATGTAACTGTCCCCATTCCCAAGTGGAGACCTTTTACAGATATCAGTATATCTCTTTGGGGCTTGTTTTTTAAAGCATGTTTCTTTCATGCATAAAGTTTGGGGTGGCGATTGAAATAAAATGGTTGTAACACAACCATGATAAGCCCCCCAGAGCTTTCAAATGTTTGATTATCTGTCTTTAGAGCAAATGCTTGTTCTAAAGCATGGTGAAGGTTTGTGAACTCTTGAGACATTTCAGTTTTGGCTTAGACCCTTGTGTGTGTGGGGGGGTTGTTTTTTAAATATATTAATTTAAACTTTTAATGGCTTTGAATTGCTAGAAAGAGTGAACCATAGCATTCAAACAACTCCCAGGTCATATTTAAACTGTCCAATAGAGTTCTGCCAACTCCTGGATCCTTTAAACTGTCCAGTAGCACTCGATCAACTCCAGGGGTTATATTTAAACTGTCCAATAGCAACTGCGAATTCCTGAGGTTTTATTTCATTTCATATTAATCAGAACTCACCCACCCACCTCTCTTACTATGGGTGCACACTAGTCAAATTTATCCCAGTGGCAACAAGGGTAAGTAATCACAATTACCTTCGCTATTCAGTGGGGGTGTGGTTAAAACCATTCAGTTCAACAGAATGAGTCAATTCTATTGTACTCAAACATGTCTCTGAACCATCCCTGTTTCTTTTACTGTTGTAAGCAGAGTCAGGATGAGATCAACGCTGACATCTGGTGGTGAGTTGTGGAAAAGAACATCAGGGGCTGGTCATGAGCCCACAGTAGCCCAAATAGTCACTTTGGCTATGGTGGGATCCCCAGTTTCTCTGTTATTGAGGCAGGAAGAATAAAGTGTTGTTATCCTGATTATGTGAATCAAGGACAGTGGAACTGTACTTGGCCTTTTATGATGGAGGGACTCACCTTCAACTAAGTAGCACTCGCTAGGCAAGGGACATGGGTTCCAAAACTCAGAAATTGAGAGACACTGGGGACAGGTATTTGTACCTGGCGATGTACTGACCCATCCCCCAATTCCATTGCCTCTACTGCATAATGTTAGTGCTAATTTTGAGTCCAAGAGGAGTTTGGTTACAGACTGCAGAGCGGTATTCATTTTGGGCTAATGGTGAACAAGTACTGAGGTCCTCCTACAGCTTAACGCAGTAAGTGGTGATTTTAGCTTGTAGTAGGGGAGTCTCAGTGCCCCACTGGCTCGGGGCTTGAGCCACTTTTGCATTGTGTTATTGAAATGGAGTTCCTAGATACTGAACCCAGTCCTTGTTGTTGCCAACTCTGATGGGCAGAATGGTTACACTGTAAACACATTTTTAGGATTTCCCCCCTCCCACAACATACATTTCAGCTTTTTGCTGTAAATGGATGTCTTTTTTACACAAAAACACAAAAATTAGATTCTCACAAACCATTTTTTTTAATTTAAGACATACAGCTCCTTGAAAAGAAACCAAGAGGCTCCATTAAAACTTTTAGCTCACTTAAGGGCCAGAGACCTTCTAACAGAAATGCAGATAGTCACAAAGTCCCTTTCAATAGATGGTTTTTAATTTACATATTTAAATTTACAAATTTACATATAAAGTTGAAGTCCAAATCACATGGTCACGGTGCTGTTGGGCTGGGGCATCTATGACACAGCCCTCACAATCTTCAAAAAGCTTTTCCCTAAGACAGTGATTAAGAACAGGACAAACAGCAACGCATACAACAGCCCACATCAATTTTTACGCTCACGATGTGGCACTGGCTCAGCGAGTTCTATGTCAAACCTTCTCCCAAACTCCTTATAACCTTCATCCTCGAAGTCCTCTTCAACAATTTTTAGCAGCATTCAGCAAAAGCAAGGCGGGCCCGGTTCATCTTTGCTACTTGATGCAACGTTGTCCAGGGCCTCCGGGTCCTCTAGAAAGGCATCATCAAGCTGTCTCAGACAAGAAACAAGTGTAAGTTCTCACTGCTTGTTTTTTAGATTTACACAACCCCAGGTTCCTAACCTCATTACACCTCATCATCAACTGTTGCTTCTTAATCATTCATTTACCCGACTGACATCTTTTCTGTTCAGTTTGTCCGCCGGTAACTCCCCCAAGCAATGATCACCTTCCTCCTCCAGGGTGGTGGACAACGAAAGGCCACCATGCTCATCGGGGTGTCTCATGAATGTTCGGGCTTCAAGTTCAGGTTCTGGCATATCCATCAATGGCTGGGCCAAAGGAATCCCCTCGGCTGCTCCCTCATCCTCTTTGGAACTGTTGCTGCTGTAGCAATTCTCCACACAAGTCCAAAGGTCCGTGGAGCTAAAACAAAGTCCGAAGTTCTCAGGGGGGTGGTAAAGGAGTCCATGTTTCCTCTCAGCCTTTCCACAGTTTCTGAAACATGTCGTCTTGGTAAGAGATGGCCTCCTCTGCCCAGTGCTGAGACTTATGGGGTGATGGTGCTGCACTTTGATTAGCAGACGGCTTTGGGAGGAGTTCTTAGAGGAGTCACACAACCCTCTTCTGGGTGGTCGCCCCATCCCAGAACCTGCCCTATTTTGGTCAAGTCTCCTTTCGGGGCAGTCCTCTGCAGCCAAAATCCATCGCGACTGGTAGAGGGCGGTGGGAGGAGTTCTTAGAGGGGTCATACGAACCACTCCTGGATGGTCACCCCATCCCAGAATTCCCCCCAATTGGTCTAATCTCCTCTCAGGGTGGTCTCTAGTGGCTGAAGCCCCTCCTGATTGGTAGAGGGCAGTGGAAGGAGTTCTTAGAGGGGTCACACAAACCCCAGAACTCCCCTTGATTGGTTAAATCTTCTCTCAAGGTGTTCCTATCGGGGCAAAACCTATCCTGATTGGTATAGTGGAAGGAGTTCTTAGAGGGGTCACATGATACACCTTGCTTCTGGTCATGTGTCCGCCTTGACCCGGGAAGTAATACCCCCATGGGGTGGGGCTTCTGATGGCTGGTGGGCAGGGCTTATTGGGTCAAGGGGTGAGGTTAACTTTTGATTGACAGTAGGGCCTTTACACTCCACGCTCCTGCTACCCAAAATTGGAGGAAGACAGAGGCAACTATAATACTGGGCAGTATTCGCCATTCTCCTACTGCTCAGATGCTGTAAGTAAGAGAAGGATCAGGCCCTGTAAAGTAGCTTGTGTTGATTTTTTTCATTTACTCAAAGCATTTTTATTACACAGCAGGACATCTAGTCATTCTGATGGACATGCAGCCTCTGGACAAGCTCCATGATAAACATGTACATTATACTGCTTGCTCAGGGGTCATTACTATGATAACAGCCAAGTACTAGCCCAGATCCTCAAATACACCTGAGCTCTAGACTCGGGGTTGTTCTAAATTATGCTGTCTCGTAACATCCATTGCTGCACTGGAGATAGCTAGAGCAAAATGCACACTGTGTGTGCCATCTTCTGTTCCCAGTTCACACCCCATATACTGGGGTGGGAAGCTAGGAGTTGGTGACATACAGTCAGATACACTGGCTGTACACTCTATATGCTGGTTCTCTGGGTGTTAGGGATTTGCGCATGCTGGGGAATTCCTAGCAGCCTCTTAGGGCAGCTTTATGGCTACTTTGCCCTGCTCCACTGCAACATAGGGCAGCAAAAGGGTGACTTTACAACTAACCCCACCCCTATTGATGCACCTACCTGTGGTTGTTAGGAGTCTGAGTTTAGGTATCCGGGGTTGGAAAACCCACTCACCTGGCATCAAGTTGTCTGATGCCTTTAAACATCAGTCCCCTTGTTTTTCAGATATCTATTTGAAACACCACAATGCTGATAGAGATTTCAATGCCCTAATCAGGACCTCTGCAGGTGGCTATAATGGATATTTAGGCTTCTACCTGCAGATTTCAGTGCTTAACTCTAGCCGCCCAAGGCCTTTGTATTTGTCTTTCCCAAGCCTATGAGTTGCTGAGTGTTCTCAAACTCCCACTGGTGTTATTGGGAGATGAGGATGCTCTGCCCTTCAGAGAAGGCGCTCAGCAGATATAACTCATCCTCCAAAGTTAGCTACTATGATCCTCCACCTCATAGCAAAAGGTCACTGAATGGTCAGGTTTCTAGTCTCCATCACCACCTCATTCTCCAATTTACTGTCCCCCTGGTTCAGGGCCTGTGAGGATTCACCAGGCAGCAGTTGGCAGAGGAGGGGCGAAACTCAAAGGGAGTCTGGGATGTTGTTCCTTATAGTTCTCAATGGGGAGACAATGTTCATGGAACAGTTGACTATTGGAAGGAAATCAATAGAGACCCCTGTTGAAGTGACACATTCTGCTAATTCAAAAGTGACTCTATTAAGTAATATGGGTTCCCCTAATCTTGTAGTGTTTCCTGTTTTGGTGATTGTTTTCTCTACCGTATCCAGCAGCTTATCCCCGGTCCATGTTCTCATGTTGTTGTTCCCTAGTATTCTCCACTCTGTTGATGTGTATTAAGGGGCACTGGACAAATCCTGATGACTCTTCACATTTCTTTTTCAGGTGCTGGCTGTGTATCACACAAACAAGGTCATATGTCAATTATCCAGCTCCAGATTTTGTATATACTGTGTACACATTTCCTATTAAACTGTGTTTGAATTCAGAGGCCTGATTTCATTTTTCAGAGAAATTGGGGCTTCTTCAATGTCCACTGTAACCATGATGTGGGGGCTTCCTCCCTTGCCCTTTCTCCGTGGAGCTGGAAGACTTCAGCTCAGCGCCTCTTTAGGGTCTCTAATCACTCTTCCGGGATCCCCACAAAGTTAGAGTTAATCCCTGTAGTTAGTGATCGGGGGTTTGGTTCTTAGTCATATTCTCTTCTTTGTTTTTCTGGGAATTCAGTGTTGCTGATGAATTCTGGGCTGTAAGTGGAATGGACTGTGTTCTGGTGAGTTATCCTCCCTCCTGTCTAGCCTATTTCTGGGTCAGAAGGCTGTCTGTGAACTGTGTCTCTTTACTTACAGGCTTAGGCTAGGTGCCTGTAATAGTGGGTGAGGGAAGGCATCTCTGCTTTTCTAAGTCAAGTCCCTGTTTGTGTACTGCAAGACTATCCGAGAGGAACCATTGGATTCCCTAGCTTCCCCCACTGCACTACAAGGGAACGACTGTCATTGGGTATCTCTGATAGGGAATGTCCTGCTGTGCTCACTGGTCTTGTGACTTCTTCATGTCGGGGACCAGTTCATTTTGTTAATAATTCACATTGGACTAGAGCTGGGTGAAGGCTGATGGGGCAGTTCACTGCAGAGCTCACCAGTTAAACTCCACAGTTCAGAGAATCCTAGAAACGTAGGGCTGAGAGGGTCCTAGAAATATCATCCCATCCAGCACTATACTTAGACCGTCCCTGACAGCTCTTTGTCCAATGGGTTCTTTAAAACCTCCAATGACGGGGATTCCACAACCTCCCTTTGAAGCCTATTCCAGAACTTAACTACCTTTCTAGTTAGAAAGTTTTTCCTAATATCTAACCTAAATTTCCCTTGCTGCAGATTTAGCTGATTCCTACTTCTCCTGCGTCCAGTGCACATGAAGAACAGTTGATCAGGAGGAAAATTTTCTCATGGAGCTGAGATCTAGTCAAGCATAACACCACCGGTCTGTTAGCCAGCCTACCAATCTCCACAGGGCTGTGCCAGCCCTTGCTCTGCCTTGCACGGTAACACTAGTTGCACCACTGCCCACAAACCCCTCTGAAAGTGTCCCCCAGTAGCATCAGGTTACTGTCACAGGACACTCACAGAAATTACTGGGGAACAGAAGCTAAACAGCTTGATTGGTACAGCTCAGGATCGGATCTTTATAAGCTCACAGCACTGAGACATAAGTATAGTGGAATAATCCTAAATTTATTATCAAAGATTAAGATTTAAGAGGTACTAAGTCAAGATCATGGAAACAGAAGTGGTTACATATAAAATGGAAATCATAACATGCTTCTTAGAGTCTAAAATCAATTATTTCAGCAGTTTTTCACCTAAAGCAATCTCCCAGCAGCATTAACCAACATGCCTGGGATCCAGCTTTCCTGAGGAAGGAAAAGGGCTTTTTGTATGTTATTCCCAGATGTGCCCGTCACTTTGGGGGTAGGCTCATTTATCAGGGTTACTCTTCTGGGGGAGGGGTTCTGTAATTCTATCAACATGCTGTGAAAGTGGCTTGTGTGTTCATATGGAGCTCTACTCCTTCCTTCTGCAAGTCCACTCCCAATGGAGCTACCCTGCAGGACCTAGGTTCCCCAGGGCTGGGTTCCTCCAGCCCTAGAACTAGATGAACATATGCACACACACACTAGCAGAGCAAGTCTGAGAGGACCAGGTCAATCAGCACTCTCCAGCTGATCCCCTCATGCGTTCCTCTACTTAATCAGCTGGGTTGAGCAGCACTTTCAGCTCCCTCCCTCCACCCCCACACCCATGTTCCCCAAGTTTAACACATCTCTATCCCATTTCACATTACAATTGTACTGGTAGTAACCCACTTGATGAGCAAACCCCACAGTATTTTGGGGGCACTACAAGGATCTTTAGCTTAGGTACAAGAAGTGTCGCTGCAGAGTAAATGGGGGAAGCTAAAACGCAAAAGATTAAAATTCAGAGAGAGAGAGAGAAGCAACCAGCTGAACCATAGAAGTTATTTATTGAATCATAGTGATAACTACACCAGGAGGGCTAAACAAACATAACAGTTACATTTTAAAAGTGAGTACCTGAGATAGAAAAGAAAACAGAGAGAGAGAGATGGATCTCACCCACTCCATAAGGCTTGAACTGGTCGGGATTTCCAGGTGATGGTGGTAGCTCAGAGTCCTGAGTGCTGGAGACAGGCAGAGCCCTCAGCACGATCAGTCAGGAGATGGAATCCCAGTGGAACGGATGCAGAGTTTGGATTTATACATCAGAACCCTTTCTTGGGCATAGGTAGGAGGGTTTGTAGAGAAAATACAATGGTTCAAGGGAGAACACTAGATTTGTTTGTGGGTAAACTGATGACTCAAGGGTTTTCTTCTTTGCCTTTGTCCCTGTCTTTCCTGAACAGCACATACCCTTCAAACCCTTGACTCCAGCCATGCCTATTCCACCAGGTTTCTGTTATCCCTACAGTGTCTGGTTTCACTTCCTGCAGCAGGAGCTGTAGTTCCTCCATTTTGTTACCCAGCCTCCTTGCCTTGGTGTACAGGCATCTTAACTGGTGCTGCTTGGCTTCACCCACATTCCTTGCTCGTGACAGTCCTGCTGCAGAGCGTGGAACTGGCTGCACTGGCCACTGCTCTCCGGTCTCTGGAGAGGACAACACAGAACGTGACGACAGAGTCTTTGGGTGAGGGGGGACATGTGGCTCTCAGCGCCACCTGCTGGCTGCTGTGAGATATGGGGTTACACTCTGTGCCCCAAATCCATTGGAAGTTAGCGCCTATATACCACTGTGATGTGAGCCTGTGTTCAGTACGGACACAGAACAGCACTGCCCCTGCACTAGGAAATATAACCCAGCCCTGCCAGTGCCCCCAGGAGCAACAGCAATGCCCGAGAAGGGTTTAAATGTGATATTTGGCATTTCACCACTAGGGGCTGCCACGCTGAGCCAGGCACCTCCCCCCACCCACACTACTCCCCCTGCCGGGGACGCAGCATCCCCAGGGAGACACAGCCAGAATGGGGAGAGAGGATATGGGAAGGCTGATCAGTGGAACTCAGGAGGGCACCAAACTTCCTCCTTCCATAGTGCGGAAGAGCTCTGAAGCCCCTCCGGCTCCAAGCGGAGTGGGAGGGGGGTGGATCTGAGTCAGAATGGACAGATTCCCAGGGAAGTGGTTTCACAGCGAGGGGCTCTGTCATTCCTCACTCCCACCCCCCGCAGCTATCCAGACGTGGCTCGTCACAGGGAACTGCAGCCAGCACAGCCAAGTCTTCACCATGAGAGCTCCTGAGGAGACGATGGACGGGCACTGTGATACAGTCACCGGGGCAGCCACACAAGGTGCCATCCTGGGGATGGCGACACCCAGGGCCCAAACCATGGGACAGAGCGGTTCCCTGGCACCCTCCCTCCCCATGGATCCCTAGGCCAGCCCCGGCCTCTCTCTAGCCCTGGAGTGCTCCTTGCTGGCTGAGCCAGTGGTTCTCAGGCCTTGGGCCATGGAGCTGACACCTTCTTTCCTGCCTGTCCCACAGCTTGAGCCCCGAGCAGTGAGGATGTGGGGGTACAGAGGGGAGACGGCTCATGAGAGGGTCTCTGATATGAAGTGAGCCCAGAGAATGGAAAGGGCAGGGACACCCTAGTCTAGATAGACCCCCAAATGGAGATGTGGTGGACCAGAGTAACGTGGACCCTCAGCTGCCTATTCAGGGCCCCGAATCCTCACTGTGACCCCTGGGCCCCTGGCCGGCTCATTCTTTGCCATAGTGACTCCATCTCCCTAACAAGGGATCCCCTCCTCTCCCAGCAGGTTTGAGGCTGCTGCTTTTATTTCCTACTCCACCCTGGACTCCATCATCAGTGCAAGACATCTCAGCAAGGGAAATCAACCAGGTGGTGGGAAGCTGGAGAAGAGTCACCTCAACTCCAGGGTGGTGAGTGGGGCCGTCGGAGACGGGAGACCCATTCACCTCTCCAGAGCCGCAAACTTCACCCTGCGCCACAGACAGGTGCGTGGAGGGAGATCCCCTCGTTTTGCTCCATAGCTGGGGCTCTAGAGGGGTGTATAGAAGGCACCATCTCCTTCTGGGCATTTGGACAGTGCTGCCTTTCTGGCTCCTGATGGTCCTGAGAAGAGGAAGTCTCCTTATTCCTGATGCACTGGGGCTGTGTTACTGGAGGAGGTTACCAGAGGTCACACCACGACACAGGGCTCTGCAAAGTGCTCTAGGGTAAGAGCTCCGCCTAGCTCACCCCTGAGCCGGAATAACTGGAAAGCCGCTTTGTGTAGATAGTGGGGTTCAGGGAGTCAGCATGAAACTCTTTGATACGCACCCTAACCACTTCATTACCGTATGTGTGCACACAGCACTGAGCTCTGCTGGATGCTGTCGGAACTGCTCAGCTCACATTCCTTATTGTGCTATTGGCTGGCAAGGATTTATTGCCCTTTTTTCCAATAGCAGGGCCTGGGCTTTTGCAGCAGCAGGGTCTGTGTTCTCTCTGCGCTGCCACTGGGATGGCCCCAGTGGGCACTAGGGGCTGCATGGGGAGAGCCGTGCAGCTGTAGGTGAGCTCGAGTTTGCTATAGCCGTGGAATAACAGAACCGATGTTCTGTGGTCCCGTGAGGATGAGGATGATTCTGTTGTGTTTCCAGGCCAAAAAAGAGGAGGAAGAGGTTCTCTGCGTCTACTGGAAAGTAGTGGCTGAGAGCGGCAGCTGGTCTCTGGGCGGCTGCACCGCCGTGGACACGAACAGCACTCACACCACCTGCAGCTGTGACCATCTCTCCAGCTTCGCCGTCCTAATGGCTCCCACTGCAGTGACGGTATCTCATCGTGAGACTCGGATCAAAGGGCAGGACCCTGAGCTCCTCACTCAGCCGTCGGAAAAGTTCTCCCTGGAGCGACTGGAGGCTTTGCTGGGGAAAAGGCTGAGTCGGAGCTGAGGGGGCTTTGCTGGGGTCACTGGTGATTCTCCCTTTGCTGCTTTACAGGAGAGTTCCCCACTGACCATCATCACCTACATGGAACTGACCCTCTCCCTGCTGTGCCTCTTCCTCGCCATCCTCACCTTCCTCCTGTGCCGCTCCATCCGCAACGTCAGCACCTCCCTCCACCTGCAGCTCTGCATCTACCTCTTCCTGGCAGACCTGCTCTTCCTCACCCAAGTGACCCGCATCTGCAGTCAGGTACGGCCTGATTCTCCCCTGCTTTGTTCCTCCACTCGCAGCAGGGCTGGGGTGTGTGGCTTTGAACCCCTTTGTTCTCCCTAGATTCTGGGCTGTGCAGGCCCATTAGGCCTCTTCACACTGGTCTGAGTGGTCTGAGTGTCCCCAGTCCCTGGAGTTCAGCCAGTTTTATCCCTCTGTCATAGTCTACCTGTGCCTCGATTCCTCTCCTATGTGACTTGCCTATGGTCACCCAGGGACTCTGTGGCAGGGCTGGGAACAGAACCTGGATACCTTGAGTCCTGCTCCCCTCCTTTAACCACTAATTTCTGCTTACTTCCTGCATCAGCAATGTGCACGTGCAGGACTCTCCAGAAACCAAGGTACCTTCCATCTGTGGGTCGCGGAGCACTATACCTGGAGTGCTGTGCTAACAAGAATCCCGATGTGGACCCCGCCCCGCCGCCCCGGCAGGTCTCCCCCATACTCAGCATTTCTCTTCCCCACTGCAGTGTCCCGGGGCTCTCTCTCCCCCAGGTGGCGTGTGTTGTCATTGCTGGCCTCCTACACTACCTCTTCCTGGCCTGCTTCACCTGGATGTTACTGGAGGGGCTGCACCTCTTCCTCAGCGTCAGGAACCTGAAGGTCGTGATTTACACCAGTGCCAGCCAGTTCAAGAAGAGATTCATGTACCCGGTCGGCTATGGATTCCCAGTCCTGGTGGTGGCTATTTCTGCAGGTGTGAATCCTGAAGGCTACAGAACTTCCACACAGTACGTGCAGTGCCCATCCCGAAGGGGAGCTGGGATGGGGCTTCCATGTTCTTGTCCGGCTCACCCCAGGTCTGACTTGAACCTAGATTTCCCTGCTCACCCTGCCTGGGAGCTGAATGTCCCCCTGGGACCCTTCCCATCCCCAGGGACACTAAGCTGCCCCGAGCGCTGTAGTTGAGATGCCCCCTGTCAGACATCTACACTCCTCACCCCACTGATGACGTGGAAGAACAAGCCAGAAAGATCCCACTGGACTCCCAACTCCCAGGCTGGGTTTGTGGGGCTGGTGGGTAGGAAACAAATGCACCTTCTTACCGTGAGCAAATCCCTGAGCATCCCCTCTCTAAAGTGAGTGACTCCACTAAAACGGGGCGTGGTCTGTTCTAGACACCCCAGGCTAGATCCTCAGCTGGTGTAAATCAAGGCAGCTCCACTTCCTTCAGTGCAGCTAGGCCAATGTCCCTCCGCTGCATGTCTGGCCCTCCATCAATACTGCGCCCATCTGCCAGGAAGGGTCATTTGAGGAGGTGGAAAAGGAAGTGGTGGCTGAAAAGAGGAGATGCTGAGGTAGATGGGGAGGGCTGTTTGCCTGCTACCTGCAAGAGAGTCGGCCATGTCACAGGCAGGTTGAGATCCATCTTGCTTTTGAGACCCAGCTGCCCTGTGACACCTCCTCTCTGCCCCTGGGGCTGAAAAAAGGCAGTAATCCCATTAAAGTCACTTTCTTCTTCCTCCCTGTCTGTAGCTGCTGGCTCAGCCTGGAGAGAGGCTTTCATTGGAGCTTCCTGAGTCCAGTCTGTGCTATAATCCTGGTGGGTACCTCACAGAACCACAGAGCCCCATTCTCCTCTCACCTCTGTGACCCCATTGATTTCAGTGAAGGAGGGAGGGGAATGTGACCCATAAAACATAAGGAAAGACCCAGTTAGGTCCCACCTGGCTCATCGGCTGTGGTCAATCCCTGGGTGAGTCCCTGTGCTGTATCCCCAGGCCTGCAGCCGTTACTCGGGCACAGCTCCCAGGGACGTCAGCAGGAGTTTTGCCAAGTGAAGACAGAAGAGTTTGGTCTAGTTGAGTTAATGACCCAAGGAACAAGGAAGGGAGAGGGCTCCACTCTGCAGTGTTTTTTTTAGGGGAGGAAACAAATGTCCCTACATATTCCTCCCTACCCCTGGGGAAGTTGCGGGGGGGGAGGGGGGGAAATTGTTACAGTCTGAAAATGGCAAGGAGTATTCTACAGGCAGGATCTGGAATCTCTGAGCCGAATCCTGCTCTTAGTTACACCAGTGTAAACCCCAAATAACTCCTGCCTGCACTGGAGAGACTCCATATTCAACTCTGAGCAGCATCTGGCCTCTTCGATCCCATGGATCCATCTCAGCCCTGGCTGTGCTGCCAGCTCTATGCAAGGGGATGGACCGAGAGCTTCCAGGGGATATTACGGGGAGGGGATAATTCCCACAAGAAATGAGCAGTCCCCGGTTCTGCAGCGTTTGGCTCGGTCCCCTGGGATCGTTCTCTGCTTCACCTGAAGTCACCGGCCCCAGATGGGATGTTTTACAGGAAATATTTTCCACTGTTCCCACAAATAAATATAACGTTCTTTGTGCTGACCCTGTGGATCCTGAGAAACAGACTCTCCTCCCTCAATGCAGATATGTCCACTGTCAGAGACCACGGGTGAGAGGGCAACAAAACAGTCCTGGAGGGTCAGATGTCTTGGTTTGGAAGGTCCTTGGCACCGGAGGGGGTGTGGGATTGCAGGAGGGGAACAGCATATCTAGGATCCATAGGAATGAATTCCCAGTGTGTTTGCATTGACAGTAACCCTGTCCCACACAGGAAAGCCGGGGATGGCAGCTCCACCCCACTCTGCCCGGATCCTCCTGACCCAATTGCTCTCCACAGAGTTATTATAGACTCATAGACTCATAGGTCAGAAGGGACCAATATGATCATCTCGTCTGACCTCCTGCACAAAGCAGGCCACAGAACCCTAACCATCCACTTTTATAACAACCCCTAACCCATGACTGAGTTATTGAAATCCTCAAAATTGTGGTTTGAAGACCTCAAGCTGCAGAGAATCCACCAGCAAGTGACCCATGCCCCACGCTGCAGAGGAAGGCGAAAAACCTCCAGGGCCCCTGCCAATCCTCCCTGGAGGAAAATTCCTTCCCGATCCCAAATATGGCAATCAGCTAAACCGTGAGCATGTGGGCAAGACTCACCAGCCAGCACCCAGGAAAGAATTCTCTGCAGTAACTCAAATCCCATCCCATCCAACATCCCCTCACAGACCATTGAGCAGACTTATCTGCTGATAATCCAAGATCAGTTGCCCAAATTAAACTATCCCATCATATCATCCCCTCCATATACTTATCAAGCTTAGTCTTAAAGCCAGATAAGTCTTTTGCCCCCACTACTTCCCTCGGAAGGCTGTTCCAGAACTTCACTCCTCTAATGGTTAGAAACCTTCGTCTAATTTCAAGTCTAAACTTCCTAATATCCAGTTTGTACACATTTGTCCTTGTGCCTACATTAGTACTAAGCTTAAATAATTCCTCTCCCTCCCTAACGTTAATCCCCCTGATATATTTATATAGAGCAAGCATATCCCCCCGGAGCCTTCTTTTGGCCAGGCTAAACAAGCCAAGCTCTTTGAGTCTCCTTTCATAAGGCAGGATTTCCATTCCTTGGATCATCCTAGTAGCCCATCTCTGAACCTGTTCCAGTTTGAATTCATCCTTCTTAAACATGGGACACCAGAACTGCACCCAATATTCCAGGTGGGGTCTCACCAGCGCCTTATATAACGGTACTAACACCTCCTTATCCTTGCTGGAAATACCTTGCCTGATGCACCCTAAAACCGCATTTGCTTTTTTAACGGCCATATCGCATTGGCGGCTCATAGACATCCTGCTGTCAACAATTACCCCAAGGTCCTTCTCCTCCTCTGTTGCTTCCAACTGATGCGTCCCCAATGTATATCTAAAATTCTTATTATTAATCCCTGAGTGCATGACCTTGCACTTTTCACTATTATATTTCATCCTATTACTATTACTCCAGTGTACAAGGTGGTCCAGATCTTCCTGTATAGTATCCCGGTCCTTCTCTGTGTTAGCAATACCCCCCAGCTTTGTGTCATCCACAAACTTTATTAGCACATTCCCGCTCTTTGTGCCAAGGTCAGTAATAAAAAGGTGAAATAAGATTGGTCCCAAAACCGATCCTTGAGGGACTCCACTAGTAACCTCCTTCCAGCCTGACAGTTCACCATTCAGTACAACCCACTGGAGTCTCCCCTTTAACCAGTTCCTTATCCACCTTACAACTTTCATATTCATCCCCATCTTTTCCAATTTAACTAACAGTTCCCCATGTGGAACCGTGCCAAATGCCTTACTGAAATCGAGGTAAATTAGATCTACCGCATTTCCTTTGTCTAAGTAATCTGTCACCTTCTCAAAGAAGGAGATCAGGTTGGTTTGGCACGATCTACCTTTAGTAAATCCATGTTGCAATTTGTCCCAATTACCATTGACCTCAATGTCCTTAACTACTTTCTCCTTTAAAATTTTTTCCAAGACCTTACATACTACAGACGTCAAGCTAACAGGCCTAAAGTTACCCGGATCACTTTTTTTCCCTTTCTTAAAAATAGGAACTACGTTAGCAATTCTCCAGTCGTACGGTACAACCCCTGAGTTTACCGATTGATTAAAAATTCTCGCTAATGGGCTCGCAATTTCATGCGCCAGTTCCTTTAATATCCTTGGATGGAAATTGTCCGGGCCCTCCGATTTTGTCCCATTAAGCTGTTCTAGTTTGACCTCTACCTCAGATGCGGTAATATCCACCTCCATATCCTCATTCCCGTTTATCATCCCTCCATCATCCCTAAACTCCTCACTAGTCTTATTAAAGACTGATGCAAAGTACTTATTTAGATATTGGGCCATGCCTAGGTTATCCTTGACCTCCATTCCATCCTCAGTGTATAGCGGCCCCACTTCTCCTTTCTTTGTTTTCTTCTTATTTATGTGGCTGTAGAACCTTTTACTATTGGTTTTAATTCCCTTTGCAAGGTCCAGTTCTACATGGCTTTTAGCCTTCCTCACTTTATGCCTACATGTTCTGACCTCACTAAGGTAGCTTCCCTTGCTAATCCCGCCTTTCTTCCACTCCCTGTAAACTTTCTGCTTTTTCCTAATCCCCTCTCTGAGATGCTTGCTGATCCAGCTTGGTCTACAACTCCTGCCCATGGTTTTTTTCCCCTTTCTCGGGATGCAGGCTTCCGACAGTTTCTGCAGCTTTGACTTAAAGTAATTCCAGGCCTCCTCCGCATTTAGATCCACAAGTTCCTCCGTCCAATCCACTTCCCTAACTAATTTCCTTAACTCTTTAAAATTAGCCCTCGAGAAGTCAAAAACCCTAATCCCAGATCTACGTTTGTTTATCCTTCCATCTCGTTTGAACTGAATCAGGTCATGATCACTCGAACCAAGGTTGTCCCCTACCACCACTTCTTCTACAAGGTCCTCACTGCTCACCAAAACCAAATCTAAAATGGCATCCCCTCTTGTCGGTACATCAACTACTTAGTGAAGAAATCCATCTGCTATCACATCCAGAAAAATCTGACCCCTATTATTCTTGCAAGCACTTGTCCTCCACTCTATATCTGGGAAGTTGAAGTCTCTCATGATCACACATTTCCCCTTAGTGTTTACCTCATTAAAGACATTAAAGAGGTCTCTATCCATATCCAAATCAGATCCCGGTGGTCTGTAGCACACCCCAAGCACTATCTCAGGGGAGGCTCTAGTAGCTTTTTTACCCAGTGTGATTTTTGCCCAGACAGACTCTGTCTTATCCATTCCATCACTTCTTATTTCATTACAGTTAACCTCATCATTGATGTACAATGCTACTCCACCACCTTTGCCTTTCTTCCTGTCTTTTCTAAACAGCATATAGCCTTCAATACCTGTACTCCAGTCATGAGTACTATTCCACCAGGTTTCTGTTATCCCTATAATATCCGGTTTCACTTTCTGCACCAGTAGCTCCAGTTCCTCCATCTTGTTACCTAGGCTCCTCCCATTAGTGTACAGACATTTTAATTTTTGGCATTTGGCGTCAGTGAAATTCTTTACCCCATTGTGCACAGACATTCTACCACTAGCATCACCTGTTAGTCTAGCTTCTACACTGCTTTTCCTCCTTGGGTCAATTCATCGGTCCACAAGCGTATCCCCTCTCACTTTGTTTACTTCCCACTCCAGGTTAAATTCTGGCGTGGAGATCTCCTGGACATCTCCCAACCATCTCCCCCAACTTCCTAGTTTAAAGCTCTCTTAATGAGGTTGGCAAGCCTCCATCCTAGAAGTCTATTTCCCTCCTTACTTAGGTGAAGTCCATCCCGAGAGAAGTCGTCTGTCCGTAAATGCTTCCCAATGACCGTACATCCCAAATCCCTCCTTATAGCACCACTGCCTGAGCCATCTGTTAATTGTCATAATCTTGTCACTCCTTCGTTGCCCTTCTCTAGGAACCGGCAGAATCCCACTGAAGATCACCTGAGCCTCGATTTCCTTGAAAGTCTTCCACAGTCTGGCATAGTCCTCCTTGATACAGTCCAGTGAGTAACTAGCCGTATCATTCGTTCCCACATGAAGGACAATCAACGGATTCTTTCTCACTCCCGCTAGGATTCTTTTCAGCCTCAGGTCCACATCCTGTATCTTAGCACCTGGCAGACAGCACACCCTTCTGTTGTCCCGATCAGCTCTAGTTACAGGCCTGTCCATTCTTCTCAGTAAGGAGTCTCCAAACACGTAGACCTGCCTTTTTCTGGTGACAGTGTGATTCTCCAGTCTATCCCCTGCACCTGCTGCCCGCAAGTCCTCTCGATTTGTATTCGCCCTTGCAATCCTCCTGGGGCTCATACTTGGTGTTGCCTCCATTGACTCCTCCCCTCCTTCTGCAGGACTAGCTGCTTGTCTATTTTCCTTGCCCTCTCTCCTTCAGCGAGCACCTGCTGTGCTCCATCTTCATTTTCCAACTCAGCAAACCTGTTCCTGAGTTCTATTTCTCCGTCGCTGGCAAGTCTTTTCCTCTGCCTGGTTCTCCTAGTCACATGCTTCCACTGTCCACTTTCCTCACCCAGCAGTCCCTTCTCAGAATTCTTTGGTCCTGCTTCCATCTGCACGTCTGAGCTTATCCCCTGTGCCTCATCAAGTCTGTGTTCCATCATCTGCTCAAACCCCCTTCTAAACTCAGCCAGAGTTTCCACCTGCATCTCCAGTCCTCTTATCTTTTCTTCCAGCAGCTCTATCAAGCGGCACTTCATGCAGACAAAACTCCTTTCAGGTGCCCCCTCCAGGACCATGTACATGCCACAGTTTCCACATCCGGTCATCCTCAGTGTGTATCTCACTGCTGCCTCTGTCTCACTCATGGCCTTCCAACTCTGTGCCTGGCAGTCCATGCCACACACTGCACCACAGGCCCCCAACAAGCACTGGGCTGCTGGCTGACCCCTGCCCCCTCCCTTATCGGGCTTGTTCTTTTCTCCGCCTTAGTCTCCCCTGCAACTTCCTCCAACAGAACTCCCACTGAAACTCCCCTGTTAGCAGCTCTGTTTGCTGGCTCCTGTGCCACTGCAGCTGTCTGTGCCACTGCCTGAGTGCCTGGCTACTTATATAAGCACCCTAATCAGGTAAGCCCTGCCCACAACTCAGGGCTCAGCCTCTCTCCCAGCACAGGGCCGCTAGCAGCCTTCACACACACTCACTCCACAATACAATCCACAAACTACAAAAACCTGCTCCTCCAACAGAACTCCCACTGAAACTCCCCTGTTAGCAGCTCTGTTTGCTGGCTCCTGTGCCGCTGCCGCTGTCTGTGCCTCTGCCTGAGTGCCTGGCTACTTATATAGGACCCCTAATGAGGTTTCTGAGAAAGTGAAGTGATGTCCAGGATAGGGAGACAGACAGATAGATGGGTGTGAAAGGTGACTGATGAATAGACAGAGAAGGTTTTATGGGAACTCTCAGAAAGAGATAGGTAGATAGGTAGACAGATGTGCAAGGAACTCAACAGACATTTATAGATGCCTAAGTAAAAAGATGGAGGGATGTGAAAGGGATTTGGTAGAGGGAGAGATAAAAAGACAGAGAGACTGTAGAAGAGTCTTGATATAGGGATAAATTTAAGAGCTTAGAAGGGAGCATAAATGGCTTATTAGAGAGAGAGAGGTGAGGGGTGATAGGCAGATCTCCTTTGTCTTTCATCAGTTTCTCTAGTGATAAATCCTTGTCACATTCTGAAGTTCTTAGTCAGGCAAAGCTCCAGTGAGTCAAGACACTGACCAAGAAGAATGATTGAAGGTCTGCCCTGTGACTGGTCTCACTCTCCTTTAATCCTCAGCATGAAGCAGCGACCTGTCCATCGACGGTGACAGGTCTGCTCTCAGAGTCATGCTTGTCCTCTCGGTTCTAGGAGAGAGAACTGCATGTTGCTGTTGGGATGGGTTTCTCTCCTGCTGCTCAGCATGCCAGTCTGCATGACAGAAATCCTTAATGTCTCCTGCTCTGTATTCTCGCATCCTTTATTGGTGAAAGCAGCCTCCCTCGGGCCACCTCTGCTACTGGGAGCTCCTTTGTGCCTCCTGCTGGGGATCACTTAGCAGGGAAAGTATTAACACTCTGCTGTTTTGTTGAACAGTGTAACACCAAAGCTGATGCCTCTGGCATTCCCATCCCAAAGAAAGTTTTTCTGTTCCCCCATTTGCTCTGTATGTGGCAAGAACTGAAGAGGATAGAGAATAAGTTCCCATTCCTTTAATAGTAATATCTAGTTCTAACAGGCTGTTTTCAATCCATGGATCTCAAAGCACACTTCACTGCATGGCCAGTATATTTATCCCCAATTGAATGATGAGGAAACTGAGGCACAGAGAATGGAAACAATTTCCAAAAAGCACCTATGCTGCTGGGAGCTCCGTTGTGCTTCCTGCTGGGGATCACTTAGAATTACCTTCACAGGGAAGGTATTAACGTGCTGTTTTTTAGAACAGTGTAACACCAAAGCTGATGCCTCTGGCGTTCTCATCCCAAAGGAAATTTTTCTTTTCCCCCATGTGCTCTGTGTGTGTCTAAACTCAAGAGATTGGGGAATAAGTTTCCATGCCTTTAACAGTAACATCTAGTTCAAACAGGCCATTTTCAATCCCTGAATCTCAAAGCACACTACACTGTATGGCCAGTATATTTATCTCCAATTGACTGATGAGGAAACTGAGGCACAGAGAATGGAATCAATTTCTAAAGAGTCCTGAAACAGCCACTGTCATAGCTGGAAATAGCCCCCAGGCTTCCTCCACCAATATATTGTCCCCAGCTGCTGGGCCGCACAGATTGAGAGCTTTTGTCTATTGCCATTCAAAGATTTCAGTGTGTATCTGAGGGATTTGTATTGCTGCCCATCACTGTCGTATCTGGGTAAGTTCAACATCAAATCAATAAGCCTAGTAAAGTCCCTTGTAGATTTAATGGAGTCTCTGTCTCATGTTATTTTTTGGTGTGAAAACAAAACCCTCTGCTTTGGGTTGAAATTTTTCATTTTTGATTTTTTAGATTGTATTCATTCCTTTCCCCCTGAGTTGGGATTTGGTTTTGGGTTTGGGGATAGAAGTGGGAGTGATTTTATATTGCCCCAGCAGAAATCACCAAAAGCACAAGGGCTGTGATTATTTGATGCTGGTGACTTCTTAAGGACTCAAATAGAGACTGGGGGCCCCATTGTTCTCAGTGCTCCACACATACAGAAAATGTGTCTGGCCCTGTCCAAAAAGCTTGCACTTGACATAGACAAAGGGGAGTGGGAAGAGACAGGTACAATGGTTTGTCCAAGACTCCACTTCAGGTCAGAACAGCAAACAGAATCCAGATCTCTTGATTCACTGTTCAGTGCCTTATCCACTAGAGGACTGTGTAAGATTCAAGACATTTAAAAAGTCTTCAAAACTCAGGCATTGGAGTCCAGCACTTGTGAACCCCAGGTTATGTGTGCTAATCTCATTGAAGTTTCTTGCCTTTTTTCTGGAAAGCCTTGTGCCCTCACTGGGAGTTGAAATATCCAAGAACTGTGGTTGGGGGAGTGAAAGAAGTGTAGGTAATCAAACACTGGAAACATTTACCAAGGATCATGATGGTTTCTCTATCATTAGAAATTTGTAAATTAGGATTGAATGAAAAAACCTTATGTAGGAATTCTTTGAGGGACTATGCCTACACTATAAACTTTGGTCGATTCAAGTTACTTTCGTATAATCCTTTACAGACACTATGTTGCTTGTGTGCATTCATGCTTGACTCTTTGCATATACACCAGGATTGCTTGTGTTAATCCACAATCAATCCACTCCTGGTGTATCATGAGTAGGTATCCTGGTGGTGAACTCACCATCATCAGTCTCTTTTGGGAAGTTTTGGCAAAACATTATGGGTCAGAAATGAGTCAGGCAAGGGTGACTGGGAGAAAGAGTCAACTTCCCACTATGCAATTTCTCCATCCCATAATGTCCTCCATTTCCCATCATTTTCACACCTTTCTTAAAAATAAAACAATCCCACATGACCTTTCTCTCTCTTTGACATCTCTGACTGAAGCGTGGAAACTGCACAGCTCTGCACTATTGTCATAACTGTTGCAAATGGAGGATGCATGTGTGATGGGTTGGATCATAGAAACTACTTTGGGACTGCCCCCTGATGTGCTTAGATTACCTCTGAGCCTGTTTTCCCTGGCAGCTTGGGACTTCAGTGTCCTGCCTGTTTTGAGCCAGACACACTAGCCTGCTACAAGCACAGACCCAGGTCTGAACTACGTCTCCCAAAAGCTGCAGGCTTAAGTGAAAACAGCTTAAGAAGTTCTTCTGTCTCCAGCACTCAGATACCAAACTCCCAATGGGAACCAAACCCCAAATAAATCTATTTTACCCTGTATAAAGCTTATACAGGGTAAACTCAAAAATTGTTCACCCTCTATAACACTGATAGAGACATTTGCACAGTCGTTTCTCTCCCTCAACCAGGTATTAATACATACTCTGGATTAATTTTAATAAGTAAAAATGATTTCATTAAATACAAAAAGTAGGATTTAAATGGTTCCAAGTGTAAGCAGAGTCAGAATGAGCTGTATCCTGACATCTGGTGATGAGCTGTGGAAAAGGACTTTGGGGGCTGATCTCGTTTGCATGGGCACACCCACTCCACCTAGAATGATGGGACTGCTTGCCCAAATGATCACTTTGGCTGCTGTGGGATCCCCAGTCTCTTTGTTATTAGGGCAGATGTAATAAAGTGTTGTTATCCTGGTTATGTGAATCAAGGACAGTAGAACTGTACTTGGCACTGTATGATGAAGGGACTCTCCTTCAACTAAGTAGCAATTGCTGGGCAAGGGACATGGGTTCCAAAGGACAGGGAATTGAGAGACGGAGAGAGGGGTTGGGGGAAGGTATGTGTACCTGGTAGTGTATGCTCTCTCTGAGGATCCTAAGCACCACTTTATCCCCTTTTTCGAAGTGGGTATTCACCCATGAAAGCTCATGCTCCTAAACGTCTGTTAGTCTATAAGGTGCCACAGGATTCTCTGCTGCTTCTACAGATCCAGACTAACACGGCTACCTCTCTGATACTTGACACCATGCAAGGAACTGCATTTCGCCATATGGAGTGGAAACCCATCAGCCTCATGAAGAAACTTGCACAAATACAGACAGATATCATCTTCCTTTCCAAATGCAAACGGATGGACATCATACCAAATGGACTAAAGGTAAAAAATCCACTGCTATCTACATACTACACAGGCCACAGTGAGAGATTATGCCATACTCTATCAAAGAAACTGAGGAACCATCTGATCAGCATCCTATACAGCAAACAGGAAAACATCAAAAAAGAGCTCTCCAACCTGGAGACTTTCATTAATAACCAAACTCCCATAAAAATAGGCTTCACTAAAATAAGACAGGAGATCTACATTACTCACTTCACCTCTCTACAAAGGAAAAAGGACTGTAAGCTGTCTAAACTCCTACCTGCCACATGGGGCCACAACCGTGGTACCCCTAACCCACCCAGCAATATCGTCAATCTATCCAACTACACACTCAGCCCTGAAGAAAAGTCTGTTCTATATCGGGGACTCTCTTTTTGCCCTGCCATCCCCACCAACATGATACAGTTCTGTAGCGATCTGGAAGCCCACTTTCGCCATCTGCGACTCAAAGAATACTTCCAGGACAACACTGAAGAGTGCACTGATACACAGGTACCCTCCCACCAACAGCATAAGAAGAAGAACTCCACATGGACTCCTCCTGAGGGTCGAAATGACAATCTGGACCTCTACACTGAATGCTTCTGCTGACGTGCACAGGCAGAAATCGTGGAAAAACAACATCGCTTGCCTCATAACCTCAGTTGTGCAGAATCCAATGCCATCCACAGCCTCAGAAACCACCCTGATATTATCATCAAAGAGGCTGATAAAGGAGGTGCTGTTGTCATCATGAACAGGTCTGACTACCAAAAGGAGGCTGCCAGACAACTCTCAAATACCAAATTCTACAGGCCACTTCCCTCAGATCCCACTGAGGAATACACTAAGAAACTGCACCATCTACTCAGGACACTCCCTACACTAATATCAGA
The DNA here is from genome assembly GCA_026122505.1 of Aldabrachelys gigantea. Classification (NCBI taxonomy): domain Eukaryota; kingdom Metazoa; phylum Chordata; order Testudines; family Testudinidae; genus Aldabrachelys; species Aldabrachelys gigantea. Next base: position 48,459,946 of record CM047492.1, read on the forward strand.
ACAAATCAACATACCCTCAGAGCCCCGACCAGGGTCATTCTATCTACTACCCAAGATCCACAAACCCAGAAATCCTGGATGCCCCATCATCTCGGGCATTGGGACTATCACTGAAGGACTGTCTGGATATGGGGACTCCCTGCTCAGACACTATGCCACCAGCATTTCCAGCTATCTCCGTGACACAACTGAATTCCTGAGGAAACTACAATGCATTGGTCACCTCCCAGAAAACACCATCCTAGCCACCATGGATGTAGAGGCTCTCTACACTAACATCCCACACACAGATGGAATACAAGCTGTCAGGAACAGTATCCCTGATGATGCCACAGCACAACTGGCTGTTGAGCTCTGTGCCTTTATACTCACACACAACTATTTCAAATTTGATGACAATATATATCTCCAGATCAGTTGCACTGCTATGGGCATGGCCCCACAATATGCCAATATTTTTATGGCTGACCTGGAACAATGCTTCCTCAGCTCTCGTCCACTCACGCGCCTTCTCTACCTACGCTACATTGATGACACCTTCATCATCTGGACCCATGGGAAAGAGAGTCTGGAAAAATTCCACCACGATTTCAACAGCTTTCAACCGCTGTCGCGTTGCTAGAATGTAGATGCTGTATGCCACCTCCCCAAGCAGTGGTAGCTGTGCTGTCAGAAGAGCTTCTCCTGCTGACATAGTGTTGTCCACACTGGTGCTTAGGCCTGGGCGGTACATGAATTGCCCATCTGGGGAGGCTAACCCCCTGCCCAGCTCCTTCCACCTAGGCCCTCCACTACCCCACCCCTCCCACTCTTGCTCCCAGGGGCCAGAGGAGCTCGAAGCCACCCACCACAGCTGGAGAGATCCAGCCCGCCCACCCAAGCTACCCGAAGCCCCAGCCAACCTGCCCACGTGAGCCACCTCCAGTGCCTGCCCACCCAAGCTGTCCTGAGCCCCGGCCACCTGGAGGCTCTGAACACCGCTGTGGCTCATGCCCGGCTGGAAGCATTAGCACAGGGTTTAGAGAGTCTTATCCTCCCTCAGCCCCACTTACGTGCCCCCCATGTACATAGGTCGGTGTAACTTATGATGCTCAGGGGGGTGCATTAATCACATCCTGAGTGACATAAATTATACCGAAGTAAGCAGTAGTGCATGCAAGCCCCAAGTCACCCAATGACAGACTAGGGCAGTAATCACTGGAGTATCCTTCCTCTTAAAAACTGAGATGGAGCAATATATGGCCAGGCAATGTTTGTTACACAGGTGCCCCTGCTTCCTAATCTGTAAGGATTTCCAGGTGCTGTTCAAGGCAGTGCCAATTTACTAGGTGCCCTATAGAAATGATGTGTGTTTATGTTCTACAGAAAGGTAAATCCCAAATTCTCTTTCCTAAAACAAACAGGCGTGAGAATAGCCAAGGGAAGGTTTCTAAAATATGAGTATAGCGAAGGGGGACAATTCAGAGGCAAGTTACAAATATCTCAGGGTGGAGCCCCTGGTCCTGGTGCAAGTAGGTTTTAGTCCTAATTGGCTTTGACGAGTCTTTTAAATAAATGCCGGTGGTTTTCAAAATGCTATCTATATTGGTGACTCTTCATATGGGAATTACACCAATGTTAATTAAGATGTTTACTATTAAAAAGCTAATGAGAAACTAGGAAATAATTAATTATGGTAGCAGAAATACAGATACGCAAAAGGCAGACTTAAGGTTAGTTAATCAAGGGGCATGATTAGAACTGATTACATGAAGGGTAGGAGTCTAATTTTACATTAGACATGCCCATTGTCCTTCAAGATATGGTGAGAGAAAGCATCACGCCAGAATGGTGTCATTTCTTCTTAGAATGTGAGTATAAAATCCAGCGTGTGACTATATTGCAATGCCTGCTCATTTTTACTAATGAGTTTATTTAATTGTTTCACTCATTGTGCCATTCCCTGTGCTCCAGTAAACTCAATTATCCATCACTGCTCTGGAGGCTCAAACCTTAAAGAATTCAGGCTGGTTTTATTGCTTATCATTGAACTACTACCTGGGAATAGATAAATCTAAGGTTACAACACCCGATTCCTACACGGTGCTCAGTACCTCCAAAGAAATGATGCATGCCCTCAACTACCTCTGGAAGCCAGAGAAGATACTCAGGGACAGACTTGTGTCATCTCCCAAGATTGGGCTAAAGAGGTGCATAGGAATAAGCCCCACAAGCAAGTCTGCAGAGGCGGCTGAGAAACTGAGGTAGAAAGTTCCCTGAGAATGAGATGAGACGTTAGGGAGAGAGAGACGGGCAGAGAGCAGGAGAGTGAAGGACATGTAGCCAGGGATGTGTAAGATGACGGATGGACAGGCAGAGAGGTGTTTACAGGGTATATAGATGTTTAAGGGGATAGAGACAGAGAAAGGTGTGAGAGGTAGATAGAAGGATTATAAGGGATTTGGGGGGGGGATTGTTTAAGATGTTCAATAGAGGGATAAATAGATGTGTAAGGGTATAGCTAGAGAAATAAATGGCTGTGTAAAGGACTTGATAAAGAGATAGATAGGTAGGTGTGTGTGTGGATAGACAGATCTCTTTCAAGTTTCATCAGTTTCCCAAAAAGTACATCAGGGTGAGATGCTAAAGTCCTCACTCAGGCAAAGCTCCCAGGGAGCGAAGACACTGCCCAAGAGGACTGTCTTTCAGATCTATAGTTGTGTCCAAGGAAGATACTGGAGGATTGCCCTGAGACTGGTGAAACTCACCTTTAACCCTCAGCAGCAAGCAACGACTTCTCCATCAACCATGACCGGGTCTGGTCTTCCTGTTAGACTTGCCCCCTCAGTTCCTCCGGAGACTCTTAGCTGTTGCTGTTGGGTTGGTTCTCTCCTGTGACCAGCATGATTCTTTGCATCACACAAACTGTTATATGATTCCTGCCCTAGATTCTTACAGGGTTTATAAGGTACAGCAGCCTCTTCTAGCCCTTCCTGCTGCTGGGATCTCCCTTGAGCCCTGCTACCGGTGAGCACTTAGAGTTACCTTCACAAGGCAATTAACACTGTGGTGTTTGTTAGAAGGGTGTAACACCAAAGCCAATGTCAACGGCATTCAAATCTCAAAGGAAATCTGGCTTTTCCCACATGTGCTATGCATGTGTCAAGAGCCCAAAAAAATGGGAAATAAGTTGCCATGTCTTTAATGATAATGACTGAGAACTCAAACAATGGAGGGTAACAGACCACAAATCCCATTGATGGTTGAACTTGCTGATATTTGGACAAAAAAAGTGCTTATCCATACTTACAGCACTTCCCTTTGCTTCATTCACACTGACCCCACAGACAATGTAGGTTTCAGAGTGAAAACCATGGAATCCGGTTATATAGATTCTTTATTCTCTTCTTTTGTATTACAGCCCCCTTGGTGTCAATATTCATTGCTGGACAAAGTCCTAGAAGTGGTGTAGTGGTAAAAAAAGAAGTGAGTAAACTAATTTAAACTAAACTCCATATACCCTTAATAAGAAGTGGGTGAACAGAGTTTATGCATCTTTACCCTGGACAACACCATTGGTTTATTTAGTTAAATGTGGTATTACTCATTAATATGCATGTATTATAAATCCATGAACTTATAATTCAGTGTGTTGATATTAAAATTATTTAATTACAAGAATATTAAAAGGAGACAGATAAATAATACAACATTTAGATATGGTCACAATATTTCATTTGAAATTTTATATTCAATGAAAAATTGCATTTTTTAAAAAACAAAACCATTTGTGAATTTGTTCCTGTTTTCTTTCCTTTACAATAACGAAGACAAACAACTAAAAACTCTGAAAATTTTTGTTTCTTGCAAATAAAATATTGATTAGTTTGAGGTTTTCCTCCTTTCTGGCTAATGATTTCCTTCTTCCTTACCCATTGTTCCAATGGGAAAATGGAAAAAAAAGATAAATAAAGAGACAGAAATGAAAATGGACATTTTTGAGGGGAAAAAAGGGATTTTGGTTTTTGGCATTTCTTATTGAAAATATTTACCATTTTCTAACCACTCTCTGGAAGGGGACAGAGCAGAAATGAAGCATTCCAGGTTAAGCGTTACAGTGAGCATAGCTATTCTAAAAGTTACAACTGTTTTGTTTTTTAAGATACATTTGATCATATGTGCCCCATTTTCATTACACAAGATCTGTGCCAAAGTCTATTGAAATCAGTTGAAGACTCCTAGGCTGTGATTTTCAAATGAGGGGATTAGGTGAGACTGATTAGAATTGGGCACATGATTTTTTTAGGCCATTTAACAATATCCCCACCAAGCCAGTGTTTTATTCTACATAATCACATTTCTACACATGGCATATGGTTTTGCAAATAATAGAGCCAGTTTCTATTACCATTGCCCATACTGTGAAATAACTTACTATGCCAAGAGGCTCATCAATCTGAATGGTATCCCTTCAGGAATAAGGCTCTGATTATCACACTACATTGTGGAACCTTGAACCCATGGGATGTAGCTAGTGGACTGGGATTAAGGTAACACTCAGGAGGAGCAGTGGTAAAAAACTTCCCCATACTAACTCCACAGCCAAAGTTGCTGTCAGAGGCCAGAGTTAGAAGTGTCCTAAACAGTACCATGGCTAATAAATCCCGACTGATTTATTCCAATGCATTAAAACATGTGATACCTAGAACAAACTTTTCTCAGGGCCTCCTTGACCTCTCTGTTTCTCAGGCTGTAGATGAGGGGTTTGTCAGGGGAGTTAGAATGGCGAGAAGACAGAGAACACTTTGTTCAGGTCTCTCAGTGTGTCGGTGTCTGGTAACATATAGACAATGATTATAGTCCCATAGAAAATTGTCACCACAATGAGGTGGGAGGAACAGGTGGAAAATGCCTTTTGCCTCCCAGCAGTGGAAGAGATTCTCAGAATGGTGTTGATGATACAAACATAGGGTGTCACGGTTAATAGAAATTCAGACAGTGCATCTATGGAGGTGAGGATGAAACTCACCCGCATGATGAGGATGGTGTCATCACAGGAACGTTTTATGACCGGGATGAGATCACAAAAAAAATGATCAATTTCCTTAGGGCTGCAGAACATTAACTGTGACATCAAACATACTATGGTGGTACTGGCCACAAATGAACTTATCCAAGATCCGGTTGCTACCTGTGTACAGAACCTGCCATTCACTAAGGCTGCATAGTGCAGGGGATTGTATATCGCTAAGTACCGATCGTAGGACATTACAGCTAGCAGGTAACACTCAGTGGTCACTAGGAAACCAAACTAATAATACTGCACAATACGGCTTGTAACCGTAATGGTGCTGTCCCCAGTCGACAGACTGGCCAGCAGCCTAGGCAGGATGGTAGAAGTGTAGCAGGTCTCCAAGAAGGAGAAGTTCCCCAGGAGGAAGTACATGGGGGTACGAAGATGCTGATCAGCCACAACAAAGACAGTGATGAGGATGTTCCCAGCCATGGTCACAACATAGATCATTAGAAATAGCAGGAAGAGGAAATTTTGCAGTTCAGTAAGACTCCCAAATGCTAGGAGGATGAATTCTATGATGGAGGTCTGATTTTCACCTTCTTCTTTCTTCATCACATATACCTAGGAAGGGAGAAGAACAACAAACAGTTGAAGAATTCACTCTCATCTTATTACATTAATAAAGTGTGCATAATACCCACTGATGTGGTGTATGATATGCACAACTTGTATATATTGGCTAACACCTCTGTTGGGGCCTAATTCTACTGAAGTCAATGGAAAGGCACCTGTTCAGTGATCATGGGAGAGATTTTCCAAGGAATCAAAGGGAGTTAGGGCCAGATTTGCGGGAGAAGTTGTGGCAGAAGTTGGATATTGTGATTATCTTACAGCTCCGATCGACCTCTCCGTGCGTCACTTGATGCTACCCATCAAATTCATAACAGCAATGGAAATGAATGAAGTTACCTGGACATCTAGGATCTAACACAGAAATCACCAACTAACATCCTCAATTATCTCTGTGAGACTCAGGATCTAGAGCTGAATTTCACATCCTAGGTCAGTCATTATTTATTAGTGGATCTGCAGCCATATGAAAATCACAGCACCCAATTATAACACCAGTTGGCAGGCTCAGAAGACATGTTAAGGGAAGGCAGTAATGGTGCGGGTGCTGTCATCTGAGTTCTCACCTAGAGAAATGACCTCCTCTGATCAGTTTTGAAGCACATTGTTGGATGGGACAATCTGGGGGGTGTGTGTGTGTGAGAAAGAGAGAGAGAGAGTGCTTATATTTTCACTGCTCTCTCCAATTATCTGTCAATCTAACCATCCACCTAATTATCCATCCTGTTACCTATCTGTCCATCAAGATATCTCTCCATTTTTCCTCCCCCTGCACTTTATCCATCCAATTATCTATCCACGTGCATTTCTAATTGCCCATCTACACTTCTGTCAATCTGCCATGTCATCTGTTCATCTGTCTAATCATCTCTCTGTCCACTTGTCTAATGGTGTTTACATTCACCGGCTTCTGTCTCTCTATCTGCTGCTAATTGGTCCATCCCTGTGGGAAATGGACTTCAGTGATCAGGGGCTGCTGACATTTCCTTATTGGTTTTTAAGGCCCTGGCTGGCATCATTTAGTTGGGATTGGTCCTGCTTTGAGCAGGGGGTTGGACTAGATGACCTCCTGAGGTCCCCTCCACTCCTAATCTCCTATGATTCTATGACATTTCTCAGTGATGGACACTAACGGTAATTAAAAAATATCTATCATGATTAACTAAAGGATGTTCATCCTGACTCTGTGTGCAGCTAATTTCACAGGCAAAGCGGGTGGGAATTGAACCTGACAATGGGCTTGCAGTAAGACTGTGACACTCTGCTAAGGGCATCAATGGCAAGGGGATAGACTGTAGCAGAAGGTATCTCAGTCCCTGGTGGCTGTCCAGACAACTGGCAATGAACAGTCTGTCCATAGGCTGTAAAGTGCTTGTCTGTAAGGATGGAGCTGTTTCTATAGGTCTGAAAGCAGATCTGCAGTGACAGATCCCCAGCATGAAGGAATCCTGAGCAGTGTCATCTGAAACATGTTAATTTCTTTGACTCTTGCTTAGGATAAAAATAATAGTTAAAAAAAAAAAAACAGCTTCATTATGTGCTCATTTGTAACACAGCTACTAAAGAGAAATCTCTCCAACTAGGCAGCAGCTCTATAGGGATTTACAGGAGGACACACAAGTTGTTATAACTCCTCATGTCTCAATCAGCACTCTGAGAAATGTTTTGCTTAACTGAGACCTGGGCACTGCCTAGAGATCTGACAAACGTCTCAAAGAATTAAGGGCCAGTGCCAGAAACAAAGTTACTTTTCATGTTAATGGGTCCCATGGAGGATATTAGAATGGAAACACTGATGGAAAATGTAGGTTGCGGCAGCAGTCCCATTGGGGCTAATTAGAAAGGAAAGTCAGAGCTGCTGATTAATGTTAGACAAAGGAAGGGGAAGGTTTGTTCCTATGGCAAGAAGCCCCCTGATGTGTAAAGTGAAAGGGGTCAAGCCAGTTTGACCAGCTCCTGTGAAGGGTGATCCCTTCATTCATAATTTCCACCAAAGTCTCACCTACCTAGGGGATGTAGTGGGTCGGTGTGTGGATTGCAGTGAAACTGACATGTAAACAAACCAGAGATTCCCACTGGGTTAGCTGAGGCATCAGGGCCCAGGTACCGTGAGTGAAAGGCAATTCCAGCTGTCTAGGCTTCAGTGACAGATCAGCCAATGTACTTGGACTGTAACAGGCTTTGCTGTCCTACCCACACCCCCCAGCTCTGCCAGTGCCCCTGAGTCCTGACACATAGCCCTCTGCTTTCCCAGTCCTTGGTTGCCTTCACAGCTGTGCTGATGTATCTCAGTCCTGTCATGTAACACCTCTACTATTCCTGGCTCCAAGCCACTTCCCAGCACTGCCAATAATCATAATCATGAGTTACAACTCTTCTTTCCTGGCTGACCTGCCCCAAACACAACACTGACAAATAGTCACATTTAGCCCTGCCCCTCTCACTCCCTTCCCCATACAGAGCTCTCTCAATGCAGCAGAGCTGTGACTTGCAGCTCTGCGCACCCCAGTATTCCAGTCCTTGGTGTGCATGCACACGGTCCTGTTGGCACATGAGTCTGCAGCACTGGCCAAGGAGAGTACTAGGGTGACCAGACATCAAATGTGAAAAATCGGGACAGGGGATGGGGGGTAATAGGAGCCTATATGTAAGCCTTCTGCCCCTCTGAGTTGGCAGCAAGAAGGGCCGGGTTCAGAATCCAGGGGTTCCGTTTCAATAAAACAATGCAAAACCGGCTTGAGCCCCCACCCAGTGCCCTGGGACAATTACACACCACCCCTCCCCCGGGTGCCTCTAGGAGGCAATACTTCTCCATTCGCAAGCACGGAGTCTGAGTGTAGCAAAATCCTTTTAATAAAGGAGGGAAGCAATGTGACATCACATTGGAGAAACACCACAAACAGGATTATAACACAATCCATAAGCAAAAACCCACCTCCAAGTACGTTTGGCAATGTCCTTTTCCCCTTAGGGTCTTAAGTCCAATCACCCCAAAGTCCAACAACCCGAAAGTCTCTGGTCAGTGCAACCCCAGAGTTCAAAAGTATATCTGTAGAGTTTTACCACCCCCAGCCTGGGTGGAAATGGGGGGAAGGGCCCATAGAGGGTGTTAAAGGGCACCTTATGTGGGCCAGGGCCAACTGCTCCGTCTCTCCGTGGAGTTCTGCTGCAGCCTTCACCATGACCAGCTCCACTACATCAGCTGTGCCGCTCCTCCAGCCAACCCGTGAGCCCCTCCAGCCGTCCCCGCAAACCGCTCCACTCCACTCACTGTTCCATGGTCTTTTCCAACATGCTGCAAACTGCTCTGCTCTGCCAGCAGCATTAGCGACAGGTCTTCAGGCTCCCCCACTAGTTAACACAGCACTCAGTGATCTCAGCTCAGCTTTTTTAGTGATTTCAGCTCTTAGTGATTTCAGTTTGTAGTAGGGGAGCCGTGGTGCTGGTGCACCATTGGCCCAGCGTGAATTCAGCTCAGCAGCCTCTAGATGGACTCAACAGTGGAGAGAGGAGGATGTGTAATTGGTGTTCCAGGTCCTCAAAAGGGGCCCATAGCATCAGGTACACACACCAGTCCCCAGCCTCTCTCAGTTCACTGGGTTTTGGAACTCATGTCCCTTGTCTAGCAAGTACTACTTAATTGAGGTTGAGTCATCTCCATCATAAAGCAGTCTCATAGCTCTTCATTCACATAATCAGGGAGACAATACTTTATTCCTCCTGCCCCAATAATAAAGAAACTGGGGATCCCAGAGCTGTCAAAATAACCATCTCAGGCTGCCATGGGCTATGCTAGGTGGGGTGGGTGTGCCAATGCAAATATCTGAAATTCCTTTCCACACTCCCTGAAATTCTTTCCACACTCCCCATAATTCACCACCAGATGTCAGGGTACAGCTCATCCTGACTCTGCTTACATATATAAGAAAAAGATCCAAAAATCAGGACATCTGGCCACCCTAGAGAGTACATCTGTACTGTGTTTTAACAGCTAGTCTCACAGCCTGGGTCTGCAGACCTGGGCCCATAAGGTTCATGCTACGGCACGAAAAATAGCACGTCAGGCTGGAGCTCGGGTTCTGAAGCCTGGGGAGGGGATGAGCTTCAGATCCTGAGCCCAAATGTCTACATAGTTGTTATCAGTGCTATAGCAGGAGCCCAATTCCTTAGATTCAGGCTCTAAGACTCACTGCTGAGGATTTCAATGGGGGACAACAGCTAAATACCTGAGCACGCATATACACTAAGCAGAGCTCATACACTCCAGCAGGGGGAAGCAGCAAAAGACGCAAAACAAATACACACACATTCTTTCCAGAAGGGTCCAGCAATGAAATACACACACACACACACACCCCTTTGAGATATATGGCAATGCCACAGAAGACCTACATCTGGCATTTTGAAAGGAGATTATAGAAATTAGATGCCCAAACTCCATTGACGTCAGGTGTCTAATTCCCTTTGGCTCCATTGAAAATCCCAGCCAAATTATTATTTTTAGCATGAGTCATCCAATTTTGAAAATGTTTGGCCACAAATCAATGTGTCAGTGAATTAGTATGTACGCAAACCTTCCTAAATCTCTTCATGTGGGAGGAAAGGGGGGTTACAAGTTTCATTTATGGTCAGGGTTCTCCAGGCTAAAAGAATATTTTCAACACATATTTTATCACATTTTCTCTAAGATCAGGTATATGCTTAAAAACTCCACCCCCTGACCAGCAAAGCTATGCTGACAAACCTCTCAGTGTCAGGGGCACTGGAATGGGCAGGGGGACTGGGGGGATGGACGGACAGGGAGCCATGGCCCTCACACGTTTTGCCTTGGAACTCACTTCACCTCTTCCTCCCAAGTTCCTGCCCCCCTCCCCCTGGACAGGCTGGCAGCTGGAGCCCAGCTGAGGAGCCCAGGCAGCTGTAGGGAGCTGCAGATCACACCCCCTGGACTCCCCACCCAGGGCAAGTGGAGAATCTGCAGCTCCACACAGCTGCCCACACATCTCTTACCATGGCTGGGCTCCAGCTCCTAGGCCCCACTCCCCAGCCGGAGCTGGGTTGGGTAAGAGCTGCCCAGGCAGCTGTGAGGAGCTGCAGACTCTCCACCTGCCCTGGGCGAGTGGCCTGGGAGAAAGGGGACATGGGCTGGGGGATGGTCTCGGGCTCTCAGGCTCCCCCCACTCCAGACAGGTGTTTCCCAGAGCTGCCTGGGCTGGGCTCATACTGCTGTCTTGGCCAGGGGGCAGGGCCTCATAGGGAAGATAGAGGAGAGGTGGACCCACAGAGGGGTTGGGGGTCCCTAGCCCCTCACTTTTGGGAAGGCTCTGCCACCCCTGCTCAGTGTATGACATCTGTTGGCATAGGCTCTGTGGTGTAAAGTTAGGGTCAGATTTGTAAAGGTATTTAGGCACCTAATGAGATATTGAAAAGTACCTAAGCACCTAACACCCATTGAAATAAATGAGTTTGAAAGGCCCTGGAGCTTCAGAAATTCCCACTAGGCCCCTAAATCCCTTTAAAATCTGGCCCCTGTATGGCCAGAGCCCATAGCACAAGCCAGAGCCCCTGGCCCAGCCATTGCAGCATGGAGATGAAGCCCATCTCATGTTTCAGGCACTGGACTGGCACTCCGAAATCTCAGCTCAGTTCCTTGCTTTGTCCCAGACTCCCTGAGGGACAATGAACCGTGATTTCAACCTACAATTATTGGGAATTATGTGTCCAAATCTCTTAGGAAGGTTAGAAAAGCTCAATCTTCATCCTTGTGGGCCATATTGCAAGCTAGTGTAAATCAACATTTGGTCCATTGGATTCAGATGGACCAGATCCCCAACTGGTGTAAATTGACTGTAGCTACATTGAAGTGAATGGAGCCCGATTCCCAGTTGGTGTAAATCAGTCTTCACTCCATTGGAGTCCGATAGGTCAAAACCCCAGTTGATATCAACCACACCTAGCTCCACTGGAGTAAATGGTCCAGATACCCAAGTGGTGTAAATCAGCCACAACTCCATTGGAGTCAATGAAACTGTTACTCAGCTGGTGTCAATCAACCATCACACCACTGAAGTCAAAGAGCAAGATTCCCAGCTGGTGTAAAGGAGCCATAGATCCATCCAAATTAATGGGCCCCAGAGCTACCTGTGTGACTGCATGTCACTTAAACTGCTGGTGACTCAGGTTCCCCATCTGTGAAATAGGGATAATGGCTCCTCCTTTCCTCTCAGGGGTGTTGCGACACTAAATTGTTAATTCTTGTCAGGCTCTAAGGTACCACAGCACCTCAGAAGGTGGCGTTGTAGAGTCTGAGGAATCAGCCATCTGTGCCTCAGCTCTCCTCCCTTAGGAATGAAGATAAAGCTCTTTCCCTACCTTACTGGCTGTGGAGAGTTGGGACAGTGCTGTGCTCTGAAACCTTTAGCTACCTGGACAGACATTGCAATCCCAAACAATGGGCCCCAAACATGATCCCCGGGAGAGCAAAGCCAAACTCCCATTGGCCTCAAGGTTACCAGGATTGTGGCCTGTGGCTTGTGCTTGCTTATGGATTAATAATAAAAAGAGCAATATCTGAGGTGGCCTCTGGCCTGGGACACTGTGATCCAGTCCAAGTTCAGAGTGCCCAATGGCGCTGGTGTTCTGGAATTATCATTGGCAAATACAGGGCCATTAAGTAAGAGTGAAGAAAAAAAGATGGAGCATGCAGATGATAGCAAAGAAATTTTGATTTCTTTATGAGATCACAAGACAGCAGCAAAGGAGAAGGAATGAGACAGAAGACGCACTGAATAGATGGAGATAATTATTAATTCATAGATTTATAGATTTTTAAACCCAGAAATGACTATGGGGATCATCTATCCTGACTTAGATAACACAGTACAGAGAACTTCTCTGAAATAATTTCTGCTTCAGTCCGATAGGTGGAGGTCAATTAGAGAAACAAATTCAGATAGGGCAGCTACTGTGAAATTAGAATGATAAATATGAACACATTGACCATCTCAATATGTTATTTATGATGATGAAGATGATGATGATGATTATTATTATTATTATAGCACCTAAAGCATCTACATGAGATCAGGATTCGTTTGTAGTATCCACAGTACAGAAACACAATAACAGACAAGCCCCTAGGTTTGTGGTGGATTCACCATCACTGACAATTTTTAATTCAAGATTTGATATTTTTGTCTAAAACATCTGCTCTAGGGATTAGTTCAAGGAAGTTCTTTGGTCTGTGCTATAGAAAAGGTCAGAATAGATGATCACAGGGATCCCTTCTGGCCTTGTAATCTATTCATCTATAATCCTTGATTATAGCCATAATGACAGGCCTGGGACCATGACTCTGTAGTGATTTATAAGCCAAGCATGGATCCTTCATAAAGTAAGGATAAAAAGGAAATCTCTACTTATTCAAAATATGTCTGAAGAATACCACAATTTATTGCAATCTCCATTACAGATGATGTACAGTACTACCTTTTCCTGTTGATCAGCTGGGACAACTACTAGTGCGATCATTAAGCCAAACAATCAGTATGACCTGTGGACAGTCAGGGAACTTCAGTTAAAAAAAATATATTAATGAAAGTCCATGTAATTTTTTTTTCTGAAGATCCTTTTTGCTTAATTGACACAATGGGATTCCATAAGTATGATGACACCAAAACTTTGGATCACAGTTGTAGCCCTGATCTAAGAGTTTATTTGCTTCTCTTTTAAGCATGTGAGTACTCGATTTACATCAATAAGATGACTCATAAGCTGAGAATCAAGCATGGGCTTAAGTGCTTAGTGGTAACAGGGTCTATATAATTTAAAAGATTTTCCCTTATGTAACTGCCACCCCTGAAATAGCTCTCTCATCTGAAATTCAGTATGGGTTTTCTTTCCTACACAGGATTATTCTGTAACTCAGATTTGGCTCTCATTCACATATTATCAACAGCACTACCTTCAGAGACTGTGTAGAGTGACACCTGTGTAGCTCCATTCAATCCCCAATGTTGTAAAACAGAGCAAAATCAACCGAGCTTTGCTTGTTAACACTATTTATTTTCATGCAGAAAGGCTGGTTCATTCAGTTGACTTTGTTGAAACAAGCCTGATTTCCACTAGCTCTGGATCTATCTCATTGACTGTGATGGAGCTATGCTGATTTACACCCGATGAAGAGCTGCCCCTTGAATTCACAGGACCAACAGAAAAGACACTACTCAAAGTTATAAAAAGTGGGCCTGATAATTATATTAGTGGGGACATAGAGGCATTTAACATAGAGAGTGAACTCAGATGATTCAGGACTAAGGATCACTGATAGTAGAAGTCTGAGTGTGCAGTCCAGACCCCTCTGAAGCCAAGGTCAGCCTTCCCATTAACTCCCGTTAATGAGGCCAGGATTTCACGCTGAGATTTTACCCACTGACCTTCACTGATTAATATGGAATCTATCTTTATGGGTAGCACTATGTTCAGAAAGAAATGCATTGATGGAAAAAAATGCTTTCTCCTGGACAATTCAGCAGAACAGACATTTGGACTTAAAAGCTAAAGGGATTTTGCCAACTCAATGTGGAAAGTTTATTCATACTGATTTAGGTGACTCCCATTTACCTTCTCCTTTGAGGCCTTGTTTGAGAGTTAACTTTTGTCCAGATTCACAAGGGATGCAAGATCTCCCAACAGAAGGCTACTGTATATGAAGATAAATGAGTCAAAATTCAGTCTCTGCGTTTTCATAACAACTTGATCCATTGTATTGGAGGATTTAAAGAGAGGTGAGAATAATCTTCTTGCTTGCTTGCTTTCTTCCTTTCTCATAATTTGTCTTTCTAAGTGAAGTTTTCTGACCTTTTTAGGCTGGCATTTCAAAGTTTTTAAGAGACCTTGTGAAATTCAGTGAGTGGAATGATTAATTTATTTACACTCATTGGAAAATTGAGCTAAATTTAGTTCTTATATTTTGTTTTTGTTATTTGGCTAAAAGTTCTTTGGAGAAATAAACATTTCCACCACTTGTTTATGAATATAGGACCAAATGCTGATCTCAGTTTGACCAATAGAAATCTGATGTAAATTCACACACATCAGGAAAGCTCCTTTGTATTTAATTGTAGCTGAGATTAAGTTAATGGAGATATAATATTATAACACTGATCTGAGATGTAGAAGATTGACTACTTATAGTCTGTGCCCTCAAAAGTATGCAACTGAATTTGAAATGTAACACAATGGGTGACTTTAAAAACAAAACAAAACAAACAAACACAAAACTCTGATATGCCTAGAGGTCATGGAAGCGCCTTCACTGGAGGTTTTCAAAAAGAGGCTGGAACCATCTATCTTGTATGGTTTAGACACAACAAATCCTGCATCTTGCCCGGGGGTCAACTAAATGACCCTCCTAACCCTACGGTTCTATGTTTCGAAATGACTCTAATATGATCTCATGATTAGTTAGTTTTGTTGGCCTTGAGGCTCTTCTGCTTTTCATCATTTTTACAATTCAGTAACTTCATTGACTTCAAAGGAGATACTCCTGATTTACTCCAGGAGAAGTGAGAGGAAAATTAGCGGAAGGAATGAACTAGTAATAAGACTAGAGACATTTGAACAAAGTAAATGGAGACCTAAGAGTAATGTAGTAGGGAGGACTTGTCAATCATGCAAATACTATTCCTAATAATAAAGCAACACACACACACACACACACACACACATATGTATTGGAGAGCACTAGTCCCCACTCCTTTACACAAGTTTTATACCAGTGTAATTCCAGTGAATGGAGAATCGTTCTTATTGACGGAAATGGAGTTATGCCTAATTTACACTAACAAGAGTTAAAGCAGAATCAAGTCCTTACTTTTGTGCATCTTGATTTCACCTAAACATATATATTATTATGGTATGTTTTTGTATTTTTTGAATATTGTATGTATGATATGAACTGAAACCATTCTATATTGTAAGAGCTATAATTTGTGAAATTAGTTTGCAGAATGGAATCTTGGTTATTAATAAGACTATTGGTGTATGAATGATGTTTAAGATCATATTGTGAACTCTTATCACTTGCAGTTTTTGTAAACAGTCCAAATGACTTCAGGCACCTGTATTTGAGCACATCAAGTATGTTATGTTCTCCCTTCTCCACTCCAATGTTGGGAGAATATGGATTCAGTAGCTGAGACAAATGATTGTGCTAATATATTTTAACGTGGTTAAATTTGTTTATATGCTGTGTTAAGTGATAACAACCAATCTATCTATCTATCTATCTATCTATCTATCTATCTATCTATCTATCTATCTATCTATGCAATACACACACACCCCATCGGCCCCCCTCAATGCTTCAGTTGACATATTCCTACAGGTTTCATGGCAGTAGCCGTGTTAGTCTGTATCACCAAAAACCATAAGGAGTCCTTATGGCACCTTAGAGACTAACACATTTATGTTTCTTGTATTTTTTCTACATTGTATGTGTGATATATACTGAAACCATCCTATATCCAGAAATGTGTTACAGCCCACGAAAGCTTATGCCCAGATAAATTTGTTAGTCTCTAATGTGCCACAAGGACTCCTCGTTTTTTTTTCATATTGCTGTAGTTTCTGATGCAATACCTGACTAAAACTTTAACCTTTGTTGCTATAGAAGGAACACTCAAGCAATGGAACATAGTAATCACACCAGAGTGCCCGAGTTCATCATGCAGGGGCTCTTTGACCATCCTCATCACCAGGGGTTGTTCTTTGGGCTATTCTTATGCCTTTATATAGTTGTCGTCATGGGCAATTCCCTGATCATTGTGGCTATTGTCATCCACCCACCTCTCCACACTCCCATGTACTTCTTCATCACCAATTTAGCCCTGGTTGATATTTTGTGCACTTCCTCGATTGTACCTAAAATGCTGGAAAACCTGATACAGGAGAAGAAAACCATCTCCTTTGGAGGCTGCATCATCCAGCTCTTTTTCTTAACATCATCACTGGGGACAGAACTTCTGCTGCTCACTGTCATGTCATATGACTGGTATGTAGCCATTTGCCACCCTTTGCAATATGTAAAACTCATGAACAAGGAAATTTGTATCTGTTTAGCTGCTGGTGTCTGGGCTGTTGGTGCCATTAATTCACTTGTGAACATGTTGCTTGTGCTGCGCCTGGATTTTTGTGGGTCTAACCTAATCCAGCATTTCTTCTGTGAGTTCCCAACAATTGTGTCACTGTCCTGCAGCTCCACCTACGTCAACGAAATCTTGATATTCATGGCTGATATTTTCCTGGCCATGGGGAACTTCCTTCTGACTATCATGTCCTATAGCTTCATTATCATCACCATCCTGAAAATCCAGAGCTCCAAAGGGAAGCAGAGAGCCTTCTCCACCTGCTCCTCCCACCTGCTTGCGGTCACCTTGTACTACTCCACCATAATCTACACCTACATCCAGCCGACCTCCAGTAAGTCACTGTATAAAAATAGGATGGTGGCCATAATGTACACCCTAGTCACTCCCACCCTGAACCCTGTGATCTACAGTCTGCGCAATAAGGAGGTCAAAGTGGCCATGAAGAGAATCTTTCCATTCAGCCCAAAAAGTTAATTTTTACAAGAGTGAACCTGATTATCACCTGCCTTGTTCCTTTTAAGCATGTCCACAGATGGTGTAAATTGTTGCAAATCTATGAACTTCATTAGACATAAATTTGCACTATGGTTAATTCATTTGAATAGAACTACAATAATTTACACCAGGTGGGACTGTGTTTCATTGATTGCAGTAGGGCTATGGTGATTTACATTAGCTGGGGACCAGGCCCTATGGAATATACTAGTCATACTAGCTGGGCTGTCATATTGGGTCAGAACTTTAAAGGTATTTAGATACCTAGTGGTAATTTCAAAATCACCTAGTCATCTAATACGCACTGATTTCTGTGCATGTTAGGAGCTCCAATAAAACCCTTTAGGTGCTGAAATACTGATAAAAATCTGGCTTATTGTGGAGCACATTATGGAAAATGTAGTTTCATAGAATCACAATATTCCATTCTCTGCCTCCATGAGTAAATATGATAAAAAATATCAAACTGACTTTTTCTCTTATTTCCTTAGCAGACATTAAACCTCAGAAACCTCTCAAACACATATTCGCTGAGTTCTGGAGGTCTTCAGTCCATGTGTCATGGACTCAGATCAGAGATTTTAAAACAAGAATTTCTATCATCTAACTATTTTTTTTAAAAGACAAGTTGTGTTAATAAGGTAATGTCTCAATCCCAACAATGTATAAAATATTACCCTAACCGTTGTTCACTGTTACAACAGTAAACAATTCGCTGAGGTCATGGGTTTCATGTCCCTTTATTGCTGCTGATTTATTATAACATCCATCATTGAATTTATTTTTTTAACTTTTTATTAAAGTCCCAGAAAAAGAAACATACAAACAAAAACAATTCAGATATATTTAAAATAATGTATGAAAGAAGGATTTCATTGCAACAATTTCCCTTATTCTCTTTCCTTTTAGATATATATAGATTTTCATATGCAAAATCTCTATTTAGAGGTTGTTTTTTTAATGGTCTTAAAGATAATTGTAGAAAAGAGAAAACATCAGTTTTGATGGCCCTGACCCGCTGTTGTTGAAGTCCAATCCTGAAACAAGACAAACGTCCATGAAAAGAGACAGAAAAAGACAGCAAAGATTGGCAATGCTGCTTCTGACTCCTGTGCTGACTCACACTTGCAACCTCAGCCTACAGAAACCCAGGCTTAGCATACAGTGTGATTAGCCACACCTACATCTGGAAAACCAGAGTCTGGCTCTTTAAGGGGTTGCTTTTATCTGTCTTTTTGGTCACAGTCCCACAGCACTGTAGACAGACTCTTCCTAGACTAATGATAAATGGAGAGAGATAAGAAAGAGGAGAGACAAAGTGTTGGCATAGACATAAGACATCTGTCTTCTCCCAATTCTTGCATTGCTCCAGACACCTTGACTGGAGAAGCAGTGTGCCTGCTCAGATGCAGCAGCAGAGGTGCTGGGGAATTTTTTCTACAATAAGCAAAGTCTGAATGAGCTCTCCCCTGAGCTGGAGGAAAAAGGCTTCAGGACCAAACTGTGTTTACATGAACACCCACTATTCTGCCTAGAGAACCAGCAGACAGAGTTGTGTTGCCAAAGTGATTAGCGTTGGCTGGTGTTGGGTTAAAAATCACTTTAGTATTGAATGCAGGGTTCAGTAAATGTTGTTATTCTGATTGTACAAATAAAGAGAAGCAGAACTGAGATTAGCCTGTCCAGATTGAGGGGATCACAACTCAGATGTTAGACAAAGTCTTTAGTGAACAGCTATTTTTCACATCAATACAGCTACAGCAGCTAAGTGCCATAATAAAATCAAGTTCATATAGTACTAGAGCTAAAAAAAAATATTTATCTTCCATTGTTATTAAGAGATTAAAACTTTTAATAAGAATTTATAGAAATTGACTAGTTTTTCAAGGGAAAGACACCCCTCTTCAAAATATCTGTCCCTCCTGACCAGGGTTTTTCCAGGCTTCAAAATCCCTTGACTATCCTGTGTTATTCCCAGCAAGCCCTAAAAGGCCTGTAAATGCCCATAGTCATAAATTACCACACAGCCCTTTCTAAGCAGGCACATTTATTGTTCAGCTGAAGTCATCACAGAGGAAACATCTTAAAGCAATAAAAGAACCTACACAGATGTTAATGAGCCAACCAGCGATCTCCCCACCTTAGTCCTTCAAGCACCATCTACAGGTTTTTCTGTGGTAACAAGTTCATAGCAGCTTTAGCTCAGAACAAGAATCTGCATGCATAGGTCAGTCTTTCCTATTACAGCATGGGACATTGATCTTCAGATTATGGGAAGAAGTAATCAGCAGGGAATGGCCATTTCCTCAGGGAGTAGCTTCAAAAGGCTGGGGGTTTGCACAACCAGACGCAGAAATTTGCAGTCACCTCCCCCTAGAGATTCCCCAGGGAAATCATTTCACACTATTTGTTCAAAAGTCCATTCTTGTCCACTGACGTCCCTAATACTTCCAGAAACGAACAATAATCCATCTCCCTTGCATTTAATGCAATGGATTCCAAAAAGACTTAAACACAATGTAATCAGATTTTTCTGGATACTGCAGGAAATTGCCATATCTATCACCCCTATGTAGGAGCAGCACAATGCTGTGATCGGGGAGCTGCTCATCCCATCATCTAAGCCGGAAGAGAAGAAGGGATAGAACAGTAAGGGCTGTGCTTGGGCTCAGTTCCTTCCAAACCTCAGAATCCCAGACGGGATGAGATCAGACCAGGATCTTTTTATTAAAACTCTTGAGTGCTTTTAAGAGTAAAGTGAGTCTGTGTTCTGGAGTGGGAGTCACTCCTGTGGCACTGCTTGCTGGTCATCCATGGAATTAGCATCTTCACATTCTGAAAGCTGGGGTCCCACTGTCTCGCTGGGCCCCAGTCACTCAGTCCAGGGTGTTTCCCCCTGGGAGTACCCTCACAGATCTTGGTCTCCCCTCCCTGGGGAACCCCCTCTGCCTATCCCCACCTTGCCTCAGTGGCTACTGCCAGTCATCATCTAGCCCCCGCTCCCTGGGGCAGACTGCAGTCTGTAAACCACTCATCATCGGCAAGGGGATTAAGAACTGCTGCCTCTGCCTATCTCTGGGCTGCCTCTCTGCACTCCCAGCACCCTTTTGTAAGCCTTTAACTAGGCCTGCAGCCTGGGGTTTTCCAGGCCAGAGCTCCCCAGCTCCTCTGACCTTTCCCCAGCCCAGCTCCACTTTAGGTACTTGGTTCAGCTTCCCAGCAGCCAAACCCTTCTCCCTCTAGAGACAGAGAGAGACTCCATTTTTGTGCTCCTAGCCCACTGCCCTCTTATAAGGACCAGCTGGGCCCTGACTGGGGTGTGACTGCAACTGTGGCTGGTTCCCCAGTCAGCCGAGTTTTGCTGCTTTTCCTAGCAGCAGCCCTCTTCTGGTCTCAGCCCTCTCCCAGGTCTGATTTCAAGCCCTTCAGGGTCGTAGCCGGTGGCCACTCTACTACAGTCTGGTTAAGAAATCACTCCTCTTGGCCTTACTTTCCTGCCATGCTGGCCCTCAGGGGTGAATCTAGGCCGCAGCACGCCAAGGGCGTGCTTGGGGTAGCATGCTGTGGGGGGCGCTCTGCTGGTCGCCGGGAGGGCGGCAAGTGGCTCTGGTGGACCTCCCGCAGGCGTGCCTGTGGAGGGTCCTCTGGTCCCGTAGCTTCGGCGGAGAATCTGCAGGCATGCCTGTGACAGGTCCACTGGAGCCGCGGGACCAGCGGACCCTCCGCAGGCACATCTGTGGGAGGTCCACCGGAGCTGCGGGACCGGCGACCGGCAGAGTACCCCCTACTGCATGCCGCCGTACTAGGGGCTGCAAAATGGCGAGAGTCGCCTCTGCTGGCCCTGACAGGTTTAAACAAGAAGCTCAGAGAGACCATGGTGGTATGGAACGCTTGGGGAGTGCGTATAAGCAAATAGAGTAGCTCATGGGATCTGGGACACTGATTCCAGATTCAGGAGGCAGCAGGATACCAGGGATCTGAACCTGGGAGTGTGGAACAGGAACAGTGACAAGACTCCACCCAGACCCAATTAATGTTAGTAGCACATGGGATACATTGACCCAGACCCCATGGTCAATTTTGGGAGTGGGCTTACTTTCCATATGTCTGTCTGCACAAAATGTTGGTGAGCAATTTTAACAATATGTCAAATCAGGCTTAACCATGCTGGAAACATATTGCATCCATTCATATTTGTAGGTGTCAAACAAGGATCTCTTCTGTTGTTTTAAAAGATGCGTTAATACCCAAACACTCCCAGGTATTACCCAAAACATTTTGTGTTCAAGTGATGCTAAACTAAGAATTTGCCTCTCAGTACTTCCTATGGCCAAGTCAGTTTTATTTCCTAATTCTATTTGTTGCTGATACAGCAGCCAGGAAGTGGTGGTCGGCTACTGCCACATATTCCATATTGGCTTTTCGTTTCCCAGACTTATTTGTATTAAGTCCACACTGGTATCTACCTGCTTGTGAATGAGACTATCTTGCAGTTGGGACAAGGAACTTATTGTCAATTACCTCCAAGTCCACAGTATTCATAATTCCTGCTCCAAAAGCAACTCCTCCTAATGTGGTGTCTACTGCACCTCGTTTTGCTCGGCCATTGGAGTGTCAATGTGTTTTTATCCAGGACGTTGATGGGCGGTGGGGAGTGAATTATTCCTCAAATATTGGCTTTTGAAGAGGGCTGCATCTTCTCCCATGATTGCTCTAATTATCTGGACACTGAAAGCTCCCAGAAGCAGATAAAGACGGACCTTATGCTGGAGTCTCATTTTCTGTGGATTAGAATGGTGGTGGATAGCGGTGCCTCGTGATCAGGTTCTGAGATGTCCTTTTCTGCAAGGAATTCAAACGTCATTATTTATGTAAACAGATGAATTTCTGAAGCATGTACCCATTTCAGTTTTTCATTTTGTTCAGTGTAGTGTACCTATCAGCTAAGGCTGTCCAATATGGAGAAGGGCCTATCCACTTTGATTCCAGCAAGTGACCACTTTTTCCCATTTGAAGGTACATAAATTGGTCCCGTTTCTCACAGGGCTGTCTTTTTGGGCCTTTGTTTCTGAATTTTGTTGTTTATGTGTTTGATGACCTGGTTAACCCTACACTGGAGGGTGGTTTTATCTTCTTATACCTGTTTGAGCCATTGAAAATATTGATGCTGGGTTATATTAGAGCTCTTTTCTTCACCTTGTACCAGGTAACTAGGATCAAGCAGGTAATCCAGCTCCTACTGAAATGATACATATAAAATTATAAAAATTGTAAGTAATAGCAAGCAAATACATTTGATTATCTTTCATTTTAGGTTGTAAATTTCTCCTATGCTAAGAGGGAGTTTTATCCTGTTTTTTTGTAACTGTAAAGTTAAGCCCAGAGGGGAGTCCTCTGTGTTTGAAATCATTCATTACCCTGTAAAGTTACCTTCCATTCTCATTTTTCAAGTGTGATTCTGTTACTTTTTTCTTAATAATAAATTTCTTCTTTTAAAAACCTGATTGGTTTTGAGCGTCCTAAAAACCCAAGGGTCTGGTCTGCGCTCACCTTGTTAACCTATTTGTTTTGTATATTATTCTCAAGCCTCTCCAGAGGCTTGGGGGATATTTTGGGGGGGATGGAGCTCCAAGTGTCCCCTCCCTGAATGTTTGTTTAAATCACTTGGTGGTGGCAGCAGTACCATCCAAGGACAAGGAAAGGAATTTGTGCTTTGGGAAAATTTTTAACCTAAGCTGGTGGAATATAACTTTATGGGGTCTTTCGTGCGGGTCCCCACATCTGTACCCCAGAGTACAGAGTGGGGAGGGAACCCTAACATGATGGCAGTGGTGGCATAAATTTAAACCAGAAGCATAGACCTCAGGATTTTATTTTTTTTTTTCTTTGGCTGATTGAAAACCAGGGAGGGTTTTTTGATTTTGTTTTTGTTTTTAAGCTAAGAAGAGCTGGATTTTTTTCTTCTTTGCCAGGAGGCAGAATAGTTAAGTCCTGCAAGAGAATTTACAAGCCTTTTTTTCTTTCTAGCTCTCAGGTTAGGCTTGGCTAAATTCAGGAAGGCTAGGATGATAGAAAGGGAGGTCCAAAAGAAACTAGAATTAGCCAGATTGGAAGCCGAGAAAAGAAAGGAAGAACATGAAAGACAAATGGCCTTAAAGCACTTGGAGTTGGATGCGGAGGAGAGGAAGAAGGCCAAATGCTTTGAGGCAGCCAGGGAGGAGGCTGCCCATAAAAAAGCCTTGGAGTTAAAAAATAAAGAAATACAGGCCAAGATTTCAGCCCAGAAGTGATTATTCTTTTACTTATATTAAAATGCTAAACCTACTACAAAGTTGTGACCCTAAAAGGTCTGTTACTGTCTTGAACTCATCTCAGACACAGATTCTGGCTGATGCATCTCTAGCAATGGCCCATTAGGCCATTCATTTCTGCTATTGAAAAAGGGTGACTGGCAGGATATGGTTAAATCACACACCATGCTACATTATTATTCTTTACCTTTATTTTAAATTATACAAAATACAAACATAAAATCCTACTACTACCCTTGTGTCTATTTGTAACACACAGGTTGCCATTCGGGGTCATATATAGCCAAGTTATAACACAGGGCTCTTTAACAGAGAAACAGATAACAAGAACCAATGGCTGGAAACTAAAGCCACCACAATTTAAATTAGAAATAAAACACACATTTTTAACACTGAGAGTGATTAACTGATGGAACAAATTCCCAGGGAAGTGGTGGATTCTCTTCATGGCATCAAATTCAGACTGGAGCACTTTCTGAAAGATGCTTTCTCCAAATACCAGTTACTGGGCTCAATACAAGTGTAACTGGTTGAAATTATCATGCCTGTGATATGCAAGAGCGCAAACTAGATGATTTAATTTTCCCTTCTGGCCTTAAACTCTATGAGTGAATATTGATGGAGTTAGGAAATATTACTTATTAGAAGAATTGTTAGAAATGTACATTCTGGTCACCGAGGTACAAGAAGCACTCATACTGTGAGGTTGAACAAATGTCCAAGACGAGATGGCTTTTTAAAGAAAGTATTGAAGAAAGGCAATGCCTTTTTTTCCTCAAAAAATCCACTTTGTGTTATTGACAAAATGGGTCTCCATAAGTGTGATGATACCATAACTCTGGGTCACATCTATAGTCTTGATCCAACAGTTGATCTGTTCAGTTTCAGTATGGGTTTTTCTTCCTATGCAGAATTATCCTATTCTGATGAATGAAATTGGGGGTAGCTGACTTTTATGGACACCAACCAGCCAGTAGCTATACAATCCTTCTTAGTAGCTGGTCTCAAATTGCTCTACCTGTAAATGGTTAAAAAAATCTCAGTGCAATGCATAGGTACAGATAAGTGAGTAGACACCTGGCCAAAAGAGCCAATGGGAAGCCTAAAACTTTTGAAAATTGAGGAAAGACTCCCCCTTTTTTTTTATCTGTTGTTGTTCTCCGGGGAGAGGCAGACAGGGCACAGCTATGCTGTAAGAAGCTTGGGTCAGGTATGAAAAAAATCATCAGTATCATACCTGGAAATTACTCATTTAAATCCCCAGATACGTAAGTAGATCTGGAAATGCCTAGGGAGACGCGATTAGGTTTATTTCTCTTTATTTCTTTATGGCTTGTGGATTCCTCGGTGCTAACCCAGGTGCTTTTGTTTTGCTGTTAACCTTTAAACTATACTCAGGAAAGCTATTCTTGGTGCTTACTTAGTGTAGTTCTTTTTTTTTTTTTTAATCTAGCAATAGCCTGAGTTTCCAGATGTATTGTCCTTCTTTTTTTTAATTAATAAAATTTACCTTTTTTAAGAACAGAATTGGATTTTTGTGTTCTAAGAAGTTTATGCACATCCTTTAATTAGCTGATGGCAGTAGCTGATCTACCTTGTTTTTCTTTCTCAGTCTTCTCTAAAGAGGAGTAAAAGGGCTTGAGGGTACCCCACAGGGAGGAATTCCCAAGTGCACCTTCCTAGGCTCTCAAAGGGGTTGTGCATTTGGGTGGTGGCAGCATCTACCAATCCAAGGTCAGAGAAAAGCTGTAACCTCGGGAGTTTAATACAAGCCTGGAGTGGCCAGTGTCAATGTTTAGAATCCTTGCGGGCCCCCACTGTCTGCATTCAAGGTGCCAGAGTGGGGAATCAGCCTTGACACCTGTAAATCAAATGTGGCTTTCATTTCTACTCTTTGATGTGATTCTCATTTAGCTTCTCCTTCTGAGCCTTGTCTGAGAGTTAAATCTTTGCCAAATTCACAAGGAATGCAAGATTTCACTACAAAAACCTTCTCTATAGTCACAACAATCATCTTCAACAAGCCATATCTCATTCAGAGTCTGTATTTCAATTGCTGTTTGGATTATTGTATTTGAAGATTGAATGAGAGGTAAGAATTTCTTTCCTTCTTTCTTTCTAAATCAAGTTTTCTTCTTAAGGATGATATTTTCAAAGGTTCCTAAATGTGTTAAGCACCAACTTCCTATGAAATTCAATAAGAGTTAAGTTATTAATTCATTGATATGCTTTTGAAAGTCAAGCAAATTTAATTTATATGCTGTATTATATTTTCTGTCATTGGTCTAAATGTGCTTTGCAGAAATACACATTCCTACAACTCTGTTTATGTATCTTGAACCAGATTCTGATCTCTTTCACCCAAAAAAATATGATTTAAATTCACATACATCATTGAAGTTCTTTTTAACCTAACTGTACTCAAGTCTGAAGCCAGTAGAGTTACAATATTGTGACACTTATGGGAGGGGTAGAAGACTCACAACATTTTGTCTATTTCCTCAAAAGTTTGCAATTGAATTGGGGATGTGATGCAAAGCTTGACAACATATTTTACAAAATATTCTAATATGATCTCATAATTAGATTTGTTGGTTCTGGTACTTTCCTTTTTTTCATGATTTATACAATTGAGTAACCCTATTGATTTTAAAGGAAATACAACTGATTTACTCCAGTAGGAGTGTGAGGAAAATCAGCAAAAGCAGTAAAGCAGTAATAAGACTAGAGACACCTGAAGACAATGTAGGGAAACGTATCTGTAATACAGTAGGGATTGCTTGTGAAATCACATTAACACTATTCCTAATAATAAAGTAACATTTGTCTATTGACACATGGATTATCATAATAATGAAATATGGGAGGCTTGATTCCCCTCTCATTGTCACTAGCTGTATGCCAGTGCATCTCCAATGAGTGGAGAATTAGCCCCATTGATTGCAATGGAGTTATGTCCGATTTACACCAGAGTGAGTTAAAAGGAAATCAAATCCTGCCTATTGTGCATCTTCATTCCACCTACATATATGTATAACTGTGACGAGTTTTGTATTGTATACGTTGTATGTTATATATACTGAAAAAAACAGATGTATTAGTGTACAAAGTGGAATCTTGGTTACTAATAAGACTACTGGTGAAATAATGGTGTTTTGAGATCATACTGTGGACACGTAACACTTATAGTTTAAGTAAATAGTCCAAATGATTTTATCTGCCTCTGCTTAAGAACACCAGGGTATTATTTTCCCCCTTCCACAGTCAAATGTCAGGAGATTATATATTCAATAGCAGAGACACTTTATTGTGCTAATATATTTTAATGTAGCTTAGTTTGTTTATATATTGTGTGAAATATCTAGAGCAGAACAAAAGATCTCTCTCTCTCTCTCTCTCTCACTCTATCCCCAAACATTCCCCGCCCATCGGACCATCTAGATGCTTCAGTTGCCTTATTGCTGTAGTTTCTGATGCAATACCTGACCAAAACTTTAATCTTTGTTGCTGTAGAAGAAACACTCAAGCAATGGAACATAGTAACCACACCAGAGTGACTGAGTTCATCATGCAGGGGCTCTTTGACCATCCTCATCACCAGGGGCTGTTCTTTGGGCTATTCCTGTGCCTTTATACAGCTGTCATCATGGGCAATTCCCTGATCATTGTGGCTATTGTCATCGACCCACCTCTCCACACTCCCATGTACTTCTTCATCGCCAATTTAGCCCTAGTTGACATTTTGTGCACTTCCTCAGTTGTACCTAAAATGCTGGAAAACCTGATGCAGGAGAAGAAAACCATCTCCTTGGGAGGCTGCGTCACACAGCTCTTTGTCTTTACATCGTCACTGGCGACGGAGCTTCTGCTGCTCACTGTCATGTCATATGACCGGTATGTAGCCATTTGTCACCCTTTGCATTATGTAAAACTCATGAGCAGGGAAATTTGTATCTGTTTAGCAGTCAGTGTCTGGGCTGTTTGTACCATCACTTCATTTGTCAATATATTGCTTGTGCTGCACCTGGATTTTTGCGGGCCAAACCTAATCCAGCATTTCTTCTGTGAGTTCCCAACAATACTGGCACTGTCCTGCAGCTCCACCTACGTCAACGAAATCATGATGTTCATGGCTGACATCTTCCTGGCCATGGGGAACTTCCTTCTGACTATCATGTCCTATAGCTTCATCATCATCACCATCCTGAAAATCCAGAGTTCCAAAGGGAAGCAGAGAGCCTTCTCCACCTGCTCCTCCCACCTGCTTGCGGTCACCTTGTACTACTCCACCACCATCTACACCTACATCCAGCCAACCTCCAGTTACTCACTGCATAAAAATAAGATGGTGGCCATAAGGTACACCCTAGTAACTCCCATCCTGAACCCTGTGATCTACAGTCTGCGCAATAAGGAGGTCAAAGTGGCAATCAGGAATATCTTTCCATTCACCACAAAATAACAATCTTTCAGAAAGTGAACCCCATTCTCACCTGCCTTGTCCCTTGTAGGCCAGTTCCAAAGGTGGTGTAAATTTTCATTGAACTAAGGATTTCAATACACATAAATTTCTGGATAATCTAAGCACTATATTCAGATATCCAGACATTCTTCTCTCAACCTATGTAATATATACTTTTTTTAAACATTGGATTTAATAATAATAATAAAACAAAATTGAATGCAGGGTTCAGTAAGTGCTGTAATCCTGATTGTACAAATAAAGGGGAGTAGAACTGTACTTAGCCTGTCCTGACTGAGGGGGTCACCCTCCACTGGACTGAACTCACTAGGCAGGGGGCTCAGTTGCCAGGTCGCAGTGGATAAAGGGAGAGAGAGGGTGGGGACAAGTGATTCTGCATGGTACTGTGAGCTCTGCCTGAGAGTCATAGGCACCATTTGACCTGCCCCTCTCCCCTGTCTAAAGGCAGAGCTGATTAGGCTGTATAGAGAGTGTTTTGTTTTGTTAAGTGACCACTAGAGCTGAAATCACTGATAATCAGGTCTAAGTGCTTAGATCTGCTGTGGGACAGTATTTCTGTCAAAGACACGGCCCAGCCTGTCCTAGCAGTGAGAGCTGAAATCACTGAGAGCTGCGTGTAATCCCAAGTGACCAAGTTGCAGAGGTCACAGTAGAGAGGAAGGTGTCAACGGAAGGTGAGGGCATAGGGACATCGGTGAAGGAGCATATGACAGCGCGATTTATTGAGCAGTGGCATGATAAAAGACAGCAGCAGAACGAACGAGGGCGCAGTGGTGGCAGCAGGCAGCAAAGCAATATGCATAATGTGAGCTGCAGTGGCAGTGGAAGCTAAGACATTGCTGGACATTTCTTCCCCTCTCTCCTGTATCTGGGAGGTAAACTCATGTGAATGCACCTCTGAACTCTGGGTCTCTGCTGGGCAAGCACAGCAGCTGTGAGTGGGGGGCAGTGGAGGGAGAGGGGAGTGACACCTTAAAGGGACCTTTGTTTGTTGATTTTTCACACTGTAAGGTGAGAAACAGAGGCACATGACACTCTCCAAAAACCCCTGGAGAGGGAGTTATGCTCATGGTCAGAAATATTTGAATCATGGTTGTGGGGTTTTCCCAAACTGGTGCCAGATTCCTTCTCTCTTTTTGTTAAAAGTTTTCTCTGCTGTACACAGACTCAGCGCTTGTGAGTGGGGAAGTGTTGCTGGCTAGTGTCACACAGAGACGGAGTGTTTAATATTCCCTGGTTACTGCATGGGGAGTGTGTGTTATACTGATGAGAGGGACCCTGGATATTGAACCTGACCCTTGTTGTTGCTGACTCCACCTGGCAGAAGAGTGCCATGTATTAAACGGAATAAAAGTTGGCTAACTGAGGTCTCAAAATATAAACATAAAAAGGGCATCATTATCAAACGGATACATTTTTAGAGGGGCCCCCTGGGGATCTTGGTTCTAAGCTATTTCACATTTTTATTAATGACCTAGAAGCAAACATAAAATCAACATTGATTTTCAGGTGACACAAGATTTAGGAGAATGGTAAATAATGAAGAGGATAGGTCACTGATACTGAGTGATCTGGATCTCTTGTTAAACTGGGAGCAAGCAAATAATATGATTTTTAATATGGCTAGATGTAAATGTATACATTAGGAATGATGAATGTCAGCCATACATGCAAGATGCAGGACTATATCCTTGCAAGTAATGACTCTGAAAAAGATTTGGTTGGTAATCAGCTGAATATGAGCACCCATGGTGGTGATATAACCAAAAGCACTAATGTAATCCTTGGATGCATAAATCGGGAGATCTCAAGCAGCTATAGAGAAGTTATTTTACCTCTGTATTTTGCACTAGCTTATCTTTGGATGGAATATCATGTCCCATTTTGGTGCCCTCACTTCATGAAGGATGTTGATAAATTGGAGAGGGTTCAGAGAAGTGGCACAAAAATGATTAAAGAATAAGAGAGCATGCCTTGTAGTGATAGACTCAAGACGTTCCATTTATTTAGCTCAGAGATTGGCAACCTTTGCATATGATTCGCCAAGGTAAGCACTCCAGTGAGTCAGACTGGGTTGTTTATCTTCTGCATCCGCAGATTTGGCCGATCACGGCTCCCACTGGCCACGGTTCGCTGCTCCAGGCCAAGGGGGGCTGTGGGAAGTGGCGTGGGCCGAGGGATGTGCTGGCTGCTGCTTCCCGCAGTCCCTATTGGCCTGGAGCGGTGAACTGCAGCCAGTGCGATCCATGATCACCTGGACCTGCGGACACGGAAGTTAAACAACCCAGCCCGGCCAGCCAGGGTGCTTACCTTGGTGGACCGTGTGCCAAAGGTTGCCGATCCCAGATTTATCTTAACAAATAAAACGTTAAGGGGTGACTGGATTACAGTCTGTAAAAGTAGTTCTCAAACTTTTGTACTGGGGAGCCCTTTCAAATAGCAAGGCTCTGAGTACAGCCCCTCGTTATAAATGAAAAACACTTTTTTGTATATTTGAGACCATTATAAATACTGGAGGAAAAGTGGGGTTTGGGGTGGAGGCTGAAAGCTCTCGACCCACCATGTAATAACCTGATGATCAGGGCCGGTGCAAACATTTAGGCGGTCACCTAGGGCACTAGGTTTTGGGGGGCAGCATTTACTTCTGCAGCGACTGCGGCAGCCGGATCTTCGGCCGCCCCAGTCACTGCCAGGAATTAGGCGGAATGAGCTGTGCCAGGGAAGCGAGGGGAGGGCCGCCTGCAGCTAGTAAGGGGGGAGGAGGCGGCATGCAGGGGAACTCCCCACCCCAGCTCACCCCTGCCCCGCATCTTCCCTGAGCACGCCATGGCTGCTTCACTTCTCCCGCCTCCCAGGCTTGTAACGCCAATCAGTTTAGGCGCCTCAAGCCTGGGAGGAGGGACAACTGAAGCAGTCACGTTGTGGTCGGGGAAGAGGCGGGGCAGGAGTGAGCTGCTGTGGGGAGGAGTGCCTCAGTGCAGAGGGTGGGGGATGGGGAGCTGCCGCAGGGGGTGCGCCTCAGGGCAGGGGGACGGGGAAGGGTGCCAGGTCAAAGTTTCAGCTAGGTCACAAAACATTATTGCAGCTGCCCTGCTCACAATCCCCTGAGGGATCCCAACCCCCAGTTGAGAACCCATGATCTAAAAGTACCTACATGTGGAATAAATATTTAATAATGGGCTCTTCAGTCTAGAAAAGAAGGGTATAATGTGACCCATTGGCTGGAAGTTGAAGCTAGACAAATTCAGATTGTGAACATTTTAAACAATGAAAGTAATTAACCATAGGAACAATTTACCTAGGATTGTGGTGGATTCACCATCAATGACAATTTTTAACTCAATATTTGATATTTTTCTCTAAAACATCTGCTCTAGGGATCAGTTCAAGGAAGCTTTCTGGCCTGTGCTATACCAAAGGTCACAATAGATGATCACAAGGATCCCTTCTGGCCTTGTAATCTATTAATCTATAATCCTTGATTACAGCCATAATGACAGGCCTGGGACCATGACTTTATAGTGATGTATAAGCCAAGCATGGATCCTTCATAAAGTAAAGATAAGAAGGAAATCTCTACTTATTCAAAATAAGTCTGAAGGATACTACAGTTTATTGCAATTCCCATTACACATGATATACAGTACTACCTTTTCCTGTCGATCAGCTGGGACAACTACTAGTGCAATCATTAAGCCAAACAATCAGTCTGACCCAAGGACAGTCAGGAGACTTCAGTTAAAAAAAATATATTAATGAAAGTCCATGTAATTTTTTTTTCTGAAGATCCATTTTGCTTAATTGACACAATGGGTTTCCATAAGCATGGTGACACTAAAACTTTGGATCCCAGTTGTCGCCGTGATCCAAGAGCTTATCTGCTTCTCTTTTAAGCATGTAAGTACTCGATTGAAGTCAATAAGATGACTCATAAGCTGAGAATCAAGCATGTGCTTAAGTGCTTGGTGGTAACAGGGTCTATATAATTTAAAATATTTTCCCCTATGTAACTGCCACCCCTGAAATAGCTCTCTCATCTGAAATTCAATATGGGTTTTTTTTCCTACACAGGATTATTCTGTGACTCAGATTTGGCTCTCATTCACATATTATCAACAGTACTACCTTCAGAGATTGTGTGGAGTGACACCTGTGTAGCTCCATTCAATCCTCAAGTGTTGAAAAACAGAGCAAAATCAACCGAGCTTTGCTTGTTAACACTACTTACTTTGATGCAGATAGGGTTGTTCAATCAGCTGGGAATCTAGCCTGTTGACTTTGTTGAAACAAGCCAAATTTCCACTAGCTCTCTATCTGTGTCATTGACTGTGATGGAGCTATGCTGATTTACACCCAATGAAGAGCTGCCCCATTGACTTTACAGGACCAACAGAGAAGACACTACTCAAGTTCTCAGAAGTTGGCCTGATAATTATATTAGTGAAGACATAGAGTCATAGAAAATTAGGGTTAGAAGGGACCTCAGGAAGTCATCTAGTCCAACCCCCTGCTCAAAGTAGGACCAATTCCCAACTAAATCATCTCAGCCAGGGCTTTGTCAAACGTGACCTTACAAACGTCTAAAGAAGGAGATTCTATTACCTCCCTAGATAACTCATTCCAGTGCTTCACCACCCTCGTAGTGAAATAATGTTTCCTAATATCCAACCTAAACCTCCCCCACTGCAACTTGAGACCATTACTCCTTGTAGAGTAGAGGCATTTAACACAGAGAGTGAACTCAGATAATTCAGGACCAAGGATTACTGATAGTAGAAGTCTGAGTGTGAAATCCAGACCCCTCTGAAGACAAGGTCAGCCTTCCTATTGACTCCCATTAATGGGGCCAGGATTTCACGCTGAGATTTTATCCACTGACCTTCACTGATTAATATGGAATCTATCTCTATTGGTAGCACTATGTCCAGAAAGAAATGCATTGATAGAAAGAAATGCATTGATAGAAAAAGAATGCTTTCTCCTGGACAATTCAGTAGAACAAACATTTGGACCTAAGATCTAGAAGAATTTTGCCAACTTAATGTGGAAAATTTATTCATACTGATTTAGGTGACTCTCATTTACCTTATCCTTTGAGGCCATGTTTGAGAGTTAACTTTTGTCCAGATTCACAAGGGATGCAAGATCTCTCAACAGAAGGCTGATATATATGAAGACGAATGAGTCATAATTCAGTGTCTGCATTGAAATTACAACTTGATACATTGTACAGGAGGAAAGAATGAGAGGTGAGCATATTCTCCTTGCTTGCTTGCTTTCTTCCTTTCTCATAATTCATGTTCCTAAATGAAGTTTTCTGACCTCTTTAGGCTGGCATTTCAAAGTTTATGAGAGACCTTGTGAAATTCAGTGAGTTGAATGTTTAATTCATTTACACTCATTGGAAAATTGAGCTAAATTTAATTTATGTGTATTTGTTTTTTTGTTATTTGGCTAAACGTTCTTTTCAGGAATACACATTTCCATCACTTGTTTATGAGTATAGGACCAAATGCTGATCTCAGTTTGACCGATAGAAATCTGATGTAAATTCAAACACATCAGGAAAGCTCCGCTGTATTTAATTGTACCTGAGATTAAGATAATGGAGATATATTACAACACTGATCTGAGATGTGGAGGATTGACTACTTATAGTCTGTGCCCTCAAAAGTATGAAATTGAATTTGAAATGTAATGCAATGGGTGACTTAAAAAATAAACAAACAAAACTCTAATTGCCTTGAGGTCATGGAAGCACCTTCATTGATGGTTTTCAAAAAAAGGCTGGAGCCATCTGTGTTGGGTGATTTAGATACAACAAATCCTTCATCTTGCCTAGGGGGAGACTAAATGACCCTTCTAACCCTGTGGTTCTCTGATTCAAAATGACTCTAATATGATCTCATGATTAGTTAGTTTTGTTGGCCTTGAGGCTCTTCTGCTTTTCATCATTTTTACAATTCAGTAACTTCATTGACTTCAAAGCAGATTCTCCTGATTTACTCCAGGAGGAGTGAGAGGAAAATCAGCAGAAGCAATAAACTAGTAATAAGACTAGAGACATTTGAACACAATGAATGGAGACTTAACAGAAATGCAATAGAGAGGACTTGTCAATCGTGCAAATACCATTCCAAATACTAAAGCTACACACACACACACACATATGTATTGGAGAGCACTAGTCCCCACCCCTTACACAAATTTTATACCAGTGTAATTCCAGAGAATGGAGAATCATCCCCATTGACAGAAATGAAATTATGCCTAATTTATATTAGCATGACTTAAATCAGAATCAAGTACTTACATTTGTGCATCCTGATTTCACCTAAACATACATATTATGTCATGTTTTTGTATTTTTTTGAATATGTTATGTGTCATACGAACTGAAACCATCCTATATTGCAACAGATATAATTTGTGAAATTAGTTTGCAGAGTGGAATCTTGGTTATTAATAAGACTATTGGTGTATGAATGATGTTTAAGATCATATTGTGAACTCCTATCACATCCAGTTTTTGTAAACAGCCCAAATGACTTCATGCACCTGTATTTGAGCACATCAGGTGTGTTATGTTCTCCCTTTTCAGCTCCAATGTTGGGAGAATATGGATTCAGTAGCTGAGACAGATTCTTGTGCTAATATATTTTAATGTAGTTTAGTTAGTTTATAAGCTCTGTTAAGTGTTTGCAGTATGACAAGAGATATAAATATCTATCCCCATACAGCCCATTTAATCTATCTATCTATCCAATACACAAAAGCACACCCCATTGACCCCTCTCAATGCTTTAATTGACATATTGCTGTAGGTTTCATAGGGGTAGCCGTGTTAGTCTGTATCAGCAAAAACAATGAGCAGTACTTGTGGCACCTTAGAGACTAACACATTTTTGTTTTTTTGTTTTTTTTATTTTTTCTATGTTGTATGTGTGATATATACTGAAACCATCCTATATCCAGAAGTGGGTTATAGCCCACGAAAGCTTATGCCCAAATAAATTTCTTAGTCTCTAAGGTGCCACAAGGATTCCTGTTTTTTTTTTGTTTTGTTTTTTAATATTGCTATAGTTTCTGATGCAATACCTGACTAAAACTTTAACCTTTGTTGCCATAGTTGGAACACTCAAGCAATGGAACATAGTAATCACACCAGAGTGACCAAGTTCATCATGCAGGGGCTCTTTGACCATCCTCACAACCAGGGGCTGTTCTTTGGGCTATTCCTGTGCCTTTATACAGCTGTCATCATGGGCAATTCCCTGATCATTGTGGCTATTGTCATCCACCCACCTCTCCACACTCCCATGTACTTCTTCATCTCCAATTTAGCCCTGATTGATATTATGTGCACTTCCTCAGTTGTACCTAAAATGCTGGAAAACCTGATGCAGGAGAAGAAAACCATCTCCTTTGGAGGCTGCGTCACACAGCTCTTTGTCTTAACATCATCACTGGGAACAGAGCTTCTGCTGCTAACTGTCATGTCATATGACCGGTATGTAGCCATTTGTCACCCTTTGCATTATGTAAAACTCATGAGAAAGGAAATTTGTATCTGTTTAGCAGTCAGTGTCTGGGCTGTGGGTACCATCAATTCATTTGTCAGCATAATGCTTGTGCTACGCCTGGATTTTTGCAGGCCCAACCTCATCCAGCATTTCTTCTGTGAGTTCCCAACAATACTTGCACTGTCCTGCAGCTCCACTTATGTCAACGAAATCATGATAGTCATGGCTGACATTTTCCTGGCTATGGGGAACTTCCTTCTGACTATCCTGTCCTATAGCTTCATTATCAATACTGTCCTGAAAATTCAGAGCTCCAAAGGGAAGCAGAGAGCCTTCTCCACCTGCTTCTCCCACCTGCTTGTGGTCACCTTGTACTACTCCACCATAATCTACACCTACATCCAGCCGACCTCCAGTAACTCATTGGATAAAAACAAGAAGGTGGCCATAATGTACACCCTAGTCACTCCCACCTTGAACCCTGTGATCTACAGTCTGCGCAATAAGGAGGTCAAAGTGGCCATGAAGAGAATTCTTCCCTTCAGCACAAAAAGTAATTTTTCCAAGTGTGAACCTGATTATCACCTGCCTTGTTCCCTTTAAGCGAGGTGCACAGGTGGCATAAATAGTTGCAAAATTATGAACTTCATTAGACATAAATTTGCACTATGGTCCATTCACTTGAACTACAATGACTTACACCAGGTGGGAATGTGTTGCATTGACTGCAGTGGGGCTATGGTGATTTACTTTTGCTGGGAATCAGGCCCCATGGAATATACTAGTCACACTAGCTGGGCTGTCATGTTGGGTTAGAATTTTAAAGGTATTTAGATACCTAGTGGGATTTTCAAAAGCACCTACACATTGATTTTAGTACATGTTAGGTGCTCCAGGAAAATTCTTTAGGTGCTGAAATACTGGTAAAAATCTGTCTCAGTTGTGGAGCACAGTATGGAAAATGCAGTTTCATAGAATCACAATATTCCATTCTCTGCCTCCATGAATAAATATGATAAAAAATATCAGACTGACTCTTTCTCTTATTTCCTTAGCAGACATTAAATCCCAGAAACCTCTCAAACATATATTAGCTAAGCTCTGCAGGTCTCCAGTCCATGTGTCATGGACTCAGATCAGAGATTTTAATACAAGCATTTCTATCAACTAATTATTTTTTTTTAAAAGACAAGTTGTGTTAGTAAGGTAATGTCTCAGTCCCAACAATGTATAAGATATTGATCAAACCACTTCTCACTGTTAAAACAGTGAAAAAATTCAGTGAGGTCATGGGTTTCATTTCCATTTATTGCTATTGATTTACTATAACATCCATCACTGAATTTCTTTTTTAACTTTTTATTAAAGTCCCAGAAAAAGAAACATACAAACAAAAACAGTTCAGATATATTTAAAATAATGTATTAAAGAAGGATTTCATTGCAACAATTTCCCTTATTCTCTTTCCTTTCAGATATTCAGAGACTTTCATACGCAAAATCTCTGTTTACGGGTTGTTTTTTAATGGTCTTAAAGATAATCTTAGAAAAGAGAAAACCTCAGTTTTGATGGCCATGACCTGCTGTTGTTAGAGTCCGATCCTGAAACAAGAAAAACATGCATGAAAAGAGACAGAAAAAGACTGCAAAGATTGGCAATGCTGCTTCTGACTCCTGTGCTGACTCACACTTGCAACCTCAGCCTAAAGAAACACAGGCCCAGCATTCAGTGTGATTAGCCACACCTACATTTGGCAAACCAGGGTCCGGCTGTTTAGGGGGTTGCTTTAATCTGTCTTGTTGGTCACAGTCCCACAGCACTGTAGACAGACTCTTCCTAGACTAATGATAAATGGAGAGAGATAAGAAAGAGGAGAGAGAACGTTTTGGCATAGACATAGGACATCTTTCTTCTCCCAGTTCTTGGATTGCTCTGGACACCTTGACCGGAGCAGCAGTGTGCATGCTTAGATGCAGCAGCAGATGTGCTGGGGAATTTTTTCTACAATAAGCAAAGTCTGAATGAGCTCTCCCCTGAGCTGGAGGAAAAAGGCTTCAGGACCAGACTGTGTTCACATGAACACTCCCTACCCTGCCGAGGAATCCAGCAGACAGAGTTGTGTTGCCAAAGTGATCTATTTTGGCTGGTGCTGGGTTAAAAATCTCTATAGTATTCAATGTGGGGTTCAGTAAATGTTATTCTGATTGTACAAATAAAGGGAAGAAGAACTGCGATTAGCCTGTCTCAATTGAGGGGGTCACCCTCAGCTGGACTGAACTTGCTAAGCAGGGGCCCGGATGCCAGATCACAGTGGAAAAAGGGAGAGAGAGGGTGGGGACAAGTGTTTCTGCATGGTGGTGTGGGCTCTACTTAAGGGTCATAGGAGCCATTTGACCTGCTCTACTCCCCTGCCCTGTCTAAAGGCAGAGCTGATTAGGCTCCATTGAGAGTTTGTTTTGTTAAGTGACCACTAGAGCTGAAATCAGTGATAATCAAGTCTCAGTGCTTAGACTGGCTGTGAGACAACACTTCTGTGGAGGAGACAGCCCAGCCTTCGCTAGCAGCAAGGTTCCCCGGGCTGAGAACTGAAATCACTGAGAGCTGAGTGAAACCCCAGGAGAGGAGACCTACTCACAGAGGTCACAGTAGAGAGACAGGTGTCAGCGGAACGTGAGGGTGTAGGGACATCAGTGACAGAGTATACAATGGCGCGATGGACGGAAAGAAGGCACGATGAATGAGGGCGCAGCGGTGGCAGTGGGCAGCGAGGCAGAGTGCATAACATCAATTGCGAATCAGTTGCAGTGGTGAGTGGCAGCTGAGACATTGCTGGACATTTCACCACCCCCCCCCACTGCCCAGCCGGAATGTGAACTCATGTCAATGCACCTCTGAACTCTGGATCTCCACAGGTCAAGCACAGCAGCTGTGAGTGGGGGGCAGTAGAGGGAGAGGGAAGTGGCATCTCAAAGGGACCTTTGTCTGTTGCCTTTTCACACCATAAGGTGAGAGATATGGAGGCAAATGACACTGCACAAAGTCCCCTGGAGAGGGAGTTTTGCTCATGGTTGGATGTATCTGAATCATGGTTTGGGGTTTTTCCCAAACTGGTGCAGGTTCTTTTTCTCTTTTCATTAAATTTTTCTCTGCTATACACAGACTCAGTACTTGTGAGTAGGGAAGTGTTGCCTCCTAAAGGCACATGTGTGTATGTGTGTTTAATATTCCCCAGTTACTGGGGGGAGGAGGGGTTGTGCTATATTGGTGAGAGGGACCTTGGACATTGAACCCAGCCCTTGTTGTTGCTGACTCCAGATAGCGAAGAGTTACAGTGCAAAAATATAGTGCCAGTCAAAGTTCCCTATGCTGTTTGGCAGTGGCTGCTCAAGTGTTTTGTGAATCCCAGTGAGGCCTGATTCTGGGATTTAGGTGCCTAAAAGTGGCAGTTAGATGCCTAAATCCTCTTGCAAATCTAGTCCTCAGATAGTTTGGAAAGGCTTACTGAGTGCTTAAATAAAAAATCTGGCCCCATGTGCTTAACTCATGTGTGTAACTACTCAGATGTTAGACAAAGCCCTTATTGAACAGCTGTTTTTCACATCAATACAGCTCCAGCAGCTACGTACCATAATAAAGCCAAGTTCATATAGTACTAGAGCTAAAAAAAAGATATTTATCTTCCATTGTTATGTAGAGATTAAAACTTTTAATAATAACTTATAGAAATTTACTAGTTTTTCAAGGGAAAGACACCCCTCTTCAAAATATCTGTCCCTCCTGACCAGGGTTTTTCCAGGCTGCAAAATACCCTGACTATGCTGTGTTATTTCCAGCAAGCCCTAAAAGGCCTGTTAATGCCCATAGTCATAAATTACCACACAGCCTGTTTTAAGCAGGCGCATTTAATGTTCAGGTGAAATCATTACAGAGGAAACATCTTAAAACAATAAAAGAGCCTAAACAGATGCTAATGAGCCAACAAGCGATCACCCCACCCCAGTCCTTCAAACTCCATCCTGGGGTTTTTCTGTGGTAACAAGTTCATAGCAGTTTTAGCTCAGAACAAGAACCTGCATTCATGGGTCAGTCTTTCCTTTATATAGCGTGGGCCTTTGATCTTCAGATTCTGGGAAGAGATAATCAGCAGGGAATGGTCATTTCCTCAGGGAGTAGCTTCAAAAGGCTGGAGGTTTGCACAATCAGAAGCAGAAATTTGCAGCCACCTCCCCCTAGAGATTCCCCAGCAAATCATTTCACACTATTTGTTCAAAAGTCCATTCTTGTCCACTGAATTCAAGGTTCCACAATGTAGTGTGATAATCAGAGCCTTATTCCTGAAGGGATAGCATTCAGATCGATGAGCCTCTTGGCAAAGTAAGTTATTACACAATATGGGCAATGGTAATAGAGACTGGCTCTATTATTTGCAAAACCAAATGCTTTTAAGAGTAAAATGAATCTGGTTAATATATTCCTCTGCCTGGCCTTGCTTTCCTGCCATGCCGTTCCTGATGATGTTAAAAGAGAAGCTCAGAGAGATGAACTCTGTGGGATGGAACTCCTGGGGATATTACCAAAACATTTTGTGTTCAAGTGATGCTAAACTAAGAATTTGCAACTCAGTACATCCTATGGCCAAGTCAGTTTTATTTCCTAACTCTATTTGTTGTTTATATAGCAGACAAGAGATTTTAACATTAGGAGGCTCACCATGGAGTAAGGGCATATCCACTTTGATTCCAGTGAGTGGTCCCTTTTTCCCATTTTAAGGTACATATCTTGGTCCCATTTCCCACAAGGCTGCCTTTGTGGGCCTTTGTTTCTGAATTTTCTTGTTCATGTGTTCGATGACCTGATTAACCCTATACTGGAGGGTGGTTTTATCTTCTTGTATCTGTTTGAGCCACTGAAATAATCATGCTAGGTTCTATTAGAGCCTCTATTCTTCACCCTGTACCAGGTAACTAGGATCAGTCATTTGACACATTGGATGTCAAAACAGAATTTGAAAGGGTTGAGTTTTTGTCCTTAGTCTATTACTGCTCTGGATGGCAGTCAAAATCCTGGGCAGTTTGTCCGGCCAGTCTTTTCCTCTGTGATTTACTACCTTCTGGAAAAAGCAACAAAGAGTCCTATGGCACCTTATAGACTAACAGACATATTGGAGCATAAGCTTTCGTGGGTGAATACCCCCACTTCATCAGACGCATGTTTTACAGATCCAGACTAACACGGCTATCTCTCTGATACTTGATACCTTCTGGAGCAGTTTCTTAATAGTGCAGTTCATGGGCTCTACTTGGCCTGAGGACTGAGGTCAGTATGGTATATGGAGCTTTTGTTTAATTCCAAAGGTTTGTATCATTACTGTAAAGGTTTCTCCTGCAAAGGCTCCCTCATTGTCAGAATCTATTTTTTCGGGGGTGCCATATGTACATACTACCTCATTAAAGAACTTTTTGGCTACCACCCTGGTGCTGTTATTTTTGGTAGGAAATGCTTGCACCCATCCTGAAACAGCATTAATTATTACCAATAAGCACTGGAATCCTTCCCTACTCCTTGGAAATTTATCAATAAAATCAATTTGACCCCTGTGCCACGGCCCAAGCCTTTGTTCGTACATCGTGAGTTGACAGTGTGGAGGACGAACCTTGTCTTGAGAGCACCACACGCAATTTTGCACCCATGTTTTAATATAATCTTCTATACATTCCCACTCTGCTTCTTGCTTCAGCCTTCTTAAATTCTCTTCCGCTCCTTCATGCATAAACTAATGGGATACATTAAATAATTCCTGCCTTTCTATTTTTCCTGGAACTCGGTTAGGGCAGTCTGCAGTTCCATCTCTTGGCTTAGTTGTGTCAGCACAGATGTTCCTTTTCTGACCTCTGGTTACAACTGCTGTGTCATGCTGTTGGGCTGTTGTATCTACCCGGTTACTCCAGGTGGCCTCCATACCAGTTCCTTTAACAGTTTAGGGAACTTTGTTACCCAGTGGTAAATCCATTTCCATTCCTCCGAATGTGCAATATTATTTCCATCTACTGCTTTCCACCGATTCCTATACTAATCATGCACCTAAAACTGTATCCCCTTCACACAAAAATAACTTCCTCTTCTAACTTAATGGCTATGTACTTTACACATCCTTTCTCTTTTACTACCATTGAACTCCTGT
This sequence comes from Aldabrachelys gigantea, assembly GCA_026122505.1. Lineage (NCBI taxonomy): Eukaryota > Metazoa > Chordata > Testudines > Testudinidae > Aldabrachelys > Aldabrachelys gigantea. The sequence goes on from CM047492.1 coordinate 48,501,715, forward strand.
CAATAAACCAAATGTGCTTTTCTTGACTCACATACGGAATCTAATTCTTCCAGTAAGGGTGCCTCTACCAAAGCAATTCTTTGCTCCAGAGTGAATTCTGGACATTCGGGTGGGTTCCCATTTTTAAATAAGGGCATGTATTAGCATGTCTGGCTTGGACACTGTCTCTGTGATCACCCCTCTGTTAACTAAAATAAGTGTCCATTGAGCCATTTGGGTGTTTGAGACTTTACCTCCCATCAATCTCCCTGACAAAATGTACTTGAGAGGAGTGTGGGTGCTTTGGATAGTAATAGGAACCATTCCTGTGAGGGGCTCAAAAGATTGTACTCCCCAGATGGCTGCTAGGCACTCGCATTCATGGGGTCAAAATTTATTTCTGCTCCTTGTAATTTCTGGGATTCATATGCTACTGGCACTAGCTTCCCCTCTTCATTGTTTTGTAATAGTGTGGCAGCCAAGGCCAGGTTATTAGCCACCAAATGAATACCAAAAGGCTGTGATGCATCAGGGAAATGCAGGGTTGGGGCTGTGAGATCCTTCTGTTTTAGCAGGGTTAAATTGGGTCCTGCTCTTTCCTCCATTTCCATTTTGTCTTTTTCTTTAGCAGTTTCAACAATGGGTGAGTTATTTCACCACATTTATAAATGTGCGGTCTAAGAAAATTGAATCCTCCTAGCAGAACTCTTAAAGAGTGGGCATTGGTAGAGGCTGGCATTTCTACCAGTGCCCTTACCTTCCTCTGATCGACCTGTCTCCCTTCTTGTCCAACGACTATGCCCAAGCATGGAACCTGCGGTAGCACCAGCTGAACCTTATCTAAGGCTACTTTGAACCCATTTCCTGAATTAGAGACAACACTTTTTCCATTACTATTTGAGTTTGTGCCTCCATTTCCCAAAGTATCAAAATGTCATCTACATATGAAAACACAAAAGGCCTTTCTTGTGGACTCAACTGGTCTAGCATATGTATAATATGTTGGGCTGTTGTGATATTCCTGGGGCAACAGACAAAATGTCCATTATTTCTCCTTTATTCTAAAGGCAAACTGATCTTGTGAGTCCAGATGAATAGTATGGCAAAGAAACAGTTGGCCAAACCAATTACTGAGAAATTTTTAGATGTGGCTGTCACTGTTTGTATGATCTGTGTCATATCAACCACAATAGGGACCATAGGAATGGTGCACTTATTGATTCCTCTATAATCAATTCTTAAACGCCAGGATTGGCCATCTGCCTTTAGCACTGGCCACACAAGGGAGTTAAAGGGTGCATATGTTTTTTGAATGATCCCTTGTTGCTCTAATTCCTTGATGGTTGGGCCTCTGCCTCCCTGGTGTAAGAGTGTTGTGTTTCTAGAGGCACAAATTCCCCAACAATCTTAACACAAGCATTAATTTTACTGCAATCTGTTTTCTTTAGAGTCCATGCTGAAGAGAATTTTAAGTGCCATTTTTCAGCTTGTTCAGCTGAAGTGCAGCTACTGGACTCTCTGCCCCTTTGGTTCATATAACATCTTGCCCAATTTTTCCTGAATGGGGAGGAGGAATTTCTAACTTCTAAAGAGTAGCTCTAGGCATATTAATCATCACATTGTTTTTCAACAACCAGTCAGATCCCAGAATAATTTCACCAACCGTATCAGGAGTATGGATCAAATGCTCTAATGTTAAAAATCCTTGTACCAAAAAGGGGATTTGGGTCCATTCCCACCTGAAACTAGGTTTCTCTTGACAGGATTTCAAAGCTATCTGTTTTAATATTTTTCTGCTTTTGGAATTGTTTTCATTAAGAATACAGTGGCTCCTGTATCTATTAAGGGTATATCCACCCTGCTTAATGTGCGCACATGGTCGTCCCTCAGGATTCCAGGAGACCATGCCTGTGAACCTCCACCTCTGTGCTGCTACTGGTGGCGGGAGTTCCTCATTCAGTGGGCCCTTCTATTCTTGCTCCAGAAAAGAGTGTGGGTCCGGGAAGCCTTGCATCAAGGAAGAACAGGGTGGTGCACTAGCAGTTATGCTAGTCACCACTGTTGGTGAGGTTTGCAACCTCATGGCCTCCCTGACTAGCTCTAGTTTGAGGGCCTCATTCCACTGTCCTTGGTTTGCTCCAGGCGATCTGGTGAACCTCATTTTCCGTGTGCCCACTTCCCTCCTTTGATTGCTGGGAGGAGGCTGTCTGATATTGCCAGAGGTCTGGGTATAACTGAGCTCCTTGTTGCCCCCGATTTCCCCATCCATGGGACTGGCCTCTAGTATATCCTCCTCGGGATCCCCTGATTCCCTTTGTGCCGCTTTCATTGGTATATGTAACTGAAGGTTCTAATGCAGCTACATAGGCAGCTCTTTCTTTTTTTATAGTGGGCTGTGGTCCAGAATGGGCAGCAATTGGTTGGATCAAGTCTCTTAGTTCCTCTAGGGCAGCTGGGTGATCCTTTTGCCAAATTCCAAGTCTTCCAGAGTAGTAGGGTGTTAAGGAAACAGCACGATGTCTTTAGGATTTTGTGGTGAATGTCACTGTATCCAGTGCTGTGGCCTTGCCCAACGATGGGAAGCCGGCCATCAGATTAAATAATTCTCGGGGTATTTATTGGGCTTTTGGGTTGTGGCTATGGCTTGTGCTACGAAATTGTGCCTGCCTATTTGCACCCCTAAACGTCCCATTAAAGGAACTGTGCTGCAGGTCTCATTGATTCTAATCCTATCTTGGCTCCCCTGAATATCTGAAGCTGTGCAGACACTCATCAAGCAGTGCACGTCAGTGGTGTTCAGCTCTTCCCTTAGTGCAAGCAAAAACACATTAGAGTACCATCTGGAGAAATGGTCTTTTTTAAGGGGTCCCAAACTATCAGTCATGGATTTTAAGTCAGTGGCTGATATAGGGAGAGTGGTTCTTCCCCCCACTCTGTGGTTGTTGTGACTGTAGTTTGTCGTATTGCTGCAATAGGGTTTTGTTGAATAGGTTCCAATCCCTGGGGCTTATCCCACATATCTCCATTCCAAGCTTCATTAGGGTCCCATTTTCCCTCCCATTCAAGGATCTCGCCGTATTGGGTTTGATCCCATTCTCCTGCCATCACAGCCACTACTTGGCGGGTTGCAAACCCCAGTTTTGTTTTGAGACATTTAACAATAGGTTCACAGCAGTTGTGATTGACAGGAGATTTCCTTGTTCTAAAGTTAATTTCTTTAACATTCTCTGTAAAATCTGATCCTCTTTTTGTGTTTTCCCTTTTTCCTCTACCTGTTCAGATAATCTCTTCTCTTTTATTTTAACTTCTTTTAGGGTATCTTTGCCTAACTGGTTTTGGACCCCAGGGCCCAGTATTTTCCATTTAACAGTTTCTTGTTCAGATACACCAAGTTTCTCATGCAGTGCGGCTTTCTCCTCTTGGCAGCTTCCCACAACAGCCAAATTGCAGCCGAGTCTCTTTTTATTGAGGTCAATGGCCTGTAGACCAACAGATGTATTGTGAATCCATCTGCCAAATCAATTATAGTACGGACATTGAATAATGCTTGTTCAGTCCATGGGTTGTGCCCAAACTTTTGCAAAATTGTCTAAAAAAAGAGTAATTTCCTGTATGAATGGCAATTTCTTCTGCTCTTATTGAGCTCTGTTCTTAAGGGACTCTTTTTGCCTGAACGTATTTTCTTTATGAATCTCTTTTATCTTTATAACTTTTCTGTGCCCACATTCGTGCTGGAACTTACAAAGCACAAAAAATCTATATCTACTACAAAATCTGCCTGACAGAGCAGGAGGGGGGAATGCAAAGTCCCCTACATTTTGGGTTCGACCCTGCTAAGACCGAGGGTATGTTCACCTAGGCAATTTTTCCCCAACAGACAGGAAGGAGCAAGGACTTTAATCCTCCTCGTTAGGCCACAGTATCTCTACTACTGGGGATTTGTATACCTAGACAGTTTGTATAAACAGTTTACACATATATCTTATCTGTACAATTTTCTCCAACAGACAGGTCAGAGGGAAGACCAATACGACCAGGGGGGTGCATATCTGAATGACTGATCACTTTATTTGTATGGTATACCTTTTAGCAGGATTTTCTACAATCAAAGGGTATGTCTTCCCCCTTTAGCTATTCTCCACCACAAATGTTATGCTTCTAAGAAGCACACAGGATCTTTTTCGAGGGAAAGACAATAGACCATGTTTATTGACGATACAACAATTAGCATGTGCATTGAGTCACACACACACGCACACAAAAGGAAGAAAGGAGAGTAGCAAAATACAGACTGTGGATTTCAGAAAATCAGACTTTGACTCCCTTAGGGATCTGATGGGCAGGATCCTCTGGGAGGCTAATATGAGGGGGAAAGGAGTCCAGGAAAGTGGGCTTCATTTTAAACAAGACTTATTGCGGCCCAGGAACAAACCATCCTCATATGCAGAAAGAATAGCAAATATGGCAGGCGACCAGCTTGGCTTAACAGTGAAATCTTCAGTGAGGTTAAACACAAAAAGAAAGCTTTTAAGAAGTGGAAACTTGGACAGATGACTAGTGAGGAGTATAAAAATATTGCTTGAGCATGCAGGGGTGTAATCAGGAAGGCCAAAACAGAACTGGAGTTGCAGCTAGCAAGGGAAGTGAAGGGTAACAAGAAGGATTTCTACAGATATGTTGGCAACAAGAAAAAGGTCAGGGAATGTGTAGGACCTCTAATGAATGGGGGAGGCAACCTAGCAACAGAAGATGTTATAAAAGCTAAGGTACTGAACGCTTTTTTTTGCCTCAGCCTTCACAGACAAAGTCGGCTCCCAGACTGCTTTTCTGGGCAACACAGTATGGGGAGGAGGTGAGCAGCCCTTAGTGGTGAAAGAACAGGTTAGGAACTATTTAGAAAAGCTAGATATGAATAAGTCCATGGGTCCAGATCTAATGTATCTGAGGTGCTGAGAGAATTGGCTGGTGTGATTGCAGAACCATTGGCCATTATCTTTGAAAACTAATGATGATCATGAAAGATCCCGGATGATTGGAAAATATAGTGCTCATCTTTGAAAAAAGGGAAGAAGGAGATCCTGGGGAGCCACAGACCAGTCAGCCTCACCTGAGTCACTGGAAAAATCATGGAGCAGGTCCTCAAGGAAACCATTTGGAAGCTCTTGGAGGAGAGGAAGGTGATCAGGAACAGTCAACATGGATTCACCAAGGGCAAGTCATGCCTGACCAACCTGATTGTCTTCTATGATGAAATAACTGGTTCTGTGGATATGGGGAAAACAGTGGATGTGATCTATCTGGACTTTAGCAAAGCTTTTGATGCAGTCTCCCACAGTATACTTGCCAGTAAATTAAAAAAGTATGGACTGGATGAATGGACTATAATGTAAACAGAAAGTTGGCTAGATTGTTGGACTCAATGGTTAGGGATCAACACTTAATATGTAGTTGGCAGCCAGTATCAAGCAGTCCTATGGCCAGTTTTGTTCAATATTTTTAATAATATCTTGATGATGAAATGGACTGGACCCTCAGCAGATGTGCAAATGACACTAACTTGGGGGAGAGGTAGATATGCTGGAGGGAACGGATAAGTTCCAGAGTAACCTAAATAAATTGGAGGATTGGGCCAAAAGAAATTGGATGAGGTTCAACAAGGACAAGTGCAGAGTCCTGGACTTAGGACGGAAAAATCCCATTCACCACTAGAGGCTGGTTACCGACTGGCTAATCAGCAGTTCTGGAGAAAAGGACCTGGGGATTACAGTGGATGAGAAGCTGGATATGAGTCAGCAGTGTGACTTTGTTGCCAAGAAGCCAAACGGCTTATTGGGCTGCATTAGTAGGAGCATTGCCAGTAAATTGAGGGAAGTGATTATTCCCCTCTATTCAGCACTGGTGAGTCCACATGTGCAGTATTGTGTCCAGTTTGGGGGCCCCCGGTATAGAAAGGATGTGGACAAATTGGAGAAAGTCCAGCAAAGGGCAATGAAAATTATCAGGGGGCTAAGGCACATGAATTATGAGGAAAGGCTGAGGGAACTGGGCTTGTTTAATCTGCAGAAGAGAAGAGGGAGGCGGGATTTGACAGCAGCCTTCAACTACCTGAATGTGGGTTCCAAAAAGGATAGAGCTCAGCTGTTGTCCATGGTGGCAGATGACAGAACAAGGATCAACTGTCTCAAGTTGCAGTGGGGGAGGTCTAGGTTGGATATTAGGAAACACTATTTCTCTAGGAGTATGGTGAAGCACAGGAATGGGTTACCTAGGGAGGGGGTGGAATCTCTAGCCATAGAGGTTTTTAAGGCCTGGCTTGAGAACACCCTGTCTGGGATGATTTAGCTGGTGTTGGTCCTGCTTTGAGCAGAAGGTTGGACTAAGTCAGGGGTCGGCAACCTTTCAGAAGTGGTGTGACAAGTCTTCATTTATTCACTTTAATTTAAGGTTTCACGTACCAGTAATACATTTTAGCGCTTTTTAGAAGGTCTTGCTATAAGTCTATATCTTATAGAACTAAATTATTGTTGTATGTAAAGTAAACAAAGTTTTCAAAATGATTAAGAGGCTTCATTTAAAATTAAATTAAAATGCTTATCCTATGCTCCCGGCCCACTCAGCCTGCTGCTAGCCTGGGCTCCGTTCATCTAGCCTGGCAGCAGGCTGAGCGGGGCCTGCAGCCGGGACCCCAGCTGGCAAGGGGCTGGCAGCTAGAACCCCAGTCGAGCAGTGGGCTGAGCTGCTCATCCCGCTGCTGCTTATCCCACTGCCAGTCTGTGTTTCCATCCTCTGGAGCCTGCCAGTCAGGGTCCTGGCTTCTGGCCCCACTCAGCCCACCGCTGGTCTGGGGTCCTGGCCCTGCCCATATAGAGTTGATACCTATCTTCTCCCTGGTTTTAGCCCATTCTCTTCCTCTCTTTCTGCACTGAGCTGAGGGTGCGAGTGCACTGAGCACAAGGCTGGGGATTGGTGTGTAGGGTCTGGCCAGGAGCTAGAATGAGGGAGGGGGCTCAGGGTTGGGGCAGAAGGCTTGAGTGTGGAGCACTTACCTGGGCAGCTCCCATTTGGTGCAAGAAGTGCAGATGGGACTGTGGTGGGGGGTGTGGAGAAGCTTCCGTTTGGTGCTCAGGGTGGGAGTGGGGATGTGGGGGGTGCAGGAGTCAGGGCAGAGGAATGGGGATGGATGAGAGGGATGCAGGAGTTGGGACATGGAGTGTGGGGGAGTTGGGCATGTGTGGGGAGTGCCAGAGTCAGGGCTGCAGTCTTGGGGGGTGCAGGAGTCAGGGCATGGGGTGTGGGGGAGATGGGTATGTGTGAGCGTGCAGAAGTCAGGGCAGGGGGATGGCTTTGTGTGAGGGGATGTAGGAGTCAGGGTATGGGTATGGGTGTGCATGAGGGGGGTGCGGGAGTCAGGGCAGGGGGATGGGTGTGTGTTAGGGGATGCAGGAGTCAGGGCTGGGTGTGTGTGAAGGGAGTGCAGGGGTCAGCACAGGGGCCTCGGGAGTGTGGGGGGTGCAGGGTGCAGGGCAGAGAGCTGGAGGGCATGGGGGCTTCATAAGTCAGGGCAGGGAGGTGGGGGGTGGGCTGGGATGGGAGGTGGTGGTGCTCCCAGCCCTGAGCAGCTCACAGCAGGAGGCTGGTAGAGATATGCCCTGATTCCTCCCTCCTTCCCCAAGGCCCTGCCCCACTTCTGCCTCTTCTCTGGATCAGCGAGCACGGCTGCACCTACAGTTCCGGCCCTCCTTCTCCCCCTCCCTCTCCAGGGCCATCCGCTGTTCTGCCGCTGGGTGGGTGAAGAGGAGGAGCAGGAACCTATCAAACTGGGGGAAGAGGCGGAGGAGGAGGGAACTTGGCTGCCAGTGGAGGGTGCCCTGCAGCAGCAGCCGGCAGGACCAAGCTTCTTCCCCCTGCCCCCACAGGAGAGAGCGATGGGTGGGGACCAGAGAAGAGCAGGCTGGGCTGGGCAGGATTTTTAATGGCACTTTGCTGTCTGCTGGGGTCCCGGCCACCAGCCCCACTCAGCCCAGGGGCCAGTGGCCAGGACCTTGGCAGGCAGCAGCGTGCCATTAAAAATCAGCTCGCGTGCTGTCTTTGGCTCGTGTGCCATAGGTTGCCAATCCCTGAACTAAATGATCTTCTGAGGTGTCTTCCAAACCTAATCTTCTATGATTGTATGACACACACACACTGTCCTGCCAATCGATGTTATAGTTACCAGTCCAGAATTGAACCAAACTAGTGACCAGTTAGGTTGATCACGGGTAGGGAGGAGCCGGGTTCTGTTGGTTGTGACATAATGGTCTGGGGAAGTCTTGGCAGGATAAACCCAAAGTTTCTTGGCAGGGCACTCGGTTTATATAGTGATTTTCCTTCACTGGGACCAATGAGTTTCGCACTCTCATGTTGTAATCAATTGTTTGAGAAGTGCCTGTTTTCCTAAATTGTCTTTTATCTTGTTCTTTCATCAAGGCTCTCGAGCAGTTTCCCCATGCTGGTTTTGATCACAGCTATCTTGTCCCCATTTATAAGTGCCTGTCTCATCTTTAGAGTCATCAATCTGCCCTCTTCAAACATTTTAACAGGGAAGTGTTGTAATCTTCTGGTGCCCTTGTATCTGTCCTCTGTTCCTCCCTAGAACATCTGGTTTGATGATGGCCTTCAGACTTATCTTCTAACACACACATTTCTCATTCACAAACAAGACAGAACATTTTAACAGAAACATCAAGTTGGAATGCAAAAGAAACACAATCCTGGCTTCTTTTACTTATTTTAAAATGTTAAACCTATAACAAATTGGTGACCCTAAGAGGTCTGTTACTGCCTTAAAATCAGCCCAGACACAGATTCTGGCTGATCCATCTCTACCAATGGCCCATTAGGACAATATTTTCTGCTATTCAATAAACATGGCTGGCAGGAGATGGTTAAATCATACACCGATATATTTAATGCACACTTAATGCACACATCAATAAATCATTTACTGGGGTCATGGGTTTCACATCCAGTTATTGCTGCTGAGTCATATCATTATCTCCGTCACTGAATATCTTTTTAAAGTCTTTCATTAAAGTCCCCTCAAAAACCAACATACAAACACAAACAGTTTAGCTCTATGGAAAATAAAGCTTTAAGTAATTATTTCATGGCAACAATTTCCCTTATTCCCTTCCTTTTAGTCATATAGCCTTTTCTGTGGAAAACATCTGTTTACAGAGGGTTTTGTAAGGTATTAGAGATGATCTTAACTGTCTTTTTGGGTAGAAAATAGAAAAAAAATTAGTTTTGATGGTCATGAGCTCTTGTTGTTGCTGGAGTCCAAACCTAGCGCAAGAGAAACACACATCAGAAAAAGAACAGCAAAGATAAAGAATGCCAACTTCTGTCTCTTGTGCTCACTCACACACGGCTAGGAAAACATAGGTCCAGCACATGGTCTGATCAGCCACTCTGAGACCTGGCAAATGCTTGCCAGGCTCTGGCTGTTCAAGGGGTTGCTTTTAGCTGCCTTTCTGGTCACATGCCTACAGCTCTGTAATGTAGGTTTGAACTCCTGTGGCCTCTAAGCCAGACTCTTACTAGATAGAAGACAAATGGAGAGAGATTAGAAAGAACAGACACAAACCAAGGAAGGAAAATGACACACGGGGGAGTGACACCAGGAATCAGAGGCTCCTTTTCTTGTGTTTTGGGGGATTTAGCCAAAGCCAGGGAGGTGGGGGTGATGTCAGTCGGTTCCCTCTGTCTGCCAAGGTTTGGTCCAGGCATCTTTCAGAAGCTGGACCAGAAAGGTCTAAAGAGGTCATGGTGGAGCCAGGGTTTTGGGTGTTGGTGGGGTTAGACACCATAATGATAAAGCTCTCTCCTTCTACTTCATCCATCCCTCTGTAATCCCTTGGAGTGACCCTCAGATAAATAATATTCCAGATGGAGTGCCCAAGCAACTAGCATTGGCCAATGTCAGAAGATAGGATACTGGTCTAGATCGACCTTTGGTCTGATCCAGAATGGTTATTCTTATGTTCTTAGCCTCACCCAAGCTCGATTCACCAATCATTCTGGTGATTTAATCTGTAAACATTTCCACCCATTTCTAGACTTTTTTGGCTCATTTCCAAGACAATCTGTGAATTTCCCAGGAGCTCTGGAGACTAATTAGCAGAGTTCCATTCACTTAAGCAAGCCAGTTTTTACCAGTCTAGTTGAGACTCAGTTTTGCTGAGATCTCCAAGCATCCCTCTGCAGTGTCCATCCCTTGGTACATTGGATATTCACAGGTTCACCACTCTCAAATGAGCAAGACCCTCAACTGGAGCAAATCTCAAAACCCCATTGGTTTCATTGGAGCTATTCTGAATTAGAATAGCTAAGGGCCGGTCAATATTTCACGCAGATGTAGCCACAGTTATTACAAGTCCAGATATGTTTATAGATGGACCATTTGAAATGAACTTCCCCATCATTCAGTGAGTAGGTTTCACCACTGATTTGCATCTTGTGTCCTGTGTAGCCATTACCTTTGTGCAAAGTCCCTGATATTCTCCTCTCATCTACAGCAGCTTTACACAAGAGTAGGTCAGAAGTGCTTACCAGCACAAGGTGTAAGCTGTTGAACAATCAGGTCCATTGCTTTCTTTGCAGTTGTTTCAGATTCAAACCACTGTAAGTGTGAAGAAAATAAAATCAGGAAAGCAAAGTGGATGTGATATGTGAAAAGGTGAAAATGAATGGGGAATTCTGATTTAATGCTCTTGATTCCCATTTACACTAAGGGCTAGAATCACAAAGGGATTTAGACATTGCAACGCTAATGTCTGGTCTACACTACAGACCTATATTGGTATACCTATGTCATTCATGGATGTGAAAAATCCACACCCCTGAGCAATGTATTTACACTGACCTAACCTACTGTGTAGACAGTGCTATGTCGAAAGGGGAACTTCTCCCACCAGCATAACTACTGCCTCTCAGGAAGATGGATTAACAATGCTGAAGGGAGAGCATTTTAAGGGCAGAGGTTCCCTCTGAGTCATCACACCTATCTTTTGGGCACCTAGAAAATCACTGCAATACACAAAGCCAGAGTCAGGCATGATAGGTGCCTAAGAATAGGATCCACAAGAGGTAGCATGTTAGGTGGCTCCATGCCTAAGCTCACCAATAGAAGATGTCAAAGAAAGGGTTGTGTACTAAGCCCAGCCCCTCTTAGGACTTCGCCACCTAAACCCAGGCCAGAGGGAGACACCTACCTCTGCTTGGGATTCTCAGCTGTGAGCCTTCTCTTAGAGGTCATGGGGAAGGAGCTCCCTCATAACTTTCAGCTCTGTGGTGAAGCCACTCACCTGGTTTAGGGTAGACCCTGATTCATGTCTCTCCTCTGCCTGAGGAGATGTGACCAGGAATCTGCACCACTCATGTGAGTTCTGTAGCCATGGGGATAGTATGTTGAGGGGGCCCCTTCAGTCTCTCCTGCTGAAGCTGTTTCACTTTGGACAAATACTTCAAGAGCCATTGGACCAGAAAAACAAAAAGAGCGAGAGTGAGAGCGAGTGTACAAGTATGAGAATGACTTTAGATCCTAGTGGTTAGAGCATGCCCCTCGGATGTGACAGAACTAGGATCCTCTTCCTATGCTCCAGTGCATTTTTTAAAAATTTATTTATCCACAATAGAAGAGTTTCAACAGGAGAGACTGAGGAAGTGCAACATCAACATATTCCCTAGGCCAGCATTTAGTGCATTCACCTAAGAAGGACTATTGTCATCACCTACTCTGACCTCCTGCATGACACAGGCCATAGGACAAACCTGAATTAATTTTTCTTTGAACTAGAGAAGATATTTTAGAAATAAAAACAACAAAATCCAATCTGAATTTTAAAATTGCCAGTGAGGGAGAATCCACCAAACACTGACTAATTTGGACCAGATCCACACTGGTGTAAAGTAGCAATGAAGCAGGTCCTGTGGTGCAGAGATATGTACTGTAAGTTTTGCAATGAACAAAAGTTGAACTCCATCTTTTATTTTATTTTTTTAGTCAGAAAAAGTGGGACACAAATAGACTGGTACAATCTTGCGTGTTTAAGTGAACAGAACTGTGATAAGTGATCTCTAAGGTTCCTGGTAACTTCTGGGATTGCCATGGAAATGAGCAGCAAGATTCTAGAAATGGGTGAAAATGTTTACAGTTGAAATCACCAGACTGATTAGTGAATGTTGATGGGATGAGGCCATTTGAAATATTACTTATCTACAATCACTTCATGGGATCAGAAGCAGGTGGGTGGACACTCCCACCAATTCCTGAGGCCATCGATCCACCATGATAACATTAGGCCTTGTTTGTTGAAATTCTGAAAGATGTTCTGACCAAAACCGGCCATAGAGAGAGAAAAGAAATTAAATCCTCCGACTTCTCCCTTGGTGCTCTTTAAATACCACATAATACTGGAATTGAACTCTCAGTTCCTACTGTCATTCCCTCCCCTATGTGCCATTTTCCTTCCTTGCATTGTGTGGGGATTCCCTCCAAGACCATTCCCACTCCCCTTATCCAGAACACCTCATGTAGTTCTGAGAGAACTCTTCAATCAGTAATTCAGTTTGACTCTAGCTTAACCTCCAGATCTCAATAGAAATGTGGTTGAAAAGTTCTGGGTTTTTAATGTCTCAAAAGAAATTTGTGAACAGAGAGATAGTTTTATTTTGTTATCATACTTACTGACTCAGGAATAGAATAGAATAGAATAGAATAGAATATTCTGATTCAGCAAGACTGCACACAAAAAAATGTGCTACACAATGGGACAGATTTTTGTAGGTATTTAGGCACCTAAAGTGTTTTCCCAGCACATCTAGGCACCTCAGTTGCTTTAAAATTAATGAATTTTAGGTGCCCAGGTGTTTTTGAAAATCCCAGTAGGTATCCCGTGTGCCATAGTCCAGCTAGTGTCCCATGTGCTGCAGTGCAGCTAGTGTGACTCAGCATAGTTCCACCTATGTCAGTGGGTTCTGATCCTCAGCCTAGCCCTACTGCAGTCAGTGACACACATCCTCAGCTGGTATAAATTTTTGTATTTCCATTATAGTGAATGTACCAGAGTGCAAATGTATGTGTATTGAAATCCTTAGTTCTATGAAAATTTACATCACATTTGGACCTGACCTACAAGGGACAAGGCAGGTGAGAATCAGATTCACTCTTGGAAAAATTGCTATTTTGTGTTGAAGGGAAGGATTTTTCTGATAGCCACTTTGATCTCGTTATTGCGCAGACTGTAGATCACAGGGTTCAGGGTGGGAGTGACTAGGGTGTACATTATGGCCACCATCTTGTCTTTATCCAGCGAGTAACTTGAAGTGGGCCGGATGTAGGTGTAGATGATGGTGGAGTAGTACAAGGAGACCACGAGCAGGTGGGAGGAGCAGGTGGAGAAGGCTCTTTGCTTACCTTCGGAGCTCTGGATTTTAAAGATGGGGACGATGATGAAGCTATATGACACGGTGGTCAGCAGGAAGTTCACCATTGCCAAGAAGATGTCAGCCATGAAGATCATTATTTCATTGAGATAAGTGGAGCTGCAAGACAGTGCCAACACTGGTGGGATCTCACAGAAGAAATGCTGGATTAGGTTGGGTCCACAGAAATGCAGGCGCAGCATGAGTAATGTGTGCACCAATGAATTGATGGTACCAACAGCCCAGACACCAGCTGCTAAACTGATGCAAATGTCCTTACTCATGAGATTGACATAGCGTAAGGGGTGGCAGATGGCAACATATCTGTCATATGACATAGCAGTGAGAAGCACAAGCTCTGTCCCTGATGACAAAGTAAAGGCAAAGAGCTGGGCCATGCAGCCATCAAAGGAGATGGTTTTCTTCTCCTGAAACAGGTTTTTCAGCATTTTCGGTAGGACTGAGGAAGTGCACAAAATGTCAACCAGGGCTAAATTGGCAATGAAGAAGTACATGGGAGTGTGGAGAGGTGGGTGGATGGCAATAGCCCCAATGATCAATGAATTACCCATGATGGCAGTCATATAAAGGCAAAGGAATAGGCCAAAGATCAGCCGTTGGTGTTGAGGGTGGTCAAAGAGACCCTGCATGATGAAATCAGTCACCTTGGTGTGGTTACTGGGTTCCATTGCTTGAGTGTTCCTTCTGTAGGAATAAAGATTTTATTTTTTGTCAGGTATTGCAAAAACTAGCAACATGGCAACTGAAGAATCTAGACTGACTGACAGAGAAAGAGAGCGAACGAGAGAGATCTTTGTGATATTCTAGACCATTCGCACAGCATATATACAAACTGAGCTACATTAAAATATAATAGCACAATAAACTGTCTGAGATAATCAGTCTATATTCTCCCAACATTTGATTGTAGAAGGGAAAAAATAACATCCTGGATGTTCTCAAATAAAGGCATATGAAGTCTGTTAGAATATTTCTATAAACTACATGAATTAGGAGTTCACAGTATGTTCTCAAACTTCTTTCATACACCAGAAGTCTTATTAGTAACCAGGATTCCACACTCTGCACTAATTTTACAAAATGTATCTATTGCAGTATAGGACATTTACAGTATATAGAATATATAGAATATATATAATCCCAAACATGACATAATAATACATATATTTAGGTGGAATCAAGATGAAAAAAATAAAGGATTTGATAACCCTTTAACTCACACAGGCTTAAACCAGGCTTAACCCCATTGCAATCAAGTGGGCTAATTTTCCCTTCACTGGAGATGCACTGATATACAGCAAAGAGTTCTGTGGCATCTTACAGACTAACAAACGTATTGGAGCATGAGGTTTTCTGGGAGCATCTGATGAAGTGGGCATTCACCCATGAAAGCTCATGCTCCAATACGTCTGTTAGTCTATAAGGTGCCACAGGACTCTGTTGCTTTTACAGATCCAGACTAATACAGCTACCCCTCTGATACTGGTACATAATTAGTGAAAATGAGGGGATCTGAGCTTCCCAAATTTCATTTTTATGATAAGTTATACCTCTACCCCGATATAACACGACCCAATATAACAGAAATTCGGATATAATGCAATAAAGCAGTGTTCCAGGGAGGGACGGCTGCACACTCCAGAGGATCAAAACAAGTTTGATATAACGTGGTTTCACCTATAATGTGGTAAGATTTTTTGGCTCCCGAGGACAGTGTTACATCGAGATAGAGCTGTATATGGCAATAGATATAGATATAGATATATTGCTTCATTATTTGGAATAGTATTAGCCTGATATGACAAGCAGAAAAATTTCCCTCCATTGTCTTCAAACATGTCTAGTCTTCTTCTGATTTTACTCTCATTCCTGCAGGAGTAAATCAGGATTATCTCCTTTGAAATCAATAAGGTTACTCAATTGCAAAAATGATGAAAGAGAGAAGACTATTGGGGGCAACAAATCTAACTAATCATGAGATCATATTAGATAACTTTACCATATTTCATTGTATAGTATTTTGTAAAAAAAAAACAAAAAAAACCCCCTTTGCATTACATTTCAAATTTGATTGCAAACTTTTGAGGGGACAGAAAATAGGCTATGAATTTTCTTCCCTTCCTATCAATGTTACATTTTAAGTCCTTGACTTTAGACTTGACTACAATTAAATCCAAAAGAACTGCATTAATGTATGTTACAATTAAATCCAAAATTCATAAACATAGTTGTGGTAATATATATTTCTGGAAAGCACATTTAGCCAAATGACAAAAAATATAACACAACACATAAATTAAATGTTGCTTGACTTTCCAAAGAGTATAAAAGAATTAATCCTTTAACTCTCATTTAATTTCATAGGGAGCTGGTGCCTATGTGAGAAAGCAAGCAAGAAATAAAGAAAGGAACAGGGAAATCAATCAAGTAAGCAAGAGGAATATTCTTACCTCTCATTCAAACTTCAAATGCAATAAAACAATCAGTAATTTAAAAACGGACTTCTAGTGAGATATGACTTGTTGAAGGTGATTGTCTTTGATATATAATAACCTTCTGTAGGGAGATCTTGGATCCCTTGTGAATCTGGTGAACATTTAACTCTGAAACAAGGTCCCAAAGGAGAAGGTAAATTGGAGTCACCTAAAATAGTACAAATAAACTTTCTACATTAAGTTGACACAATTCCTCTTGATGTTAGGTCCAAATGTAGATTCGTCTGCATTTTCCAAAAACACACACACACACACACACACACACACACACACACACACACACACACACACACACACACATATATATTTCTGAACATAGTGCTACCAAGAGACATAGATTTCATATTAATCAGCAGATAAACTGTCAGGGAGAAATCGTGGCCCCATTGATGGATGTCAGTAGGAATATTGACCTTGGCTTCAGTAGGGCCTGGGCATTATTCTTGGGCTTCTTCTACTATCAATGATCCTTAATGCACAACAAATTATATGAGCTGGCTTTTCATGGTAAAATGCCTCCTGTGTCTTTGGTAATACAATTAATAGACCAGCTTCTGGTATCACTGAGTAGAATCTTATGTCTCCATTGCTCCTGTCAAGTCACTAGGACAGATCTCCAGCTGGCACGAATCAGCTTTGCTCCAGATTCCCAACTGGTATAAATCAGCATAACCCCTTCAGAGTCAATGCTGTATACCAGCACAGCTCCATTAATTTTGTTCTCTTTTACAACAATTGACCACTAAATGGAGCTACACAGAGGTCACTGCCTGCAATCTCTGAAAGTAGTGAAGTCCAGGTTTTAATGATAGCCCTGTGTTACAGCTTGGTGCCATATCACCCTGCCTAGCAACCGATCTGCTACAGGTAGACACAACCAGTGGATCCCATGTGTTTCATGGTCTCTCTGAGCTTCTAGTTTAAGCCTGTTGGTTACAGATTGTAGGAAAGCAAGGCCTAGTAGCGGGATTTCCCTAACCAGACTCACTTTACTCTTAAAAATCCCTCAATATTTCTAATAAAAAAGACCCTAGTCTGGTCTTACTGCTTCTGGGAGTCTGGGGGTTGTGAGTAACTGAGCCTAGGCACAGTCCCTCTTGCCCTATCTCTTCTTCTCTTCCTTCTTAGATGTGGTCATGGTCAGATCCCCAATCAGAATAGAGTGTAGTTCCTGTTTGGGTGTTATAGATATGGCAATTTCTTGCATTATCCTTGAAAAATCTGATTAAATTATGTTTAAGTCTCTTTGATATCCATTGCATTAAATGCAAAGCTGATGAACTATTGTGAACCTTGGGAAGTATTGTGAACTTCAAAGGACAATACTGAACAATAGGGCAGGCAAGAATGGACTTTTGAACAAACAGTGTCAAGTGGTTTTCCTGGGGAATCTCTAGGGCAGCGGTTCTCAAACTGGGGGTTGGGACCCCTCAGGGGGTTGCGAGGTTATTACATAGGGGTCGCAAGCTGTCAGCCTCCACCCCAAACCCAACTTTGCCTCGAGGATTTATAATGGTGTTAAACACAGTGAAACCTCGCTATAACGCAATGTTTGGGGTCCAAAAAATTCCATTGCAATAAATGCAGGGTCGCAGTATAGCAGGGTTTCAAGCCAGTCAGTTTAATCAGTGGTCCCCAATGCGGTGCATTGATGCGCACCACCTCGTGCCTAGTGCCCAGCAGGAAAGAGAAACCACGGCCCCGTGCCTGCCGGGGGAAGAGAACTCTGATGCTGCGGGCACCAGTGCTTTCTGTTCCTGGCAGGTGCAGGACCGCGGATTCTCTCCAGCTTCAAGAGGAGCTGTGGCCCCGTGCCTGCCAGGGACAGAGAACTCCAAGGCTGCTGGTGCCGGTGCTCTCTGTCCCCGGCAGGCGCAGGGCCGCAGCTCCTCTCCAGCTTGTAGAGAAGCTGCGGCCCGGCGCCTGCCAAGGACAGTGAGTACTGGTGCCAGCAGCCTTGGAGTTCTCTGTCCCTGGCAGGTGTGGGGCCGCAGATTCCCTCCCCTCCTGGACATTAGGCGGGGGCACATCAATGTCCCGGAGGGCGCCATGGTATTGGGGATGTCAGAGAAAAACTTAGTTCTTACTTTTTGGTTGGATATAGCAAAGTCAGATACTTTATTCTGTTTAGTAGCTACAGCAGGGAAAGAGTGCCCCAGGACATAGGGTCTTCCCTTCCTAGACAGGTCTCTCAACAGATAAACAATTACAGTAGCATTTATACTCTTGTTACAGACAATAATAAGCAACAGCTGCATTTTCTTTATACATAGATCATCCTGATATCTTGTTTTTCTCACTTAAGAGATTCCAGTCTCCATTTTGTATTATCTACACATTATCTACAAAAGGTCAAAACAACTTCTCACATAGTTCTTTTCCACTCGCCTCACACAATCCTCACTTCTACAAATCTCGCGTTATTAGGGCAACAATTAGCCTGACTCTTGCTAACAGAGACTGTCTTGCATTAAGATCCCGTACAAATCCCTGTCAGTTCTTTCTCTACTTCAACAGGGACCACTGGTATTAGGCCTTAAAGGGGAGCTAACTTATGATCGCGTTATATGCGATTTCTAGTTATGGCAGAGCACGTTATTGCGAGGTTTGACTGTATAAAACAATGTATAACGTATAAGAGGGGATTGCACTCAGAGGCTTGCTGTGTGAAAGGGGTCACCAGTACAGAAGTCTGAGAACCACTGCTCTAGGGGGAGGTGATTGCAAATTTCCTCCTCTAGTTGTGCAAACTCCCAGCCTTTTGAAGCTACTTCCTGAAGAAGGGAGCATTGTCTGCTGATTACTGCTTCCCAGAATCTGAAGGTCAAAGGCCTATGCTGTATAAAGGAAAGACTGACCCATGCATGCAGGTTCTTGTTCTGAGCAAAAGCCAGGGGTGAAAGTAACCCGGTAAGAAGCCGGTACCAGCCTGTACATCATTGCCCCTTCCCTGTCTCCCCACCAGGCCATTGACAGGGTGGTCAAAAGGGGCAGCTGCACTGGGATCAGCGATTTAAAAGGGCCCAAGGCTCATGGCCACCTCTGCCGCTACCACGGCAGCGGCTAGAGCCCCAGGCCCTTTTAAATCTCTACGGGATCCCCGAACAGTGCAGGCCAGGCAGCACGGATGGGCTGGCTGGGGAAGGCTGACCCCCAGACCCACCCCTTCCAGGGGCCCGGAGCCAGGCCCCTGTACTGGTAAGAGTTTAATATTATTTTCACCCCTTGCTAAAGCTGTTATGAAATTGTAACCATAGGAAAAAACCCTGGGTGGTCTTTCAAGGGCTGACTCCTACCTCACCCTGAGGTTTAGCTGGGGTGATCTCTGGTAAGCTTATTAATATGTGTGTAGGTTCTTTTATTGTTTTAAGACGTTTCCTCTATAATGCTTTCACCTGAACTATAAATGTGAAATAGCTGTGTGGTAACTTAGAACTATGGGCAATTACACTATTTATAGCCTCTGGAGAGAGAGCAGAGTGCAGACACAAGCCTTTTAGGACTTTCTGTGAATAACACAGGGGATGTCAACACTACTCTCCAGATCGGTGGGTAGTGATTGATCTATTGGGGTTCGATTTATCATGTCTAGTGTAACTCAATAAAATTGATTCCCGATTGCTCTGCAGTCGACTCCAGAACTCAACCATGCGCAAGAGGTGGAAGCGGAGTCGACGGAGATGTGGCAGCATAGCTGAAGTTGTGTATCTTAGGTCGACTCCCCCACCTCCCTCACACTGTAGACATAGCGACAGTGTACGCCGGGAATAGCAGCCTGAAAAAAACTCCAGTCAGGAGCTGAGGAACCAGAAACCTAAAAGCTGGTTCCATTGCTGGACCACAAAGAGGGAATACAGGTACAGATGCTGTGGCCTGTAACTGTAGGATACCTGTCTTCTTGCCATGTGCTCCATCCCTCAGTCCTGCTCACCCAACTTGTGAGCCCCTGAGTAGGAAAACCACTGAAACACTTAACACATCAAACATGCTATTTTAGGTGATGAAGTATGATTATTGATTTTGCAGTCATTGCCACAAACACTGTTCATTATATATATATATAATTCCCCTCTCACCCCTATGGGTGATATGTGTCTTCCTCAACCTCGGGTCCTCTACCAGAGGCCTGGGAGTTTGAGGGTTCTGCGCAGTATCTTAGCTGTTCCTAGCACTGCACTCTTCTGGACAGAGAGCTCTGATGTTGTTCCTGGGATCTGTTGGAGCCACTCACCCAGCTTAGGAGTCACAGCCCCAAGTGCTCCTACCACCACTGGGACCACTTTGGCCTTCACTTTCCACATCCTCTCTAGTTCCTTTTTCAGGCCCTGGTACTTCTCCAGCATCTCATATTCCTTCTTCCTGATGTTGCTGTTACTTGGCACTGCTATATCTATCACCACCACTGTCTTTTGGTCCTTGTCTATTACCACGATGTCTGGATGATTGGCCAGTACCTGCCTGTCCGTCTGGATCTGGAAGTCCCACAGAATCTTAGCCCTGCTATTCTCCACAACCTTCTGTGGAATCTCCCATCTGGTCTTGGGAGGGTCTAGCCCATACGCTGTGCAAATGTTCCTGTACACAATGCCATTTCTCATTTAACTTTTTCCCCAATTAAAACGAGGGCTAAGAAAACCCCAATTAAATTGATGGCTACGAAAAGAGTACTGTAGATCACATCAGCTTGATGCAGCTCTTTGTCCCCCTTTTGTGGCAGAATGACATGTATGAGTCTACTTCTCAACTCACATGATCATTCTTCAGCACACTCAAGAGAGTATAATGTTTTTAGATTCATAAATCCAGGGTTCAGTCCCTGCTGACAACATCATACAACTACACAGCAGAAGTAAAGGCTAATGGTCTCAATCTCAGGAGGGTATATGAGGATGAAATATTTTGTATAGCATTTCAGTTGAAGCATATCTTTGTTCTTGATATAGAATAATAGAATCATAGAACCATAGGGTTAGAAGGGACCACAAAGGTCATCTCATATAACCCCTTGCCAAGATTCGGGATTGGTTGTGTCTAAACCATTCAAGACAGATAACCATCCAGACTTCTTTTGAAAACCTCCAGTGAAGGCGTTTCCACAGCCTCCTTAGGCAGTAGTTCCATTGTCTTCCTGTTGTTACAGTTAGGAATTTTTTCCTGAGATTTAAACTAAACCTGCTATGCTATAATTTGAACTCATTGCCTCTTGTCTTGCCCTCTGTGGCAAGAAAGAACAATTTTTCTCCATCTTTTTTTTTATGGCAGCTTTTCAAGTATTTGAAGGCTGCTATCATGTCCCCCTTAATCTCCTCTTTTCCAAACTAAACACACCCAGTTCCTTCAGCCTTTGCTCATATAGCTTGCTTTCCGTTTCTTTGATCATTTTTGTTGCTTGCCTCTGGATCCTTTCCAGT
The DNA here is from genome assembly GCA_026122505.1 of Aldabrachelys gigantea. NCBI lineage: Eukaryota > Metazoa > Chordata > Testudines > Testudinidae > Aldabrachelys > Aldabrachelys gigantea. The sequence continues at coordinate 48,523,085 of CM047492.1, forward strand.
TTATCTATTTCCCTTCTATACAGTAGTGTTCAGAATTGGACACAGTACTCCAGTTGAGGCTTAACCAGTGCCGAGTAGAGCAGTACTGTCACTTCCCATGACTTGCACACTATGCCTTGGTTAATGCAATGGAATTTAATTTTTTTTTTTTTGCAACAGCATCGCACTGTTAACTATGTAGCAGTGGAGCACAAGGTCTGTGTATGACTTTCAGCACATTGCAAAGGACCAGCACAAAGTCTATGGACCACATAAGTCTGTCTTTTCTATCTATGGTATTATTGTAGTATGTGGGTGTCTCACAATCTATAACCTATTTATTCTCCAAACCCACCTGTAAGGTTGGGAAGTGCTATTATCTCTATTTCACAGATGGGGGAATTGAGATGGGGTGAGATTTTTCTTAAGCTTCTGTGCCATTTATAGGCACAATCTCTCCTACTTCCAATGGCATTTGTCCTCCTAAATCATTTATGTCCTTTTGTATCATGCCACAAAGACCCTGATCCAGGTTCAGTTTACTCTAAGTGACTTCAGTGAGAGTTGGATCACGAGTTATTTTGCAGGGTCAGCTGTAGAGTTCATTGTTGTCTAGTAGGTAGAGCCTTGCTTGCTTGCTTGTTTTGTCACTGCTAGAGACAGATGCCTGACCATAATGATCTTCACCAAATTTTAAACCCATTGCAGAATTGACATGTGGCAGCAGTCCCAGAATCTCATGCATTTGTTTCTTATTATGGTATTTTGCTATTTAGAACACATTCTGAGCTGTATGTGAAGGAAAATACTTTTCATTCAACTTGTTTATCTAAGTGGCCTGGCAAACCTGCCATCAACAATTTGCTTTGAGAGAAAAGAAAACCCGCTTCTCTATGCAGTCAATACCGCTGCTGCTGCTGCTGCTGCTGCTGCTGATGATGATTAAAAATAGTGACATTTTATTTCTCCATCAAAATATTGATTCGCCTCTGAACAATGAACACTTTCTGAAGAGATTGATAGACAGATAGATGTGTCTATATTTTGATTGAGAGAGCAAGAGAAGAAGAAAGAAAAGATTTTGACATGACTACAACCATACATTTACTCAAATAAAGATGAGGGGAATGTCTCTAGGTAATCCCTATGGATCTATATACTGACATACTCACAATGAATAGCAACTTACTCTTTAAGTCCCTTCAGTTACAATGAGCCACTTCTGGAGTAAGTTTCCACCCAACATGAATAAGAGTGAGAGATAGCTGACAAAGTAAACAGCAAACATATGTCAAATAGTAGTCATGTTCTGCCTGGAATTTTCAAAGAAGCCTAATGGAGCTAGTTCTCTTAAGATCCATTCAAAATCCTAACTATGGTTTCTATCCCATTGAAAGATAAAATGTTGGGATTTTCAAAAGAACATCAATGATTTAGGAACACAAATCCAATTGAAAATATATTGGTAAATCCTCAGCAATGCTTAAAAAATTAGGAGAATGAGTCCAACTGAAAGTCAGTGAACATTGACCATAGATCCTAAAAGTCACTCTGGCAATTTTGAAAATCTACTCCAATTTCATATTCTACTTAACACCCTAATAGACAGCACTGTGGTTCTTCCATATTACCATCTCGTTCTAGTAATAGATTTCCATATAGCTTTTTTCACATCTTTATTCCTTAGAGTATAGATTAGAGGGTTTAGCAGTGAGGTAATGACACAATAGAACACAGACACCAATTTACCTGAACCAAAGGAATATGTGCTCGGGGGCCAGACATAGGTGAAGATGATGGTCCCATAGTAGATGGTCACCACGGTGAGGTGAGAGGCACAAGTGGAGAAGGTCTTTTTCCGAGCTTTGCCAGATGTCAGCTTCATGATGTTGGCTATGATGTTGACGTAGGAAGACATGGTGAGCAAGAAGGAGCTCAGAATGACCACAGAGCTGCAGGTGTATCCAATAGCCTCCTGAATGTAAGTGTCAGAGCAGGACAGTTTGAAGATTGGGTCTGAGTCGCAGAAGAAGTGGTTGATTTTCTGAGGACCACAGAATGAGATCTGGGAGATTAGAATTGTGGGCAAGAGTGGGGAGAGGAATCCACCAACCCAGGAACTGATGGAGAGGTGGAAACATAACCTGTGGTTCATGATGGTAGTGTAACGCAGTGGCTGCAGATTGCTAAGTAGCGGTCAAAGGGCATGACGGCCAGGAGGAAGCATTCAGTGGCTCCTAGAGAGAAGAAGAAGTAATACTGAGTCACACATCTGTTTACTGTGATGGTGATGCTCCTGGACAAGAAGTTGGCCAGCAGTTTGGGCACAGTGATTGATGTGTACCAGATCTCTAGGAAGGAGAGATTCCTCAGGAAGAAGTACATGGGAGTATGGAGGAGAGGTTCTGCCAGGCTAATGACGATGATGAGAAAATTTCCCATGAACGACAGCATGTAAATGGACAAGATGAACACAAAGAGGAGAACCTGGAGATTCTGAAGGCTGCTAAATCCCAGGAAGATGAATTCCTTCACTGTGGTTTGGTTTGCTTTTTCCATGCTACATAGTGATTAATCTGGGTAGAGAGGATGAGATCAACGGAGTGATTCAACACTAGCAAACAGTGGGTAGTAAATAGAATATTCCTATTAATATAAAATAGAGATGGACCAGAGCCCCAGTTCCAAACACTGTGAAATTAACCAGAAATTGATATCGTGATCTGAATATTGAGTTTGGCTCTTCAGTCTATATGATGAAGATCCCAGATAGGGTTACTTTCAAACTTTGAATCCATTGTAGATTGGAACACCATGCCAGGTTGCAGGACTCTTTATTTACATTGGGAAGCATTGGCTTATCTGAATGTACCCATTGACTTCATGTAAATACTGCTCACTCTTGTGATGAGGAGATTCATAGTGCAGCCTTTCGGCATTTTAGGTCAATTTCTAATACAAGCATCAGTGTGAGGTACCACAATTCAATAAACATGTTTTGGATCTGATTCATGAAGTCATCGCTCAGACCTTATTCAAAACTTTACTGACAATGATATTTAGGTGCCAAAAGCTGCAGATCAATGCTGAGTGGAATTTACAAAAGTGCCTAAATGATTTAGGCACCTAACTCCAATTAACATTCTGGGAGTTAGATGACTAACTCATTTAGGCACTTGTGAAAATCTCACTTGGCACTAATCCATACCATTCAGTGCATAAATATCTCAGAAACATACATACATAGAAATACATAAATTGGCATATACACAAATAGACATTCGCAAACTGAGAAACAAACCCAGACACACAGATATAAACAAACCATTGGGGTATAGAATCAGTCCCTCTCTCTCTCTCTCTCTCTCTCTCTCATAACACTCTTTGAAGGGTCTCGGTTTCATCTCAGTGTGTTTTTTTCCCAACAAAACTGAATTATTGTTTTCCAGCCAGCCCTCACAACCCAAAAATGAAATGAATAATTTGGCCCAAAGCCTCAAAGTATTTAGGCTCCAAACAACCTCTGAGGACCTTTGTCTTTCTGAATGATATTTACATGAGTATAAAGTATTTAACTAAATCAGTTTGCCGACTGAGATCCAAAGATATCGATTATGATGACAAGATAACGGTCTAGGAGGAAATGAACGGAGACCATAGAACACAGACACACACAAACACACACCCTAAAGCCTTCAGACTGCCGTGGTGGTCAATGACTATCAGCCTAGGTTTGACTGAATGATAGGCAACTTTGAAAGTAGCAGAAACTAGATAGATTGATAGAATCTGTCAATTTTGTGCTGTAATTGGTCTCCATCCTACATTTCAATCTCTTTCCCTCATATGTATGGCAAACTGAAAGAGCATAACTTCATTTCAGTAAAAGGAAATTAATCCATTTACATCTGCTAAGGGTTGACTCAAAAGGTGTCTTCTGTTCTTTTCTATTCTAGGCCTTCTACTACATCCATATCCATGACATGACATCTGAACATCCTTCTTGCCTTTTGTTATTTTACGTATGTGTATGTACAATACCCTACCTTTCTGCACCTTAGATTTTGGTTTTGCATGCGTCTTCAACAGGGAGTTCTTGCTTTCTGAGATCTAACTATATAAGCGGAGATCTGGCATTTATTCCAGTTTATTGGAGAAAAGCCTTGGGAATCTGAGCTCTGTCTGAATACAGAATTTGTAAAAGACATAGATACAAATATATACATAGTTTCATTAGGCAAACACTAGTGTGATTGATACATTAATGTATCAGTTTACATGTCAAACAACGGATACGTTTGCTTTGAGAGAAGTCACACTAGACAGGAAGGATGGTGTTATCTTAAAAAGTTGGGCTGGAACTTGCAGAGTCCCATGTAAATTCCTGGCTCTGCCACAGAATCCTTGTGTGATCTTGTGCGAGTCACAGAGGCCAAACTTTTGAATACATTCTGTCAGCTGTTCCCATTGACTCCTACATAATTTGTCCCACTGATTTCAATGGTGCTACACTGAGTTACACCAGCTGAGCATCTGAACCAGGACAAATAATTGTCCTATTCAGGGTTAGGCTTTAACTATGACCATTAATGATCTTATTCATGATAGAATGATGGAAAATCATAATAACTGACAGTGCTTCTGTTTGCTTTTTATTTAATTTCTTACATTTTCACACTGAGTTATGTTTGTATAATGCAATTCATACAAAGAGCTGTATATGAGACTTGTTTTACCCTCCACTGAAATGTAGCCACTTCTGAGGAAAAAACCACAATTGCCCAGATAATTTTCAGCTACAGCTGGTATTATTAAATGCATATTTATATACTAAAACATTTCTCCCCAGGTTGCTTTACCAGTTCTACAGGCACAGAACAATACTACACAAGGGTCCATGAAAGGAAGTAATATGCAGTTTGTGAAGGACGTGGGGCTACTAATATGTTATTAATATTATTTGTTCCATCAGTTTCTCTGAGTGTCATTGTCAAAGAGTTTAGAGCCAGAAGGGACCACCGTATCATCTGGCCTGCCTTCCTGAATAGCAAAGGTCATCAATCCCAACCATCCACCCACACACTAACCCAACAGACAATATGATTACAAGGAGTTAATTCAAGCAGGGGTTAGTTGCATGTATGCAAGAAAAGAGGCAAAGTTTTAGATACTCTCCCCCATTTACCCATAGTTATAGGACAATACAGGTATAATTCACTTTGAAGTTTTACTTTGGTTGATCTTGTTTGTTTTGGCAGGGGAGATAGGAGACCAAACACATGAGGTATTCAGGATGGAGAAATTGGAGCAAAAATCTTTTGGGTGAATAAAGGAACAGTCTCTGAAGGCCAAGGGAGTGTGAATGAGGAATATCTGGGAGCAGACTGAACCCCAGTCCTCGAGGGAAAAGGGCTCTGACATAAGTTAGACCAGGGTTTCTCAAACAGGGGTTGCCGCTTATGTAGGGAAAGCCCCTGGTGGGCCAGGCTGGTGTGTTTACCTGCCCCATCCGCAGGTCTGGCCGATCGTGGCTCCTACTGGCCGCGGATCGCTGCTCTGGGCCAATGGGGGTTGCTGGAAGTGGCGCAGGCTGAGGGATGTGCTGGCCGCTGCTTTCAGCAGCTACCATTGGCCTGGAGCAGCGATCTGTGGCCAGTGGGAGGCGCTATCGGCCGGACCTGCAGACGGGGCAGGTAAACACACCAGCTGGGCCCGCCAGGTGCTTTCCCTACACAAGTGGTGATCCCTGTTTGAGAAACCCTGAGTTATACCTACCTTAGTCATTAGAGATGTGTACAGGCCTTTTATTGTGTTACCATCATTTTCTCTTGTTACGCTTTATTCCTACTGTAGAGATTCTGGGTATGTCTACATTAGAAATGCTATAGTGTTGCAGCTGTGTTATGTAGACACTTATTACAATTATGGAAGGGATCTTCCATTGCTGTAGAAAATCCACCTCTCCAAGAGGCAGTAGCCAGGTTAACGGAAGGATTCTTTTTTCAGCCTCGCAGTGTCCACAGTAGGGCTAGGTTGTCTTAACGACATGGCATAGGAAATGAAATTTTTCACATCCTTGAAAGGTGTAGTTAAGCTGACCTAACTTTTTAGTGTAGACCGGGCCTAAGATTCATAGACAGATAGATTCCCTGGCCCAGAAGGGACCATTGTGGCCTTCTAGTCTGACCTCGTTATCAATGCAGTACAGAGAACTTCCCCAGAATAATTCTTTCTCAACTAGAGCAAAGCTTCAACAATGCTGTGTTTGGAAAAGGCTGTTTCCCAATGTTTCATCTGTCCTGCAGCTTAGCTGACATAGTATCAGAGGGGTAGCCGTGTTAGTCTGAATCTGTAAAAGCAGCAAAGAATCCTGTGGCCCCTTATAGACTAACAGATGTTTAGGACCATGAGCTTTCGTGGGTGAATACCCATTTCATCGGATGCATGTACATGCATCTGACGAAGTGGGAATTCACCCACAAAAGCTCATGCTCCAAAACATCTGTTAGTCTATAAGGGGCAACAGGATTCTTTGCTGCTTTTAGCTGACATAATTATACCTGCAATGCACACCCTTGGCCCCATCTCTTACGACGTTTGGTCATTTCCATTTTGGAGGGTTGTGAGTCTGGGGTCTTCGTCCCACCTCTTTTGTAACCCATAGGAGGGGTAAGGAGTGATGTTGTGTTCTGGCCAAGGCCAGGCCTTTCTTTGGCTTTTAATGTGTCTTATGCCTCCCTCATTCCAACCCTCTTGCCCCTCCTAACTGGTTGTTTGACCTTGGCTTGAGAGTGACGGCAGGCAGCCTTCCAGTGTATTCTCATAATTACACTCCCACCATACCCTATAACTCTTTTAACTGTTATTATCTTCTTTCCTTACACTAACAAACCCATCTGGCTGGGCAGAAGCAACACACACAGTGTCATTGTCTTTTGTTCACACGTGATAGTATAAGATACAAGAGTATCAAAAACTCAATCCAAAATTCTATCCCAGGCTCACAAACAGGCCTATATACTAACACACAGGTTCCCACTGCAGGACAGGTGATGGCAAGAGGGCCGTAAACTAGAGGGGTACAGCCTGAGAGACCAGAGAAGGGTCAAAGTGAAGCCATGATGAACTTTGTGTAAATGAAATCCCCAGTGAAATGTAATTGCAGATATAATAATTTGGTTAGGATGCCCAGAGTAAAGCTTCACATCTTGCAAAAAATTACAATGGAAAGTTGAATGGACAGTAGAGGCAGGACCACATGTTTACCTGAAAAAAAAAATGGCACCTCCTAACAGCCATTTAGGTCTGTACTTATTCCAGGGGAAGGACCCTCCCTACTGAGGCCAGGTCTACATGACGCGCGAAAATCTATTTTAGATACGCAATTTCAGCTACGAGAATAGCGTAGCTGAAATCGATTATCTAAAATCGATCTACTCACCCGTCTTCACCGCGCGGGATCGATGTGCGCGGCTTGCCATGTCGATTCCGGAACTCCGTTGGTTTTGGTGGAGTTCCGGAATCGATGTAAGCGCGCTCAGGGATCGATATATCGCGTCTACATGAGACGCGATATATCGATCCCCGAGCAATCGATTGTAACGCGCCGATACGGTGCGTCGTATAGACGTTGCCTGAGCCATCCATACCACTCACTGCAGTACAACGTCCCGTAATAGTATTCTGGGCATTGGAGTAAAACCTGTCGGATAGCGGAAAGCGCACTCTACTGAGCCACCCACTCTGCTCACTGCAGCACAGTGCCCCCTAGTGCTGCCCTATGGTAATTAGGGCTTTTCTCAGAGCCTTTTTCATCTCCCTGTTCCTGAGACTATAAATCATGGGATTTATCAAGGGGGTGACCACTGTGTAAAACACTGACACTACTTTGCCTAGGTTGAATGACTGATTGACCCCTGGCCGGACATACATGAAAATAATGGTCCCATAATAGATGGAAACCACAATGAGGTAGGTGGCACAGTTGGAGAAGGGCTTCTTCCACTCCTTGTCTGAAGACATCTTGAGGAGCGCACCCACAATGTGCACATAAGAAGCAATGGTGAATGTGAAGGAGCACAAGATCACAACAGAGGTAAGCGTGTATCCGGCCACTTGCTGGATTTAGGTGTCAGCACAAGAGAGCTGGAAGAGTGGGTCTGCATCACAAAAGCAATGGTCTATCTGGTCAGGGCCACAGAAGGGGAGCTTGGAAATCATGAGTGTAGGCAGCAAGGGGGAGAGAAAGCCACAGACCCAACAGGCAATGGCCAGGTTGAGAGAGAGCCTGTGGTTCATGAGTCCACTGTACTGCAATGGATTACATATGGCCAAATATCGTTCATAGGCCATGGTGGCCAAAAGGAAGCATTCGGTGGCCCCTAGAGAGAAGGAGAAGTAATACTGAGCAATGCAGCCACCCATAGTGATTCTGGGTCTCCTGGACAGGAAATTGGAGAGCATCTTTGGAACAGTGACCGAAGTGTAGAAGACCTCCAGGCAGGACAAATTGCAGAGGAAAAAGTACATAGGTGTGTGGAGTTGAGGATCCAGCAGTGTCAATGCAACAATGAGGGAATTTGCAACCAGGGATGTGGTGTAGATGATTAGAAAGACCAGGAATAGGGACATCTTCACCACCCATTGACTAGTGAATCCCAGTAACATGGATTCTCTCACCACAGTCTGGTTGTTCTGTTCCATGTCTCCATTATTCCTGAAACCTGAGAGATGCATAAAATCACAGAAATTAGACATTTGGTGGTTCAAATACTATCTCAGCTGTAAGTTATAGAAAATGTAGGGAGAGAAGGAGGAGGAAGAGTAGAGAGAGATGCCATCATTCTGGTTTCAATATATTTATAGATAACCTGATCAAAAACAGTATCGGAGTTGTAACTGAATGTTTTGTTTACTGAAAAATGGGGCTGTGGTAAATGAAAATGATCAAATACTGTACAAATATATTATTAATAAAAGGCTATGTTGAGCCAGGCAACCATAGGTTGGTTAATCTAACATAAATCCTGGGCAAAATAAATGAAAGGCCAGTAAAGATTTAAACTGATAAAGAATTAGACGATAGGAATATAATTAAAATAGACATAATTCAAACAAAGTGTGTTTTAATACAGGCAAAGTAATGCTATACAACTTGGAACAAGGATTGCAGGCTGGACCTACAGATCTGAGGACTATATCATGGAAAACAATGACTCTGAAAAGGATATAGTGGTCATAGTGGAGAAACTATCAAACATGAGCTGCCAGTGTGACGCAGTGGTAAAAAAAACAGAATAAATGTCAGCTTTGGATGTTTGCCAGGAACAGGGTGTTGGCCAGAAAGGCTGGGGGAAAAGAAAACTATCAAAAGAAATGGTGGATTCTTTGAGCTAGTCTACATTAAAAGGTTAGGTTGAACTATCTACATTGCTCAGAGCTGTGAAAAATGTCACTCCTGTGCAACACAGTCAGGGCCAGCTCTAGTTTTTTTGCTGCCCCAAGCAAAACAAATTATGGCTCCCCCCCTCCAACACACACATTTTTTTTTTTTGGCTCTTACATATGTTTTCACTTTGAAGTTTTGTTTTGACTGTTTAAAATTTAAAAAAATCAAAACAGAGAATTTTTAGTTAGTGAAATAAAACAATTTCCTACTAGTGTAATTTTAACATTTAATTTTAACAAAAACACAAACAATTTGAGTTCAATTGTACACTGTAATGAAAAACATTAGTGTCTTCCAGTTTTCATAAATTAAAAGAATTTACATGAACTGAATTTTTCTGGTTTTTATACTTGCGTAGTCATTTAATTTTAACAAAAACACAATTCAAACAATCTGAGTGCAACTATACACTGTAATGAAAAACGTTAATGTCTTCCAGTTTCTTATAAATTAAAAGAATGTATATGGACTGAATTTTTCTGTTTTTTACACTTGATAGTCTTTTAATAAGTGAGTGAAATCTAAATTTTTGTGCAATAGCACTTTCAATTGAAATTAATGCGAGTCCTGACAAATGATTTTGAGACTTAGTGGGCCTAAAATAATTTTTTCATAATTTCAGTTTTGAGAAACTGCACTCACCAGAAGCCACTGATACTGGTAATGTTAAAAGTTTCTTCAAATCCTTCATCTGCATGGTATTTTTTAAAATATTCCAGCCCTTTATTCAAAATCGTCTTTGCCTCGGATATGTCTATGGTTATGTTCTACATAACTTTGGTGGTCAAATTAATTTAATTTAGAATATTATGCCAAACAACCATGCAATATAAAAACTGAAACTATCTCATTTTCTGAGCCAATGTTTCAGTTTCATGTTGAAATGAAGGAACATACGACAAGTCCTGGCTTATTTCTAATAGTGCATCGTAAATCTCTCTTGATGAATATCGAATGGTCTAACAGCATCTATCCTGCTTCCCCATCTAGTTTGACTTAGACGTTTAAGTGTGAGTTTTTGTTCAAGATGTTTCTTCAAGACTGCCCAACAGTGTGTGGGAGCACTAAAAAACTTGTAAATTGTTTGCACTGTGTTAAAATATGAAACAACATCTTTTGATGATTTGGCGGCATCACTGACGACCAGATTGAGCGAGTGTGCATGGCAAGGAATGAAAAAAGCTCGATCGTTTAAATTCAGTATTCTTTGTTGTACACCTGCATGTCATCCTCATACTCTTGACTGTGCATATTTTCTAAAGGTATTCCACAACGTTCCAATCTCTGCAGAATTACATCTGTGAAGGCTTTCCCATTAGTTTCGTTTACTGGTATAAATTCTAGGAAGTTTTCATAAATTCTCACTTCTGCATTTTCATCAATTTTCAGAAATCGTAAAACTGTTGAGATTGACTCAGATCTTGAGTACAATCAACTATTACTGAGTAATATTTGGCATGTCTCAAATCTGTTAAAATTTAATTATGCACTCCATTAGAAATTAATTCTATTATCTAATTTTTTGTATTTTTACCCAAATAATAGGTGTGAATCTCTCCACTTTTCACTCTTGGTATATGCTCAGCCATAACATTATCAAATTTTGCCAATAACTCAACCAATTTTAAGAAATTTCCATTGTTATTGTCATGTAAAATATCACAGGATCCACGGAATGCGAGGCACTGTTCGGCCAGGAAATTAATGATTGCCAGTAAATGTTCCAAAACCACTTGCCAATGTAGAATTTCTGAATTCAGTTGACATTTCTGTACTGCACTGATTGTTGTACCGGAATGTAATCTGTTTGACAGCTCAATCCAATTTGTCAATGTGCGTAAATGATTTTTTGATGTTTCATGTTCTTTCAAATGCTAATGAAAATTTCGCCTGCAGTTGCCAAAAGAATGTCCAAGTTACAGAACAGTTTGCAGCAAACACAAAAAAACTACATCTTTGGTCCATGAATACACTAACCATGATCTATTAATTTGTTCCTCATTTTTCATTATTTTCTTCATACTGTATAGCATAAATCGACAATTTGATTTATTAAAAATGGATATTCAAATGTAGGATCTAGTATTGAAGGATCTTTTTCCACAATAATCATTCGTATTACATCAGTAATTATTTTCAGCCATGTAGTTGGATCCGATCCTATGTCAATCTCTCCACATTCCAATAATTGTTCTTCAATTTTAGATTTGGATAACAGCTCTTCATTTCTGGACTCTTCAGCTGAAGTAGTAAATCGTTGGATGGATTGGGATTGTTCGTCTTTATCAGATAGCTAAGATAACCTTTGGTCAGATTGTTGTTCATCTTTGTCAGTTAATAAAGGTAATCTTTGATTTGATTGGTCTTCATCAGTTGATGAATAATCACCTTAAACGCATTGCTTAGAGCTTTCTCCTTGATTGTAGACTTTTTTAAATACTTTTGTGAAGTATGAGATAGTTTTTCTAATTCTTTTTGCTGTTTCTCTCTTTGTTGCCAGTAGGCAGCAATACAAAGTTGTTTTCATTTTGTCCCAGCATTTTAACCACTGGCACCGACGTGAAACAGAAATTAGCGCGAATGGCGCAGATAGAGCAGCACAGTATACACACATAATTGTGATTTGAGTGACCGTGTCACATTGTGATGCAATATTTTTCATGTCACACTCCTATTGCAGTACTGTACTTGCCATAGGTAAGGCACTAGTCAATGGAGCGAGAGAGCTCCACACGAGCTCGGATACACACTGGACCCAGCCCTGCTGGCGTTTTCCCAGCACTGAGGATGCCAAGCTGGGAACCCAAGGAGCCTGCAATGGCAAGAGCTCTGGGGCTGGAGGAGCCAAGGAAGAGGTGCTTGGCTTTCTGGACAGATGCTGCCCCTCTGTGCCAGGTCGCTTGCCCCCTGCAGTACGGGAGGCAAAAGGAGACTTCAGGCACTGGTGCAGTATGCGGGACTGGAGAGAGAGGTGGCAGCCTCTGGGTATCCAGCAGACGGAAGCTCTCCAGGGGTCCCGAGGACCCTCCTGCCCAGCCTGACTCTTACCTTACTGCAGATCTGGCCTGAGATGGATTCATCTCCCCTCGCTGCTGCTCCAGCGGCTGGGGGTTAGGGTTGCTGCTGGATCCCAGCTCTGCTCATCCTCGATCTTCGCCTTGGCCCTGGCACAAGTTCGGGTCAGCCCGGGCTGCCTGACCGCTCCACTCTCCCCTCCTCCGGCAGGAGATGGTACAGAGGGGAGAAGGGGGAGGAGGCAGAGGCAGGGACAAGCTGAGGAGGAGTGTCCCATCCTCTGCAGCCGGGACAGGGCCGCGCTTTCCCACCACCACTCTCCTCAGGCGGGAGTCGGTGGCACAGCCCTAACTCGGCTGGAGAGGACAGGCCACTTCTCCTTGGCTTGCAGCGACAGGGACAAGCCGAGGAGGAATGGCCCGTCCTCCACAGCCAGGGCAGGGCCCCGCTTCTGGCTCCCACCTGAGGAGTTTCGGGTGGCTGCTGCCCACAAGGGAGTGGCAGGGACATGCTCCTCACTTAGCCAGCTCCCTGCCCCGCCGCAACCCGGTGGCAGAACAACAAGCTGTTTACTGCCCCCCAGGGAGGTCAGTATCCAGTCCAGGATGCTGCTTGAAGTTTGAGCTGGAGCCCCAGCATTATGCTGCCCCATATATTTTGCCACTCCAAGCACCTGCTTGTTTAGGTGGTGCCTAGATCCGCCCCTGAATGCCGTTAATTCAACCTACATCACAGTATAGACACTGCTAGGTCAGAAGAATTCTTCCACAGACCTAGATACTGCCTCTCAGAGTGGCAAGTTCACTACAGTGATGGAAGACTCCCTTTCATTGCTTTGTAAGTGTGTACACTACATCACTACAGCAACTCAGCTGCAGCTCGTCCACTATGTCACTGTAATGTTTCTAGTATAGACACAGCTTAGGTGTCTTGAGTCTTCAAATTCAGAGTAGATGCCTTTCTACTCTGAATTTGAGGTTGAGGTTGAGCTTTAGCCAAACACAAGTTGTTGAGTAACTGGGTGAAATTAAATGACCTGTGATATACAGAAGGTCAGACTAGATGATCTAATGGTCCCTTCAGAACTATAGGGATCTATTAAACATCCAAGAAAAAATATTGTGAAAAATGTCATAAAATTGGAAATTTGTTCCATATCAAGCAAATTCAAAGTTTCAAAATTTAACATTAAACTACATTTGGATTTTTGAACCAGCTCTCCCCACCAACATATTTGTGGACTTTTGGGGGAGGGAGTGGGGCTTGGAGAACCTAAAATCAGATGAGTAAAATTGCTAATCGTACATCATTTTCCTTTCTTCTCACTGGAGACTTCAAACTGAACACAGCCTTCTCCTGGCTGAAATTATTGCATGGATTTTCAAAGGTGTTCGCTCTCCCCCTTGAAGAATCAGATCTATTCCCACTGAGCGGGGATATTACAATATTTCCTACACAGATTCATTATGGGCCACTGAATGCATAAGAAACAAATCAAAATGCTACTGTTCCATCACTGGCTATTGAATGGTCAAATTTGTCTAATGGATAAGGCACCAGATTGTATGTCAGAGCACCTAGGTTACCTTGAAAGCTCCAGACATGTCCCTGCTCTGTGCTCCTTGCGTTAAATGGGTCTTTGTAGAGCACTTTGAGGATGGAACATACCCATAAGAGACCTAGAAGTGGCACATGTTCTCATGTTGTAGATATGTCATATTTCCTCCTATGTCTCTATATTTACTCTAACTGTGGGACACACTATCCAGATGGTCAGGGAGCAAAAATAAATACATAATTAAATATTCATCTTCCTTTTAGTATCCATTTGGACAATGGAATATACATGGTGGATATAATATTGTCATTTTTCACTCACCCTAGTCTTAATTCTACACTCATGTACTCTGGTGTAAGCCAGGAGTAACTCCACTGGAATCAGTGAGCCAGTTTTCCTGCCACCCCCACTGGTGTAAATCAAGTGTCACTCTACTGATATCAGTGGTGCAAAGGCAGTATGAGAATCTAGCCATTAGTCCCTTTTCTAGCAGACCATTTCTGAAGTAATCCTGATTTTTGTGAGTGTTTTGGAATAGTCTGGCTGATACTAAAAAATTCACTTCTTGTTTAAATTTAATCATCTTCAGTTTAAAAGACACTCACCCTTTCTGACACTAAGCTGGGGACATCTGTCAGATCTTGGTCATGGCTGGAGCTTCTTCATGAAATGCTGGAAGTTTTCAAATAGGCTGGTTTTCTGGACTTGGCTGTATGTCTGTGAGAAAAGTCTATAGAGCAGGTGAGCATATTAGAGAGTGAGTTTAAGTTACCAGCCATGCATGTTCCCTAGTTTTTGTACAAAATGTGATTTAACTCAGATGAACTAATTAGTAGAATTGATAGGTAGCATTTATAATTAGAACAAGCCCTGAGAACACAGACTCAAGAGAAATCTAAATATTTTATACACTGTGTACGCAGAAAAATGACTTACTTTTAATTAAGCATTTGAATGTTAGCGTTTGAAATCCTAGCTCTGCTGAAGTCAATGTCCAAACTCATTTCATCCAGTGTGTGGGTGGGATAAGCCCAATTATGGTATCCTTACTCATATTGAATAACTACTTACTCCATAAGTAGGTCTGTGGAAGCAGTGGGACTGTTTGTGGAATAGAGTTCTACTAACCATGAGTAAGGGTGCTGGAATCACAACCTACATTCTTTAATGGCAGCAAAATTCAACTCCTCTTACAAAAATGTAAGTCAGAGTATCCTAATTCCTGCCCTACCTGACCCCACAGTTCAATTCCCAAGAAGAGAGATTGAAAAAGGTGCATCTTGTGAGTAGTGTGGTTTTTATTTGGCACCATATGATATCCCTTTAGTATGACATCTCACTGCAGTTAGATGATGCCAGTGCTCCACAAATTGCTCCAGCTGCCCATTGTATCTCAGGTAAAATTTTTGGTGTTTGCTTAGCCATACAAATCCCCATATGGCTTGGAGTCTACCAAGATTCCTAAAGACATCTAGGGTTGGTTAAACATTTTTAATTAACATTTGAATTCAGTGGAAAATTGAGTTTTCAATTAAAACAAATTGTTCATGAAAAGTGTTTCCTGTCCATGGAAATTTTCACTTTTTGTTGAAAAACCAAAGGCCTACAAACAAAAAAATGCAAATCTTTCAATTTGGATATCCTTATGGTAGTTGTAGTTATATTTCCTCATGACACCATTATTCTTTACAGGCTGGGTACCCCATCTGGACAGCATCTCCAATGAAGCATCATGATATGGGACCCCAAGGGACCCCTATGATACAAACTCCTCCAGTCTCCATGAGGGGAGAATGTGGTGCATCATGGGAGATGAAGTTTGACAAGAAAGCCTGACCTCTGGAGAATAATTGAAGCATGAGGCACCAGAATGAAAAATTCCATGTGGATTTTCAGCCAAAACATTTTCATTTTTGGTTGGATAATTTTGTATTTTGACTGAATTATTTCCTTTTTCAGCCCAGACATTTTGCAGGAAGGTTTTTATTTATTTATTTATTTATTTTGCATTTTCAGCAAAAAAAAGTTTAATTTTTTCATGGAAAATTTCAATAAAATATTTTTAACTGAAATTTTCAATGGGAAAAAAAGACCAGACTGATCAGCTCTATTTTTATTTCCGTGGTGCTTTTGTCATCAGAAGCATCGAAGTTGCAGCCCCTTTGGTAGAAAAAAAGTCTTACTGCTTCTACTCCCTTAACTGAACTCCTACTCTTAATCTTTCCCCTTTAACAAAAATATGTGTTGGCCTTGAGGGCACATTTCAAAAACTATGTCCTTTATAGATATTTGAGGTCCATGTGATATTATGTAGGTAATTTATTCACTTTATGCTCACTGCAAAAATGATATACTAGGTAAATCCCATTGAGACATTACCCAGAATGCGATCTGGACTGAGGGACAGCTGTGTTCCCTCAAATTTCCAACCTGGGGTGCCTTTTACATGGCTTTGCTCTGAGAGCAACTACTCCTGGTCTGCTCACACACAGCCTCCAGCGTGTCAATCACCCCAGCTACCCTGCATGAGTGCTATACCCAGCCACTCATGAATTACACTGCAGGGCAAAACAAGCAAACTCCCAATCCCAGACTTTCCCCCAGAAAGGTGTATCTTGTACTACCCAGCACCCTCCTGGACAATACAAACACATATAAAATCTGTCATTTCATTAATAGAAAATGATCTGCACAACCCTTCTTATCTCAAATAGAGTTCCCCAAATACTTCAATCCAAACACACACTAGATTTGATAAAAAAATAGAACAAGTTTATTAACTACAGATAGATTTTTAGTGCTTACAAGTAATGAGGCATAAAAATCAGAATTGGTTGCATGAAAATAAGAGTTAAAACACAATTAACACCTAACCTAACAAGCTAAATGAATTGAAAGCAAAGGTCTCTCTCACCACATGCTTCAGCAGTCTTACTGGCTGGAATCCCAGTTCAGTGTTAATTTCCTTGTCCTTCAGGTGTTGTTGATACCGTGGGCAGAGAGAAAGGACATTTTGGGGCATCTATTCCCCTTTCTTATAGTTCTCTTTTTCTTTGAAAATCATCTCCAGCTGAGCTTCAGAGGACAGAAGGTCTGTGGGGATGGGAACCTCCAGATGTCTGTTTATCAAAATGTGGATTTCTCCTCAGATCTTTTTTCCTGCCAAAGAATGGCCACTTAACCAGGTGATAGTCTATTTAATGTTGTTGACATTAGGCTGAGGAATCAGTTTGTCTTTTGCCTTTGAGGAACTGGTTTGTGCCTGCTTTTCTAAACTTGGAACATGTCTCAGTAATGTTATACAGCAGAATATTGTAATTTTACATAAAATGTTTTCACACATATTTTACCAGGACTGTAATGATCCAAAAATTATAAATTTTGAAATGATATCTCATAAGGCATACTTTCTACAAAATCTATAAAAAGAGTGAATATAGGAATATAGATTGTCACATCCATACAAGACTGAGAGCCAGAAAGAAGACTTTGGGTAGGATGGAATTTTTCGTCCAGTTCAAATAAGAAAGAAAGAAAGAAAGAAAGAAAGAAAGAAAGAAAGAAAGAAAGAAAACACAATTCTGGACAAAATCATATAAGCACAAATTCCAAGTGTCATGATTACATGGTTACATGACTAGCTTCAGCTCTGTCCCCTTTCTGGTTTCTTTGAGTACACTACTTCAGGAGCCAGGCCTTGTGCATTTACATGTGCTGGGATGGAATCATTGAGTTCTCTGACTCTTAGACCAATCCCTGGGCTACAGCAATCTGTGTATGAGCAGTATTTACCCAACAGGTCCAACAGGATTCAATGCTTGTGTTCTTCCTTTTGGGATCTTGTGAACAGAGAGAATGCAGGGACCAAACAACCTTATTAAAACAAAGTAGTTTTTTATCTTAACATTGGGAATAAACATAACATAATTGAAACAAAAAGGGATTGTAAAAAAATAAACAACCTCACCAACCCCCAAAGGAAGCTTAGGAAGGTCCAGTTTCTTCACACACACTAGTAGAAACTTGAATATTTACTTCTTTAGAGACAGAAAAAGTGCCTTTATATCCAGCAGCATTCCTTTGTCTTATCAGTTCCTGGGGTTTGGGGGCCCTGCTAGTCCAAACCCAGTTTGGTGGGCTCAACAGAATATTGAACCTGTATCCTGAGATCCAATTGTTCTGCAATAACCCCTAAGTGTTTGCTGAAAGTAGTCTTATAATTGGTCATTGTTTTGCCTTTCTGCTTCTTTCCCAGGAACATCCTTGGGTAAACCCAGAATAGTCATATAGTAGGCATTCCAATAACCAGGTCAACATACAGTATTCATAAGTCATTACAGATAAGCCCCACTGCTGCTACATTATTATGTATTGCAAGAAGTCAGAACATTGACAACCACGGTCTGACATTTCTTCCACTGATCTTTGTCATAGATTCAATTATCAAGATTAATGTTACTTGAGGAATCTGAATTTCTCTAATATCTTCCCCAGAGCTGCCTTCACTTCCCTGTTTTTCAGGCTGTAGATCATGGCTTTTAACATGGGCGTTAAGATGCTGTACTAGATGGAAAACAGTCTGTCCAAAACCTCTGAGGATGCTGAGTTGGGTCTCAGATACTTGAACAAGCCAGTGCTGTAGAATAAAAACAACAACAATCAGGTGGGAGCTGCAGGTGGAGAAGGCTTTATCCCTGCCCTCCACAGAGCGTATCCTCAGGATGGTGGAGATGATGTGAATGTAAGAGACTAGGTTAAAAGAGAAGGTGATGAGTCCTACCAACATTGCAGAGGTACGAAGCAATAGTTTATTGGTGAAGGTGTCAGTGCACGATAGGTCTAATACTGGAGGAGGCTCACAGCTGAAATGGTTGATTTTGTTGGGCCCATAGAAATGTGCATTTAATAAGGGAAGAGTGTTTATCAATGCACATATAAACCCCACAATCCATGCACCAATCACTAGCTGACTGCAGACGTATTTGTTCATAATCCTCATATAATGCATTGGATTACATATAGCCTCATATCGATCATGAGCCATTGCTGCCAGAATGAATATTTCACTACAACCAGCCATGAGACTGAAGAAGATCTGGGCAATGCAGCCATCGACAGAAATTCTTTTCACATCTACTATGAAATTCACAAGCATCATAGGGACTGTGGCTGAGGAATAAGAGATATCTGAGAGGGATAAATGGAACAAAAAAAAAGTACATGGATGTGTTGAGGCAAGGATCAGCCCTTATCACCAGCATGATCACCATGTTCCCCACTAAGGTGATAAAATAAATAGCTAAATACACTAGGAAGAGGAAAAATTGGAATTGTGGATCACTGGAGAGTCACAAGAGAATAAAGCAGTTCAGAGCACTTTGATTTTCCATTGACATTTATTTCTCAAATATGTGAGCTGTAAAAATAGAAACAGAGATTAACAAATGTAATATGATTAAATGGGAATGCTATAGGGGCATAAGATCTTGGCAATGAAGAAGCCAATGGGCTACACATCTATCTATCTGTCTATCTATCTATCTGTCTATCTCTGGATTGACACAAAGTGTTTTCCAGAGATTATTCTTGGAAATCAATGCTAGCAAAGGATTTATCATCTCCTTGGTAGTTCTGCCAGTGTAAACCACTCATGGGCAGATGAACTTCTGATGTAAAGCAGCAAAAGCCTACTTATGTCACTGGGCCAGTTCCTCACCTGGAGTAAATCACAATAACTCTACTGAAATAAAGGAAGCATGCTGCATTACACCAACTGAAGATCTGTCCTTACACATACTGTGTACAATCTACACTGTGAGGTGCAATTCAAGATACTGTACTGTTTTTTTTATCTATCATATGGCTAAATTCAGTGCCTTGCATGGTGTCAAGTATTGGGGGTAGCCATGTTAGTCTGCATCCACAAAAATAACAAGGAGTCAGATGGCACCTTAAAGACTAACAGATTTATCTGGGCACGAGCTTTTCTGGGTAAAAAACCCTCTTCTTCAGATGCATGGAGTGAAAATTACAGATGCAGGCATTATTCTACTGACGCATGAAGAGAAGTGAGATACCTAACAAGTGGAGAACCACTGTTGACAGGGCCAATTTATTCAGGATGGATGTAGTCCACTCCCAATAATAGATGAGGAGGTGTCAATGCTAGGAGAGGGAAAGTTGCTTTTGTAGTGAGTCAACAACTTCCAGTTCCTATTCAAGCCCAAATTAATGGTGTTACATTTGCAAATGAATTTTATTTCTGCAAGGCACTGAATTTAGCCATATGAAGCAGAAATCCATCAACCTCATCAAAAAACTCACTCAGATACAGACAGACATCATCTTCCTCTCCAAGTGCAAACAGATGGACATCATATCAAATGGACTGAAGGTAAAAAATCCATTGCAATCGACATACTACATTGACTGTGGTGAGAGACTGTGCCATGCACTTTCAAAGAAACTGAGAAACCACCTGATCAGCATCCTGTACAGCAAACAGGTGAAGATCAAGAATGAGCTCTCAAAACTGGAGACTCTCATACAAAACCAACCTTCCACACAAACTTCCAAGTGGCTGGACTTTACAAAAACGAGACAAGCTATTTACAATGCACACTTCACTTCTCTACAGAGGAAAAAGCACAATAAACTATCTAAACTCCTATATGCTATGGGGGCTACAGTAGTGATACCCTTACCTCACCCAACAATATTGTTAATCTATCCAACCACACACTTAGCCTGGCGGAAGTGTCTGTCCTATCTTGGGGACTCTCTTTCTGCCCCACCACCCCTACAAACATGATACAGGTCTGCAGTGATCTGGAAGCCTATTTTCATCATCTCTGTCTCAAGAAATATTTTCAACACTCCACCGAACAGTGCACTGAACCACAGGAACTCTCCTAGCAACACCACAAGAATAAGAATTCTGCATGATCTCCTCCCGATGGTCAAAGTGACAGACTGGAGTTCTACATAGAGTGCTTCCGCAGACATGCACAGGCTGAAATTGTGAACAAAGAACATCACTTGCTTCATAACCTCAGATGTACAGAAAGCCATGCCATCCACAGCCTCAGAAACAACTCTGGCATTATAATCAAAAGGATTGACAAAGGAGGTGCTGTAGTCATAATGAACTGGTGGGATTATGAACAGGAGGCTGCCAGGCAACTCTCCAATACCACATTCTACAGGCCACTATCCTCCGATTCCACTGAGGAGTACCAACAAAACCTACACTATGTGCTCAGTAACAAATCTAGATAGACACATCCCTAGAGCCCCGACCAGGGATATTCTGCTACCTAAGATCCATAAACCTGGAAACCCTGGACGTCCCATTATCTCAGGCATTGGCACTCTTACAGCAGGATTATCTGGCTATTTGGACTCTCTCCTCAGGCCCTATGCTACCAGCAATCCTAGCTATCTTAGAGACACCACCGACTTCCTGAGGAAACTACAATGTACTGGTGATCTTCATAGAACCTCCATCCTAGCCACCTTGAAAGTAGAAGCTGTTTGCACCAATATTCCACATGAGTATGCAATACAAGCTGTCAAGAACAGTATCCCTGATGAGGCCACAGCACACCTAGTGGCTGAGCTTTGTGACTTTGTCCTCACCCACAACCATTTCAGAGTTAGGGACAACTTATACCTTCACATCAGTGGCACTGCTATTAGTACCCGTATGGCCCCACAGTATGCCAACATTTTTATGGCTGACTTAGAATAATGTTTCCTCAGCTCTCATCCCCTAGCGCCGCTCCTCTACTTGTGCTACAGTGATGACATCTTCATCATATGGAGCCACAGGAAGAAGGCCCTTGAAGAATTCCACCTGGAGTTCAATATTTTCCACCCCATCATCAACCTCAGCCTGGACCAGTCCGCACAAGAGATCCACTTCCTGGACACTACAGTGCAAATAAGTGATGGTCACATAAACACCACCCTATACCAGAAACCTACTGACCACTATCCTTACCTACATGCCTCCATCTTTCATTCAGGACACATCACACGATCCATTGTCTATAGCCAAACCCTAAGATACAACTGAATTTGCTCCAATCCCTCGGACAGAGATAAAACCCTACAAGAACTTTATCAAGTATTCTTAAAACTACAATACCCACATAGAGAAGTGAGGAAACAGGTTGACAGAGCGAGATGGGTACCTAGAAGTCACCTACAACAGGACAGGCCCAACAAGAAAAATAACAGATCACCACTGGACATCACATACAGCCACCAGATAAATCCTCTCCAGCACATCATCAATTATTTACAACCTATCCTGGAAAATGATCCCTCACTCTCACAGACCCTGGGAGGCAGACCAGTCCTCACTTATAGACAGCCCTCCGACCTGAAGCAGATACTCACCAGCAACTACACACCACACCACAGAAACACTAACACAGGAACCAATCCCTGTAACAAACTTCATTGCCTACTTTGTCCCAATATCTACTCTAGCGACACCATCATAGGAACCAACCACACCAGCCACACCAAGAGGGGTTCATTCACCTGCACATCTGCTAACAGTGATATATGCCATCATGTGTCAGCAATGCCCCTCTCCAATACGCATTCGCCAAACTAGACAGTCTCTACATAAAAGGATAAATGGACACAAATCTGACATCAAGAATGGTAACATACAAAAGCCAGAAGGAAGACACTTCAATGTCCCTGTACATTCTATGAAAGATTTAAAAGTAGCCATACTTGAACAAAAAAAAGCCCTTCAAACACAGACTTCAAAGAGAAACTGCAGAACTAAAATTCATTTGCAAATTTAACGCCATTATTTTGGGCTTCATTAAGGACTGGGAGTGGCTGGCTCGCTGCAAAAGCAACTTTCCCACTCCTGCCTATACCTGCATCTGGAAATTTCCACTACATGCATTCAACGAAGTGGATATTCTCCCATGAAAGCTCATGCTCCAGTTCGTCTGTTAGTCTATAAGGTGCCACAGGACTCTTTGCTGCTTTCCCTTTCCTGGCATTGATGTGGATGTAGTGGATGTGGTCCACTCCTCATCAGTTATTGGGAGTGGACTACATCCACACTGATTGAATTGGCCCCGTCAACACTGGTTTTTCACTTGTTAGGTATCTCCCGTCTCTTCATGTGTCAGTAGAATAATGCCTCCATCTGTAATTTTCATTCCATGCATCTGAAGAAGTGGGACTCTTACCCAGGAAAGCTTATGCCCAAATAAATCTGTTAGTCTTTAATGGGTGACTGGACTCCTCTTTTTTCTTATTATTGTTCTTCTTCTTTTTATTATTATTATGGGAAATGTGCCTGGTTTATCAGGTAGAGTCTATATACATAATGGTATTTATTTTCAAACCTGAAGATGTACAAATTGAAGAACATGGAGACTTTTATTTTATGTTTTAGAACTTCAATCAAAGACTTTGTTGATTCGCTTGGACACATCAGAATATGAATTTCACTCTCTTTACCCACTGATAGAACTGGAACCCCCCATAATTCTGTTGCCAGCTATATCTTCAAGTCCCTGGGCCAATATTGCTCCACCATTCTGCCTGGAAATAAAGGAGCAAGTGACATTTGCCATTATTATTTTTCTAATATCTAATGGCCACACATTAGCTCAGGGTCCCATGGTGTCCAGCACTATACCTACACTGAATGAGATAATCCATGCCCTGAATTCCTTATAGTCTATACTGACGACAAAGGGAGAGGCAGACTTTAAGGGTAAATCACGACCATGAAGCACAGAGGAGGGAATAAAAATCAGGTCTTCTGGCTCACAGTCTAATGCCTGATTCACAAGACCATTATGGTTTTCAGACAAGAAAGCTTTAAAATAAAACCTCATGGTGTATAAAGGTAGAGTCCCACAAGAAAGGTTACAGTGATGGGATATGTGAAGGAGCTATGCTGGGGATCAGATGAATAGAAATAAACCATTGTACCTTAAATGAGATTTTAAAAGAATCTGGGATATGTGACTATGTGGCTATGAGGCTGCAGATTAGATCACTAATTCATCGGGGGTGGAATTTTGAAATTTTGATGGGACTTGTACTCCTAAATAACTTAGGGCCAGGTTTTTAAAGGTATATAGATGCCAAGTGAGATTTTTGAAAGCACCTAGGTACCTACAACTTTCGGTGCCTAGGTAACTTTTGAAAATTCCACTAGGAACCTACATACCTTTACAAATCTGGCCTTTGAGCACTTTGTGAAATCTCATCCTTTCTGAGGAAGTGAGCAAGAAAGAAATAGATAGATAGATAGATAGTCCTTTACAAGGCGGCTAAATGTTTAACCTTCTGTTGAATACACTTTATCAACACAGATCGGCTTCTTTGTTCTTAATGACTGCACTGAAGGTCTACCAAGTCATGAGTGGAACAATTATGGATTCAAGGCCTCTCAAGATTATGCTCACTGCCAGGCAAAAGGAATGTAAAACAATAAATAGATCCAAAACATAAAAGAAACTCACCTGTTAACAACAGGAAGTGAAATGTTAATGTTTGTCCTTCAGTATTCTGAAATGTTGAATGAGAGATGAAGAAACGAAATCTATCACAAATATACATTCTATCTATCTATCTGAGAAACTCATTTCCCTGAATAGACATTAAGGTATTTTAGTGGAAATGGATCTAATTTGTATATATATCTCACATCTGAACAAGGAGGCAGATCCAGCTGAGACAAATGCTCTCAATCAATTATTTGAAGTATATTTGTTTCTTTTGGGACACGGTCTCCGAACCTCATCTTTCCATCCTATTAGTTTAATTGGAGAGAAATTACATAAAAGTAAACAAGTAGATTGTTTTCTGCTCATTGCCTCATTGCCTCCAATTTTATATAAAGCTTGTTGGGGAAAAATGGGTGATAGAACAGCTAGAGTATGAGACATTTCATGAATTTTGCAGTTTGAACTAAAGAAAAAAAATCCTACAAGATATTTGTGATAAATTTACTTCCAATCTGTTTATGTTCAATTGCCACGACCACGACTATCTTCACAGATGTTCAACACCTAGAACAAACTGACCCCAAATATGATTGAGACTCTGGATGCTATCAGGCCTACAAATATTAAAAGAGAATGATACTGACTGGGCTTTTCAAAGGACCATAAAGGACTTGGAGCTAATATTTCATAGTAAGTTTTCAAAAGTATCTAGGTTCCTAGTTCCCATGTAGGCAGCAAAGCACCTTTACAAATCTGTCACTGGGTCTTCAGATCCCAGTGAAATTTAATTGAAGTTGAGCACTTAATTCCCCTAGCCTCATCTGAAAAACCAAATCAACAATCCAAATAAAAACAATAAATATAAGGGTAACCGTGCATGAATTATGGTAAGGCTAATGGTTGGAATTTACAAAGGTATTAGATGTTAGGATTTTGGGCCCAGAGGTGTCTTGGGCCTGGTCTACACTACGACTTTAGCTCAAATTTAGCAGCATTACCTTGATTTAACCCTGGTCCATAAACACAACAAAGCCCTTTGTTTTTTTACTTAAAGGGCTTTTTAAATCAATTTCTTTAGTCCACCTCAGACAAGGGGATTAGCTCTGAAATTGGCCTTGATGGGTTGAATTTGGGATAGCGTGGAGGCAATTTGATGGTATTGGCCTCTGGGAGCTATCCCAGAGTGCTCCATTGTGACCACTCTGGGCAGCGCTTGCAACTCAGATGCACTGGTCAGGTAGACAGGAGAAGGCCCGTGAACTTTTGAATTTCATTTCCTGTTTGACCAGTGTGTTTGCAGAGCTCATGCAGAGCTCATCAGCATGATGTGCACAGTCCCGGGGCATATTGCTAGGCCCGTACTTTGTGAGAAGTCTATGACCATGTCCCTCTCGTCACCACACTACTGTCGGCTCCTTGCCCAGTTTTGCGCGAAACAATTGTCTGCCGTTGCTCTGATGGAGGGAGGGGCAACTGACGACATGGCTTACAAGGAATTAAAATCAACAAAAGGGGTGGCTTTACATGAAGGAGAAGCACAAACAATTGTCACACAGAATGCCTCTCTCAAGGATTGAACTCAAAACCCTGGGTTTAGCAGGATGTTGATTTCACAAAAAAAATCGGCTCAATTTCTTGTTTTGATCAATCTATATTTTACATCTTGGGCTGGCAGCAGACAGTGCAGTATGACTGCTAGCCATCGTCATCTCCTGGGTGCTTGGCAGATGATGCTGCATTACAATCGCTAAGCATTGTCATCTCCTTGCTGCTCATCAGAAGATGGTGCAGTATGGGTGTTAGCCATTGTTATCTGCTGGGTGCTCGGCAGAACATGAGAATGACCTGGCTGAGTCACTCCCATGTCTGCCCAGACGCCCCTGTCTAACCTCACCGACATCGGCTAAAAGAGCAGCCAGGAATACGACGACGATTGCTACCAATCGTAATGCACCGTCTGCTGCCAAAAGGCAATGAGCTGCTACTGTGTAGCAATGCAGTCCCATGTCTGCCAGCACCCAGGAGAAGTACGGTGATGGTGAGCTGAGCGGGCTCCATGCTCGATGTGGTATGGTGTCTGCTCGGGTAATCCATGAAAAAAGGCGTGAAACCATTGTCTGCCATTGCTTTCATGGAGGGAGGGAGAGGAGGGCCTGACAACAAGTACCCAGAACCACTTGTGACACTGTTTTTGCCCCATCAGGTACTGGTATCTCAACCCAGAATTCCAATGGGCAGCAGAGACTGAGGGAACTGTGGGATAGCTACCCAAAGCTACGCACAGTGCAACACTCCGGAAGTTGATGATAGCCTCGGTACTGTGGATGCAGTCCGCTGACTTAATGCACTTAGAGCACTTTGTGTGGGGATGCACACAATGGACTATATAAAAATGATTTCTAAAAAAACAACTTCTATAAATTCGACCTAATTTTGTAGTGTAGACATGCCCTTAGATTTATTTGAAAATGCTAGCCAATAAGAACAAGAGAAATAACTGAACTAGATCTCTCACTAGCAGATATTTTCTACCAAAAAGTAAATTTGAAGCAATTCTTAGAGAATGTTCATGGCCGACAATTTTGAACGTAAAATATAAAGTATTTACACTGGGGAAAAAACTCATTCTAGGTGTTAGGTAACATGCACCTTACAGAATGATTGAAGCAAGACTTTATAGTTAACTCCATGGCATTTCTCATCTGTCAGTCTGTCTATAATGTGATAACTTTTGAAAATCATATATGATCAATTCCAAAATTTCCAAGCATGTTCTCAGCATCAGTGGGCAGAAGCCTATGGATTTTGTTGAAAACTGAAAACTGTCAAAGCCTGATTTCCACTGGCATAAGCAGAAGGAAAATTAGGCCCACAATGTATTCATTTGGTGCTGTCAGCAGCAATAGCTTTCTGGTGCCCCCTCCTGTGACCTACAGATAACATAGGCAGAATCATATTCTTCTATTCTGTCATTGTGTGTACAGCTCAGCAGACACATGCAATGACATGTACGGTGTACAGTCCAATCAAATTTCTCATGAATTATCTTTGAACAATGAATACTGTGATAAAGTTCCTCCTCTACCTTGGTAGGTCCTGCGCTTATTGGCAGATTTTGCTAGCCTCAGAGTTTGATCAGGAGTTGGGAGGTGTTAGTGGGGAACCTAGGGCCACTCTCTACGCCGGGTTCCAGCCCAGTGCCCTGTGGACTGCAGCTGTCTAGAGTGCCTTCTGGAACAGCTTTATGACAGCTACAAATCCCTGGGCTACTTCCCCATGGCCTCCTCCCAACACCTTCTTTGTCCTCACCACAGGACCTTCCTCCTGATGTCTGTTAATGCTTGTATTCCTCAGTCCTCCAGCAGCACGTCCTCTCACTCCCAGCTCCTTACGTACAACTCACTACCTGGAGTCAGAGCTTTTTTAAACCAGGTGTCCTGATTAGCTTTAATTAATTCTAGTAACTTCCCAATTGGCTACAGGCGTCCTAATTAGCCTGCCTGCCTTAATTAGTTCTAGAAGTTCCTACATGTTCTGGAATAGTCCCTGTTAACTTACCCAAGGAAAAGGGACCTGCTTAACCTGGAGCTAATGTATCTACCTTCGACCACTCTCTTGTAGCCATCTGGCCTGACCCTGTCACAATACACATTTTTAATTGAAAGTTATGGACAAGCAGGTGAAATTTGTCACATCAGCCACTAGTTCCAAATTACTAATTCAGCAAGTATTTCTGGCCCCTTTGTTTATGGCCTGATCCTGAATCCCTAAAAGACAATGTAAAGACTTCATTGGTCTTTAAATAAGGCCTTTATCAACCATTGTACGTTCCCTTTGACAAAAGATGGATGAGACTGGAATTTTCCAAGTCAATGGGAGCTGAGCTCCTAGCTACCTTAGTTTTCTTTGACTATCCCATTTTAATGACCCTTCCAATCCAAACGTTCTTGTGATATGACCCAAACTGAATCACTTGGTGATATGAACACAGAGAATCTGATTCTCCATGGCCTTGTGATTTGTGCTCATATACACCTGAATTCTATTCTATTCTATTCTATTCAAGTTCTCATGCAGCCCTCATCACGGTAGCAAGTAGAAAGATACTAAGTGACATAACTGGCATATGTCATATATCTCTTCTTTCCTCTCTCCAGGAAGAAATTGTGTTGTGATGTATACACACAAACACACATTCTATGTCATGTGTTTATATTACCAAAGTAAAAAAAAAAAAAGAAAGAACTATGACTTGCCCTCTGAGTGGAAGGTGGCGAGGTTTGTGCCTTGGCCTTTCTAATGTTGTCCCTACACGCTTGTGTTGTTTTTTATATTAATTTTTGTAATTTGACCTAGTTTTCACTTTTTGTAGGACTCTTTTCTGAGTTTCAGATCACTGAACATCTCCTGGTTAAGCTAGAGTGGTTTCTTGCCATACTTCCTATATTTCCTATGCAGTGGGATAGTTTGCTCGTGTGCCCTTAATAATGCCTCTTTAAAAAACTACCAATTCTTTTGAACTGTTTCCCCTTTAGATTTGCTTCCCATAGAACTCCCTGAGTTTGTTTAAGTCTACCATCTTGAAATCCATTAACTGTATTCTGCTGTTTTCCTGCCTACATTCCTTGGAATCCTGAACTCTATCATTTCATTACCACTTTCACCCAAGCTGCCTTCTATTTCCAAATTTTTAACCAGTTCCTCCCTAATTATCAGCATCGAATCTAGAACAGCTTCTCCCCTAGTGGCTTTTTCCATCTTCTTAATTAAAGAAAATTGCCTCCAATTTGTGTCCTGCTGTATTATTTTCCCAACAGATGTCTGGGTAGTTGAAGTCCCCATCACCACCAAGTCCTATACTTTGGATGATTTTCTTAGTTGTTTAGAAAAGGCTTCATCCATTTTTTCTTCCTCTTCAGATGATCTAAAATAAGCACTTACCATAACAGCACCTTTGTTTTTAGGGCTTTTATCCTCACCCAGAGATTTTCAACCTGTCTGTGTCCTATTTCCATCTCAACCTCAGTGCAAGTGTATGCATCTTTGATATACAATGCAACACCTCCTCCCTTTTTCCCTTCCTGTCCTTCCTGAGCAAGTTGTACCCTTCTATTCCAATATTGAAAACATGTACTTTTCTCATATGTTTGTGTGCGTTTTTGTGTGTGTGTTTGTCTGTCTGTCCATCCATCTGTCTGTCTATACCCACACTCCTTCTTTGGAAATTCCGTGGGGAAAAATATTAGAGTATTGGAGAGCGCTCAAATATTATGAATTGACGTGCACACTTTAATTTTCCCCCTTATGTGTAGGCATTTTCTTAATGATGGTTGAAAAACCCTTCCTCACGTTGATGAGCCTTTGTAACTTCACGGTGGTGACTAACTACTAAACAGCAGGAGTAAGGGACCCATAATTCAGATTAGTGCAGAACTGTACAACAGGGTATCAAGCTGTGTCTAACTTTACCCTTGGAATGTGGGCTCTAGATAAAGGAAGCCACAAATATTAGCACCAAATTGGGTCCTGTGACCTGTGTTTGATTATTAGACATGGACATCTTGCAGTTTCAAACAAACAAACAAACAAAAAAACAAACAAACATACATACAAACAGACAAAGTGCTAAAGACACATGAACAATTTTAGTGACTAATACTTGGTCTGTAACCCATGGTGATCAGATTTCAGCATTCAAGAGAGATTTTATTTTCATTGCATGCTTAAGGCCAGATTTTCAGAGATATTTAGGCACCTAGAGAGAAGTACAAAAGCACCTAAGTATCTAAAATGCATTGATTGCAATAGACATTAAGAACCTGCATGCTTCTGATAATCCATTAGGGGCCTAAATACCTTTAAAAATCTTGTTCTTCGGCTAGGAGTTTTTATAGGAACCCGATAGGAGTTAGAGACTAAAATTACAATGACTTTTAATGAGAGTTGTGTGTCTAAATCTCTTTGGTCACAACCTCTATATTTAATAAACATTGCAACTATAGGGTGAAGTCTTCAGCTGGTGTAAGGATGATTTGTTTAATTCATTAGAGCCATAATAAGCACTGACTTCAATGGAGCTATCATGATTTATACCAACTGAGGTTTGGTCTCAGTTGATTTCTGTAGAGTTGCATCTGTTTATAGTACCGGTATTCTGGTCTATTCCCTTCAGTGGAGCTACACTGGGAATAGGATCCATTTTCTAAACAAATATATCAAATATAAGGCAAGTCATATAACTTCATTTAATGCCTCCTAACTTACGGGCCATAAAGCTTTGATTGACTACTGAATGAGAAAAGTGCCAGCATGAGAAACACCAGGGACCTTGTCCCAGAGGCAACAAGAACAAATTAAAAAGTTCAAGTCGTAAACAAATGATTTGTACTACCTACACCCACATAAATAGATATGCTGAAGGAGAAGAGTTAAAATTTCACATAACCTTGGATCTCTGTACAGTATCAGAGGGGTAGCCGTGTTAGTCTGGATCTGTAAAAGCAACAAAGAATCCTGTGGCACCTTAGACATTTTGGAGCATGAGCTTTCATGGGTGAATACCTACTTCGTCGGATCTGTGTATCGAAATTGGGTGAGGTTTTGTTCGTTTGTTTGTTCATGTTTTTTTCATTTTATTCTTGTTAGTCTATATATTCTTAACATTTTTGAAAGCCATATTATCTGCACAAACTTCCATTGAAAATATTCTTTAATTTGAAAATGTAAGCTTCCACAGAATTGAGAAATTTGGGGTTTTTTTGTTTTTTGTTTTTTTGGAAAAATTCCATTTTTACACAGTTCTTGATTTTGTGATTATTTATTGAATTTTTCTTTTACATTTCTTCTTCTTCTTCTTCTTCTTCTTCTTCTTCTTCTTCTTCTTCTTCTCCTCTCTTTAGGATTTTGCAATCCTCTTTGTTTGGTAGTTTTGTTAGTTTATGCTTTCTTTTGCAGTGTCAATTTTCATTGATCATCCTAGATATATGGAGTCTGTTGAAATTTAAAAAAAAAAAGACTTTTTTGTTTCAAAGGGAAAATGACAAATGAAAAAACTGATACAGAATTTCTATGGGAAAATTTTTAAATATATTCTTATAGACTCAGACTCCCAGACTTTTGAAAATTAATGTAATGAAAATCATTTGAAAATGTTCACAAATTTGTGATCTCTTCCCAGTTAATTAAACAGCTCTAATAAAGATTTATCTATCTGTTCATATACATCCATACTTTATCTTTCTATCTATCTATCTATCTAACTCACACTGCAGGGCAAATGAAAAGCTCAATCTATCAACTTTCAACTTTCTGTTTAAGAAGTTCACTATTCCCCTATTTTTCCCCTATCGATGTGTTGAGAACTTTACTTTGGAAATGGGGCAAATGACAGAAAAGTAAAACAGTCAAAAATATGTTCTGCCTTTCTCAGATCCATCTGTCTCTGTGTCTTGATCACCTATTTTTTAGAGTTAATCCACTCACTGCATTTCTGTGTATATAAATTAGGTTTGTATTATTGTTTCATTTCTTTTTTCTGTTCTCACAGGACACTGTTTTGCTGAAGAATAATGGAGAATCAAACCACTGTGGCCAAATTTATTCTCTTAGGAATTTCCAAAGACCCACAGCTCCAGGTTTTCCTGTTCTTGGTATTTTTAGTTATTTATGTAATAACCTTACTGGGGAACATGCTTATCATGTTGGTGATAAAGGTCGATCCTCATCTTCAATCACCCATGCACTTCTTTCTGTCCTATTTATCCTTTGTTGACATCTTCTATTCCTCCACCATTGTCCCCAAAATGCTGGAAAACTTCCTAGCAGAGAAGAAAACCATTTCTGCCAATGGCTGCATGACCCAAATGTTCTTTATTATTTTGTCATCTGGTGCTGAAATTTTCACTCTTGCAGCTATGGCTTATGACCGATATGCTGCCATATGTGACCCACTGCATTATATGGAAACAATGAACAAACGACTCTGCCAACAGCTAGTGATGGGTGCATGGACCATTGGATTTATAGATGCTCTGGTAAATACTATTCCTCTACTAAAATTACACTTCTGTGGTCCCAGTGAAATCAACCATTTCACCTGTGAGCTCCCTTCACTCTTGGTCTTGTCCTGCACTGAGACCTTCAGCAATGAAGTGGTGCTCCTTTCCTCCATTGCAATATTTGGATCCAGCTCCTTCCTGCTCACACTGGTCTCCTACATTCACATAATTGCCACCATCTTGAAAATACACTCCATGGAGGGCAGGCGTAAAGCCTTCTCCACCTGCAGCTCCCACCTTCTCATTGTCATTTTATACTTTGGGACAGGTTCCTTTCAATATGTGAGACCCAGCTCAGTCTCCTCTGAGGGTCTGGATATTCCGGTGTCCATCCAGTACAGCATCTTGACCCCCATATTAAACCCCATCATCTATAGCCTGAAAAACAAGGAGGTGAAAAGAGCAATGGTGAATATGTTGAAAAAAGCATATGTTTCTCATGTAACATAAAAATGTTTATTGAAGGAGCAATGAAATGTCTATAACTGACTCTTCAGTGTTCACATTCAGAAAAGGTGGAGTAATTAATGAGGAACAGACTTCTTCATTTTGTAAGTGGTTGTGAAAATCTTATCTGTATTATATATGAAATTGTGGACCAGATTCTAATTCTATTCTATTAGACCCCCACAAACAATTTGGGGATCATGGTGGATAATCATCTGAACATAAAGTCCGAGTCTGACACTGTGGCCAAATATCTAATTTGGTTGTGGCCAGCATAATCAAGGGAATTTTGAGTAGGAGTATAAAGATTATTTTACTTCTGTATTTGGCATTGGTGCAACTGCTGCCAGAATATTTTGTCCAGTTCTGGTCACCCCATGTCAGAAAAGACATAGTGGAACTGGAAAAGGTTTGGAAAAGGGAAATAAAGATAATCAATGGTATGGAATGGCTTCCATATCAAGAGAGACTGAAAAGATTAGGGCAGCTTATTTTAGGAAAAGACAATTAGAGGGGAGATGATAGAGATCTATAAAGTTAAGAACGATGTGCAAAAAGTGGATAGTGAAATGTTGTTTACTGTTTCCCACAATACAAAAAGCATAGGTCACCCAATGGAATTAACATGCAACACATTTAATACAAACAAGAGAAAATATTTTTGATACAGCATATAATCAACCCATGGAATTCATTGCCAGAGGATTTTGTGATGGCCAAAAGTGTAACCATGGACAAAAAATGAACAAGTTAAGTTTATAAAAAATATAACATCACCCTATTTTTCTGATCTAATTGGGACAGGGCCAGATTGGATAATAAAAAATAGGTGCTGGAAGTACGGGTGATGGGGTTGCTGCTGCACCTCCTGCCTTGAAGTGGTTTCCATCCTATACAGGGTTTACAGTTTGGTTAATGGCTTTCAGCACCCCCACTATAAAAATTGTTCCAGAACCCCTGGGCTGCAGCACCATCCAGCAGACATAGGCGATATTGCCCACTTCTGGACCTGTGTGCACTGGTTGTTCAGTTAATATGGAGAGCTGGATAATGGAGGGTTGTACTGTGGGTCCATCAATGGTTATTAGACAAATTGGTAAGGGATGTAAACTCATGCTTGTGGCAACCTTAACCTCTCACTGCCAGAAGCCAGGAAGGAAAGATAGGGGGAGTCTCTCCACAGTAGTCTTGTTCTGTACACTTTTCCTGAAGCTCTGGAACTGGCCACTGTTGGAGACAGAATCCTAGGTTACATGGATCATTGGTCTGATCCTTATGGCAGTTTTTATGTTCTTATGTCCAATCAGTTCTGCTGTCCACAATTCAAGAAGGATGTTTGATAAACTCAAGAGGTTACAGAGAAGAGCCACAAGAATACTTAAAGACATCCCCTCCATTAACTTTTCAAGCTAGTTCTTGAAACAAGTTGTTTTTTGCCCCCACTGCTCCCTGTGGAAGGCTCTTCCAGAACTTTACTCCTCTGATGGTTAGAAACCTTTGTCTAATTTCAAGCCTAGGCTTGTTGAAGGCCTATTTATATCCATTTATTCTTGTGTCCACATTGGTGCTTAATTTAAATAATTCCTCTCCCTCTCTGATATTTATCCCTGTGATATATTTATACAGAACAATCATATCTCCCCTCATCCTTCATTTGGTTCAGCTAAACAAACCAAAGTCTTTGAGTGTTCTCTCATAAAGTAGGTTTTCCATTCCTTGGATCACCCTAGTAGCGCTCCTTTGCTACTTGCCTGCACTCTCACGAGGTCCCTGTGTGTCACTCTCCCATCCCCCTCTATTTCAAGGATTGTCTGCAACAAACATGGACTTTTGTCAAAAATTCAATTTTTACCCCCAAGCCAGAGGTTTCTGTGTGACCTTTTTTCTCCCCATGACCCTCTCATTCTCTTCTGTTCCCATACCATTGTCTCTTACTGTCCTCCCATTCCAGAAGATCTATGTCCATCACCATTACCCTCTTATGCCTTAGGCCAAGAGCATTGTATTTCATCTTTCTTCTCCCTCTCTGAATATCATGGTTACACAATCTTCCCCTTATTTAAGGGGCTCTCTGTGGCCTCATTTCCTCTTTCCCTCATACCAAGGTTCCCAATTCCCTGCCCCCGCCCACACATGTGATGATTCTTGGCATATAGAGGATTGTGAGTCACTATATTACCCCCCCAAAACACACACACATCACACCTCTAGCCAGAGGGAGATTTGCCTCTCCTTCTCTGGGTTTCAGTTCCCAGTCATCCACCCAAACATTTTCTTTTCTTGGCAATGCTAGGCCTCACTTTGCTTTACAAGTTAGCAGTAGCTGTGTATATCAATACAATATATAGTATTTTGTCTGGTGAAAATAATTTCCCTGGAACCTAACCCCCCCATTTACATTAATACTTATGGGGAAATTGGATTCACTTAACATCATTTTGCTTAAAGTCACATTTTTCAGGAACATAACTACAACGTTAAGCAAGAAGTTACTGTACTAACACAGCCCAATATGTCGTTAGCCTTCTTGGCAACAAGGGCACACTGCTGACTCATATCCAGCTTCTTGTCCACTGTAATCTCCAGGCCCTTTTCTGCAGAACTGCCACTTATCCAGTCAATCCACAACCTGTAGCAGTGCATGGGATTCTTCTCCATTGAAAACAAGTATATCTTTATTACCAAAGATTCAAGAGATAATAGGTCAGTATAATGGGGAAAAAAGCTTACATATGAAACAGAATCATACCATGCATTCTGGGGGCTAAACTTAATGGGCTAACCTTGTGTTTAAAAAAGTGTATCCCACTCAAAACACCCTTTGCAGTGGTTCAAGAAGCTTGGTTGTGATCTCGTTTTCATGAAAGTAAACACATTACCTGCTTGCTTCCTATGTACAAGAAAAAGGGGGTTTCCCCTCTATCTTCTCATATTCCCAAAGATCATTGTTCGTATTCATAGGCAATGTCACCCCCTTTACTTGTTTTCCCTGTGGCCTCTTCCCTGTTGGCTTCACATCTCTCACTTGACATTCCTTGGTGACCAGAATATACATACCAGAGTCAGGAGATTCTTGCAACCCCCTTGTCAGGTGGCAATGGTGGGTTCTGGGGTCACAGCCTCCTATGCTGGGGTCACTGTGTGTGCCACATTCATCCCTCACCCCCATGCTAGAGACTTTGTTGTGAAATCAATGGGTGCTAAGCATCTAGAGGCTTTTGAATACACCAGTAGGTGCCTCAGTACCTTAACAAATCTGTATCAGAGGGGTAGCCATGTTAGTCTGGATCTGTAAAAGCAGCAGAGCATCCTGTGGCACCTTATAGACTAACAGACATTTTGGAATATGAGCTTTACACAGTCATTCACAGGCTTTCTCTGGGCCCATGGAAATGTAATCATTTGTACACAATGGAACAGCTTCACCAGGAGAATGAAAGGAACCCACCACAGAATATCCCCAAGAACAGTGACTCAGGCCCTCACCAGATCTATGAGACACCCCTGTACAGAGCTGTTCTCATTAAGCAGAGAGGGTCTTGAACCAGGATCCCCCATATCCTAGGTGAGTATGCTAGTTACTGGGCTAAATGTCAGAGGAGAGTTGTCTGCCTGCTCTCCTGGATGGTATTCTGTGTAGAGTCAGGCAGGCTTTGAGCACAGGTACTTCCCTGGACCCACAAATGAAACAGGCAGAGGAATCACTATCTTCTGCTGGCTGGAGGACCACCCTGCAGCTTAGGTATAAAAAGGGCACCAGGGTGCCTGCTTGAGGCAGCAGGGCATATGCCCAGACGCAAAAACACAGGCACCTTGGTAACCTAAACGGCAAACAATTACGTGCTGAGTGAGTTTAGGCACCTACAGGTTTATGTGGCAGTTTAGCAGAGTTTTGTGGATCACAGCGATGCCTAAATGTGGGCTTTAAAGACCTAAGTCCCTTTGTGGATGTGGGCCCAGGTGTTACTCCATGTGAGTTAGTCTGGCAGCATCTGGCCTTAGTCTCATAAGCTGACTCTCCCTTAAAAGGTGTAATTCACCCATACATGGCCACTTACACCTTCTTAAGCCCTTAACACAGAACTTAACTGGAGCATAGTTTGTGCAAATAGTCTTCCCCAGAGTCCTCTACTGTGCAGCAAGTTGTTCTTAGAGAGCCCAGGCCCACATTCTGGGCACACACCACATCCCCGCTTAATGGAGCCTTAGCCAAACTTTCCTTCCACAATAGCTTTTCTTCTGGCCTCGGCCAGCCAGGAGCAGCCTGAAGTCAAATCTGAGAAGAAATTCTCTCCACACTTCCAAACCGTCAGTGAGTGAAACAGACTGGCTCCCAAACAGCAGCCATCAAGGAGGTTAGTGCTACGCTGGGTGCACTCTGCAATTCACTGTGTATCATAGCTTTCCCACTCAGATTTGAACCTTAGCGTTCATAAACTGAGAAGCTAGCATGAACCGTCTAAGCTGAATTACCAGCTTAGATCTGATCTCGCTGCCACCAGCCAAGAATTTCCAGTGTCTTGGCTCACTCTGGTCTCCCCAAAATCTTCCCTGGGGGACCCCAAGACTCAGAGGCTCAGAGTCTTACCACAAAGGAAATAAAGCATCCCCCCCACCTCTCTCCCACCCAGAATTTCCTCTCTGGGCTAACCTGAGAGTTACTGATGCAACCTCTTTACATCACAATACCAAGAAGCATGTCTCCTCTCTTCCACAAAGAGACAAACCCCAAAGACAAGGAAACAGAAAAGCTTCTATCTCTCTTCCCCCTTAGCTTCTTCCCGCCCTGCGACACTAGGAGAGTTAAACACAGAGAGCAGCTTTTTCCCTCCCCCCTGTCTTTCCTTTCTCCCACCAATTTCCTGGTGGATCAACTAGAAACAAAAAAATCAACAGGTCTTAAAAAGCAAAACTTTTAATAAAAAAAAAGAAAGAAAGAATAGAATAACAGTTCTTTGTAACTTAGATGGTATGATACAGGGCTTTCAACTTATAGAAAATGAATAAACAATAGAAAAGGGATAAAGAGCCTTACCCCAAAACAATACAATTTAAAGTACTTATAGCCAAATACACATGAAGACTCCACCAGGCAGATACACAGATGCAAATACAGCAAAACAATTTAAAAGACTATACTTTTGCTAACTTTGTACTTCCAACTGGGAAACAGAAGATTAGAAGGACTGTAAATAGACCCTCTCATAGCTGAGAGAGCACAGAACAGACAAAGACCAAAAACCAAGAAACACCCCCAAATTCCCTCCCTTAAGCTTTGAAAAAATCGGGTTTCCTGATTGGTCCTCTTGTCAGGTGTTTGGTTCCCTTTGTTAACCCTTTACAGGTAAAAGAAACATTAACCCTTAGCTATCTGTTTATGACAACTCTGCAATTCACTGTCCTGTCTCTAGCAGTGGTCAGCAGCTGAGGAAGGTGTAAGAGCACCTGCAATGAGACATTATGTAATGATCAGTCCCCCACTTCTGCGGATTGGTTTAAGCCTTGACACATGGTTTTAAGATCTCAGTCTGGATCTAGATGATTTTCTTTACAAAGTAACAAGAACATTATGCACATTATTAGCAACTGGAATGTACAAGAGCAACACCCCACAGAAGGGTGATCCAGAGGTTCAGGTTCTGGTTTATGACTTAGGAGACTTGAGTTCAAATCCCTGCTCTGCCACATTCTTCCTATGTGACCTAGAGCAAGTCATTTAGTCTCTGTGTTCCTCAGTTCCCCATCTGTAAACTGGGATGATAGCACTGCCTGACCTTGCAGGGGTCTGCTGAGGATAACTATAGTAATGAGAGTGAGGAGCTCTGATTCTATGGTGAAAGGGATGGGGGCAGATAGTGTCTATGGAAAACAGAAAGAAGCCAAATCAAACATTCACTGTCCACTCCCCAGAACAGATTCACTGTCATAATATACACTATTCAATTGAAATAACGGGTCAGGTATTCATCTGGTATGACCAGTGCGGTGTCATTGACTTCACTGGGGCTGGAGTGATTTACATTATCTGAGCATCTATAGATGAATCAATAAACAAAACAGGTCAAAGTGTACAGATCTTTCTAAATCTGCCATATTATGCATTGTAAATTACCCATTCGTTACTGCTCCAGCTCACTGTTAGCGTGTTAAACAGGCGATACATGTCCCAGAGGTAACCGGGACATGTTTAGACTCCTCAGAAATAATTCACTCTTGGTCTTAGCATCAGAGAATAAAAGGTATTTCTTTGCAACAGGGGAGGGGCAGTGATGTAAACTATATATACATGATCCACTCCCATGTAGTAACTGACTTTTCAGGGTAAGGAATACCTGGTGTTTTTACTTACTGTATTGATGAGATGAGAGAAAGAGAAGGAGGGAGAAAGTGAAAGTGAGATATTGCAGAGAGAGGGAGAGAGAGAGAGAGAGACATGGGTTTGAATAAGGATAGATAGATAGATAGATAGAATCAATTTTGTATAACACAAGCCCTAATTTCCGGAATATTAAAGACATAAGACTAGCAAGACTAAAATATAAACAAGGTGTCTTGTACAATCACACAGCAATGTAAAGACTATTACACGTGGGTAGCACAGCCAAGAAAGAACAAACTATGTTGCCTTTTCACTTATTTCATCAACCTTCTGATCATGTCCTGAGTTAGGTGGCAAGGCTGCATGTGTATCTGATTCACCGTGGCATAGACAAAGTAATGAAAACACAAAAGACTGATTGATTTTATCACACTCTAGCCTTTGTTTCAACTAACCTCTATGTTTTGCAGTATGGAACTGTGATACCAAGTCTAGCAAAAGTGAAGAGAAATCACAAAGGAAAGATAGACTCTTTTGGTCAATAGACATTTTCAGAACCAAGTAATTTGGTAAATAAATTGAATTGACTCCTCTGATGATGTGTATCTGTGCTGTTCCCTGGAACTGAGGATCTGAATAATTGGTTCTTCCTTGTTTTGAACCAGAATATATACTTGGGCATAACTCAATACAAAGTGGGTGGAAAATGTTAGCATTCCATTGTGGTTGTGTCTTACATACATTTTATATAGCACGGATCACAAGATGCAAGGCACTGTAGAATCAGTCCCATTTTTTGTAGAGAAGAATGTAGAATGAGGCTGGTTTGTTTGAACCATGGCAGATCCTTGTTCTGTTTCAGACAATGGGAGTTCTGCTGTTGATGTCAATAGCACCACATAGATGTTGCTCCTAGAAAATCTGTATTCTTCGACAACTGAAAACCAAGGCAGAGCTACCGAATTGCTACCCTCAGCATGAGTAATAATAGTTAGTCCTGGCCAAAAAATGTCACTTGTTTTTCATAGGAAATTTTGCAAAACATTGTTTCTAAACATTTATTTCGTTTGTTTTCTGTTTTATTTATTTTTATTATCTGTAATTGAAGAACTCCTCCCCTTGAAAAATGTTTGGTTATAGAAATCTGAAAACTAAACAGTTTAACAAAAAAAGCAACATTGTAATTTTTTTTTCATTTTGTATTTTAAAAGCTGGAAAAAATATCATTTTAGGGTTTTTGAAACTATTTATTTGTTTATTTTGAGTACTGTTGAATTTCTATTGAACAAAAGGAAAATTTTGAATAAAAAAAATTCCCTATGAAATCAATACATCATCACTCTAAATGAATAG
Organism: Aldabrachelys gigantea; assembly: GCA_026122505.1. Taxonomy (NCBI): domain Eukaryota; kingdom Metazoa; phylum Chordata; order Testudines; family Testudinidae; genus Aldabrachelys; species Aldabrachelys gigantea. The sequence continues at coordinate 48,563,760 of CM047492.1, forward strand.
CCTGCTTGTCACAGATGAGCAGTGTCATGAGCTCCCATTAACATCTGTCTGAATCTGGGAGGGTTTAGCATCTCTGAAGTTCAGGCCGATTACTGTGATATCTACCTATGGCTTCCAGTGCCTAAGTGTAGCCATCTAAATTGAAATGTTTTAGCCAACATTTTTAAATTTGCTAACAATGAAGCATAATGGATTGAAAACTGAATGGGGCTGCAGGAAACATATGTTTTAGTCTTAGTACTGCTGGGTGTCTTTCGGAAAGATTTTAAAAGCATTTAGGTGCCTAAATTCCTTCAAAAATCCAGCCCTACATCTCTCTGTGTCTTAGCTTCCTAATTTGTAAAATGGAGGTGAGGATGCTGACTTCCTTTTCAAAGTGCTTTGCTACCTATTGATGACAAATGCTACATAAATCAACCTGTGGAACTCTTTGCCAGAGGATGTTGTGAAGGCCAAGACTATAACAGGGTTAAAAAAAAAAGAACTAGATAAATTCATGGAGGGTAGATCCACTATTAGCCAGAATGGACAGAGATGGTGTCCTAAGCCTGTGTGCCAAAAGTTTGGAATGGGCGACAGGGGATGGATTATCGATTCTGTTCATTCTCTCTGGGGCACCAGGCATTAGCCACTGTTGGAAGACAGGACACTGGGCTAGATGGATCTTTGGTCTGACCCTATCTGGCTGTTCTTATAAGAACTAGGTATTAATGTTCTATTTGTGCAGAGTCATCCGTAGTGACATAAAGAATATTCAAAAGGCAATAGCACTGTTCTGAACAGCTTACTGTTCATTGTTTCAAGATGAAAGATGGAATCATCAGTTAGGAATCCTGGGGAAGATAATGGTTGTAACAGGAAGAAGACATTTTTGCTTTTGTTCATAATGTTTGTGTGTGTGTTGAGGCTTTTGTGAGCAATCAGTTGACCAGAAAAAAAGTGTTGAGGGGCACTGGTGACAGAAGAAAAGATTTTGGCCCACATCCTGAATCAGGTCTGGGAAGGGCACCTGTGCAGAACCCCACTTATTTCACTGAGGCTCAGCATGGGGTTCAGGCATGAAGCTCCAGTTCCATGGATCTGGGCTTTGAAGAGGTGTTGTAAGAATGACACTGTTGTTTCAATCCCCTCCTTCAGCAGAATCCAGAGTAACATCTGTTGAGGTTTACAACCAAAAAATGGGATCAAGAGCCAATAAAATTATGGGAGTTTGAAGCAGAGTCTGCTCTTTCTTGTGCATCATCAACCAACTTGCCTAGTGAATTGTTTTAAGAGCTTCATAAAATCAGTGGTTTTGTACAGATTTGACAGAGGGCAGGAGTGCAAACAATGGGGTCAAATAGGTGTCAGAATTTGGCCTGCTGAACCTGTATTGAAAATGGGTAGATTTGGGTGCCTCAGACTGAAGGCACTTTAATGAGGTCTGGTTTTATACAGAGAGTGCTCAGCAATTTCAGAAAATAACCCCCCTTTAAGGGTTCCCAAGTCAACCATCCAAAAAATTAAAAAATCAGATACACCACCGACTTTGGTAAATCTTGGACTGTAACATTATACTAGATGGAGAGAACACATCTCGATTTCCACATCCCATATTTAACATAGGAGCTGGAAACTAATGAAAAACATCTTTGATTTGCAAACCGGTCACAAATGAGTCATTATTCAGAACTGATGCAATTCATTTTTTTACTGGGATAATACTACTGAAGTCATTGTACTTACGTTGGCATAAAGATTGAGCAATACATGGGTGAATCTCACCTATCTATGGAAATCATTGAAAGACAACAGGCAGACATTTTTTATGCTATTCTTATGAGGATGTCTGACCAAATACAACCACACTGATCAGAAGGTTATTTGCAAATTGTCTTTTAATATTTCCTTAATTTTATCAGCTTCAACACAGTTAGTTATGGAATGGATGATGTAAGATCTGGTTTAGGAAATGGGTTGTACAGAAGGTGTCCACAAGAGGATCTCGGTTTTATGGGTCACAGTATGAGAAATACCTTGGAGAAGGTGTTGCTGCCTTTGTATTTAAAGAAAATACTAATGTAAACCCTTATGTAATAGGACAAACCTTATTTTCATTTCACTTGGAGTATGGAACTAGAATTTGGACATTTAAATCCACTTGATGCCTTTGAAAATCTCACTTGGATTTTCTCTTTGTCTCATGGAATTTTCAAATACTGTTATTATATTGGATAATTTCATTTATTTTTCTCTTTTTACAGATCACTATATGTGAATGGAAGTCCAAACTAATGTGACTGAGTTTATTTTTATGGGATTTTCTCATGACCCACACCTCCAAATTTTCCTCTTCTTGGTGTTTTTATTCATTTATCTAATCACCCTAGTGGGGAACATAGCAATTATGTTGGTAATAAGGGTAGATCCTCACCTTCACAGTCCCATGTACTTCTTCCTGTCTCATTTGTCCTTTGTTGATATCTGCTATTCCTCAGTGGTTGTCCCTAAGATGTTGGTGAATTTCCTAGCAAAGCACAAAACCATTTCTGTCAATGGTTGCCTTGCCCAGATGTTCTTCATTCTGCTCTTAGCTGTTACTGAAATTTTCATACTCTCAGCAATGGCTTATGACCAATACGCTGCCATATGTCACCCACTGCATTATGCAGTGATCATGAACAAACGAGTCTGTAGCCAATTGGTGGGTTGTTCATGGACAATGGGACTCTTGCATTCATTGGTCTACACTATCCTTGTGTTAAAGTTACACTTTTGTGGGCCCAATGAAATCAGCCATTTCAGCTGTGAGCTCCCTCCGCTATTACAACTGTCTAGTACTGGGATACTCACCAATAAAAAAGCTCTTCTTTCTTCTGCTGTGATATTTGGTTTGAGCTCCTTCCTCCTCATCCTGGTGTCCTACATGTTCATCATCTCCACCATCCTGAGGATCCGCTCTGCGGAGGGCCATTGTAAAGCTTTCTCCACCTGCAGGTCCCACCTTATCGTGGAGGGTTTATTGTACATGACAGCTATTTTTCAGTATGTGAAACCCAGCTCAGTCACTTCACTTGTTCTAGATGAGCTGTTCTCTACCCAGTACAGCATCTTGACCCCTGTGTTAAACCCCATCATTTACAGCCTGAAAAACAAGGAAGTGAAAACCGCCCTGAGGAAAACAGTGGAAAAAAAATACAATTTGTCTTATTTAATATTTGGCTCAGAATACCATCATCACTATCTTCCTTGTTCACCTCCTCAACCTATTTTATAGCATCTGCTGCTCCTTTCCTAGGTTTCCAGTTGTTTAGGATAGTGTCTGTATGTTTGTATATTTTAATATAATATATGATTTGTATATTTTAACTGCTTCTTAAACTTCCTCCCTTCACCAGAATAGGCTTTTACCAACATTGTCTTTTCTCAAAAATGTGGAATGGTGGCTTTTGGGCCACCTATTAAACCTTTTTTAAAACAACTCCTAGTTCTAAATAACATTTTTTTTCTCTCTGAATTTTTCATCACAATAAATTTTGCTCAGATTTTTCCTCAGCTTTGTTTAATTAGGCCTTTTAAAGCACCAGAGGTGTATGTGTGTATAAATATATTATTTGGTGGGACCATAAGAAATGTTGTCAGGTCATTTTCAGAGATCTGTAGGTAAGCACCAACTTCAGGCCATTTATGCAGGAAACATACACATTTTTGTTTCTTTGGTCATTAAGTCTATGAAATCCCAAGATGAGATTTTAGGGATGGTAATGGGGAGGGGAAAGAGTTTTTTGTGAGAATCAGCAGCTTGTTTTTATTTTTATGTATGCAAGTTTTCTCTGAAGTAGCTAAGAGACAATAAGATTGGAACTCCACAGCATCACTTGCAGAAAGCCACTTTTCACAGGAGAAGTAAACATTGAGGATAGTTTATTAGAGGCTTCCTGAGTTATGTGTGGTATGATGACTGGAACTAGAGAAAAGAACATAATTATCTGCAGCTAAGCAACAAAGTAAAAGAATCAGAGAGAGGCAAAAATGCATCCTTTAAAAAAGTGGAACTTAAATCCCAGTGAGGAAAATAGAAAGCACCATAAACTCTGGCAAATGAAGTGCGAGAATTTAATTAGGAAGGCCAAAAAAGAATCTGAAGAACTAGGCAAAGACTCAAAAAGTAATAACAATTTTTTTAAGTACATCAGAAGCAGGAAGCCTGCTAAATAACCAGTGGGACCTCTGGGCATTCGAGATTCGAAAGAAGCACTGAAGGATGATATGGCCATTGCAGAAAAATTAAATTCATTCTTTGCATCTGTCTTCACAGCAGAGGATGTAAGGCAGATTCCCAAACAAGAGCCATTCTTTTTAGGTGACATATCTGAGGAACTATCCCAAATAAAGGTGTCATTAGAGGAGATTTTCGAACAAATTGATAAACTAAAGAGTAATAATTTCCCAGAAACAGATGGTATTCACCACAGAGTTCTAAAGCAACTCCAATGTGAAATTGAGCACTACGAACTGTAATCTATAACCTATCATTTAAATAAGCTTCTGTACCACATGACTGGAGGATAGCTAATGTGACACTAATTTTTAAAAACGTCTCTAGAGGTGATCCTGGCAATTACAGGCTGGTAAGCCTGACTTCAGTACAGAGCAAACTGGTTGAAACTATAGTAAAGAACAAAATTGTCAGACACATAGATTGAACACTTTTTGTTAGAGGAAAGTTAACATTTTTTTTTGTAAAGGGAAATCCTACCTCACCAAACTAGTAGAATTCTTTGAGGTGGTCAACAAGTATGTGGACCAAAGGGATCTAATAGATATAGTGTACTTTGAATTTCAGAAAGCCTTTGACAAAGTCCCTCACTAAAGGCTCTTAAGCAAAGTAATCTGTCATGGGATAAAAAGGAAGGTTCTCTCATCAGTTGGTAACTGGTTAAAAGACAGAGAAAAAAAAGATAAGAATAAATGATCAGTTTTCAGGATGGAGAAAGGTAAACAGTGGTGCCCCCAGGGATCTGTAGTGGGACCAGTCCTATTCAAAACATTCATAAATGATCTGGAAAAAGGGGTAAACAGTGGGGTGGAAAAAATTGCAGATGAAAGAAAAGCATTCATGATAGTTAAGTCCAAAGCAGACTGAGAAGAGTTACAAAGGACCTCACAAAACATAGTGACTGGGCAACAAAATGGCAGATGAAATTCAATATTGATAAATTCAAAGTAATGCACATTGGAAAAAAATAATCCCTACTATATATAAAAATTGATTAGATTTAAATTAGCTGTTACCACTCAAGAAAGACATATTGGAGTTATGGATAAGTTCTCTGAAAACATCCAATGTATGTGCAGAGGCAATCAAAAAAGCTAACAGAATGTCGAGAATTATTAGGAAAGGGAATAGTAATAAGACAAAACATATTATATTGCCTCTATATAAATCCATGGTATGCCCACATCTTGATTAATGTGTGCAGATCTGGTTGCCCCATCTCAAAACAGATATATTGGAATTGGAAAAGATTCAAAGAAGAACTACATAAATTCATGGAGGATAGGTCCATCAATGACTATTAGCCTGGATGGGCAGAGATGGTGTCCCTTGTCTCTGTTTCCCAGGAACTGGGATTGAGCAACAGGGGATGGATCACTTGATGATAACCTGTTCTGTTTATTCCCTCTGGGACTCTTGGCATTCTTCTCTGTTGGAAGACAGAATACTGGGCTATATCGACCTTTTGTCTGTTCTTATGTTCTTATATTCTTATGAATAAATGGTCATTTTTCACAGTGAAGAGAGGTAAATTGTGGAGTCTTCCAAGGACCTGCACTAGGATCATTGCTTTTCAACATATTCATGAATGATCTGGAAAAAAGGGGTAAACAGTGAGGTGGCCAAGTTTGCAGATGATATAAAATTATTCAGGATAGGTAAGCCCAAAGCCAACTGAGAAGAGTTTCAAAGGGATCTCACAAAACTGGATGGCCAGGCAACAAAATGACAGATGAAATTCAATCTTGGTAAGTGCAAAGTAATGCACATTGGAAAACATAATCCCAACTGTACATACAAAATGATAGGATCTAAATTAGCTCTTACTACTCAAGAAAGAGATCTTGGAATCATTGTGGACAGTTCTCTTAGAATATCCATTCAACGTGCACTGGCAGTCAAAACAGTTAACACTATATTCGGACAATTAAGAAAGGGATAGAAATAAGACAGAAAATATCATAATCCTATTATATAAAGGCATGGTATGCCCATACCTTGAATAGTGCATGCAGTTCTGGTCACCCTATCTTAGAAAAATACATATCAGAATTGGGAAAAGTACAGATAAGGGCAACAGAAACTATTAAGTCATGGAACACATTCCATATGAGTAGAGACTAAAAAGTCTAGGACTGTTCAATCTAGCAAAGATACGACTAAGGGGGCATATGATAGAAGTTTATAAAAGCAAGACTGAAATGGAGAAAGTGAATAAGGAAATGTTATTTATCCCTTCACATAAAAGAAGAACCAGGGGTCAGCCAATGCATTTAATATTCAGCAGATTCAAAATTTCTCCTTGTTTTACAATCCAAGGGTTTGGATCGGTGTTCACCAGGAAATTGGTGGAGATGCCTCTCAAGGCTACCCAGGGAAAGGTTATAGTATTTGGAAGGGAGATATTCTGGTGGAGGAAGATAGACAGAGTTATGACTCATAAATAATTTGGGTGGTGGCAGCAAAACCAAATCTAAGATGGTAATTAAGCTTAGCGGTTCTCATGAAGGTCCCCATATGTGTACCCTAGAGTTCAGAGTGGGGAAGGAACCTTGACAGGGGCATTAAGGGATCTGGGGAAAAAATCTGTCTAGGGGTGGGTCCTGCTTTGAGCAGGGGGTTGGATTAGATGACTTCCTGAGGTTCCTTCTAACCCTGATATTCTATGGTAAATACAGCTATCAGATGCATTTGAAAGGATTGGTGTGATAATTACACTGTTACATTAAAGAGTTCAGTATTGTTGAAAGCAATGAAGTGCAAAACAGTCCTGGTCAGGAAATTCTGCTAGGTCATGGAGCAATTTAAACACTCACATGCAACTTAATAATAAATGGATATATACCTATCTCTCACTAGCAGGACCAAGTACTGATTTAGCCCCAGATCCCTAAGTGGCCCCCACAAGGGTTGAGCTCACAATTCTTGGTTTAGCAAGCCAATGCTCAAACCACTGAGTTACCCTTCCCCCAGCTTGTACTGGTATATGGCTTAGAGCCATCAATTGCTTAATCCAATAGCATACTTTGTATTTCTCCAAGTCTAAACAAAGGATGCAAAGTATGATAAAGCCCAAAAATGCGGACAAGCTATCAATTATGCAGGAAACCTAAAATGATACATCATTCCTTCCTTCAAGTGGGAAAACTTAAAATAGGCTTGTGGGTAATGCATTAGGTTTGTTTTCAGAAGAGATCAGTTCCCTGCTACATCACTGGGGGGGTCTTGGGGCAAGTAAATTCATATTTTATCTCCCTCCATTTCTTGTCTGTAACAAGGCTGCATACTGTCTTACCAGAATGACATAGACAAACTAGAAGGGATTCCAAGAAGGGCCCTGAATCATTATCAAATTCTGGCCAATTTTGTGGCGAGTACAATAGAGACAACAAAATGCTAAACAGCAGAGATAAACTGGTTTGGAGGTTTAAGTAATCTGGGATAGCCACAGAGTTGGTGCTAATTAGTCCCTTCAGGAAGAATGAAGGGAACTAGATACTAGAATGGGACTCTCTAGGTCGCAATAGGTCCCTGATCTGCTTCTGGAACAGCACAAGTAACATCAGGCTTTTGAAAGGAGGCTAAGAGTATTAGAAATGTAGGTCTGGAAGGAATATTCAGGCCATCCCTTTGTCCAGCCTGTTCTTAGAGTCCTCCAGTGATGGGAATCCCACAACCTCTCTTGGAAGCCTCTTCCAGAGCTTAAATACCCTGAGAGTTAGAAAGCTTTTCCTAACTTCTAACCTAAATCTCCTTTGCTGCAGATTAAGCCTGCTTCTTCTTGTCCTACCTTCAATGGCTGTGAAGAACATTTGTTCACCATCTTCTTCAATAGCAGCCCTCAACATATTTAAAGACTGTTTTCAAACACACCTCTTCCCCCCACCCCCAGTCTTTCTTTTCTCAGGACTAAATATGACCAGATTTTTAAACTTTTCCCCATGAGACAGGTTTTCAAAAGGTTTTTTTTTTCATATTTTGTTGCTTTCCTCTGAACTCTCCAATTTATCCACATCTTTTCTGAAATGTGGTAAGCAGAAATGGACACAGTACTCCAGCTGGGGTCTCACCAGTGCTGAGTGGAGTAGAACAATTACCTCTCATGTCTAATAATTGCCTCTCATGTTAATAAACCCCAGAATGATATTAGCCATTTTTTTGTAAATGCATCACATTGCTGACTCATATTCAATTTGTGATCCACTATAACCCAAAAATTCTTTTCAGCAGTACCATCACTTATTTAGTTTTCCCAATTTTGTGGTTGTGCATTTGAATTTTCCTAAGTGTTGTACTTTGTACTTGCCATTATTGAATTTCAAATAAAAGAAAATTATCTGCTCAGCATTACAAGAGAAAACTCACTAATGGGGAAGAAATTCATCAGAACTGGTTACAATATTCAGTATCAAAGGACTCTGTGTTTTGCTTTTGCTACAGATTTTAAAAATCAAGCTATTGGTACATCACTGACTGAAAATGGTTTGAAGCACTGGAAAAACATATCTTCAATTCTCTCTTCACATGAAAAGTACAGAACATTTGAAATGCTTTCAAAATTGAAAAGAACTTGAATTATGATTGAAAAAAAGAAAAACTATCAATGAAGAAAAATTATGTATGATCAAGAAAAAAGAATCATAGAATCATAGAATCATAGACTTTAAGGTCAGAAGGGACCATTATGATCATCTAGTCTGACCTCCTGCACAACGCAGGCCACAGAATCTCACCCACCCACTCCTGTATCAAACTCTAACCTATGTCTGAGCTATTGAAGTCCTCAAATTGTGGTTTAAAGACTTGAAAGTGCAGAGAATTCTCCAGGAAGTGACCCATGACCCACGCTGCAGAGGAGGACGAAAACCCCCCAGGGCCTCTGCCAATCTGCCCTGGAGGAAAATTCCTTCCTGACCCCAAATACGACAATCAGCTAAACCCTGACCATGTGGGCAAGACTCACCAGTCAGACACCCAGGAAAGAATTCTCTGTAGTAACTCAGATCCCACCCCATCTAACATCACATCACAGGCCATTGGGCATATATGTTCCATACTTCACAATAAAAACTAGAACTGACCAAACAGTGGAAAAAAATTCCACAAATATTCATTTGGATTAAAACAATTATCTCTCCCCATGAGCCTTTCATTTTCATTTTCAAGCATTCAAGCTGTAGTAGTGAAAATACTCACCGCAAACCAAATGTTATGACAAGTATCCGTCAGTATTTGCTAAAAGCAATTACATAAAATCACAAATCACAAATAAATACAATAGGTTATGTCTACACTAGAGAGCTTACAATGGCATGGCTGTACCGATGCATATGCGCTGCTGTAAGATCTCTCGTGTAGCTGCTCTCCCGTTGACATGATTAAATTACCTCCCACCAACATAGTGCTGTGCACACTGGCGTACTGCTTATGCCAGCAAAACTTATGTCACTCAGGCGGGAGGTTTTTCACACCTCTGAGTGACATAAGTTTTGCCAACACAAGTGCCAGTGTAGACATGGTCTCATTCTTACCTATCTTTCGGGGCCAGCTCTAACTTTTTTGCCATCCCAAGCAAAAAAAAAAAGAGTGCTGCCCCGCCATAACACTCCGCCCGTGAGTGCCGCACCACCGAAACCCCTGCCCCAAGTGCCACATCACCTGAAGCCCCGCCCCTGAGCGCCACGCTGCCTGAAGTCCCACCCCCGAGCCCCGCCCCCGAGCACCATGCTTCATGAAGCCCCCGCCCCTCCAAGCACCACGCTGCTGAAGCCCTTGCCCCCCGAGCGCCACCCCGCCCCCCAAGGGCCACGCTGCTGAAGCCCTCACCCCCAAGCGCCACGCCACCCAAAGCCCCGCCCCTCTGAGCACCATGCCACCCAAACCCCCGCTCCCCCAAGTGGCGCGCCACCCAAGCCCCCCCCCAGCGCCGCATGCCCAAAGCCCCCACCCCCCCCAAGCGCCACGCCACTGAAATGCCCCCACTCCAAGCGCCGCACGGCAGAAACAAAAACAAACAAAAACCCCCTCCAGCACTGCCCCGCCGAACCAAAAAATAACAACAAAAACCCGAGCATCATCCCACCCCAAGGTGCCGCCCCAAGCACGTGCTTGGTCAGCTGGTGCCTGGAGCCAGCCCTGCTATCTTCAGATACAAATAATACTTACCACATAATATTCCAAACATTAGTGCCTCTGATTTCTTCAGCGAGAGTTCTCAGTGGGAAAAAGTTAGCATTCTGTGGCCGTGGTAGAAATGAAAAATTATACACTCCAGGTAATGGAAACTTTTTAATATTTGTTAAATATCTACCTTTGTTTGATCCAGTCATGAAGGTGCATCTACGTAAATGTTATTAACTGATCGTGAAACACAGGTTCATTACCTAGGAAACAATATTCAGAATGAACTGATTCAAATCCTAGCAAATGCCATTAAAAAGAAATTTGTAGGAGCTGCCCATTCTGCAAAATACTTTTCAATAGTATTCGCCTGTACACCAGATATGAATCATGTTGAACAAATGATGATCATTCATTTTGTGGATATGGAAAAGTCTGCAGATAAAGATAATGTTTAAGTGCTCATAAAGGAACATTTTGGGGGGTTTCATACCACTGAAGGAGATGACTGGAGCATTTATGACTGAAACTATTCTACAAGAGCTTGAAACAATGTCATTATTTGTTGAAAACTTACATGGCCAAGGCTATGATAATGGGAGTAATATGAAGGGTGAAGACAATGGTGTGCCAAGGAGAATGATGGAAATCAATCCTAGGGCCTTTTTCATTCCTTGCACTTCCTCTGCTGCTGCTGCTAGATCCTGTTTGGAAGCAAGAAGTTTCTTTAACATGGTGCAAGGTGTTTATATGCTTTTCTCAGACTCAAAAAACCACTGGAAGAATCTGACTCACCTTGCGAGTTCTCTAACTATAAAACCACTTAGTCAGACAAGATGGAAGAGTCACACTGATGCTTTGAAGCCTCTTTGCTATCAACTTGGAAACATTTATGATGCCATAAATGAAATTTCTGATGATACTACCTTTACTGGATCATCTGGCAATGTGGCACATTCAGATGCAGAAGCTCTTGTAAATGACCTTTCCAATTTCAAATTTGTGACTTCACTCATTTTGCGGTATAATATCCTTTTTGAGATTAACCTCACTAGTAAGGAACTTCAGGAAAAGAACTTCAACATACATTTTGCTGTTCAAAAACTGAAGCAAACTGAAACTATTCTGGAGGAATTCAGAAGTGATGAAGGGTTCGAAAGAACACTGGGAGATTCTCTCGAGCTTGCTGAAGAAATAGACTTTCTGGCAGAATTTGAACCAGAACCAGTTTGCATTCGGCAAAGGAAACAGCAGTTTTCATATGAAGGGTGAGACACACCCGTTCAGAACCCAAAACAAAGATTACAGTGAATTTCTGCTTCACAGTCCTTGATACTGCTATTCACTTGGTTGCAAAAGATTTCAACAGATACAGCACCTAGAGTCAGTATTTGGCTTTCTATATGATATCCACAGCTTTCAAAAGAAAACAGCAAAACAGATAAGAAAATTTTGTATAAAATTGGATTCGGCATTGACTCATGAAAATTCAAAAGACATTGATGCTACAGATTTCTGTAGTGAGCTTCAGGCTTTTTCAAGACGACTTAAGAAATATTCCACTCCGAAGAAGTACTGAAGTTTGTTTGTGAAAATAATCTCAGAGATAGTTTTCCAAACACTTTTATAGCTCTATGTAGTCTTTCAACTTTGCCAGTTTCCTTAGCTAGTGGGGAATGTAGCTTCTCAAAGTTAAAATTGATAAAAAAAGTATCAACAATGGTGCAAGAGAGACTTGGACTTGCCACAATGTCAATAGAGCATGAAATAGCTGGAAAACTGGATGTAAAAAAACTAGTGACTGAATATTCAAAACTTAAAAGCAAGAAAAGTCATGTTTTAAGAGCACAGTGTTTTTTATTTAGTGTTTTGTAAATACAGGTTGTGGCAAATTGCCGGTACTGTTCTGCTGGGTCTCGCGCTTTCTCTTCTCTGGGGTAGGTTCAGGGCGCTATTGCTTGCCTCTGAACCAGTTCTTAATCACTCCACTAGTGTCCTTGGAGGAGGGGAGTGGAGAGGGAGGGACCTGGGCCCGCCCTCTACTCCAGGTCCCAACCCAGGGGCCCTGGGGGTTGTGGTGAACCACTTGACTTAGCGGTTCCTTCCCCTGGGTTACTTCCCTCTCATACCCTTCAGCTTGTGAAGGGCTTCTTGCCTCTCTTCTACACAAGCCTGTTGCCCCTTACCTAGGGTTTATTTTGGGCTTCACAATCCACCGCAGCACTCCTCCAAACCTTCTATTTCTCTCTGGTCAAACTCTTCTCTTCTGGAACCTGCACTCTGCTCCAGTCCAACCTTTCTCCTTCAACTACCACACTCTGTCTGACTGAAGCAGGGGTTTTTATCACATGACTGGAGTCAGGTGCTCTAACTGGAGTCAGGTGCTCTAACTGAAGTCAGGTGCTCTAATTGGAGTCAGGTGCTCTAACTGAAGTCAGGTGCTCTAACTGGAGTCAGGTGCTCTAATTGGCCACAGCTGTTCTAGTTAATCTAAAGCAAACCTTCCTCCCTTGGCAGGGAATAAGGCCCCCTGCTAACACTCTTATGCTGCCCTCTGGCCATGCTGTATCACAAGGTTAAAGTTCATTGAAGAGTTTTCTTATTTCTTTCTGTATTGGATGTGGTGGTAGTGGCAGTTTAAGCAGGATAGCGTAATGGATGGTTTTGGATTTGTAATAGTAAAAAATAATTAACATTTTTAATGCATTTTTAATTGAAATTGGACTGAAATATCATCTAACTGTTGTGTACAAATCTATTCTGAAAATTTGTGTCTCTATTTTATCTGATCTCAAAAACATTGGTTGGACAGAGGGACAGACAAAGTAAATAATTAAGCCTCTGTTTAAAAAATAAATAAATAAATAAAACATTTAAAAAACATTAAAAGGAAAAAAGGGGCAAAATGTTTTTCAGTTTACCAAAATCCTGAGCCTAGATCTGCCCTAGGGTTGGGGGATGGGTGGGCTCTCATTACATGGTTCGCCTAGGGTGTCAGTTGCTGGCAGCTGGCCTCGGACCACCCCTGTGGACACTTGTCCACTGGGAGCTGGACTGAGACCCACTAAACTCGTTACATATAAGACACAGAAGCAGCCATCTAAGTGTAACGAACTGGAGTCACTCCTACTATGGGACAGATCTGAACTGGAAACCTAGAAATTCACAGTGTGAAGAGCTGACATCCCTGAAGAATGCTGTCCTTGGCTTTCCACAGGTCAGCTACAACCTGAAAATGGCTGTGAATTTTCCTTACACGCACACATTCCCAGTGTGCCTGAACTCTGTCCTCTAGGGATGAGAGGGGTCCTGGGCATTCTAAGATTTATTCTGAAAGTGCCAGAATAGTGGGGCAATTAGTGTCCAGAGAAATGGTGCAATTGTGGTGAAGTGGAGACCATGTCCCACCACAGAGTAGCATGACATGACTCCCAGCTCCACCATGATCTAATCTCTTGTCATCACTGGTAGCTATTTCTATAACCTTTTTGCCTATAGACCAATTGTATTCGTTTGGAAATTTCAAGATGAAATTATTACATCCTTATTCCATGTCCTACAAGAACTTATTATTGAGAAGCCGATATAAATTGTACAGTCTCTGAGGGATCAGGACGTTATTGCAACATACACATCTTAATAAAGTTGGATGTCTTCTGTCAGTGTTTGCACAATGCACAGTAAACCCATATTCTTGACCTTAATCAACAAGTGCAAGTGAGATTGTAGTCTGGGTCAGCCCATCTCTGAAGTTTAAAGACAGTTTTGTATTGCTGAGACAATTTCATTGTTCAGTGTGCTTAAAAAACAGAAATGTAATTGCTAATTGTCCAGGGTGCTCAGAGTCAGACAGAACCCTGTAGATTTAATCCCAATGGTCACTGCATAATACGAAAAGGACCTGCCTCTGAGGGTCACTAGCAGACAAGCTTCTCTTCCAGAGGTAAGTGACTTTCAGAAACAGTGAATTTGCCACAGCTGGGAAGGTTTATGAGACAGATTGTGGTGTTTTCCTTCTTTATTGTTGCATCCACATATGCATCATCCCGAGCAGTTCTCAGCTAAATGATCTCCAGAATCGAAAGGAAAAATGAGCAATCTCTCTCTCTGTCTTTCTGTCTTTTTTTGCTTCTCATCTAATCATTCCCTCTAATTTACTCTTATCTATGTAATCTGCAGAATGGTCCCTCTTCTCTCTTTCTCTCTTTCTTCTCAAAGGTACTGTGTATCATGTAACTCTACTAAGCTAACTAATCTGAAGGAATGACTCTTATCACCCTATCGATTCTGTCTATGAAGGCTGTGACTTTCGAAGACACCTGTAATGCTTGAATCTACAGGATTGTCTCTCATCTAAACCAGACTTCAGAGTTTAGGAGAAAATAAATTTGGTCCAGTTGTGTTCTGGTAATTTAAGAGGAAAGCCAGTCTAAATTAGCTCATAGTGAAATATAGTAGTAGACGAGACAAACTGTGCCTCTCAACTGTTTGTTGTTTTAAAATCCGTTTCTCACCATTGTTTTGTACCTCAGCAGTGTAATATCTCATTGTCATTAATGGAATAAGACTGAGGGAGGTAGGGAAGCTGTGACAAATATTTGAGTGCTCTGTAATAATAATGAATATTGTACCTGGATCAGCCAGTCTCAGACTACAAGAGCACAGCTACAGTGCTGCATCTACACTGCTGTAGTGCTGATACCGGCCACAGAGACAGAAGGGGGTTTTCTTTTGTTGTAGTAAAAACCACCCTCTTGAGAGATAGTCACTAGGAGGACAGAAGAATTCCTCCACTGGCCCAGCAGTGTCTATACTGGGGTTGAAGATGGCTTAACTAGTCTCCCAGTGGTGTGAATTGTTCACACCCCTGAGCAATATATTTAAGTTTTATGTGTACCTAAGTTGACCTATATTTTAGCTGTAGACAAGGCCTTAGGTAGCAAGCTGGTAGCAGATCTAGCCTGCCAATCTAGGGGCAGAGAGAGGAGACCCTGGCTAACAATTGCTTAGGAGCTTACACTTGTTTCATTCGGAGACAATGTCAGAGCAAGTAGCTATAATGGTTATAGCTCACACTTGTGGGGAGCACCCAGTCCAGTTTGAACAGAGTGAGTCTTTCTGAGACCCAGGTTCAGAGTAGCACAGATACACAGGAGGATCTGGGCTAGCTAGGATAAGGTAATCCTGCTCTATATTTCCTTGTAGAGATGCAAAGGAATGGATGAGACTAAATCTGTGTGCAGGCTGCTTGCTGTTTTAAAATTCCTTTTTTTCTCCAATGCTTTGTTCCCAGCTTCCCAAAGACAGGAGACACAGGTGGTCAAAACCAAACCCTGTAGGGTGATAAGGGGTCGGTACATGGGGCCGTGTGTCTGGGTTCTTGTCTAAGAATCTAAGGGTGACAAGATTCCACCCAGAGCTGAGTAAGGTGAAGATGCCAAACACTTGAGTTGGGTGCACTCAGAGAGATGAGGAAGGGGAGAGGGATGTGACTTATCTTGTAACAGTGACTCTATCTACGTATGCCATCCTAGCCCCTGAGGTGTTGGAATCCATATGTCATCTCATCAGGACAGAGATATGGAGGGAAACTTAAGTACAGTGACTGAGTTTATCTTTCTGGGCTTCTCGGACCTCCAGCATCTGCAGCTCTCTCTCTTTATCCTGGTCTTACTCATCTACCTGATCATCCTGATAGGAAATAGCCTCATGGTTGCTGTCACAGTGACTGACCTGATGCTCCAAAGCCCCATGTATTTCTTCCTCAGGAACTTGTCAGTCCTGGAGATCTGCTACACCTCAGTCATCATCCCCAAGACCTTGTCCAACCTCCTGTCAGAGCGTCAGACCATTTCCTTCCTTGGCTGTGCAACCCAGATGTATTTCTTCCTCCTCTTTGGCAACTCGGAGTGCTGCCTGCTGACTGTAATGTCGTATGACCGATATGTCGCCATATGCAACCCCATGCATTACTCACTCATTATGAGCAGAAAAGTCACCATTAGATTGGCATCTGTGGTGTGGATTGCAGGCAATGTGGTGGCATTTGAGCAAACGGTCACTATATTCATGTTGTCCTTCCATGGGTCAAATAAAATCGAGCACTTTTTTTGCGATGTTATTCCAGTGCTTAAGCTGGCAAGTACAGACACGTCCCTGAATGATGTTATCAACACCGTGCTCACTGTAGTGTTCATAATATTCCCCTTTGTCCTGATCATCACCTCCTACATCTGCGTCCTCTCCACCATCCTGAAGATGTGCTCAGCTGAAGGGAGACACAAAGCTTTCTCCACCTGCTCTTCACACCTCATCACAGTCACTTTGTTCTTTGGCAGCGGCTTTATCACCTACATGAGACCTGGTTCCAGTGGTTCTGTGGACACCAACCGAGCAATCTCCTTGCTCTACACGGTTGTTACTCCAATGTTCAACCCAATCATATACAGTCTGAGGAACAAAGAAGTCAAGGAGGCTCTGAGGAAACTCTTGGGCAGCAGTAGGACTTCTTCATTCTCACAAAATAAAGTTATTTGTCTCCCCTAACCTCTGCACTGTGCCCCCTTCATCTCTAATGCCTCCT
This sequence comes from Aldabrachelys gigantea, assembly GCA_026122505.1. Classification (NCBI taxonomy): domain Eukaryota; kingdom Metazoa; phylum Chordata; order Testudines; family Testudinidae; genus Aldabrachelys; species Aldabrachelys gigantea. The sequence continues at coordinate 48,580,721 of CM047492.1, forward strand.
CCCCCTCCTGCACTCCTAATCCCTACACTCCCTTCACTACCAATCCCTGCCTCCCTTCTACACCCCAATACCTGCACCCTCCTATGCCCAACCCCTGCACAGTGCCTCCTTTGTCCCTAACCCCTGCATCCCCCTCCTGCATCCATGTGAGGAAATTGACCTGGATGCACAAAGCAGCTGGCATTACTGCTCGCTCCCCCACTGGACTGCTGCTCCTCTCCACTCCGCAGCTCTAGGGGGCTGTGAGAAGGGGATCAAGGAGCAATGTCAGGGCTTCCTACATTCAGGTCACTTTCCCTGTGGGGTGTGTAAGGGGCGGGCAGGAGAGCACCAGCTCCTGATGCCTAAGCACATCTGTTGCGCCAAAGAGGGAGCTCGGGTGCACTCAGTGAAGCCACACCAGGCGTATAAGTATAACTGGTTTTATTGCCAAAGCATAATAAGCTTCCCAGCCTTCACACATTACTAAATACGTGATTTGCAGCAACCAAGCAGGCAAGCAAGAATCAATGCTTAGGCCCCTTCTCCTATGAACAGTTCCAAAGCCTCCAACCTTGTCCACGAGTGTCCGTAGCAGGCGCTGCTCCAGCGTGGAGAGTTCCTGGGCACCTACAAGGCCAAGGACCACAGGTTAGACTGCTCGTCTAAAGAAATTCTCCTACTCATTCTTATCATCATCTCTTTCTCAGGAGGCATATACATGCACAAACAGGCTCTGGCAGGAAACACTACTGCTTTCTATTCCCACACTTAACACTCTCAGGCCGCCTTATCTCTTCACTTTATCCAGTCGCAGTGGCTGCAAGACAGCCTGGCCGGTCAAAGCCAGTGCACTACTAGCTCCACCCGGGCCGTCCTGTAATAACAGGCCAAGCTAACTTGCAGTCAGCCCCAACAACAGCCCAAGTGGAGAAGTGACCTGGATGCAGTGAGCCCTGCTGTGTGTGTTGGGGGGACTGTGTGAAGGACTGTGTGTGTGTGTGTGTGTGAGTATGTGTGCGTGTTGAGGGGAGTGTGTGTGTGCCTGAGTGAGTGGACTCTCTCTTTAAGAAAGCATTCAGGATCAGGAGCCTGAACTAGGCATGTTCAAACACAAGCAGCTGCCAGCAGCTCCGGACCCAGAAGGCAGCAGCACACACAGATCCCCTCTCCCTCATCCTGTCACTCCAGCTCAGTGGAAATAGGGTACATAGGTGTGGGGGAGAAGGAAACCCCACCATCACCCCCTCCCCCCCTGCAGAGCAGACAGGAGGACACTCCTAGTCCGGAGTGGTCAAGAGTAACTTCAGGGATGAACCAACAGGGATGGTGGGACAGGAACTGAAGCAGCTGCACACATGGAGCAGGGCAGAGGAGGGGCTGTGGAGGAGTCACCTGGCTCTGAGAGCTGGTTGTCCAACTGGCTCTTGCAGCTCAGGTTTCTTCCTCGCCCCCAGGCTGCTGCTCCAATGTCTGCCTGCCATGCTGCCTCCATCAGCCCAGATGGCTCTCAGCAGCTGGTCAAGTGGGAATCCAAATCTTGTGCACAGTTCCCCCTTGGGCAGGCTGACCTGGAGGGAGAGGGAGGGGTCATACAGCCCACCCCAAAAGCCAGTCCTGCTTTGAGGGTGTCAACAAACATATGGACAAGGGTGATCCAGTGAATATAGTGTACTTAGATTTTCATAAAGCCTTTGACAAAATCCTTCACCAATAGCTCATAAGCAAAATAAGTTGTCATGGGAAAAGAGGGAAGGTCCTCTCATCAGTAACAGGTTAAAAGAGAGGAAACAAAACGTAGGAACAAATGGTCAGTTCTGAGAATGGAGAAGGGTAAATAATGGTGTCCTCCAGGAGTCTGTACTGGGACCAGTAATATTCAACATATTCATAAAATATCTGGGAAAATGGGTGAACAGTGAAATGGCAAAATTTGCAGATACAAAACTACTCAAGATAGTTATCTCCAAAGCAGACTGAGAAGAGTTACAAAGGACCTCAGAAAACTGAGTGACTAGGAAACAAAATGGCAGATGAAATTCGGTATTGATACGTGCAAAATAATGCACATTTGAAAAAAATAATCCCAACTATACATACAATTGTATTAGATTTAAATTAGCTGTTACCACTGAGGAAAGTGATATTGGAGTCATTGTAGATAAGTTCTCTGAAAACATCCACTCAATGTACAGAGGCAATCAAAAAAGCTAACAGAATGCTGGGAAACATTAGGAAATGGAAAGGTCATAAGACAAAAAATATCATATTGCTTCTACATAATTCCAGGGTATGCCCACATCTTGAATACTGTGTGCAGATCTGGTTGCACCATCTCAAAAAAGACAGATTAGAAAAGAGCAACAAAAAATATTAGGGGTATGGAACAGCTTCTATATGAGAAGAGATAATAAGAGTGTTCTTTTCAGCTTGGAAAAGAGACTAGTAAGGGGGGTGTAGCAGGGTGGTTACACTGCTCCTGCCCTGAAGAGCTTAGAACAGCCTTGGGGGAAGGTTATGGCTGGGAGCTGCTAAGCTGGGCGGATTAGCAAGTGACCGCAGCTGGGCCATGCCCCAATCAGGCCATAGCTGGCCTATATAAAGAGGCTGTGAGCCAGGAGCTCAGGAGTCTCTCTCGGTTTGTAGATGGAGAAGGGCCTGGCTGCAGGGAGCTAGAGACTGGGTACCTGAGTGGAGCAGGGCTGGGGAAAGGCAGAGGAGCTGGGGAGCTGGAAAGCCTCAGGTTGTGGCCTAGCATAAGGGCAACAGGTACTGGGAGTTGCAGAAGGCAGGCCAGGGGTAGGCAAAGGCAGCAGGTCCAAACTCAGTCTTGTCAGTGATGAGTGGCTGATACTGCAGTCTGCCCCAGGGCATGGGGGCTCGATGATGACTGACAGTAGCCTAATACTGAGGTGAGGTGGGGATAGTGGGTGGGGGTTCCCTGGGAAGGGGAGACCCTGAGAGAAAAGAGTTACTTCCAGGGGGCAGCACCACAGATAAAGGGGCACTGGGTCCTGGGAGGGACTCGGAGGCCAAGAGGCAGAGGCCTGCAGAGGACACTCCAGAGCTGGAATGAGCTAATTCCTGGAAGTCACCAGCAGGAGGTGCCGCAGGGGTGAATCTCCTCGTCTACAAGGGGATATGATCCAGATCTATAAAATCATGACTGATGTGGAGAAATTAAATAAGGAAGTGTTATTTACTCCTTTTATACCACAAGAACTAGGGATCACTAAATGAAATTAATAAGCAACAGGTTTAAAACAAACAAAGGGAAGTATTTCTTCATACAAAGCATGGTCAAACTGTGGAACTCTTTTCCAGAGGATGTTTTGAAGGCCAAGACTGTAACAGGATTCGAAAACAGAAATGGGTAAGTTCCTTGGAGGATAGGTCCATCAACGGTTATTAGCCAGATGGGCAAGGAGGGTGGTCCTGGCCTCTGTTCGCCAGGAGCTGGGAATGGGCAACAAGGAATGGATCACATGATGATAACATGTTCTGTTCATTCCCTGTAAAGCACCTGTCATTTGCCACTGTCAGAAGACAGGATACTGAGCTACATGGACCTTTCTTCTGACCCAGTATGGCTGTACTTATGTTCTTAACATTTGACCAGGGTAGAATCAAGGAATTTTAATTCATCAAATGCTTCCTTTGGTAGGATGAAATCATGCATTGACTGCCATACTTGCTCACTAGCCAGAAGACATCACTGCCTTTGGATGTCTGCTCAAAACTGGTTAAAATTACAATTTGGTACCTAATTAATGCAACACTTTTGAGCCTCCATAACAAGCTCTTCTCATCTCTGAGCTGGGACAGATCCCAATAGACTCACACAGGTGCTCTCATAATTACCTCAAACCCACCAGTTAAAATGCTAGTTCTTCCTGGAAAGCATTAGAGAACTTATCATAAAAAGAAAGGTTGCAGATCAGGACAACACTGAACCTTTTGAAAGGACCGAAGATCCTGAACCACTGAAATTGATCTAATATATATGAGGTATTTTTCTATGTTCTCTCTGCCTGCTGTTTTTTCATTCATGTTGTATCATACCACCTCCCTGGCTAAACAGATTCAGCTACCAAGCTCTTCTATAATCCTGGGCTCTTGTCCCTTCTTCAGTTAAAAGTCTCTTTGGGAAAAGTTCTCTTTTTAGGTTAAAGATGGTAAATGACATTCTGGTTATGGTGAGAAGCCTTTCTAAAGAAGTAACTTATAACGTGACCTGATTAGCCTAATCTCCTTTGGAAACTGATTCTACAATCAGATATACTGAACTGAGGAAGCTTATCCCAGATCTTAGGCTAGTGTAGCTCTGAATACCTCCATCAGCTGAAGAGATGAACCATAATCTTCATGAGTTTCTCTCTGGGATATCTGACCTGCCTTTGCTCAGAGGACAACAAATGCTTTCTTTGTTCATAGAGTGAGATGCAGTCTCTAAATGTAGCTGTAACTGACCCATTGATAATTCTTCACAGTAGAGTAGCCAGTCTTAAATATTTGATTCTTCTGTGGAACACACCTAATAAGAGAGATAGGGTTTGCCATAAAATTGAATGAGATGTTCTGAAAATTTTGAATGCAATCAAAAAAGGGGAATTTTTATCAGAGCTGGGAGTATTACTTCAGAATTCTAGGGCTAAGAATATGTCACACTGTAGTAAGGATATATTTTTGTGCAGGCAAGTTGGAATAATGGGAAGAGCAGTAAATGAGTAGTTAGGTGACTTGGAATCAGTTCTAGAGACCAGAAGTGCTTTGAGATCTTTAGAAGAAATGTGCTATGCAAGTGAGAAGCATTGTTATTATTATCACTAGGGTCAAAAATATTAATTCCCTTCCCCTATCTTAATTTAAATTATGGACAAAATAAATTGTAGTTGGAATTAAGATTGTATATAATGGCTTTTCTTTCATCCCAAATTATGTTGTGTAATGTTCATTACATAAAACCTGTGTCCCAGAGGAAGTGTGGTGTGTGACAGCCTTCTTTGCCACTGTCATATAATTAGGATATATTTTGTACAAAGTATGCCTTGTGATGAATCATTCTAAAAGTCTTGATCTGCTAGACATTAATATCTCATTGGATTGTTTGTGCTATCATCATATGTGAAGATATGAATTTTGGCTATGTATGTGTTACTGAAATGTGAGGGTGAAAACACCCACAAGCAGCCTTTCACGAACAACAGTAAAAAGACCAAACAATGTTAATGACTTATTGAGAAAATGCACACAAGCACAACGATTACCCCAGAAAATGTGAGTAGTAGAAAGGAAGAGCCTGAAGCATGGGTCTGGGGCAAGGCGTAAAGCCTGAACCAAAGTCAATTCAAGTTATTTTATGAGCAACAGTAAGGCCCTGGTAAAAGCAGTTGCTTACCTGCAAGCCAGTATCCAGTACACAAATTCAGCACCAGTGCTGCTAGCATTGCTAAAACAATGAATATGCAAGCACATTCCAGCAAGCCAAGAGAAGAACACCCCAATGTAGCACAGAATAAAATGGTTTGACAAAAGTAATGAATAGGATATTTTGTCTGAAACATCAGGAGGAAAGTACAAGGGGAGGTAACAAATATGTCATGAAACGCGTACAGTGGTACCTAAGAAGTTTATCCTAGGTTGTTTGCTTCAGTCTATAGATGTTGGAATACCTCTCCTTAACCCTTAGTCCATCCTAGGGGCTGTGGAAAGTCCTTCCACTGACTGAACTCCGTCCATTGTCAAATGCATACATGTCTTAGTATCTTCGTAGAGTCTGCAAGGTGCTATTACCATGCTTTGTCAACAATAAACCTGGCCAGGTGCCTTCTCTACTTACTCAAATCTTGTGGTCATTGGGGAGTTTGATTGAGGTCTGCTGTCCCAGCTGTCTGTGTAGAGCTGGGACAGCACAAAAAGAACATACACGCAGAGCCAAACATCTGATGACATTGGTGACCCTGACATGCTCCTGCTCTTGATAATAGCACCTGGAAGAATCTACGAGGTGTGAGTTTGACTAAGGTGTCTGGGAAGAATCTCAGCTTGGTTGCCACAAGTGTGTATGGTACTCATTGAGGGAGAGGCGGATCGGGTGTTAAAACCATATACTGGCCAGATTTTGAGCAAGGCAGGACAGTACTGCTCTGGTGTCCTATGCTGGGAGGCTGGTGATTAGAGAGGCTGTGTGTAACTGCAGCTGTGTGTATCCCTACCTGTGTGAATGTTGGTGAAAGTACAAGCTTGGAGGGCTTTTTAGCTTGTTACAGCAGCACAGTGTGAGAAGGAGCCCAGACTGGTGGCTCAGAGTTCTCAGCGGAACCCCAATTCCAGGTGGCACCCCGGGGGGAAGGACCCTTTAGAGGGTGATGCATACTTTATTTGTTTATATATGCCTATATTTAGGGAAACTTAAACCATTTTGTACCATATTGAAATGAGACATGGAGAATTTGATTCTCCAGTGACAGAGTGTGTTTCTTGTGAGGTCCTGCAGGGATTAGTTCTTGGCCCTACACTGTTTAACATCTTTATCAATAATCTTGTGAACAAAATATAAAATTATCACTGATCATGTTTGCAGATGACACAAAAGTTGGGGGAGTGGTAAGTAATGAATAGGACAGGTCACTGATACAGAATGATCTGGATAACTTGGTAAACTGGGGACAATCAAACAATATGGCTAAATATTAACATATACTTCTAGGAACAAAGAATGTCAGCCATAGTTACAAGATGAGAGACTCTATCCTGGGAAGCAGTGACGGTGAAGCAGTGACTGTGAAAAAAATTTGGGGATCATGGTGGATAATCCTCTGAAAATGAGCTAATAGGATTCTGAGAATTATGCTCTGCATAAACGGGAATATTGAGTAGGAATAGAGAAACAAGTTTACTTCTGTATTTGGCACTGAGGCAACCGCTGCTGCGTCAATTTCTGATGCTCACAGTTTACGAAGGATGATGATAAATTGGAGAGGTTTCAGAGAAGAGACACAAAAATTAAACGGTAAGAAAACCTGCCTTATAGTGATAGACTCAAGGAACTCAATCTGTTTAGCTTAAGAAAGACAAGGTTAAGGGATGCCTTGAATACAGTCTATAAGCATGTACACAGAAAAAAATATTTAATGGGATATTCAATCTAGGAGGGAAAAGTATAGCATGATTCAATGGCCGGAAGTTGAAGCTAGAGAAATTCAGACTGTAAATAAGGGATATTTGTTTTTTTAACAATGATAGTAATTAACCTTTGGTACAATTTTCTAAGTGCTGGGGTGGATTCTCCACTATTGACAATTTTAAAATTAAGATTGGATGTTTTGTTTTCAAAAAAAAATATGTTCTAGGAATGATTTTGATTTTGGGGAAGTTCTATGGCCTATGCTGTAAAAGAGGTCAAACTAAAAGATCAGAATGATCATTTGTGGCCTTAAAATCTTGGAATCTATGATGGGCACAATACAAAAAGAGAGAGCGACTGAGAGACCTTCAGTTTGTCCTCTTTCCACAATGGTAACTTCATTTAAAATCTTTCAGATCAGTAACATTTACATTATATTTCACCATTATTATTATTATTATTATTATTATTATTATTATTTCATATTCTTCTTTCTCCTTCTCCAATTCTAAACACAGTGAAGGATGGATGCCAGAAACCAGAGTGCTGTTACTGAATTCATCCTCTTAGGGTTCAATAGCCTACGAAGATGGCAGGCCTTTCTTTTCTTTAACTTCTTCCTCCTTGCTTATGCTTTGACTATAATGGCCAATGCCACCATCATCGCCACGGTATGGAAGGACAACCGCCTTCACACACCCATGTACTTCTTCCTGAGCAACTTCTCTTTCATGGAGATCTGGCACACCACAGTCACCATGCCCAAGATGTTGTCCAGCTTCACGGTGGAGAGGACCACCATATCTGTGTCGGGCTGCATCATCCAATTCTATGTCTTCTTCTGCTTGGGAACCACCGAGTGCATGTTCCTGGGTGTGATGGCTTATGATCGCTACATTGCCATCTGCTACCCGCTGCGCTACAGCACTCTGATGAACAAAAAGGTTTGCACCCGGCTGGCTGTTGGCTCTTGGGTGAGTGGTTTCATTGGCAATTTGCCCCTCACCATCTCTACCACTCAGTTCTTCTTCTGCGGCCCTAACAAGATCAACCACTTCTTCTGTGACCTGGCTCCAGTGCTGAACCTCTCATGCACAGACACCTCAGTCAGCGAGATGATATTCTTCACCTTCGCCTGGGTCATCATCCTCTGCTCTTTCCTGCTCACTATGGTGTCCTATTGCTATATCATCTCCACCATCTGCAGGATGCCGTCCACCATTGGCAGACAACGGGCCTTTTCCACCTGCACCTCCCACCTCATCGTGGTCACCATTTTCTACAGCACTGTCACCTTCATGTATGTCCGGCCCACGGTGCGCTACACCTTCCAAGCAGATAAGGTAGTCTCTGTCTTCTACTGTGTAGTCACCCCGCTCCTCAACCCTGTCATCTACAACCTGAGGAACAAAGAAGTGAAGGAGGCGCTGAGGAGAGTGCTGTGCAGCAGAAGAAGGCTGAATTGGAAGAACGTTGGGCTCATTGACTGGGATAGTTAAGTGAAAAGGAGAGGGATTATGGATGACTTCAGTTTTAGCCTCTCCAATCCACCAAGGCCAATGGTTTAAATGATGATGGAAGCTATTGGTCAGCAATTGATACTAGGTGCTATTCCCATTTCTGCATTGCAGTTAGAGAAAGAAATACCTGTGTAGAGGAGGTCAGGACTTCTGGATTCTATTCTCAGATCTTAGAGAATTGTGGGGTTTAATGGGTTAGACTGGAAAGCGGTGGGCAGGGAGTCAGGACTCTGGGTTTTATCCCTGGCTCTTTCAGAGGAGCGTGGATCTAGTGGGTTAAAGCAGGTGAGGGATGGGATTTAGGACTCCTGGGCTGTAAACCTGGCTGTAGGAGAGGAGTGTGTCATATTAGCAGAGGCTTAGATTCAGGATTCATGGAGTCTATTACTTACTCTGCTCCTGACCCCTTGTGTGATATGAAGCAAGGTAACAGGCCTTACTCACCATTGTGAAGCACACTTCTTTGGAAGAAAAATAAGTCTGTTAAGTGGTTTATTGGCTGAGCAAAGTGAGGCCCTAAACTCAACCTGATGGTATTTCTCTGTTTCTCTGCAAAATGGTAATGTTTGAATGCCCAGATCAGCATTCTCATGGATTGTTCTAGGCACCAGTGGGCAGAACCCTGTTGATTTGGGGGAAACTAGGGGAGGGAATTGGGGATACAGAGTTCCCCTGACATCTGGTTAACAGGGCCAGATTTTCACAGATATTTAAATTCCTACAGATGCAGATAGGTGCCTAGTGGGATTTTCAAACATTCCTAAGCAGGTGAGGTTCCTAACTCTCATTCAGATCACACCAACTCCCTCTCTGTACTCCATACCCAAGCATACAAACAAACACACATACATCCACACACATCTCAAGTACCTAAACACCCACATAACTCTATGTCAGATATCCCAACATCCCTAACACTCCACAGATATCCAACACACGCCTCCAGCCAACATCCCCACACACATCCAAACCTGAATATGAGTAAACACATACCCAACAGCTACATTCCCACATATTAACATTGCAAAGCTTCCACTCACCTCAACTCTCCCCTCACAGCCCCAGCAACCCGACATAACTTGAGCCAACACATACCTGTACCCCATATGCATACACATATAGTCACCTCATATATATAATCATGCCATCCCCTATCAAAAGCACCCCATGCCCCATTTATAAGACCCATCCCTTGCAGCTACACCCACACATTGGACACCCACATCTTCAGATGCTACACACTAGCCCAACCAAGACCCTAACCTCACACACAAAGATGTCCCATTTCTCTTTGATATCCACACCCCTCTCTAAGATGTTCATCTCCCTACATATTCCAACCCCACAAATATCTCACCGCTTTCCTTCTCTCACACACACACACAAACACACATCCACACACACACAGTCTTCAGTAACACTCCATCTTACACCTCTCAACACACTGAACCTTCTCCACAGATATCCATTATGAGATACCCCACATCTCATTCTCCATAACACCTCCAAATAAACTGCACACACATCCTCACTGACAAATGAACACCTATCCCAAAGAACTAACTCTCTCTCCCACACTCTTAAGCCCTACAGACAAATATGCTCATACACCATTACATATTTTTATTCCACAAATGGTACTTTAGTTTATTTTGTTAAATTTCCCCTCCTTGTAATTTTGATGATAGCTAACAATAGAGGGAGAAAGAAGTGTGTGTGTGTGTGTGTGTGTTGGACAGCCAGAGAAATAACCAAAGGAGGAAAACCACTTCTTGAACAAAGCTTGTACATTGCTAGATTAAGCTTTAGGCTTTTAGGTGTTTTGTTTTCACTTTTATTTGCTTTGAATCATCTCTACTTTTAATAGGTTTTACTGGGCATCACTTAACCTACGTCCCTTTGTTAATAAATTTGTTTTATTTTTACAATAAACTGTCTCAGTGCTCAGGTTTCAGAGTAGCAGCCACGTTAGTCTCAGTGCTGTGTTTGCAGGAAAGCATGTATTTACCCCAGCTAAGTTAATAACCTGTAGTATGTTTTTCTCTCTTTAAAGGAGAAAACAAACTTTATTATTTCTCTGAATGTAGCAGGAGAGGGCTGGATACTTCAGGGCATATAATTTGGGGAAAAGTCAAGACTGGGAGTGTGTAGGGCTCACGTTTTGAGTAGCCACCAAGGCTGTTGGAGACCAGGGAGTGTGACTACGGTGTTTCTAGCAGGCTTCTGGAGTCACAGTTGCTGATTCAGGGATGCACAGACATGCGAGGTGTGACCTGAATACTAGTCTGCAGCCTGCCGTTCTGTGCACTGCTTTCCCTGGGTTACTCTTCTGTTGTTCCCAAGAGCCAGAGTTAAGTGCACTAGTGTAGCTGGCTGATTCAGCAGACCTCAAAGTTAATCATAAAGAAAGACCACAGGCTCAATTTGGTGATGAAAGGTCAGCCAGGTTTATTGTCAACAAAGCACAATATCAGCAACCTGCATACCAAGCTATAGGTTCACTAGCATATGTTTGCACATCAGATAGTGTTGTCTCTATGGCCAATACAAAGTTGCCCTTCCTATAACTCTACTTTCACTGAGGAAAGGGGGCAATCTGGGGACCACAAGGTTTTTTGCATACACAAGGAATGCAGGATGGAAACTGTGTTCTGTCACCTCTGTGCACACTTTGTGTCTGATATAGTGAGGCCATGTACCCTGAAGTTAAGGAATATTGATATGCCATTGTCAATTCATTTAGAACTCTTGTTTTATACATTGAGACAAACAACTTATCTATTACACCCCAGACGTTATTAGTTACAATACTTGTACCTTGTACCCAATAGGTTGAACAAAACATCCTCTTCCATTATCCTGTCATTCCTCCTTATCTTACAGGGGGTCTATGTTTTCCTGTACCATCCTCCTAGGATTGTTAGTGATTGCTATTCTAGTGAGGCATTCTTTGGTTCATCACCTACTTCGGTTCATATAATAGCCATGCCTTGACCTCCAGCAAGTTCTACACCGACTGCTGGTGCCCAGAGAAAAGACTTACAACAACAGAGCCATTAAGGCACCCAGGTTAACAGGGCAGGTGGTGAAACAGCTCCTCACTAGTCTGGATTGCACTCCAGGGTGTGACAGATTGGTCTGCACAGAGGTCACTGAGAGCAGTATGTGAAGAGGACAGCCTACCATGCCCAAATACAAACATAATGAGGTCACTGAAGCCCCCGTCAGTTACTCCCAGTTGCCCCTCCTGCATCCTTTGTGCTGTTTCCTGGGTGAACCGGTCACCTGACCTCCACATCTCTCTTTGTTCTCCAACTCCTCTGGCTGGTTCTTGCAAGGTGGGCCCAGGCCATCAGTTGTCAGGATACAGAGTTTCGGGCCATTGTCTGGGTCCAGGGAAATAGATGGCAGTCACACCTACCCTCTAAGGGTCTCTGCAACCATCACACAACCTTGTCCTACCACCTAGATATTTGTGCAATGCACAGAGGAAACTGAGGCACACACTGAATTCATTAAAAAAATTAAGAAAATTTCCACTTCATCACAGACAGGGCTAAGTGCTTTGTGGCAAGAAGAGCATGGAATTGCAATCAAACCACTGAGCGGGGGTGCACGACTTCTGCAGAGGCAGGGAATTGATGTGCAACACAGGTGTCCAGAAGAGAGGGGACTGGGCACTCAAGTGTGACAAAGTGGAATGTATAAATTGCTAGATTGCATTGGGATAGAATGGCACGTGTGGAACTCAAAGTGGAGAGCTTGTGTTGTCTAAAGCTGGTGTTTGGGGAGGATTTATTCTGCTGGGTACAAGCCTGTCTCATGCTGTAAGAAGGTGGTAGTGATTCAGTCTGGACACCTTGAATAACCCTGAATAGTGACACAGCTATGCTCTCCCTCTCTGATTTCCACAAACCATCCCTGCACCACTGTTCACACTTGCAGTGACATGGCACTGTCCTCTATACACGAGATTATTAGCAGTAGTTGACATTCATCTGCAAAAAAAAAAAAAATCTGTCTCCTAAAAGGGGATTTGTTGGAATCAACATTTTTTGATTGGAAAAATCACTTTTTCTGGATGGACTATCTTAATTTTTCCTTAGAAAATGTCAAAATAAAATAAAGTTTTAATTTTATTTCGATTCAGTATTTTTGTTTCTTCCATTTCAAATGTGAGAGAGTGCTGTACTTTTTTTCACACTTTTTCACATTGTCAACCCCCACTTGTACAGTTGAAAAAATAGGGTAAAATCATAGGATTAGAAGACATCTTGAGAGGTCACCTAGCCCAGTCCCCTGCACTCATGGCAGCACTAAGTATTATCTAGATGTCAATGATTCATCAGTTAATGCCCCAAAACTGCTGTCAGGTCTCCTCTCTCAATGCAGTACCATCTCATTCAATGAGTGCATGCTCCAGATGTTGTTCTTCCACTTAATCGGTGCCGCAACAATGTTTTGTCTTGTGATTATGGCAATGGATAGGTATATGGCCATCTATAAACCTCTGCGATACTTGACTATCATGAACCACGATGTATGTGGGGGGGCTGGTGACAAGGGCATGGCTAGGTGGATTTGCTCACTCTATTGTACAGATTGAACTGATACTCCAGTTACCATTCTGTGGTCCTAATGTCCTAGACAATTTCTATTGTGATGTCCCTCAAGTCATCAAACTGGCCTGCATCAATACTTACTTGGTCGAAATACTGATGGTCTCCAATTGTGGGCTGCTCCCCATCATAGTCTTCATCATTCTACTCACTTCGTACACTGTCATCATCTTAGTCAAGATAAGGACACATGTCACAGAAGGAAATCCAAAGGCTTTGACCGCCTGTGGAGCCTAGATTATTGTTGTGAGCTTAATTTTCATTCCAGGCATCGTTGTCTATGCTCAGCCCTTCAAGAAACTGCCCATGGCAAGATGGTCTCAGTCCTGTACATTCTAGTCACCCCCGTGCTAAACCTGATGATCTACATGCTGAGAAACACCGAGATAAAAAAGGCCATTATCGGAGACTGATGAATAGAATGCTAATGCCAGAAAAAAAAAAAAAAGACATGATTTATTTTTGAAGGGTCATTGCTGTTAGAAACCAGATCTCAATGTGTCATACAGGGGATATATGTACCTGTCATGTGAAAAGAGATCAAATGCTGCTCAATCATGAAAAATTGTGTTCAGAAATAAGTCAGAGACAAGGGCCTGAATCATCAATGAGGCCTCTGGGGCCAGCTGGTGTAAATCAGCCTAGCTGCCTGAGCTTAGAAAGCAAGATCCCTAGCCAGTGTAAATGTTCATAGATCCATTGCAGTCAATAAGCAAAATCCACCTCTAGTTTAAATAAATGCAACTCCATTGCAGTCAATGGACCAGAAGCCCAGGTGGTGTAAATCAGCAAAGTCCCATAGGCTATGTGGGCCAGATCCATAGCTAATGAAATTTGACATCACTCCCTGAAAGTCTTCCATCAGCTGAGGATCTGAGTCTGATCGTTTTTGTTAAAAATCTATGTATAATTTCAAAAATAGGAAAAAAAATCAGGGAAATCAAAGTCTTTTCAGGAAAATCTTTTAAAAAAAGAATATTTTATGTATCATAAGTAATTTTCTAAATACCATAATATTATTATAGAATGCTCCAAATTAGCAATATGGATATTATATAAATGGTTATTCTTTTCTCCTTATACACAGTTGTTGAATATTAGTGTTTCTCATCTGATTAGTAAGCAGTGTGATTTAACAAAATCCATTCTTTACTTTCACAGATAGTTAGAGTTAATTCCTTTATCCAACATTTCTAGTTCTATTTTTGTCCATAAAGTTTAAATTAGAATTCTCTTTGTTTGCCTTTTCCACTAATCCTGACATAAAAAACATAAAAATACATTTATAAAGAGAACTGGTCAATCGTTTTTTTTTAATAGAAACTTATTTAACAGTAGCTTTTTACCAAAAGTTGGAAATAATATTAAAAACCTTTGGGATCTAAGTGTGGTGACACATTTATGCAGATAACTGTATTCAAATATCACTAGACAAAAAGGGCAGATATACAAGCCAGCCTCCCTGCACACACACTCATTTCAGTCTCCTATCTTCTACACACACATACATTGAGCTGGGCATATTTCCTCCAGCAAAGGCACACACACACAGACACTTCCGGCCTCTCCTCCAGTTTTCAGTTGTGTTCTGAGTACATTGTCAAATGGGAATTTTTACAGTATGACCTAGAGGTAATGCAAAATGCTGTGTGTGCTCCCCCTGCTTCACTGGAGTCTGAGTCCCCGGAACAAAAAGTCCCCATATCCCATTGCCCACCCCCCTGACCAGCCAGTCCCTGCAGAGTGCGGATAGAGCAGAACCCCCTACTGCTCCCTCAGCAGGATCCTCTTCAGAGCCTGCTTCATCTCCTTGTTCCTCAGGCTGTAGATCAGTGGGTTGAGCAGGGGAGTCCCCACTGTGTAGAAGAGAGTCACCACCTTCCCACTGGCCCCCGAGGCTGCTGGGTTGACATAGTTGACCATGCCAGAGCCGTAGAACAGGCCCACGACAGCCAGGTGTGAGGAGCAGGTGGAGAAGGCCTTGTGCTGCCCAGCCCCACCTGGCAGCCTCAGCACAGCCCTGATGACTAGCCCATAGGATGCCAGGATGAAGAGGATGGTGGCGAAGATTATGAGGGAGCTTAAGGCATAGCAGGAATGTTCAGCCTGGGGAGCTGGGGTGCAGGAGGCAGCCAGCAATGGGGCTGGGTCACAGACAAAATGATCCAGGGTGTTGGTGCCACAGAAGGAGAGTTGGGAGATGAGAATGACAGGCACTATGAACCACAGGAAGCCGATAAGCCAGCAGGAGGAGGCCAGCACCCAGCAGCTTTGTGGGGACATGAGGACAGGGTAGCGCAGGGGGTGGCAGATGGCCAGGTACCTATCCAAGGCCATGGCAGCGAGGAAGAGGCACTCAGTAGCCCCCATGGACAAGAAGAAATAGAACTGCATAAAGCAGGCAGGGAAGGAGATGGGAAGGCCAGGGGACACCAGGTCAGAAAGCATCTTTGGCACCGTGGTTGTGACGTAGGAGATCTCCAGCCAGGAGAAGTTCCCCAGCAGGATGTACATGGGCAAGCGTTGGAGGCGGGAGTCCCGCAGCACGGTCCACACAATGCACAGGTTGCCTGCCAGTGTCCCAGTGTAGGCGGAGGAGAGAAGGGCACAGAGGAAAGTGCGGCTCTCCCAGTCCATGGAGGCAAAACCCAGCAGGATGAACTTGGTCACTGGGATGGTGTCGTTGGCCGGATGTATCAGGGGGCCCTGGAGATGAAAGGAAACAATCAAGAGGATTCACAGGTTCTACCCAGAGCGCTGGGAGGGGAGAGGTGTCTAGTGGTTACAGTAGAAGGAACTAGCACACACACAATCACAATCACTTTCTCTCTCTCTTTCCTGCATATCATATTTCAAATTTTGCCTGGGATCTGACACTGAAGCTGGGTTTATTCTGCCTTTGGAAACCCTCCACACTGGATAAATATCCTGCACTGAGGTATTGAGCCAGCTGTCCTGCCTGGCCAATGAACTCTTGCTCCTGCTTCTGTAGCTTGATCAGCTCCTATGGACCTGTCTAGGATCACAAACCCCATCTGTGCTGATCAAAACAGTGAATGATGTCACAGAGGCAGAATGAGCTGATTTTATGTCTGCTCCTCCCTATTCTTCAAGAGTAACATGAAATTGACTGGGCTGGGGCTGCACATTTGGGCACCTAAATCCACTTGAGTGTCTGGCCCTAAATCCCTTTGGTAAATGGGATTGGAATCCTAAACCAGTAACTCATCTTGGGCAAATGTACCCCAAACCTTCCCCCCATCTAGCTAATGAGTGGCACAGAACTGAATCGAGAGGATCTTAAAAATTCCTTACCTTGAGTCTGGACAGCTCCAAGGATGACATTAATCATGGATTGGCCCAAAAGGCTCTGCTGAAGGAAAATCTAGATCAAATATATAAAAATCTATATGAATGTATCAATATGATTAAACTCTACAAATTATTGTTGCGCTTGAAATGAATGTATAAAGTCAAATGAGACAAATTGGAGACTTGAGCCAAAAGAAATCTGATAAGGCTCAACAAGGACAAATGAAGTCTTCAACATAGAATGTAAGAATCTCATGCACTGCTACAGGCTGGGGATGGACTGGATAAATGGCAGTTCTGCAGAAAAGGACCTGGAAATTACAGTGGATGAGAAACTGGATATGAGTCAAGGGTGTGCCCTTGTTGCCAAGAAGGGTAACGGCATATTGGGCTGCATGAGTAGGAGCATTCCCAGCAGATTGAGGGAAGTGATCATTTCCCTGTATTCAGCACTATTGATGCCACATCTGGAACACTACATCCAGTTTTGGTCCCCCCACTACAGAAGGGATGTGGACAAATTGGGGACAGTCCAGTGGAGGGCAACAAAAATGATTAAAGGGCTGAGGCACATGACTTACGAGAAGAGGCTGAGGGAACTGACATTATTTAGTCTGCAGAAGAGAAATGTGAGAAGGGATTTGATAGCAGCCTTCAACTACATGAAGGGAATTTCAAAGAAGATGGAGACAGGACTGGCTCCTGGCACCAGCGAAGGAAGCAGGTCCTGGGGCAGCCAATAGAAAGGCGCAGTAGTGTGTCCATTGTTGGGGCGGCACATTCGGATCGGCGATGGCAGCACTTCGGCGGCAGCTCAATCGGCCTACATCAGATCGGCTGCAATTCAGCTGCAGGTCCTTCACTCGCTGTCTTCCTCTTTGACAGTACTTTGGTGGCAACTCGACTAGGTTCTTGTTTTTTATCTTCGCTGTTTGGGGCGGCAGAAAAGCTGGAGCCGGCACTGGATGGAGATAGCTGTTCTCAGTGTTGGCAGATGATAGAACAAGAAACAATGGTCTCAATTTGCCGTGGGGGGAGGTCTAGGATGGATATTAAGAAAAATGTTATAACTAAGAGGGTGGAATGCGTTACCTAGTGAGGCGGTGGTATCTCCATCCTTAGACTTTTTTTAAGTCCTGGCTTGAGAAAGCCCTGGCTGGGATGATTTAGTTGGGATTAGTCCTGTTTTGTGCAGGGGATTGGACCTCTTGAGGTCTCTTCCAACCCTAATCTTCTATGATTCTATATTTCCATCTATACAGTTTTTAAACAAACACCTAAGTGACATAGCAATCTAAACTCAAGAGTTTTGGGATATTTTGTAATTCAGAAGCCAATGAAATTTCCACACTTTCCCTGAGTCTCAAAGCTCAGCCAACTTCACATATGTGGAAAACACTTGCAATCTGTAAATCCCAAATCTGAAAACTCCATAAACTTCTTACTAATCTCCCTTGGAACCAAAATGCCAGGTGCCTAATGCCCAAATCCCTCATGTAGAATATGTTTTGGTCTTGTCTAGTGAACTTCTGGGGTTTTCAGAGCTATTTCATCTTATACCAGTGTTAGTGGAAAGGTCAGAAATAATATAATGAGATTTCCAGGATGATTCTTCTTTGGACCTAGATGTGTTTTCTTCACCATGAGAGAGGTGAACAACTCCAAGATGTGACTTTCCAGTGGCATTCTTCATTGCTTAATGTCAGCTGGCCCTGAGATCACAGACATGATAGAGTGAAGGGTTGAAAATTTAGACATAAACTATGGAAAGTGTTAACTGCAATACCAAGAATTTGAAACTGTTCTATGACAATTCTGTTTTGTGACAAGTTTCAGTGTTTCAAAATTTATTTTTGTTCCACAACTGAACAAAACCAAAACGCTTGGAACATTTTCAGGAAATGGAATTGGTTGAAATTTCTGGTATTGGAGTAAAAAGATCAGGTTTTCAGTTTCATCTATCTATCTATCTATCTATCTATTCTCAGAAGTGATCTGAGAACCATGGATCTCAGAAACCTTCCCATCAGAAACGTCATTGAATCAACACATCTCTGGGAAGCATCTCCACTTCAATGAAACAGCAGCACATTTTGATGAAAATACTTTTACTTGGAAATGTTCTGACCAGCCTCTACTAAGTACTATGCATTTGTGTTATGGAAAGGGGGGAAATGCTCAGATAAGGAAAGAATATTTTGAGTAGGGTTGAACATTTACAACGAGATTTTCAAAGGTACTTGGACACTTATATTTACAGATAGGTGCCTAGTGGCATTTTCAAAATAATGTAGATGCCTATCACCCATTGAAATCAATGGAAGTTGGGAACCTCGGTGAATTTGACAATCTCACTAGGTACTTACCTGCATCTTTAGGCACTCAAAGATATTTAAAAATCTGGCCCTGGATGCTTCCAGAGCATTTCCATGTATAAAGTTCTTATAAAATATAAATTACCTAACCTATACATTTCGACATAAATTCATAGATCCCATGGATTCCAAGGCCAGAAGGGATCATAGTGGTTATTTAGCCTGACCTCTTGTACAACACAGCTCACAGAATGTCATCAAAATAATTCCTAGAGCAGATTTTTTAGGAAAAAAAAATCCAATATTGAATTACAAATGTGCCAGTGATTGAGAATCCACCACAACCTTGAGTAAGTTGTTCCAGTGGTTAATTATCCTCACTTTGAAAAATGTATGCCTCATTTCCAGTCTGAATGTGTCTAGTTTCAACTCCTAGCCATTGGATCTTGATGCACGATTATCTATTAGACTGATGAGTGCAAAAAAAAATCAGGCCGTTCAGATCTGGCTTTAGTAGATGATATTTTAGCTTGTCAATAGTTACAAAGAGTCCCGTGGCACCTTATAGACTAACAGATATATTGGAGCATAAGCTTTCGTGAGTGAATACCCACTTCATTAAATCCAGACTAACACAGCCACCTCTCTGATACTTCTCAGTAGTTATGGTTCTGAAACCCTCATTTTTAATTACGGTAGTGGGATATAATTGGTTAGAGAATTATGTTACAATATATTAGGATTCGTTAGATAGATTTCAGTAGAACGATTGGTTAAGGTATAGCTGAGAATATTACTGTGTAAATTAGGCACAACCAGGAAGTAAGTTGGGATTGCAAAATAAGAAAAAAGGAACTTGGATTTAAGCTTGCTGGAAGTTCACCCCAATAGACATCACATTGTTTGCACCTTCGTACTTTGGGTATTGTTCTCTGTTCACACAAGGACAAGAGAAGTGGGAGGGTGAAGGAGAGTCCTCTGAGAGTTCTCTAAACTGACTATTTCACACTCTTTCACATCCTTTTTGTCTTGGACCACCAGAACCCCAAGAAAGAGTGTGATTCTATGTAAGAGATGATGCAAAAGTTCAGCTTAATTTCACATTTCTGCTGTCTTTTTATGTAATTTGGAATCTTTGTATCTTTACTAAATGTTCTAATAAAATTGTTTAGTGTTTTCATTTACCCTCAGTGCATCATCATTCTACATATTGGGGTTCCTAACCAGACGATTAGACAATCAGACCTTCTGTTTATCACAGGTCATTAACAGACCTCTATGTTAACTCCACCTCCCAGAATCTACAGAAAGCTTGAGACAATAGCTCTGAGAGGGGAAACTGCATTGGGTTTGACTGATACAGCTACATCTGCCTGAAAGTACAGAGACACTGAGCCAGTCACAAAGATCACTACATAAGGTTGAGGGGAAGGCTGCTGCTCCAGGATTACTCTCACCATTGGTGGACAGATGGGGCAATTCGGGGAGATAGAACCCAGTATTTTACAAACACAGCATCTCTTCTCCCCACTCTTTCCGAGGGTACCTCTAAGGTAGCCATCCTCCTGCTGGAGAAGCTCCTTCCTCTGGCTGGGTGTCTCAATCTGGGCAGAAAGAAAGAAAGAAAGAAAGAAAGAAAGAAAGAAAGAAAGAAAGAAAGAAAGAAAGAAAGAAAGAAAGAAAGAAAGAAAGAAAGTGGGTCCATTCATCCAAATAGAATTGAAAATCAGATACAGAAAATCAAAGCAACACTAAATTCCTCCAAAGTTCTCTCCCCAGTGGGGAAGAAATGCTCCTTAGCCATTAAAAGTTCTATTCTTGAAATTAATCACATGAGGGCAAAGAGTTAAAAACGTGCAGATTGGTAAGGATCTTTAGTCTCGTCTTCAGATTCACAGGCAAAGAATAATATTTGAAACTGAAGAATGGGCCAGATCGTAAATCTCCGGTAGCTCCAGTGGAGTTAATAAGGCCTAATTCCCCAACTGATGAAAATTGCATAGTCCATTGGCATCTCATCCCCAGCTAGTGTAAATCACAGTAGCTCTGTGGAAGTCAAAGGGTCACATCTCCACTTGGCGTAAACAGCCCTAACTTCTCAGAACTCAATGGAACTGTGTCAATTTACACCAGTTTAGGTCTTAGCTAGGAGCTTTCAGTGTTTGCCTCTGGCTGCTTCTTAGTAACCAACATCAAACAGCCAGGGCAGCCTGAGCTGTGGGTTCCTGTGGTGGCTGCATCCCAAGAGCTGCTGATGAAATGCAGGAGAAAAACATCTCTACTCTTCAGGAGATCACCAAGAACATTATGGCATTAATGAAAGAACAGGCTATTCCAGGCCAGCTGGGGCTCTGGTGGAACTGGGCTCTGAGGTATTGTAAGTCACATGTCTGTGCTTCAAATACATATTTTATTCTATAGTTTCCTTGGGATGCCACTTGTCATTTAGCCCTGCCTTTTTTCTGGCCAAGACTCCTTCCAGGGATGCTGCCATCATATGAAATTCAGGGTGGATCATTTCCTCCTCTGGGGGTAAGGTTTTGTTAGGGCTAGTTATCAAGTGGTTTCTTCCCGAGGTGAGTTCAGAGCTGGGCTTACAGCCCTGGAGACCAGATTCAGCTATTTAACCCCAGGACAGGTACATCCTTGGCTGTGATCATACCTGAATCCCACACAAGCCAGGATCAGCTCTAGAATTGGGAGGGGCTTTCAATCCCCCATCCTATTTAGTCCTTCACCTCTCAAGCAAGCCTGACCCAGGAGGGGAGCACCGAGTGATCATCTGTGGAGTGGGTCCCTGTCTGTCAGAAACCACACAGACTCAGCCTCTGAGGGAATATGGTGATGGGGCAGGGAAACCGCTGCTGGATACCACAGTGGTGGGGGCATTATTGAGAGATATAGAGACAAACAATGACTGAGAGTCCTGGCAGTGGACTATCAAATGCTTCTCAGACTGGGAAACATTCCCCAAAGACCAGCACTGTAAGTTTGCTATTTCCGTTAACATGTTTGGGTTTTAATATACTGGAGGAAATGTAATAATAGAACAATGAATTACATTGAAACTGTAAGACTTTTGCAATCATTTAATAAAACATCTAGAGCTCATTTTTTCTTATCAGAAAAAAATCATTTTTTATAGAAATTGTGGAAACCAAAACATTTTTTAGTTTTTTGCATCAAGAACCAAACATTTGCTATTAAAAACTGCTGAAATCTGGAAAAAAAATCATTCAATTTTTTGAAAAAAATAAAAGTTTTGATTTTGCGAATACATATATTGGTGCTTATGGATAGTAAAAACTTCAAAGGAAAATGTTTTCAATTGAAAATGCAGTTTTCCTTTGGAATAATTTAAACAGACTGGACACTTAGATTGAAAAAAAAACAGATTGGAAACAGATTGAAAATTTAGCCCAGATTGGAAATCTATAATTAAGCCAGCATGCTAACATAAATATTCTCCAATAACACTACAATTACAAACCCATTCACTCTATTGGAATTGTGTTTAACTGCTGTTTCATACTGTTACTTGCAGGATGGTAAAACTAATTAAAGAGCAAAGTTGATACCCACAGAATATGCATTATACATGCAGGCACCTTTAGACTTAGGCACAGACAGCTAAAGACCCCAGACAAAGCCACCCCCCCCAGGAAACAATAGCTGACTTTTCATACAAATTGTGAAAACCAAAACTTTTTTTCTTTTTCTTCATTGAGAACAGGACAATTTCAGGTAAATTGCTTAAAACTGAAACATTGTCACTGAATTAAAAAACAAATATTTTGACTTTTCCAATGCATAGATTGTTTTTCAAGAATAGCAGAGATTATCTTGGAGCATGTCTCAGTTTAAATCCAGTTCTCTTTTGAAATAATTTAATCTGAAAATGTCTGAATACACCAGATTGAACATGTAGATTTCAACAGGGGTAGGAACACTGATATAGCCCAATAATTGTACAATTTGAACCCAGTCACTCTATTGCAACTGTGTTTATTTCTGTTTCATAGGGACACTTGTCGAATGGTAAAACTGAGTAAACACCAAAGTTGCAGCCAACATCATAGCTATTAAACACACGAGCTCCTAAGACAGAGAACAGTGAATTGAAGTCCCCAGCCAAAGCCTGTCTCTCTTATCCCTGCCCAAGGGCAAAGAGAATGTCAATGGGATTAGAACTGAGATATTCTGCTCTAGCACCATATGCGCTGTCCCATAGTGCTGCCCGCTAAACAGAAATGTTGTAAATGGGGGCAGTGAACATAGATATAATAAGACACAGATCATCACCCACAGAACTCACAGTCCAAGAAGACAAAGCAGAGAAATTGATAGAGGGGAAACAGAGGCACAGGGAGGGGAAGTCAAGTGACTGGCCCAAGGTCACAGAGCATGTCAGTGGTAAAGCCAAGAACAGAGCCCAAGTCTCCTGAGGGTCACTGACCTTCACACCCATAAAGTGACAGAGGTAAATAACGCAGCAGATAGGTAGTGGACCAATTCTGCTAGTTCATCGGTACACAGAGATGGCAATGTAGTCAGGATTTGGTGTCATAAATCAATATGTTTGCAGACAGCCCGCCATCTACATGGTGTTGCATTGAAATCATTAAAGGCGAGCTGTCATACACAATGCAAAGTCCATCTTGTATTTTCACCAAAAGAGGATATCAGGTAGCGTTGGAATTTTAGCATTTCATTTTTTTGCCCAAGTCCAGAGCCTGCTCTTCGTAGCAATAGGAGATCCTTCGTGGCTAGAACTGTTGCATTGGGATTGTACTTTGCTCCATCCTTCACACAGCATTTTATTAAGCCACATCATGAGCCAGATCTTCAGATAGTGCAAACTGATGCAGCTCCAATGACTTTAAGGGAGCTGCGCCAATTTACATTCATGTGACAAGTCACCACTCCTAGTTAATAGCAGTGATGAGTACTGTGCTTTGTTGACACTCACATCATATTGTTGAGGGAAATCAGGGCCTCTCCCTCTGTCACTGTAATTCCCCCACTGTCTTTGTCCTTCCCTCCACAGCCATCACACAATGAACTGAGAAAGAAAATGTCCAAACAAACCACTCTGACCAAGTTCCTTCCCCTGGGATTCTCTAATGTTCAGGAGCTGCAGATTTTTCACTTTGTGGTGTTCCTGGTGATTTACCTGGCAGCCCTGATGGGGAATCTTCTCATCATCAAAGTCATAGCCCTCAACCCCCATCTTCAGACCCTCATATTCTTCTTCCTGGTGAATCTGTACTTCCTAGACTTCGGGTCCATCTCCGTTACCGTCCCCAAACCCATGGCCAATTCTCTCATGAACACCAGGGTGATTTCTTATCCTGGATGTATCACCCAAGTCTTTCTTTTTGTCCTCTTTGCTGCAACTGATCTTGACTTACTCACCATCATGGCAAATGACCGATATGTTCCTATCTGCCAACCACTGCATTATGAGAAAGTGATGAACAGGAGAGCTCGTTTCCAAATGTCAGCCAGTGCCTGGATTACTAGTATTGTCTTCGCTGCCCTGCACACTGGCAACACCTTCAGGTTACCCTTCTGCCAGTCCACAGTCATCAATCAGTTCTTCTGTAAAATCCCCCCAACTACTCAAGCCACCTGTTCTGATTCATACCAAAGTGAAATTGGGGGTATTGAATTAGATGTGTTTTTAGTGTTAAACTGCTTTGTTTTTATAATTGTGTGTAATGTTCAGAGCTTCAGAACTGTGCTTAGAATCCCCTCTGAGCAGGACCAGCATAAAGTCTTCTCCACCTGGCTCTCTCACCTCACTGTGATCTCTTTGTTGCTTTTCACCACCATCTTTGCCTACCTGAAACCCACCTCAAGCTGAGCATTAGTTCTGGACCTTGTGATGGATGTTGTCTGTTCCTGGTGCCTCCAGTGATGATTCTGATCGTCTACAGCATGAGGAACAAGGAGATCAAAGCTGCATTGAAGAAACTGATTGTGTGGAGGTTATTCACCAAGAGTTAAAATGTCCATCACTGCAACTTGACTGTGATTTCATTCTGAGTTTCTTTGTAGGTATAATCAACTGATGACAAAATTGTCTCTTTGAGAACATTGGGTGCAATCTGTTGATGAAATCATGGAATCTGGACTAGCTTCACTGAAGTCAAATGAGTTACTATAAGATTTCCCCAGTGTGCATAAGATCAGAATCTATCTACATATGCACCTATCTATTTGTCATAGGGATTTATAGGGCTGCTGTCACCTGTAGCCTGGGGTATGAGAGGTTTGGCTTTGTGTGTGTCCTTGTTTCTTTTTCATTTTGTTTGATCTTGTTGATTCATTCATTGACTTGTTTCTTTGTTTCATGTAGCTGTTTCGGGGAGGGAGGAGCTTGGGAGGATGGAGTATGTCTAACTAAATAGTGGTATCTATTTATTTTGTCATCTATTCAAGATGTCAATGTCAGAATTACCTTGATGGGATTTTCTGAGACACTTTAAGTTTTGTTTTCTCCATTGATGAAGAATTGAAAAAAAGTTACTGCAGATGTCTGTTCAAGTGATAATTTTAATGCTGATGGGATTTTATTGTGTCATGTATGATGTGTTATGGTACCTAGAGCCTTCTATAACTGTATGTATTATTGTTATTTATTTAAATTTATTAAAATAAATAAATACTGTATTGTTTTTTCTATGGTGGCAAGGTATTTGGAAGAAAAAGATATTAAAATGGTTCCTAAAGACAAACTAAGTCTGAATAATAAGGACAAATTTGATTCCACCAAACTACTACCGTGATCCATCTGGAAGTGCTCATATTTTCTCTTATGTTATGCTTTGTTCCTATTGTGGTAAATAAATCACACTTTGCATGGTGAAGACGATTAGTCACTCAACTTCCTACTGGTCACAGTTCCTGTGGGAAGAGCTGTAGGCACCAAACACAGTTCGAGAAATTACAGTTGGGACCCAGTTTGAGAGATGGTTTCACCCTAAGACAAGGGTAGGCACAAAGCTTCGACGAGAAGGTTCGAAGCAAGAGACTAGAGCATGGAGAAAAGGTTGAGTTAACCCCGCCCGAAGCTCCACCTAGATTGTGGTGACTTTGGACATCTAGTTTAACACTTTCAGGGACAATGTAGTAGCAAAACAGGGAATACAGACTGAGCTAAAGGATTTCTTAAATACATTAACTTTACTTTTAAAACTCTTTTGTGTTAGACATTATTTGAAAACACCAGTGTCCTGAGATGTCCCGTCCCTTGCTCTGGTCTCACCCCTTCTGGGAGTCTGAAATCCATCGGTGTTTCCTCCTGAGCAGAGTCCTCCTTACTCTCAGCAAATCCTTCTTATTTCTGGCAAAGGCCCCTCCTTGCATAGAACACAACCCCGTCTCTGTGCCATGGGTTCAAACTGTGAAGTGCTCTTGTTCTCTTGTTTGGACTACCGAATTATACTTTTACACTTGATTTGTAGAGCTTTATTCTCCTTACGATTTTCCACACTAGGATTTAACTTCCAGTGTTTAAAGGGTGACTTTTTGCCTCTAACTACCATACTTATATTATTTTGCTCTTTAGCCATGGTGAATCTCTTACTAACTTATCAACATTCATCAATAAAAATCAAATCCTTCTAAGCCTAGCTATCACAAGTCACATACATCAATGTGTATAGCAATACTGAGTTTAGTCCTGAATCTTTGGCCACAACTTCATTGGCATTAAATTGGTGATAGGTTAGTGGAACTTCTCTGCTTTGGCGCTAGTATAGCTCACATGGGAAATTTTACCCTTACGTCTTTGTCACACTGACTTTCTCTTGGGTGACATTAGAGAAAATATGGGTCTTTTTGTTTCCAAACCATTGGCCAGATGCTGATGTCTCTGAAGTGGAAGGCTAATCCCCAGTGACTTCAATGGGATCCAGATTTGGCCTCTTTATTGCAAGTTAGATATTCTTTGGGAAACAACAGGAAACCTTCCTCATCAAAATAACCTCTTCCAACCTAGAAATAATTACACAACTTTTAGTTATTTTTTTAAACTTTTAATTAAAGAAGAAGAAGAAGAAGAAGAAGAAGAAGAAGAAGAAGAAGAAGAAGAAGAAGAAGAAGAAGAAGAATCATTATGATGATAAAGACTCTAGGCACTTCCCCATATAATCAATAATACAGTAATATCCCTGCAGTCTGACATAATTTCAAACAGAACTCAGCTACACAGAAACCTCTTTCCACCGCTTGGTCATTGTGGAATGCAAACCTATGGCTCACTCGGATAACCCCATCGAAGTGATCATAGAATATGAGGGTTGGAAGGGACCTCAGGAGGTCATCTAGTCCAACCCGCTGCTCAAAGCAGGACCAACCCCAACTAAATAATCCCAGCCAGGGCTTTGGCAAGCCTGACCTTAAAAAACTCTAAGGAAGAAGATTCGACCACCTCCCTCGGTAACACATTCCAGTGCTTCACCATCCTCCTTCTGAAAATGTTTTTCCTAATAACCAACCTAAACCTATCCCACTGCAACTGGAAACCATTACTCCTTGTTCTGTCATCTGCTACCACTGAGAACAGTCTAGATCCATCCTCTTTGAAATCCGTTTTCAGGTAGTTGAAAGCAGCTATCAAAATCCTTCCTCATTCTTCTCTTCTATAAACTAAACAATCCCCATTCCCTCAGCCTCTCCTCCTAAGTCATGTGACCCAGACCCCAAATCATTTTTGTTGCCCTCCGTTGGACTTTCTCCAATTTTTCCACAACCTTCATGGAGTGTGGGACACAAAACTGGGCACAGTTCTCCAGGTGAGGCCTCACCAATATCAAATAGGGGGGAATGATATACCATTATCTGTTAGACTGAAGAGTTCAGAAAAAAATCTGGCCATTCAGATGTGGCTTTAGGAGATGATATTTTTGCTTTGGACCTGGCCAAGAAACCTAACAGCAGTTTTATTAAAACTTCTGAAATTTCAAATTTTATCTTTTGCAATTTTCAATCATAAACTTTAAATATTGATGAAAACATACTCAGACACCACAGTCCTGATTTCATAGAGTCAGGTCTGGGATCAGACCCTGGCTCTCAGTTCCTTCCATCAGAGCTAAAGTGGGATTTTCAAAAATTTAAAAGGGCCAGATTTTCAAAAGTATTTGTGCACCTAAAGATAGGGTTTTAGTGGGATTTTCGAAAGTGCCTAAACTTCATATACTCCTAACTTTCAAAAACTTGGCCATTAGCCATTTTTGAAAATACATCCAAATACCTTTGTGAATCTCACTCTAGGTCCATAAAACAGAATGATTTCATTGTATATTAGACATCTAGGCTCTTTTGAAAATCCTACTAGGCACCTAAAGAACTTTAAAAATCTGGCTCTTCTGTAAGTCCCAGCATTAATTCTTAAGGAAAAGGAGAAGAAAGTCATTGACACGTTGAAGTCATGGTGGATAACGGGACATAGAACTTCAGGGAAATTAAGTGTTAAGTTTGAACTTAAAAAGAAACCCAGTATCTGAAAGAATGAAAATGCTTAGTTCAAAATAGCCACTCAACGCTAACTCTCCCCCTCTGGCTTCATTATGAAATGATGAAACATGCATTCAGGGAGAGACTTAGGCCTGGTATACACCTAAAATGGAAGTGAGTCTATCTATATCATTCAGAGCTGTGAAAATGTCATGCCCTCTGCAACATAGTTAGATCGACCTAACCCCCACTGTAGCCATAGTGTGATTGATGGAAGAATTCTTCTATCACTGTCGGAAACCGAGTCTCAAGAGGGTAGATTTACAGCAGTGATGGAGAATCCCCTTCTGTGACTGTAGTAAGCATTTACACTGCAGTGGCATAGCTTGTACTGTAGACACATCCTCACGCTTTCATAAATAGGGGACTTATTTATCAGTGTTCGTGCACTCCAATGTGCTTTACTCTACTGGACAGTGGTTTTGTTGACTCTGCCTAGGAAACACACTATGCACAGATGAAGACATGCATCAATAATTTCTGATAAGTGAGATAGATGGAGGGTACTCACAACATCCTCACCCATTCCATATGCCACGAGTTATACAAATGCTTCTAGAATCAGTGCTAGCTTCTCTACACACACAAACCTCGTAGCACTGTTGAATTTACATATGGTTAGACTATAGGAATCATCTGATGATTTTACTTTGAGTAGAGTTCCCTGTCTATGACCAACATCAGAGAGAAAGGTGAAAGGAATGCAGCAATGTGTAATTTCTTAGAGTGCCCAGGATTATGTCTCCTTCCTGAGTTTGCAGGAGCAGTTGAATTCACAGTGGCGGAGGAAAGAAGGGAATTCCTAAAGGAAAAAATGACAACAAGAAACACAAATGTTGCCAAACTGGAGTTAAGACTGACAGTTGTTACCAGTAATTTAAGAATAGTAACACAAAAAAGCAAGTGAACATATTTTTCAGAAGTTGGTGGTGAATCAAAAATTTCAAAACATTTCGGGGGAGGTGGTGCCTCTGTTATAAGCTATAGCTTAGCGGTTCACAGACTTACCTGTGGAGTGGGACGACAGGGTTTGGTTTCCCTTTTTGCCTAATACAGGGAAAGGATTTGAGTTTAGGTCTTCCATAAGAGAGGAGCACATGCTGGGTTATGGGATATTGGGGTCTGGGGTTTACTCAATCTCTACTCTTGAAGCTCTGCTGTTTTGCGTAAATAATTAAAGATAGATTGGAACAAGGATTTTATTTTGATTATCCTCATGACTACCTTAACCACCAGGCTATAGAATCATTCTTATCAGCTTTCTGCCACAAATACTAAGAATCACTATGAATTGCCATTATGAAAGATAATGGACCTGGGATGTTACTGCCCAGTAGTTCATAAACTCACCTAGCATGTGAGCCACCACAAATAGGGGGTCCTAGGTACCTATTTAACCATGTCCTCTTTTCCCTTGCAACTACACTGCTATTTTTTGTGTGTTTTTCCAATCAGAAAGGGAATTCTTAAGCAAAATAATGCACAAAACAAAAACTTTGTTAAGATTGTGAATGGGTATCTGATCCACACATTCTTCTTCCACTTCATCGGGGGAACTGTGATCTTCTTCCCAGTAGTGATAGCAGCTGATCAGTATGTGGCCATCTATAAGCCCTTGCACTACCTGTCTATCACGAAGAGAAGTATGTGCATGGGGCTGGTGGCAGGGGCTTGGCTGGGTGGCTTTGTCCATTCCATTGTCCAGCTTGCACTGATCATCCAACTGCTCTTCTGTGGACCCAACACACTAGACAGTTTCAACTGCGATGTCCCCCAAGTCATCAAATTGCCCTGCACAAACACGTACGTGATGGAGTTGCTGATGGTCTCTAAAAACAGGCTGGTCACCACAGAAGCCTTCATCGCATTGCTTATATCCTACACCATCATCCTTCTCAAGATAAGGACACATGTCATGGAAGGGGAACACAAAGCCCTGTCCACCTGCGCAGCTCAGAACACAGTTTTGAGTTTGCATTTTGGGCCTTGTATCTTCATTTATGACCAGCCTTTTCAGAAATTCACCGTGGACAAGGCAGTGTCTGTGCTGTACATAGTGGTCACTCCAATGCTGAATCCAATGATTTACACGCTAAGGATCACTGAGATGAAAAGTGCCATCAAGAGGTTAATGGGAAGGTTCCTGTGCTCAAGGAGGAAAGTGAACTTCTAACAGATTTGTGTTGCAGGACGGTTGTGTGTTTTGCCTTTCTAAATACTTCCAAGATTTCCTAGGTATCTAGATGATCAAATCTAAATAATTTTCATGGGATTTAAGCATGTTTAATCCCTTAGGCAGCTTTGAGATTCCAAACCTTCAATTTGAAATTATATATTTTTTAATTTCAGGAGAAAACCCACATGAAGGAACCTGATTATAGCCCTTATGACAGGGATGGGCAAACTTTTTGGCCCAAGGGTGACATTAGGGATGTGAAACAGCATGGAAGCCTGGGTAGGGAAACCTGTGCCTCATCAAGAAGTTTTGCCCCCTGCCCTTTACACTTCTCGTCCCCTTACTGCCCCCCCCACGGAACCTTCCCATCCAACCCCCCTGCTCCTTGTCCACTCACTGTGTGGGGGGGAGGACAGCAAGAGAGGAGCTAGGGGCTAGCCTCCTCCACTGGGAGCTCAAGGGCCAGGCAAGACTGTCTCGCAAGCCAGATGTGGCCCGCAGGCCATAGTTTGCCCACCTCTGCTCTGTGAGATAGAATTGTTGGCCAAGATTTTCAGTCATTTAATTTTATGTGCTTATGTGGCCTCCATAACAGAGTATCTGAGCGCTTCACAACCCTCAGTTCTCACAACACTCTTGTGTAGTAGACAAATGCTGTTGTCCCTGTTCAGAAAGGGAACTGAGGGAGAAATAGATTAAATGATTTGCCCAAAGTTACAGAAAAAGTCCCTGGAGGATGAAGGGAACCAACGCAGGTCTTGACAGTGCCAAGTTAGTTCCTGTTAGGATACAGATATTCAGGCCTCTCTGTAAAGGCATATACTTTAAGAACTTAGGTGTATTTTTATGACATAGCTAGTTACAGAATCAGAAATCACAGTCTGCCTATGTTTGGGCCTTCACTCACTAGGAACGTTTGATGCCTGATTCTTAGTCTAAAGCCTTTGGCTAAGCAGCAGAGACAGCCAGGGAAGTGGAAGAGTGAAGGAAGAAGTCCTGTAAAAGTTCCCTAAACTGATCCTTTCACACCTTTCACACTCTTTCACATCCTCTTTCTCTCTGACCACCAGAACCCAAAGAAAAGATGCGCTTCTAAGTAAGAGATGATGCAAAAGATCAGCTTAATTTCACATTATTGATTTCTTTATATGTAATTTGAAGTCTTTGTATCTTTACTAAATGTTCTAATAAAATTGTTTAATGTTTTCATTTGCCCTCAGTGCATCATTATTTTACATATCGGGGTTCCTAATCAGACAATTAGACAAACAGACCTTATTTTTATCATAGGTCATTAAGTACCACCCAATGACCTCTGTGTGAACCCCACCTCCTAGAATCTACAGAAAGCTTTAGACAATAGCTCCGAGAGGGGAAACTGCTTTGGGTTTGACTGATGCAGCTACATCTGCGTGAATGGGCAGAGACCCTGAACCAGTCACAAAGATAACTACATAAGGTTGAGGGACAGGCTGCTGCTCCAGGATTGCTCTCAACATTGGTGGACAGATGGAACAATTCGGGGAGGTAGAGCCCAGTTTTTTATAAACATGACATCACTTCTCCCCACTCTCTCCGGGAGTGCTTCTAAGGTGGCCCTCCTCCTGCTGCAGAAGTTCCTTCCTCTGGCTGGGTGTCTCAAACTGGGCATTTTCCCGGTCTCTGATCTCTCACCACTACTGTCATTTTACCTTGGAGCTCCAGGCTTAGTATCTATATATTTAGCAGCCAATTAACCAGCAGGGAGCACATCTCACAGATTTCTCTCTATGAACTATAATCTCAAGATTTTAGAATATTTTATGTTTATTAAAATGGGATAGAGGTTCTAAGCAATGAGAATCTCATATTCTGGAACAAACATAAAAACAGACATCATGGTACAGATACTGAGGTCACATCCGCTGGAATAGCTCCATACCACTATGCCATTTTACAGCATCCGGAGATATGGTCTCATTGACCCTAACTGCATTATAGCAGTTTTACGCAAGGTTTGTGTGGGGGTGGTGGGCAGATTTGACCTCTTACTGCCAATGGAGCTGCAACTGATTTACACCAGATGAGGATCTGACCCTTTGTCATTGGTCAGTCTCTCTGTCATACCTACAATCAGTGTGAAATAAACATTTTTAAGATTTCATATACCATTGCATCGTCAGCATAATGAATCTTTTATTTTAGTGATGTCTGCAGAGAGAAACCATATAATTGTTGAGAAAGAAAGAAAGAAAGAAAGAAAGAAAGAAAGAAAGAAAGAAAGAAAGAAAGAAAGAAAGAAAGAAAGAAAGAAAGAAAGAAAATGTGGGTCCATTCATCCAAATAGAAACTGAAAATCAGATACAGAAGATCAAAGCAGCACTGAATTCCTCCAAAGTTCTCTCTCCAGTGGGAAAGAAATGCTCCCTAGCCATTGAAAGTTCCATTCTTGAAATTAATCCCATGGGGCAAAGGGTTAAGAACATGCAGACTGGTTAGGAACTTTTGTCTCCTCTTCAGATTCACAGGCAAAAATATGTATTTGAAACTGAAGAATGGGCCAGATCGCCAGCTGGTTTAAATCACCAGTAGCTCCACTGGCGTTAATGAGGCTTAATTCCCTAGCTGGTGAAAACTACATAGTCCATTCGCATCTCATCCCCAGCTAGTTTAAATCAAAGTAGCTCTTTGGAAATCAAAGGGCCCCATCTCCACTTGGCGTACACAGCCTTAACTACTCAGAACTCAATGGAACTGTGTCAATTAATAACAGTTTAGGCCTTAGCTAGGAGCTTTTAGTGATTGCCTATGGC
Source organism: Aldabrachelys gigantea (assembly GCA_026122505.1). NCBI lineage: Eukaryota > Metazoa > Chordata > Testudines > Testudinidae > Aldabrachelys > Aldabrachelys gigantea. The sequence continues at coordinate 48,614,085 of CM047492.1, forward strand.
TGCTTCTTCGTGACCAACATCAAACAGTGAGGGCAGCCTGAGCTGTGGGTTCCTTTGGTGGCTGCATCCCAAGAGCTGCTGATGAAATGCAGAGAAAAACATCTCTGCTCTCCAAGAGCTGTTTATGTGGTGTTAATGAAAGAACAGGCTATTCCAGGCCAGCTGGGGCTCTGCTGCCACTGGGCTCTGAGCTATTGTAGGTCACATGTCTGTGCATCAAATGCATATTTTAATCTGCAGTCTCCTTGGGATGCCACTTGTCATCCAGCCCTGCCTTGTTTCTGGCCAGGAGTCCTTCCAGGGATGCTGCCATCATATGAGATTCAGGGTGGGCCATTTCCTCCTCTGGGGGGTTAGGTTTGGTTAGGGATGGTTATCAGGGTGATTTCTTCCCAAGGTGAGATCAGAGTTGGGCTTGCAGCCCTGGAGACCAGATTCAGCTATTTAATCCCAGAGCAGGTACATCCTGGGCTGTGATCTACCTGAATCTCACACAGCCCAGGGTCAGCTCTAGAGTTGGGAGGGACTTTCAATCTCACATCCTATTTAGTCCATTATCTCTCAACCAAGTCTGCCCCAGAAGGAGAGCAGGGAGTGGTCGGCCTTGGAGTGGGTCGCTGCTTGTCAGGAACCGCAGAGACCCAGCCTCTAAGGGAATATGGTGACGGGCAGGGAAACAGCTGCTGGATACCACAGTGGTGGGGGCATTATTGGGAGATATAGAGACAGACAATGACTGAGAATCCTGGCAATGGACTGTCAAATGCTTCTCAGGCTGGGAAACATTCCACAAAGACTAACACTGTAAGTTTGCTGTTTCAGTTAATATGTTTGGGGTTTAATATACTGGAGGAAATGTAATAATAGAACTATGAATTAAATTGAAACACTAAAACTTTTACAATCATTTAAGAAAATATTTAGAGCTCATTTTTTCTTAGCAGGAAAAAATTTAATTTCTATAGACACTGTGGAAACCAAAATATTTTTTTTTGGTTTTGGGCATCGAGAACCAAACAATTGCTGTTAAAAACTACTGAAACCTGGAAAAAAATCCCTGAATTTTTTGAAAAAAAAGGTTTTGATTTTGCCAATACATATGTTGTTTTTATGGATAGCAAAGACTTTGCAGGAATATATTTTCAATTGAAAATCCAATTTTCCTTTCGAATAATTTAAACAAATTGGAAACTTAGATTGAAAGCAAACAGATTGGAAACAGATTGAAAATTTAGCCCGGATTGAAAATCTATAATTAAACCAGGATGCTGACATTAATATTTTCCAATAACACCAAAATTACAAATCCATTCACTCTATTACAATTGAAAAGTAAAGTGCAAAGTTCATACCCACAGAATATGTGTTACACATGCAGGCACATTTAGACTTAGGCACAGACAGCTGGAGACCCCAGCCAAAGCCTATCTCTACCCAAGGACATTGAGGAGGGCAGCAGGATTAGACCCCAGCTCTCCTGCTCTACCACCATATCCTCTGTGCCACACTGATGCCTGCTAAACAGACAGCACACCCATATAGTAAGACACAACCAATGCCCCAGAGATTTTAAACACAAAGTAGACAGAGCAGAGAAAGGGATAGAGGGGAAACAGGCTTAGTCAGGAGAAGTGACCAGCCCAATGTCACACAGCAGGTCAGTGGCAGAACCAGGAATAGAAATCAAATCTCTTGATGGCCACTGACCCACACAGCACAGACAGAAGGTCACAGTGGCAAAAGACACAGGAGAGAACTAGCTGATTAACACTGTTCGCCCCTCATCACAGAGAGATGGAAATGCAGCTGGGATCTGGTGCCACAAATCAGTTTTGGATGCAGGCAACAGGCTGTCTGTGTGGTGTTGCAGTGGAATCCTTACAACTGAGCTGTCATATGGGATGCTTTGTGAGTCCATGTCATATTTCCCTGGAAAGTGGAAATCTTGCACCATTAGCATTTTAGTATCTTACCTCCACATTCAAGTTTACAGCCTGCTGTCTGACTAAGAGGGGGATCATCTTCGCTAGAATTCGTGGGTTTGGGTGTGCTTTGTCCTTACTTCATACTGTATTTTATCAGGCAACATCCTGAGTGAGATCTTCAAATAAGCTGAAAATGAGATAGAGAAGATCTCTGCATCACTGAATTCCTCCACAGTTCTGTCCCAGTAGAAATTAGCCACTCTGTAACCATTAAAAGTGCCATCCATGCAATTAATCCCTTGCATCAAAGACCAAAGAAAGTGCAGACAGGTTTGGAACTTTTGTCTCCTCAGATCAGATTCGCAGGCAAAGAATATGGATTTAAAACTGTTTATGGCCCCAAACTCCAGCTGGTGTAGATCTGCAGTAGCACCAGCAGAGTTAATGAAGCCAGATTCCCCAGCTGGTGAAAATGGACCTACTTTCATGGACATCTTAGAGCCAGATCCTCAGCTAACGTAAATCAAAGAAGCTCCATTGAAATAAAAAGGCCACATTTCCACTTGGCTTAAAGAGCCCAAACTAAATGACATTGTATCAATTTACATGGGTTGAGGACGTTGCACTGAGCTTTTAGTGTTTGCCTCTGGCTGCATCTTTGTGACCAACATCAAACAGCCTGAGCAGCCTGAGCTGTGGGTTCCTCTGATGGCTGCATCCCAAGAACTCCTGATCCAACATGGGGGAAAACATTTCTGCTCTCTCAGAGCTGATTATGTGGCATTAATGAAGGAACAGACTATTCCAGGCTGGCTGGGGAGCTGACACCACTGGGCTCTGAGCATGTCTGTGTTACAAATATATTTTCTAGTCATCAGTCTCCTTGGGACTTGTGTGGGGCATCAGACCTGCCTTGTTTTTAGCCAAGAGTCCTTCCAGGCATACTGCAGTCGTATGAGAACCAGGGCAGGTGCTGTCCCCACTCTGTAGGGTTCGGGTCAACTAGGGCAGGATGTCAGGGCGGTTTGCTCCTGAGATTAGGTCAGAGCTGGGCTCACAGCCCTGCATTCTGGGTTCAGTACTTTAGCCTCAGAAGAAGCACACACTGAGCTGTGATTATGTTTGACATGAAACTCCGAGAGACTTCCAATGGAAGTTCAGTACCCAACAACCACATACTGGGTTGTGCCCATGTTTGAAGAGTACAGAAGCTGTGATTTGTTTTACAGCTTGGAGAGGCTTCACCTTTCAGCCAAGCCTGTCTGAGGAGGGGAGCAGGGAGCTCCCATTGTGGAGTGGGTCCCTGTCTTCTGGGAACTGCAGAAAGACCCAGCATCACAGGAAATATGGTGAAGGGGCAGAGAAGCAGCAGCTGGATAAATCAGTAATGGGGCGTTATTGACAGGTACACAAACAGGCAATGATTGAAGAATCCTCGTGGTGCAGTGTCAAATGCATCACAAATTAGAGAATATTCCACAGAGACAACACAGTAAGTTTGCTATGTGCAATTATATATGGTTATATTTAAATATATTTAAAGTTTCTCAGAGTCTTTTTTTTTTTCTCCAGGGGACAACAGTTGACTTTTCATAGAAATTGTGAAAACCAAAACTTTTTTTCTTTTTATTCATTAAGAACCAGACAATTTCAGGTAAACTGCTTAAAATCGAAAGATTGTCACTGAAATTAAAAAAAAAATGTTTTGACTTTTCCAGTACATAGGTTATTTTTCAAGAATAGCAGAGACTTCCTTGGAAAATGTCTCAGTTTAAAATCCAGTTTTCCTTTGAAATAATTTAAACTGAAAATGTCTGAATACCCTAGATTGGATTTCTAGATTTTAATGGGGGTAGGAACACTGATATAGTCCAATAATTATACAATTTGAACCCAGTCACTCTATTCCAACTGTATTTATTTCTGTTTCAAAGGGACACTTGTTGAATGGTAAAACTGAGTAAGTAGCAAAGTTGCAGCCAACATCATAGCTATTAAACATACTAGCTCCTTAGACAGAGAACAGTGAATTGAAGTCCCCTGCCAAAGCCTGTCTCTCTTATCCCTGCCCAAGGACACAGAATATGTCAATGGGATTAGAACTGAGATATTCTGCTCTAGTGCCATATGCGCTGTCCCACAGTGCTGCCCGCTAAACAGAAATGTTGTAAATGGGGGCAGTGAACATACATATAATAAGACACAGCTCTTCCCCCAAAGAACTCACAGTTCAGGAAGACAAGGCAGAGAAATGGATGGAGGGGGAAAAGAGGCACAGGGAGGGGAAATGATAGTCCAAAGGTTACAGAGCAGAGCAGTGGCAGAGCAAGAACAGAGCCCAAATCCCCTGATGGCCATTGACCCTCACACCCATAAAGTGACAGAGGTAAATGACACGGCAGAGAAGTAGCAGAGCGATGCTGCTAGCCCATCGGTACACAGAGATGAAAATGCAGTCAGGATTTGGTGACATAAATCAATAAGTTTGCAGGCACCTGGCCATCTACGTGGTGTTACAGTAAAATTGTTACAGGCAGGGCTTGTGCAACCATTTAGGCAACCTAGGCAGATTTGGGGGGCGGCATTTTCTTTGGCCGTGACCGCGGCGGCCGAAGGGAGCTGGGGAAGGGGAGCACAGGGAGGGCTGCCTGCAGCAAGTAAGGGGTGGGGGCAACACACCAGGGCAGCCCAGAGGGGAGGGCAAATGGGGCAATTTGCCCCGGGACCCAGGCTCCACAGGGGCCCCCAAAAATGGCTGAGGCTCCCGCCTCAGCCCCTTACCCCCGCCTCTGCCCCTCTCCTGGAGCCTTAGCGCATTAGGCAGCGTCCCCGGACAGTGCTGCAGCGTGGCTCCGGCGGGGCCTGAGCCCACCCCCTCAGAGCTGCGTGTTGAGGGGGTGGGGTTGTGAGCTCCAGGCCGAGCTCAGCTCCCTCTGCTCGGCGTGGAGGTCGCAGCTCCATCCCTTTACTACACGACTCTGAGCGGGGCGGAGCTCAGGCCCTGCCGGAGACACACTGCAGCTGTTCAGCGACGAGCTGAGGCTCTGGGTGAGGAGGGAGCCAGGGGTAACAGGCTGAGGCCAGGGGGGTTGGTTAAGGGACAGGGAGTCCTGGGGACAGTCAGGGTACAGGGATGAGGCAGAGGATGGAGGGGCGGTCAGGGGACAGGGAACAGGAGTGGGGTCCCAGGAGGGTGGTGGTGTCTCTGGGGGACAGTGAGGGGACAAGGAGCAGGATGGGTCAGGGATTCTGAGAGGGGACATGCAGTCGGGGGCAGGAAGAGGGTGGGAGCTGTCTAGGGGGCAGGGCCAGGCTGTTTGGGAGGCAGAGCCTTCCCTATTCTAAAGCTCATTCAGCAATTTGAGGCTTGCAGAAGAGCCAAGCTGTTAGCTTTTCCATTAGGGCTACCATCCCTTTCACCTCTCAAATGCCAAATTATAGCCTATATTTAATTTCAGTGCCATAGGGAGATTCGTGTCAGAGGAGGGTAGCTTCATTTAAAATTAGCCACTGGAAGAGGGATCACATGCGAAGAGCAATATCCTTCCCAACTCTACGAAGGGAGATTCCCCCCTCCCCTGCATTCCCTGAGGCTTCAGAGGGGTTAATTCAGTTGTTCTCAAACTTTTGTTGTGGTGACCCTTTCACATAGCAAATCTGTGAGTGTGACCCCCCCTTATAAATTGAAAACACTTTTTTATATATTTATTACTATTATAAATGCTGGATGCAAAGCAGGGTTTGAGGTGGAGGCTGACAGCTCATGACTCCCAGTAACAATCTCGTTACCCCTTGAGGGATCCCGATCTCCAGTTTGAGAACCCTTGGGTTAATTTAATTTTAGCACCCTGTCTCCATTCACATGCATGTGCTATTTTGAGCATTTCAGTTTTGACAACAAAAGCTCATTCCAGATTCTGGAACAAGCTCAAATGCTCAGTTTATGGACTGGGTACATTGCCTATACTAAAGACAAACCCACAGTAACCGTCTTCAGTTTGTGAGGGACCCCCATGGAGCCAGTCTCCAGGAAACAGATAAATGCATGGAGGCTAGGTCCATTAATGTCTATCACCCAAGATGGGTAAGGAATGGTGTCCCTAGACTCTGTTGTCAGAGAGTGGAGATGGATGGCAGGAGAGAGATCACTTGATCATTACCTGTTAGCTTCATTCCTTCTGGGGCACTTGGCATTGGCCATTGTCAGTAGACAGGATACTGGGCTGGATGGCCTTGGTTTGACCCAGTATTGCTTTTCTTATGTTCTAACCTAAATGAACCCAAAGTTATGGAGACAGATATGAGTCAAGGAAGCCAGCAGAGTATCAGAAACCTGGAAAAAATCTCTGCCTGGATGGGCTCAGGCATTTGATTACTACTTGAGGTGGCTCAAAAGTTGTGGATTTTTTTTAAGCAGAATTATTTTTATTGTTTCTTTAAATGATCAAACACAGCAAGCAGCAAATATTTGACCACACACTTCTGAAACTTCAAACCATGTTCAGGTTTTGACAGACTAATAGCAGATTTTCAATTAAAAAAACACAATAAATTTTGAAGGAAAGCAGACATTGTCCATGATTTTTTTCCTACTTTTTAAAAACACCTACTTTTCTATCCAGAAAAAGTTTTGATGGAAAATATTTGTCCAGCCCTTTTCATGAGCTTTAGTGCCTTTTAGCACTAGCTGATGCTGAGAACCAGTGATACCTTGTAAAGAAGTTCTCTCAAAACTGGTTTTGTGCTGAGATGAAGGAGGTTTATTTTCCCCAGGGGTGCCCATGGAGGGGAGCAAGTAGGGCAATTTGCCTTGGGCCCAGCAGAGGCCCCCCATGAGAATATAGTATTGCAGTTTTTTTTTATGGAAGGGGCTCCCAAAATTTCTTTGTCCCAGGTCCTCTGAATCCTCTGGGCGGCCCTGCAGCACACAGGGGAACTCCTTGCCCCAGCTCACCCCCTGCCTCGCCTCCTCCCTGACCAAGCTGTGGCTGGTTCAGTTTTCCCACCTCTCAGCTTAGGCGCCACAAGCCAGGGAGGCAGGAGAAGTGAAGCTACGATGACATGCTCGGGGTGGAGGTGAAACAGGGGTGAGTTGGGGCGGGGGAGCACCTCAGGCCGGGGGCTCGGGGATGTGGGAGGGCGCCAGGTCTAAGTTTACAGGCGAGCTGTCATACACAATGCCAAGTCTCCTCTTTTCCACGAAAAGAGGATATCAGGCAGTGTTGGCCAAGTCTAGAGGCTGCTGTTTGGAGCAATAGAGGATCCATCTTGGCTAGAATTGTTCAACTGAGATTATACTTTGCTCAATCCTTCACACAGCATTTTGTTAAGCAACATTGTGAGCTAGATCTTCAGATGATGCAAACTGATGAAGCTCCATTGATTTTAAGGGATCTGAGTGAATTTACATTCTGTGCATTGTTGGCACTCACATCATATTGTTGCAGGAAATCAGGGCCAGTCCTTCTGTCATGGAATTCCACGCCTGTCTTTTCCCTTCCCTCCACAGCCGTCACACAATGAACTGAGAAAGAAAATGTCCAACCAAACCATCCTGACCGATTTCCTTCTCCTGGGATTCTCTGACGTTCGGGAGCTGCAGATTTTGCACTTTGTGGTGTTCCTGGTGATTTACCTGACAGCCCTGATGGGGAATCTTCTAATCATTACAGCCATAGCCTTCGACCACCATCTTCAAAATCCCATGTATTTCTTCCTGCTGAATCTCTCCATCCTAGACCTAGGCTCCATCTCTGTCACCATCCCCAAATCCATGGCCAATTCTCTCATGAACACCACGGTGATTTCTTATCCTGGATGTGTCACCCAAGTCTTTCTCTTTCTCCTCTTCACTGCAACCGATCTTGCCTTACTCACCATCATGGCATACGACCGATATGTCGCCATCTGCCAACCACTGCACTATGAGAGAGTGATGAACAGGAAAGCTTGTGTTCATATGGCAGCCAGTGCCTGGATTACTAGTATTGTCTACTCCACCCTGCACACTGGCAACACCTTCAGGTTACCCTTCTGCCAGTCCAATGTCATCAAACAGTTCTTCTGTGAAATCCCTCAACTACTCAAGCTCGCCTGTTCTGACTCGTACCTCAGTGAAGTAGGGGGTATTGCCGTAGGTGTGTTTATAGGTTTAAACTGCTTTGTTTTTATAATTGTGTCTTATGTTCAGATCTTCAGAACTGTGCTGAGAATCCCGTCTGAGCAGGGCCGGCATAAAGCCTTCTCCACCTGCCTTCCTCACATCACTGTGGTCTCTTTGATGATTTTCACTGGCATATTTGCCTATATGAAACTCACTTCCAGCTCAGCATCAGGTCTGGATCTTGTGGTGGGTGTTCTCTATTCTCTGTTGCCTCCAGTGATGAATCCAATCATCTACAGCATGAGGAACAAGGAGATCAAAGCTGCATTGAAGAAACTGATTGTGTGGAAGTTATTCACCAAAAGTTAAAATGTCCATCCCTGCAACTTGACTGTGATTTCATTGTGTGTTTCTTTGTAGATATAATCAACTGATGAGAAATTTGTCTTTTTGAGAGCATAAGGTGCAATCTGTTGATGAAATCATGAAATCTGGGCTAGTTTCACTGAAGTCATATGAGTTAGAATAAGATTACATCAGTGTGCATAAGATCAGAATCTACCTACGTATGCACCGATCTATCTGTCACAAGGATTTATCGGTCTACTGTCACCACACAGAATATCAAGAGCTATATCTAAGTCACTAAGGGACTTCATAAAGTCTGTGACTCTTCTTCTTTTTTGGGATTAAAATTGTGCCTGGGGTATGAGAGCTTTAGCTTGTGTGCTTGCTTGTTTCTTTGTCATTTTGTTTGATTTTGTTGATTAATTTGTTGACTTGTTTCTTTGTTCCCCTTTTTTGGGGAAGGTAGGATCTTGGTAGGGTGGAGTATGTTTGACTAAATTGTGGTATCCATTTATTATGTCATCTATACAAGATGTCAATATCAGAATCACCCTGATGAGGCTTTCTGAGAGATTTGAAGTTTTGCTTCCCCCATTGATGAAGAATTGAAAAAAAATTTCTGCAGGTGTCTGTTCAAGTGATTATTTTAATGCTGATGGGATTTTATTGTGTCATGTATGATGTGTTAGGGCACCTAGAGCCTTATATAACTTTACGCATTACTTATATTTATTTAAATTTATTAAAATAAATAAATACTGTATTGTTCTTCCTATGGTGGAAAGGTATTTGGAAGAGAAAGGTATTAAAATGGTTCCTAAAGTAAGTCGGAATAATAAGATCAAATTTTTATTCCATCGAACTACTGCAGTGATCCATCTGGAAGTGCTCATATTTTCTCTTATGTTATGCTTTGTTCCTATTGTGGTAAATAAATCACACTTTGCATAGTGAAGACATCTAGTAACTGAACATACTACTGGTCACAGCTCATGTGGGAAGAACTGCAGGTAACAAACACAGTTGGAGAAATCATGGTTGGGACCCAGTTTGAGAGATGGAGAATGACATAATTCCATCCTAAGACAGGGATAGGCACAAAGCTTAGACCAAAGGCTTTGAAGTAAGAGACCAGCGCGGAGAGAAGAGGTTGAGCTAACCTTTTAATCATAACCATTGGGATATAGCCATTCACTTCAACGTGTAGCTTTGTATGGAGCCATTCATCTCTCATCCACACAAGTATCCAAATGTGTCTAGCTCTCCAAAGCTGGTTACTGTTATTATTATTAATTAATATTTATTAAACCATTTTTGTGAATGGTTGTGTGTACTACATATACAATAGATAAAATAAGATCAAGTAGTTAGATAGATAGATAGATTGAGAAAAATCAATGCCAAATTATCATGCCTCTTTTTATGTCTATGACTGTTGATGTCCAACTCATGATTTTCCTGTGACTATTTATCATTTATTGTTATTACTCTTAATGTTTCTTACTCCATTACTCTTTTACAAGAAATTCATTACATGCAATACCTGTGAGCTTTGAGCCTTTTAAATGAATACATTATAACATGCTCTGTTTCTTTGTCTTATTGGATAAAATGAGTTTTCTTAAAAACAAAGCTACTCAGTTGGTCTAAATCATAGTTGTGATGGGTTGGATGACAGAAACACCCTTGGGAGCTCCCACCCGATCTGCCAAGACTACTTTTATCCGAGCCTTCCTTGGCAGCTCGGGGTCCCAGACACTCCCGACTGCTCCAACAAAGACCCAGGGTCTGAATTGTTTGCCCCAAAGCTGCAGGATTACCTGAAAGCAGCTAACAGAAGTGTTCCTGTCTTTAACACTCAGACGCCCAACTCCCAATTGGGTCTAAACCCACATAAATCCATTATACGCTGTATAAGCTCCTAAATTGTTCGCCCTCTATAACCATAATAGAGAGATATGCACAGTTGTTTGCTCCCCCAGGTATTAATACATATTCTGAATTTATAAAATACAGAAAGTAGAATTTAAGTGTTTCCAAGCAGTAACAGACAGAACAAAGTAAGTCATCAAGCAAAATAAAATAAAATGCGCAAATCTATGTCTAATCAAACTGAATACAGATAAGATCCTCACCAGTTCCAGAATGCTCCCTTTTATAGACTAATCTTTTAGGTTGGGTCCAGCAATCACTTAAATCTCTTGCAGTCACTGCCCTTTGTTCCAGTTTCTTCCAAGTATCCATGGTGAGGAGAGTGTATGGGGGAGGCTCTCTCTTAAGCCAACTGAAGATAATATGGAGAGGGGTTTCCCAGGAGTTTAAATAGACTTTCTCTTGTAGATGGAGACCCCTTCCTCACCCCTATGCAAAGTCCAGCTGCAAGATGGAGTTTAGGAGTCACCTGGGCAAGTCACATGTCCATGCATGACTCACAGTTTTTACAGGTAGCATCCATTGTTTACATGCTACCTTGAAGGTTCTCAAGTAGACTTCTTAAGTGGATTGGAGCATTCCAAGATCCATTGTCCTTTAAGTGAGTCTTGATTAGGTACTTCATTTCAACATTCCTTTCTCCAGGAACTGACCAAATGCTCTACTAAGGTTATTTAGAAATCAAGCCAGTACATAGCCAATATTCATAACATTCATAACTTAAATGCAAAAATGATATATGCATAAAAACAAGATTAATACAGTCAGTAGATGATAACCTTTGAGATATGTTACATGGCATATGTAGCATTAAATACATTCTAATCATTTTTTCTTAAAGCCTTATGGGAGGTACCATCACAATAGTAACTTCTTGTCCAAACACTCAATGATTATGAATTTAAAACTCAAACTCATTTGAAATTTCCTTTGGTGTAATGCTGTGCTATATATTTCAGTAGCGATGCTCATTGAACACCTGGTCATTAGTATTTGCTGAGAGACTTGAGAAAATACATGGTGGTTCATTGATACTGGAGTTGCCTTCTCATGCTACAGCCCAAATCTCTTGACCTTCAGGATGTCCCTTGAGGCATACTCATTCTTGCAAATTTTCCTTGAAGTGGTGGATTGAAGAGGTAGCATGACTGGATTGATTAGTTGAGGTTCGAGAGTGTTATGGTGAATAGATGAGGAATAAGCTTATAGGGGTGAGTGAAAAGTGTTGAAGTTAGTTGCTGGATTAGGAACTCAAATTGTATAGATTGTGAATGGATCAGTTGACTTCTAGTCTTCCCATTATCCATTAAGTATTGGCTATTGCCCAAAGTCACTACATATGCCAGTGGCAAATCAATGAGTCAAGGCCCATGGGAGTTAGGACCTGGGACTGAATCGAGTTCTTCTAAATTTCTTTCTAGTGCACTACCTTAGAAATTCCAGCCTAAATATGTCATTTGCATGTGCCAATATGGTGTAATTTGGGGGTGAAGAATAAAAGTAACCTTTGCAAATGTGGCTCCAAATAATTATTTCAAATATTATCTTAAAAATAACAAAGACGTCACATACAAACATTGATGGAGACCTAAAATGACTTGAAGTTGTCACACAGCTCACTCTTTTATTGTATGCACCAGCTTTGAACTCATTCCTACATAACACAACCCAATGTTTGGTTGGCAACAGTTGTCCATTTCGATGGCTATCACAATCTCCATGAAGAGAACATGAAATGACTGGGATTGAGAGATTAAACTACCCCCTCCCACTTCTAAGATGGTCTCTTAGTCTCTGCTGCGGTTGCTCACAGAGGATCAACTGGTCCCAGTTTGGAAGGATGGGCTGTTGGTGGGTTCTATCATGATATGTCCAAGGAGTTGAGACACAAATCTTCCCTTTTCACAGAGATCAGAAGAGGGAAGGACACAGAACCACTGCCTCAGGATTTGAACAGATGACTTGGAGATGAAGGTAGGGATTTCATCTCCTATCTCCTGAGCTATCCCATGCCATTGTACTCTGCACAGTCTGTAGCATTCACATAGAAATAGGGTGTGAACTGAGACCTCATTTCCTTTCAAATATCCAGAGACCCTAAGGCCAAGAATTGTCCTGTTCTCTAAAGATGCCTTATTGGGAAATAATCAAGTCCCTGGTCCTGCCACTGCATTTAGTTTCTGCTTGCTGTGAGAAGGACATAACACCAGCCCAGGAGTTCAGCTATTCATAGCAACCAAAGCAAGCAGACTATTGGACCAAGTGGGGAATCCACTATGAAATGCCGATGAGAGCCACAGATATGGGATTATCTCAAGCAAGCTTTAGCAGGCAAGTGAGTAGAGAACAGCTCAAGAGAATTGGAGTAATGTATCCTGGCTACAAATTCACTGATTTCATGTAGAGGCACCAGGAATGGGCTTGGCCCTGTGGAGAGACCTATAACTGAGTCTGCAGAATCCTGTGCAATTAGAGCAGAAACAATGGGATATGGGTGCTGTGGAATGTGGGGCAATACAATAGACTCTTGCTCCAGACTGTGAGCTGTGACAGTGATTTTCAGAGTGGCTTGCGGTAATTAACATCCATTGACCGCACAAGGGGATGGCAGGCACCTGTCGCCCTTACACTCCTCTGCATATACCAGTCTTAAGACTCACAGATTTGTCATGTCCCCTTATCTGCTGTTTTCCTTTGTATCACCCAAATATGAAGAGGCCAGTTCATAAGCCCAAGGGTCTGAAGTCTCACATTTTTCAATAGAACACACTGAAGCCCAATTAGCAGCTGTGTAATCTTCCCCTAAGTGCCACTCCCTGGAAATGTGCCTCTCCCATCGCCTGGAGGAACCTTTTCTCTAGATGACAGGGGATTCCTCTCTCCATGTGCTTGATCCTCTCTATAGTAATGGAGCACATAGGTGCAAATATATCTCTGGTGATGCTGGTCTTTGTACAGAACATATGTATTCTACAAACTGCACAGAGATCCCCAGTCCATTTCATACAGGCCACCACGAAGCCATCAGATGGTACAAACTGAGCTTTGAGCCTTATGCTAATATTGCCACCAGTGTTCAAGAGGAGTGTCTGCATGGGGAATGGTCTCTATGCACGCAGAAAGAGTTCCAAAGTTCAGGGATGGTTGCTTCTGGTGCTTTTGTTTAGCCAATGATGAAAGAGTGGCCAACTGTAAAATTTAAGACTGCATACATTTCTACTTTACAAAACCTTTAGCTTGCATTTTCAAAAAGGGCTCAATTTTCAATGATACCCTGCTCCACTGACTGTCAGATACCCATTGGATGGAATAACCTTTTGTCTTATACCCCCCTGGGTCCACAATGTTCCCTGTGATCTAGAAGTGAGATGGTCCCTCTCTCAGCTGAAATGGGAACAATCTTAGAACATCAGGATTGGAAGAGACCTCAGGTGGTCATCTAGTCCACCTCTGTGCTCAAATCAGGACTAATTCCCAACTAAATCATCCCAGCCAGGGCTTTGTCAAGCTGGGCTTTTAAAACCTCTAAGAAAGGAGATTCCACCACCTCCCTAGGTAACCCATTCCAGTGCTTCACCACCCTCCTAGTTAAAAAGATTTTCCTAATATCCAACCTAAACCTCTCCCACTGCAACTTGAGACCACTGCTCCTTGTTCGGTCATCAGGTACCACTGAGAAAAGTCTTGATCCATCCTCTTTGGAAACCCCTTTCAGGTAGTTGAAAGCAGCTATCAAATCCCCCCTCATTCTTCTCTTCTGTAGACTAAATAATCCCAGTTGCCTTAGCCTCTCTTCATAAATCTTGTGCTCCAGACCCTGATCGTCTTAGTTGTCCTTTGTTGGACTCTTTCCAATTGTTTAACATCCTTCTAGCGTGGATCTCAAAACTGGACACAGTACTCCAGATGAGGGCTCAATAATGCCAAATAGAGGGGAATGATCACGTTTCTCGATCTGCTGCCAATGTCCCTTCTTAAACAGCCCAAAATGCTATTAGCCTTCTTCACAACAAGGGCACAATGTCGACTAATATCCAGCTTCTCATCCATTTAACCCTAAGGTCCTTTTCTGCAGAACTGCTGCCTAGCTTTTTGGTCCCTAATTGGTAGCAGTGCATGGGAGTCTTTCCTCCTAAGTGCAGGACTCTACACTTGTCCTTTTTGAACTCATCAGATTTCCTTTGGCCCAATCCACTAATTTGTCTAGGTCACTGCGTATCCTGTCTTAACCCTCCAGCTAATCTACCACTCCTCCCAGTTTAGTGTAATTTGCAAACTGGCTAAGGATGTAATCCACACCATCTTCCAGATCATTAATGAAGATATTGAACAAAACCGTCTCCAGGACTGACCCTTGGGGCTTTCCACTGCCAATTAGACAAGGAGCCATTGATAACTACCCATTAAGCCCAACAATATAGCCAGCTTTTTATCCACCTTATAGTCCATTCATCCAGTCCATACTTCTTCAACTTGCTGGCAAGAATACTGTGGGAGACCATATCAAAAGCTTTGCTAAATTCAAGGAATAACACTGCTTTCCCCTCATCCACAGACCCACTTATCTCCTCATAGAAGGCAATAAGGTTAGTCAGGCATGACTTGCCCTTGGTAAATCCATGCTGACTGTTCCTGATCACTATCCTCTCCTCTAAGTGCTTCAAAATTGATTCCTTGAGGACCTGATCCATGATTTTTCCAGGGACTGAGGTGAAGCTGACTGGCCTGTAGTTCCCCAGATCCTCCTTCTTTCCTTTTTTAAAGATGAGCACTACAGTAGCCTTTTTCCAGTTATCTGGGACCTTCCTAGATCACCATGAGTTTTCAAAGATAATGGCCAATGGCTCTACAATCATATCCGCTAACATCTTCAGCACCCTCGGATACAGCACATCTGGCCCCATGTGCTCATGCAGCTTACCTAAATGGTCCTGAACCTCTTCTATCTCCGCAAAGGGCTGGTCACCTCCTCTCCATACTGTGCTGCCCAGTGCAGCAGTCTGGGAGCTGACCTTGTTCATGAAGACAGAGGTAAAAAAAGAACTGAGTATATTAGCTTTTTCCACATCCTCTCTCACTAGGTTGCCTCCTCCATTCCGTAAGGGACTCACACTTTCCCTGACCTTCTTTTTGTTGCTAACATACCTGAAGAAACTCTTCTTGTTACTCTTAACATCCCTTGCTAGCTGCAACTCCAAGTGTGATCTGACCTTCTTGATTTCACTCCTGCATGCCTGAGCAATATTTTTATTCTCCTTTCTGGTCGTTTGTCCAAGCTTCCACTTCTTGTTATCTTCATTTTTGTGTTGAAGATCAGCAAGGATTTCAGTGTTAAGCCAAGCTGGTTGCCTGCCATAATTACTATTCTTTCTACTCATCAGGATGGTTTGTTCTTGTAACCTCAATAAGGATTCTTTAAAATACAGCCAGCTCCCCTGGACTCCTTTCCCCCTTTTGTTGTTTTCCCAGGAGATCATGCCCATCAATTCCCTGAGGGAATCAAAGTCTGCTTTTCTGAAGTCCAGGCTCCATACCCTGCTGCTCTCCTTTCTTCTTTGTGTCAGGATCCTGAACTTGACCATCTCATGGTCACTGCCTTCCAGGTTCCTATGCACGTTTGCTTCCCCTACCAATTCTTCCCTGTTTGTGCTGTGCAGGTCAAGAAGAACTCTGCCCCTAGTTGGTTCCTCCATCACTTATATCAGGAAATTCTCCCCTACACTTTTCTATCCTAGATTTTGAATGCCCAAAGTGTATGTGCATTTGATACTGAAGTCTGTGTTCAGCCCATTACTAAGAAAGGAGCCATTGGTAACACCCAGATGAAGTTTCCAAAACCCTCAGTGTTGGAAAGGTGTATGTTCAAAGCCTCTTAGGGGATTTCAGACACTCAGGGATAGATTCACAAAAGGACCTGGGTGCCACATTTTCAAAGGTTTTTAAATGACAGAAAGGATTTTCAAAAGGACTGAGGTACTTAAAACTCTTAGCTTTCATGGGTGCTGGGCACCTAGCACCTTTTGAAAATCCCACAAGGCACCCAAATATATTTAGAAAGTTGGCCATTTTGTGTTGCAACCCTATACATCTCAGCACTTAAGCTTTGGGCACCTAGAAAATCACTGGGATTTTCAAACCCTGAGTTAAATGCCCAAGAACCCTGTATAATGAACAGGGAGAGACAGACACTGAAGCATGGGATCCAGCGAAGCCAGTACGCTTTGTAGGGAGGCACCTAACTAAACTATGGGAAATACTGACCAGACAGGTGTGTGCCGAGCCACACCCTCTAACAGGTACCTAAGTGCAAGTCAACACTTAAAACTCTGCATCTGCATAGGTGCCCTGATGCAGCTGCTCCTCTGTAGTGCTTAAGTGAAGATACTTCTACATTAACAGTAGTTAATCCACTTTCCTAAGCGGCAGTAGCTATGTTGACAGAAAAAGTCGTTCCTGTCAACATAGCGCTGTCAACAAGTGGGGTTAGGTTGGTATAGCTGTATCGTTCAGGGGTGTGGATTTTTCACCATCCATCTGCCCTGAACCTCAAAAAAAGTTTTTGAGTTCTTTCAACCCCCCCAGCAGCTTACACACACATTCCCCCCGACCTCAAGCTCCACCTAGATTGTGGTGACTTTGGGCATCTAGTTTAACCCTTTCAGGGACAATGTGGTAGCAAAACAGGGAATACAGGATGACCTAAAGGATTTCTTAAATACAGTAACTTTACTTTTAAAGCTTTTGTGTGTTAGACATTATTTGAAAACAACAGTGTCCTGAGATGTCCCCTCCCTTGCTCTGGTCTCACCCCTTCTGGGAGTCTGAGATCCATCACTGTTTCCACCTGAGAGGAGTCTTCCTTACTCTCAGCAAGTCCTTCTTACTTCTGGCCACGGTCGGCCCTTCCTTGCACACAACAGAACCCCACTATTCAATAGGCCCCCGTCTCTGTGTCATGGGTTCAAACTGTGAAGCGCTCTTGTTCTCTTGTTTGGCCTACGTAATTATACTGTTACACTTGACTTGCAGAGCTTTATTCTCCTTACGATTTTCCACAGTAGGATTTAAATTCCAGTGTTTAAAGGGTGACTTTTTGCCTCTAACTACCATACTTATATTACTTTGCTCTTTAGCCACGGTGAATTTGTTTTGGTCCTGTTACTAACTTATTAATATTTATCAATAAAAATCTGATCCTTCTAAGCCTAGCTATCAAAGTTACAAACATCAATGTGTATAGCAATACTGAGTTTAGTCCTGAATCTTTGGCCACAACTTCTTTGACATTAAATTGGTGATAGGTTAGTGGAACTTCTCTGCTCTGGAGCTAGTATAGCTCACTTGGGAAATTTTACCCTTACATCTCTGTCACACTGACTTTCTCTAGGGTGACATTAGAGAAAAAATAGGTCTTTTTGTTTCCAAGCCATTGGCCAAATCCTGATGTCTTTGAAGTGGAAGGCTAATCCCCAGTGACTTCAATGGGATACAGATTTGGCCTCATTATTGCAAGTCAGATATTCTTTGAGAAACAACAGGAAACGTTCTTCATCAAAATAACCTCTTCCAACCTAGCAAGAATGACACTACTTTTTGTTACTTTTTAAACTTTTAATTAAAGAATAATAATATGAATGATGATTATGATGATTAATACTCTAGGCACTTCAGCATACAATCAATAATACACTAATATCCCTGCAGTCTGACATAATTTCAAGGAGAACTCAACCACGCAGAAACCTCTGTTGCATCCCGTGGTCATTGTGGAAAGCAATCCTAAGGCTCACTCGGAAAACCCTGTCCAAATAATCATAGAGTATGAGGGTTGGAAGGGACCTCAGGAGGTCATCTACTCTAACCCCTGCTCAAAGCAGGACCAACCTCAACTAAATCATCCCAGCCAGGGCTTTGGCAAGCCTGACCTTAAAAAACTCTAAGGAAGGAGATTCCACCACCTCCCTAGGTAACCCATTCCAGTGCTTCACCACCCTTCTAGTGGAATAGTTTTTCCTAATATCCAACCTAAACCTCTCCCACTGCAACTGGAAACCATTAATCT
Source organism: Aldabrachelys gigantea (assembly GCA_026122505.1). Lineage (NCBI taxonomy): Eukaryota > Metazoa > Chordata > Testudines > Testudinidae > Aldabrachelys > Aldabrachelys gigantea. Next base: position 48,632,455 of record CM047492.1, read on the forward strand.
TTGTTCTGTCATCTGCTACCACTGAGAACAGTCTAGATCCATCCTCTTTGGAACCCCCTTTCCGGTAATTGAAAGCAGCTATCAAATCCCCCCTTATTCTTCTCTTCTACAAACTAAACCATCCCAGTTCCCTCAGCCTCTCCTCATAAGTCATACGCCCCAGCCCTCTAATCATTTTTGTTGCCCTATGTTGGACTTTTTCCAATTTTTCCACATCCTTCATGTAGTGTGGGGCCCAAAACCGGGCACAGTTCTCCAGATGAGGCCTCACCAATGTCATATAGAGGGGAATGATATACCATTATGTGTTAGACTGAAGAGTTCAGAAAAAAATCTGACCGTTCAGATGTGGCTTCAGGAGATGATATTTTTCTTTTGGAGCTAGCCGAGAAACCTAACAGCAATTTCATTAAAACTTTTGAAATTTCAAACTTTATTTTTTAGCAATTTTTAATCATACATTTTAAAATATTGATGAAAAGAATCTCAGACACCGCGATCCTGATTTCATAGAGTCAGGTCTGGGATGAGACCCTGGCTCTCTGTCCCTTCCATCAAACCCAAAGTGGGATTTTCAAAAATTTAAAAGAGAAAGATTTTCAAAAGTATTTATGCACCTAAAGATGTAGATAGGATTTTAGTGGGATTTTCAAAAGTGTCTAATCTTCATACATGCCTAACTTCCATTGATTTCCAGAAGAATTAGGTGCCTAACCTGCTTAGGTGTTTCTGAAAATTCTACTAGGCACCTGTCTGCCTTTTTCAATGCCTAAGTACTTTTAAAAACTTGGCCATTAGCCACTTTTGAAAATGCATCTAAATACCTTTGTGAATCCCATTCTAGGTCCGTAAAACACAATGATTTCATTGTATATTAGACACCTAGGCTCTTTTGAAAATCCTACTAGGCACCTTGTAAACGTGTATGGCCGGGGCTCGACCCTCCCTGGGGAGGAGGGGAGCCACACCAGCCTCGATACACGTCGTCTAAATCAGCCCCTTTCTTCAGAGCTAGGTGGTGCTGTGCAGTCACTTGGGGCTCTGGCCTTCTGCTATAGGGCGGGGCAACAAACACAAAGTTATAGAGGCTCAGGCCCTCTTGGCTCAGGGCTGAGCAAACAATAGTTCATGGAGCTCAGCTCTTTTGGTGCAGGACCGAGCATTGGCACAGTTAAAGGGGGCCCAGCCCTTGGTTCGGGCAGGGCAGCAAACACAACGTCACAGAGGCCCAGACCCTCTTGGTTCAGGGTTGAGAAAACAATCACTTGGCTAAATGGCTTCCTCAGGCCGGGGAGAGGGGGATTCTGCCACCCGAGTACAGGTGGTAGGGGGAACACAGGCCCACCCACTCCACTGTGTTCCAGCCCGGGGCCCTTGTAGCGGTTATCACCGCTGACGGTCAGTGGGGTTCCTGACCGCAACACACTGACATGGGTTCAGGTACACTGGAGTCGGCTGCCCCTCTGGGTCTACCAGATCTGTGGCGTCAGCCTCTGAGAAATCCAGTAGCATGAGCCCCTCCTGGCCAGGGTTGGGCAGTATGTCTGGCAGTACCTCTGGGAAGTCCTGCCAGGCCTGCTCTGGGGGTTCCTCGGGGTAACAGCAGTGACAGGGCGGCTCCGGCAGCTCCTCAGTCACAAGCAACCTCTGGCAGGTCTGCTCCTGACGGTGGCTGAGCTTCAACTGAACGCTGACGGCCGGCTTTTATACTTCCAGGTCGCCTCCTGACCCTCTGAGGGGCGGGCTCACTGCTCTGTGGCCCCGCCCCCTTAGGTGTCTGACGGGGCTCGACCCTCCCTGGGGAGGAGGGGAGCCACACTGCCTCGCTACACACCTAAAGAACTTTAACAATCTGACTCTTCTGTAAGTCCCAGCATTAATTCCTAAGGAAAGGGAGAAGAAAATCATTGACAGGTGGAAGTCATGGTGGATAATGGGACATAGAGATTCAGGGATATTCAGTGTTAAGTTTGAACTTAAAAAGAAACCCATTATTTGAAAGAATTGAAATGCTCAGTTCAAAACACTCAGACAACCTTAACTGTTCCCCTCTGGCTTCATTGTGAAATAATGAAACATGCATTCTGGGAGAGTCTTAGGCCTGGTATACACCTAAAATGGAGGTCAGCCTAGCTACATCATTCAGAGCTGTGAAAATGTCATGCCCTCTGCAGCATAGTTAGATCAACCTAACCCCCACTGTGAGGTTGATGGAAGAATTTGTCTATCAGTGTCGATACCGAGTTTCAAGAGGGTAGATTTACTACAGTGATGGAAAATCCCCTTCTGTGACTGTAGTAAGCATTTACACTGCAGTGGCATAGCTTGTAGTGTAGACACACCTTCATTCATCCATAAATGGGGGATTTATTTATCAGGGTTCATGCGCTCCACTGTGCTTTACTCTTTATTGGACAGTGGTTTTCTTGACTCTGCCTAGGAAACATACTGTGCACAGATGAAGACATGCATCAATAATTTCTGATTAGTGAGATGGACGGAGGGTATTGACAACATCCTCACCCCTTCCATGTGCCACGACTTATACAAATGCTTGTAGATTCACTGCTAGCATCTCTACACACACAACCCCCCTAGCACTGTTGAATTTACACACTGTCAAAATATAGGAATCATCTGATGATTTTACTTTTAATTCCCTGTCTATGACCAACACCAGAGAGAAAAGTGAAAGGAATGCAGCAATGTGTTATTTCTTAAAGTGCCCAGGATTATGTCTCCTTCCTGAGTTTTCAGGACCAGGTGATTTCACAGTGATGGGGGAAAGAAGGGAACTCCTAAAGTAAAAAACGACAACAAGACACAAAAACATTGCCAAGTTGGAGTCAAGATTGACAGTTGTTACCAATAATTTAAAAATAGTAATACAAAAAAGAAGTATGTGCATGGGGCTGGTGGCATGGGCATGGATGGGCAGCTTTGTCCATTCCATTGTCCAGCTTCCACTGATCATCCAACTGTCCTTCTATGGACCCAACACACTAGATAGTTTCTACTGTGATGTCCCCTAAGTCATCAAACTGGCCTGCACAGATACGTACATGATGGAGTTGCTGATGGTCACCAACAATGGGTTGGTCACCATCAGAGCCTTCATCGCATTGCTCATATCCACACCATCCTCCTGGTCAAGATAAGGACACATGTCGTGGAAGGAAAACAGAAAGCCCTCTTAAGCTGCACAGCTCAGATCACAGTGGTGAGTTTGCATTTTAGGCCTTGTGTCTTAATGGACAGGTTCCTGTGCTGAAGGACGAAAGTGAACTTCTAACAGATTTGTCTTGCAGGCCAATTGTTTGCACCTTCACACGTCAGGTATTGTTGTTCTCTGCACAAGAAGGATCAGGGAAGTGGTAGAGTAAAGGAGTTCCCTAATCTGATCCTTTCACACCTTTCTCATCCTTTTTCTCTCTACCCAACAGATTCCCAAGAAAGGGTGTGATTCCATGTAAGAGATGATACAAAAGGTCAGTTTAATTTCACATTGCTGCTGTCTTTTTATGACAGGTTTCAGAGTAGCAGCCGTGTTAGTCTGTATCTGCAAAAAGAACAGGAGTACTTGTGGCACCTTAGAGACTAACAAATTTATTTGAGCATAAGCTTTCAGGGGCTGGCCCACTTCTTCGAATCTCTTTTTATGTAATTTGGAGTCTTTGTATCTTTACAAAATGTTCTAATAAAACATCATTCTACATATCGGGGTTCCTAACCAGACAATTAGACAATCAGACCTTCTGTTTATCACAGGTTGTTAAGTACCACTCAATGACCTCTATGTTAACCTCACCTCCCAGAATCTACAGAAAGCTTGAGACAATAGCTCTCAGAGGAGAAACTGCTTTGGGTTTGACTGATGCAACTATATCTGCCTGAATGTGCAGAGACCCTGAACTAGTCACAAAGATAACTACATAAGGCTGAGGGGCAGGCTGCTGCTCCAGGATTGCTCTCACCATTGTTGAACATATGGGACAACTCGGGGAGATAGAACCCAGTTTTTTTACAAACACTGCATCACTTCTCCCCACTCTCTCTGAGGGTCCCTCTAAGGTGGCCCTCCTCCAGCTGGAGTAGGTCCTTCCTCTGGCTGGGTGTCTCAAAATGGGCATTTTCCTGGTCTCTCAACCCTCACCATCTCTGTCATTTTACCTAGGGGCCCCAGACCTAGGGTCTATATATTTAACCACAGCAGAGAGCACTTCTCACAGATTTCTGACTATGAATTATAATCTCAAGATTTTAGAATATTTTATGTTTATTAAAATGGGATAGAGGTTCTAAGCAATGAGAATCTCATATACTGGAACAAACGTAAAACCAGACATCATGGTACAGATACTGAGGTCACATCAACTGAAATAGCTCCATACCACTATGCTAGTTTATAGTATCTGGAGATCTCATTGAATATAAATGCAGTTTACAGCATCTGGAGATCTCATTGAATATAAATGTGTTATGGCAGTTTTACGCAAGGTTTGTATGGGGGTGATGTGCGGATTTGACCCTTTAACGCCAATGGAGCTACAATAGACTTACGCCAGATAAGGATCTGACCCTTCATCATTGTTCAGTCTCTCTGTCATGCCTACAATCAGCGTGAAAGAAACATTTTAAAGATATCATATAGAATTGCTCCGTCAGCCTAATGAGTCTTTTATTTATTGATGTCTGCAGAAAGAAAGAAAGAAAGAAAGAAAGAAAGAAAGAAAGAAAGAAAGAAAGAAAGAAAGAAAGAAAGAAAGAAAGGGTCCATTCATCCAAACAGAAATTGAAAATCATATACAGAAAATCAAAGCAACACTGAATTCCTCCAAAGTTCTCTGTCAAGGGGGAAAGAAATACTCCTTAGCCATTAAAATTTCTATTCTTGAAATTAATTCCATGGAGGCAAGGAATTAAGAACATGCAGACTGGTTAGGAACTTTTGTCTCCTTTTCAGATTCACAGGCAAATAATATGTTTTTGAAACTACTCAGAATTTAATGGAACTGTATCAATTTACAACAGTTTAGGCCTTAGCTAGGAGCTTTTAGTGTTTGCCTCTGGCTGCTTCTTAGTGACCAACATCAAACAGCTAGGACAGACTGAGCTGTGGCTTCCTTTGGTGGCTGCATCCCAAGAGCTGCTGATGAAATGCGGAGAAAAACATCTATGCTTTTCAAGAGCTGTTTATGTGGCGTTATTGAAGGAACAAGCTATTCCAGGCCATCTGGGGTTCTGGTGCCACTGGGCTCTGAGCTATTGTAGGTAACATGTCTGTGCTTCAAATACATATTTTATAATGCAGTTTCCTTGGGATGCCACTTGTCATTCATCCCTGCCTTGTTCCTGGCCAAGAGTCCATCCAGGTATGATGCCATCATACGAGATTCAGGGTGGGTCATTTCCTCCTTTGGGGGGTTAGAATTGGTTATGGCTGGTTATCAGGGTGGTTTGTTCCCGAGGTGAGATCAGAGCTAGGCTTACAGCCCTGGAGACCAGATTCAGCTATTTAACCCAAGGGCAGGTACATCCTAAGCTGTGATCATATCTGAAACCCACACAACCGAGGATCAGCTCTAGAGTTGGGAGGGGTTTTCAATCCCCCATCCTATTTAGTACTTCATCTCTCAACCAAGCCGTCCCCAGGAGGAGAACAGAGACTGGTCGTCTGTGGAGTGGGTCCTTTTCTGTTGAGAACCGCAGAGACCTAACCTCTGAGGGAATATGGTGACGGGGCAAAGAAACAGATGCTGGATAACACAGTGGTGGGGGCATTATTGAGTGATATAGAGACAGACAATGACTGAGAATCCTGGCATTGGACTGTCAAATGCTTCTCAGGCTGGGAAACATTCCACAAAGGCCAACACTGTAAGTTTGCTTTTTCAGTTAATATGTTTGGGGTTTAATATACTGGAGGAAATGTAATAACAGAACTATGAAATACATTGAAACACTAAGACTCTTACAATCTTTTAAGAATACATCTAGAGCTCATTTTTTCTAAGCAGGAAAAATCATTTTTTATAGAATTTTTGGAAACCAAAACATTTTTTGGTTTTGTGAATCAAGAACCAAACAATTGCTGTTAAAAGTTGCTGAAATCTGGAAAAAATATCACTAACTTTTTTTAAAAAAAGCTTTGATTTTGCCAATGCATATGTTGTTTTTATGGATAGCAAAGACTTCCCTGGAAAACATTTTCAACTGAAAATCTAGTTTTCCTTTGGAATAATTTATATCGATTGGAAACTTAGATTGAAAACAAACAGATTGGAAACAGATTGAAAATTTAGCCCGGATTGGAAATCTATAATTAAGCCAGGATTCTAACATTTATATTCTCCAGTAACACCACAGTTACAAAGCCATTCACTCTATTGGAATCCTGTTTAATTGCTGTTTCAAATAGTTACTTGCAGGATGGTAATACTAAGTAAAGAGCAAAGTTGACACCCACAGAATATGCGTTATATATGCAGGCACCTTTAGACTTAGGCATAGACAGCTGAAGCCCCCAGCCAAAGCCTGTGTCTACCAAAGGACATAGAGGAGGGCAGCGGGACTAGACCCCAGCTTTCCTACTCTACCACCATATCCTCTGTCCCACACTGATGCCTGCTAAACAGACAGCACACCCACACAGTAAGACACAGCCAATGACCCAGAGATTTTAAACCCAAAGTAGAGACAGCAGAGAAAGGGTTGGAGGGGAAACAGAGGCATAGGCAGGAGAAGTTACCAGCCCAATGTTGCACAGCAGGTCAGTGGCAGAAACAGGAATAGAAACCAAATCTCCTGATGACCACTGACTCACACAGCACAGACAGAAGGTTACTGTGGCAAATGACAGAAGAGAGAATTAATTGAGTAATGCTATTAGCCTCTCATCACAGAGAGATGGAAATGCAGCTGGGTTCTGGTGCCACAAATCAGTTTTGGAAGCGGGCAGCAGGTTGTCTGTGTGGTTTTACAGTGGAATCCTTACAGATGAGCTGTCATATAGGAAGCTTTGTGAGTCCATTTCATATTTCCTTGGAAATCAGGCACCATTAGCTTTTTAGTATGTTACCTCCACATCCAAGTTTTCAGCCTGCTGTCTGACTAAGAGGGGGATCATCTTCGCTAGAATTCGTGGGTTTGAGTGTGCTTTGTTCATCCTTTATAATCTATTTTTATCGGGCTACAAGCTGAGCCAGATTTTCAGATAAGCTGAAAATCAGACAGAGAAGATCTCTGCAACACTGAATTCCTCCACAGTTCTGTCCCAGTAGGAATTAACTACTCTGTAACCATTAAGAGTTCCATCCTTGCAATTAATCCCCTGCATCAAAGACCAAAGAAAGTACAAACAGGTTTGAAAGCTTGGTCTCCTTAGATCAGATTTGCAGGTAAAGAATATGGATTTGAAAGTGTTTATGTGCCCTACCCCCATCTGGTGTAGATCTGCAATAGCACCAGCAGAGTTAATGAAGCCAGATTCCCCAGCTGTTGAAAATGGACATATTTCCATGGACGTCTTAGAGCCAGATCCCCAGCTAAAGTAAATTATATAAGCTCCATTGAAATTAAAAGGCCACACCTCCACTTGGCTTAAGAAGCCCAAACTATTTGAAATTGTATCAATTTACATGGGTTGAGGACATTGCACGGAGCTTTTAGTGTTTGCCTCTGGCTGCGTCTTTGTGACCAACATCAAACATCCTGAGCAGCCTGAGCTGTGGGTTCCTCTGATGGCTGGTGGTTTGCTTCTGAGATTAGATCAGAGCTGGGATCACAGCCCTGGATTCTGGGTTCAGTTATTTAGCCGCAGAACAAGCACATACTGAGCTGTGATCATGTTTGACATGAAACTCCGAGAGACTTCCAATGGGAGTTCAGCACCCAACAACCACATACTGAGTTGTGCTGATGTCTGAAGAGTGCAGAAGCTGCTATTTGTTTTACAGCTTGGAGAGGCTTCACCTCTCAGCCAAGCCTTTCTGAGGAGGGGAATAGGGAGCTCAAATCTGTGGAGTGGGTCCCTGTCTTCTGGCAACTGCAGAAAGACCCAGCATCACAGGAAATATGGGGAAGGGGCAGAGAAACAGCAGCTTGATAAATCAGCAATGGGGCATTATTGACAGGTACACAAGCCTGGAATGATTGAAGAATCCTCATGGTGAAATGTCAAACGCATCACAAATTAGAGAATATTCCACAGGGACAACACATTAAGTTTGCTATGTGCAGTTAAATATCGTTATATTTAATTATATTTAGAGTTCCTCAGAGTCTTTTTTTTTCTCCAGGAGACCACAGTCGACTTTTCATAGATATTGTGAAAACCAAAACTTTTTTTCTTTTTGTTCATTGATAAACAGACAATTTCAGGTAAACTGCATAAAACTGAAACATTGTTACTGATTTAAAAAAAAATGCTTTAACTTTTCCATTACATAGGTTGTTTTTCAAGAATAGCAGAGACTTCCTTGGAACGTTTCTCAGTTTAAAATCCAGTTTTCCTTTGAAATAATTGAAACTGAAAATGTCTGAATACCCCAGATGGGATTTGTAGATTTCAACAGGGATAGGAACACTGATATAGTCCAATAATTGTACAATTTGAACCCGGTCACTTTATTGTAACTGTGTTTATTTCTGTTTCAAAGGGACACTTGTTGAATGGTAAAACTGAGTAAGCAGCGAAGTTGGCAGCCAACATCATAGCTATTAAACATACTAGCGCCTTAGACAGAGAACAGTGAATTGAAGTCTCCAGCCAAAGCCTGTCTTTCTTATCGCTGCCCAAGGACTAGATAGATCTCTCTTATCCCTGCCCACCAGTGCTGCCCTCTAAATAGAAATGTTGTAAATGAGGGCAGTGAACATACATATAATAAGACACAGCTCATCCCCCAAAGAACTCACAGTCCAGGAAGACAAGGCAGAGAAATGGATGGAGGGGAAACAGAGGCATAGGGAGGGGAAATGATGGGCCCTAGGTCACAGACCAGATCAGTTGCAGAGCAAGAACAGAGTCCAAGTCTCCTGACGGCCACTGACCCTCACACCCATAAAGTGACAGAGGTAAATGACATAGCAGAGAAGTAGCAGAGCGATGCTGCTAGCCCATCGGTACACAGAGATGGAAATGCAGTCAGGATTTGGTGACATAAATCAATACGTTTGCAGGCAGCCAGCCATCTACATGGTGTTGCACTAAAATTGTTACAGGCAGGGTCGGTGCAACCATTTAGGCGACCTAGGCAGATTTAGGGGGCAGCATTTTCTTTGGCAGCAACTGCGGCGGCCGGAGGGAGCTGGGGCATGGGAGTGCGGGAAGGGCCACCAGCAGCAAATAAGGGGTTGGGGGTGGCAAACAGGGGAACTCCTCGCCCCAGTTCATCCCTGCCTCGCTTCCTCCATGACCACGCCGTGGCTGTTTCACTTCTCCCACCTTCCAGCTTAGGCGCCGCAAGCCTGAGAGGTGGAAGAAGTGAAGCAATGTCGGCGTGCTCGGGGTGGATGTGGAACAGGTATGAGTTACGGCGTGGCTGCGCCTCAGGACAGAGGGTGGGGAGCTGCCTCGGGGAGGGAGCCTCAGGGAGGAGAGGAGGAGGTGCCACGGGGGGCGGGGCCTCAGAGCGGGGGCTAAGGGAAGGGGGATGGTGCAAAGTGGAAGTTTTGCCTTGGGTGCGAAACATCTTTGCACAGGCCCCGGATACAGGTGAGCTCTCATACACAATACAGAGTCCATCTCGTATTTACACGAAAAGAGAATATCAGGCAGTGTTGCCCAAGTACAGAGGCTGCTGTTTGTAACAATAGGGGATTCATCTTGGCTAGAATTGTTTAAGTGAAATTGTACTTTGCTCCGTCCTTCACACAGCATTTTGTTAAGCAACATCATGAGCCAGATCTTCAGATGATGCAAACTGATGAAGCTCCATCTATTTTAAGGGAGCTGCGCCAATTTACGTTCATGTGATAACTCACCATTCTTAGTTAAAAGCAGTAATGAGTGTTGTGCATTGTTAACACTCACATCATATTGTTGCGGGAAATCAGGGCCACTCCCTCTGTCACTGTAATTCCCCCACTGTCTTTGTCCTTCCCTCCACAGCCATCACACGATGAACTGAGAAAGAAAATGTCCAACCAAACCACTCTGACTGAGTTCCTTCTCCTGGGATTCTCTGACGTTCGAGAGCTGCAGATTTTGCACTTTGTGGTGTTCCTGGTGATTTACCTGGCAGCCCTGATGGGGAATCTTCTCATCATCACAGCCATAGCCCTCAACCCCCATCTTCAAACCCCCATGTATTTCTTCTTGGTGAATCTGTCCATCCTTGACCTCGGCTCCATCTCTGTTACCATCCCTAAATCCATGGCCAATTCTCTGCTGAACACCAGGGTGATTTCTTATCCTGGATGTGTCACCCAAGTCTTTCTCTTTTTCCTCTTCACTGCAACTGATCTTGCCTTACTCACCATCATGGCATACGACCGATATGTTGCCATCTGCCAACCTCTGCACTATGAGAGAGTGATGAACAGGAGAGCTTGTGTCCAAATGGCAGCCAGTGCCTGGATTACTAGTATTGTCTACTCTGCCCTGCACACTGGCAACACCTTCAGGTTACCCTTCTGCCAGTCCAATGTCATCAACCAGTTCTTCTGTGAAATCCCCCAACTACTCAAGCTCACCTGCTCTGATTCATACCTCAGTGAAGTTGGGGGTATTGCCTTAGGTGTGTTTTTAGGTTTAAACTGCTTTGTTTTTATAATTGTGTCTTATGTTCAGATCTTCAGAAGTGTGCTGAGAATCCCTTCTGAGGAGGGCCAGCATAAAGTCTTCTCCACCTGTCTTCCTCACCTCACTGTATTCTCTTTGTTGATTTTCACTAGCATCTTTGCCTACCTGAAACCCTCCTCCAGCTCAGCATCAGGTTTGGACCTTGTGGTGGGTGTTCTCTATTCCCTGGTGCCTCCAGTGATGAATCCAGTCATCTACAGCATGAGGAACAAGGAGATCAAAGCTGCATTGAAGAAACTGATTGTGTGGAGGTTATTCTCCAAGAGTTAAAATATCCATCACTGCAACTTGACTGTGATTTCACTCTGAGTTTCTTTGTAAATATAATCAACTGATGCCATAATTGTCTCTTTGAGAATATAGTGTGCAATCTATTGAGGAAATCATGAAATCTGGACTAGCATCACTGAAGTCAAATGAGTTAGTATAAGGTTCCATCAGTGTACATAAGATCAGAATTTATCTACATATGCACCTATCTATCTTTCAGAGGGATTTATAGGGCTACTCTCACCTATATGATGGTGTATGCGAGTTTTGGCTTGTGTGTTTGCTTGTTTCTTTTTCATTTTGTTTGATTTTGTTGATTCATTCGTTGACTTGTTTCTTTGTTCCAGGTGGCTTTTTTGGGGGAGGGAGGAACTGGGGAGGGTGGAGTATGTTTGATTAAACGGTGGTATCCATTTATTTTGTCATCTATTCAAGGTGTCAATGTCATAAGCACCTTGATGGGGTTTTCTGAGAGACTTGATGTTTTGCTTTCCCCATTGATGAGGAATTGAAAAAAAGTTTCTGCAGGTGTCTGTTCAAGTAATGATTTAATGCTGATGGGATTTTATTGTGTCATGTATGATGTGTTAGCGCACCTAGAGCCTTATATAAATGTATGTATTATTGCTATTTATTTAAATTTATTAAAATAAATAAATACTGTATTGTTCTTCCCATGGTGGAAAGGCATTTGGAAGAGAAAGGTATTAAAATGGTTCCTAAAGACAAACTAAGTCTGAATAATAAGGCCAAATTTGATCCCACCACACTACTGCAGTGATCCATCTTGAAATGCTCATATTTTCTCTTATGTTGTGCTTTGTTCCTTTTGTGGTAAATAAATCACACTTTGCATGGTGAAGACATCTAGTCACTCAACTTAATACCGGTCACAGCTCCTGTGGGAAGAACTCCAGGTACCAAACACAGCTGGAGAAATCATGGTTGGGACCCAGTTTGAGAGATGGGGAATCACATGATTCCACCCTAAGACAGGGATAGGCACAAAGCTTAGACCAGAGGGTTTGAAGTAAGAGAACAGCACGGGGAGAAGAGGTTGAGCTAACCTTTTAATCATAACAATTGGGATATAGCCATTCACTTCAACGTGTAGCTTTGTATGTAGCCATTCGTCTCTCATCCACACAAGTATCCAAATGTGCCTAGATCTCCAAAGCTGGTTGCTGTTATTATTATTAATTAATATTTATTATACCATGTTTGTGCATGGTTGTGTGTACTATATATACAGAAGATAAAATAAGATCATGTAGATAGATAGATAGATAGATAGATAGATAGATAGATAGATCATGAAAAATCAATGCTAATTTATCATGCCTCTTTTTATGTCTATGACTGTTGATGTCCAACTCATGATTTTCCTGTGACTATTTATTATTTGTTGTTAATGCTCTGAATGTTTCTTACTCCTTTACTCTTTTACAAGAACTTCATTATATTCATTATCTGTGAGTTTTGAGCCTTTTTAAATTAATACATTATAACATGCTCTGTTTCTTTATCTTATTGGATAAAAGGAGTTTTCTTAAAAACAAAGCTACTCAGTTGGTCTAAATCATAGTTGTGATGGGTTGGATGACAGAAACCCCCTTGAGAGCTCCCACGCAATGTGCCAAGACTACTTCTGCCCCTGCTTCCTTGCCAGCTCAGGGCCTCAGACACTCCTGCCTTTTCCAACAAAGACCCAGGGTCTGAATTACTTGCCCCAAAGCTGCATGATTACCTGAAAGCATCTAACAGAAGTATTACTGTCTTTAAAATTCAGACGCCCAACTCCCAATGGGGTCTAAACCCACATAAATCCATTATACCCTGTATAAAGCTTATACAGCATAAGTTCCTAAATTGTTTGTCCTCTATAACCATGACAGAGAGATACGCACAGTTGTTTGCTCCCCCAGGTATTAATACATATTCTGAATTTATTAAATACAGAAAGTAGGATTTAAGTGGTTCCAAGTAGTAACAGACAGAACAAAGTATGTCACCAAGCAAAATAAAATGAAAGGTGCAATTCTATGTCTAATCAAACTGAATACAGATGAGATCCTCACCAGTTTCAGATTGCTCCCTTTTATGGACTAATCTTTTAGGCTGGGTCCAGCAATCACTTAAACCTCTTGCAGTCACTGCCCTTTGTTCCAGTTTCTTCCAAGTATCCTTGGGGGCTGGGAGGGTCTCTCTTAAGCCAGCTGAAGACAATATGGAGGGCGTCACCCCGGGTTTTAAATAGATTTTCTCTTGTGGGTGGTGACCCCCTCCTCATCCCTATGCAAAGTCCAGCTGCAAGATGGAGTTTAGGAGTCACCTGGGCAAGTCACATGTCCTTGCATGACTCACAGTTTTTAAAGGTAGAATCCATTTTTTACATGCAACCTTGAAGGTCCTCAAGTAGACTTCTTAAGTGGATTGGACAATTCCAAGATCCATTGTCCTTTAAGTGATTCTCGATTAGGTACTTCATTTCAACATTCCTTTCTCCAGGAACTGACCAAATGCTCTACTAAGGTTATTTAGAAATCAAGCCAGTACATAGCCAACATTCATAACATTCATAACTGGAATACAAAAATGATACATGCACACAAATAGGATTAATATAGTCAGTAGATGATAACCTTTGAGATATGTTACATGGCATATGTAGCATAAAAGACATTCTAAGCATATTTCAATAAAGCCTTATGGGAGGTACCATCACAATATTAGCTTCTTGTCCAAACACTCAATGATTATGAATTTAAAATTCAAACTCTTTTGAAGTTTCCTTTCGTGCAATGTTGCTCATTGAACACCAGATCATTATTATTTGCTGAGACACTTGCAAAAATAGGAGGTGGTTCTTTGACACTAGAGTTGCCTTCTCATGCTACACCCCAAATCTCTTGACCTTCAGGATGTGCCCTAAGGCTTACTCATTCTTGCAAATTTTCCTTGAAGTGGTAGATTGAAGAGGTAACGTGACTGGATTGATTAGTTGAGGTGCGAGAGTGTTATAGTGAATAGATGAGGAATAACCTTATCAGGGTGAGTGAAAAGTGTAGACGTTGATTGCTTGATTAGGGACACAAATTGTATATATTGTGAATGGACCAGGTGATTTCTAGTCTTTTCTTAATCCATTAAGTATTGGCTATTGCCCAAAGTCACTACATATGCCAGTGGCAAATCAGTGAGCCAAGGCACAGGGAGTTAGGTGCTAAAAACCTTTGAGGACCTGGGACTGAATCGAGTTCTTCTAAATTTCTCTCTAGTGCACTACTTTAGACTCCTTAGAAATTCCAGCCTAAATATGTCATTTGCATGTGTCAATATGGTGTGATTTGGAGGTGGAGAATAAAAATAATATTTGCAAATGTGGCTCTAAATGATTATTTCAACTATTGTCTTAATAATAACAAAGACGTCACGTACAAACATTGATGGAGACCTAAAATGACTTGAAGTTGTCACACAACTCACTCTTTTATTGTATACACCAGCTTTGAACTCATTCCTACATAACACAACCCAATGTTTGGTTGGCAACAGTTGTCCATTTCGATGGCTATCACAATCTCCATGGAGAGAACATAGAAGGCAGTTAGGTTAGTCAGGCATGACTTGCCATTGGTGAATCCATGCTGACTGTTCCTGATCACTTTCCTCTCCTCTAAGTGCTTCAGAATTGATTCCTTGAGGATCTGATTCATGATTTTTCCAGGGACTGAGGTGATGCTGACTGGCCTGTAGTTCCCCGGATCCTCCTTCTTTCCTTTTTTAAAGATGGACACTACAGTAGCCTTTTTCCAGTCATCCGGAACCTCCCACGATTGCCATGAGTTTTCAAAGATAATGACCAATGGTTTTACAATCACATCCGCCAACTCCTTTAGCATCCAAGGATCGAGTGCATATGGCCCGATGGACTTGTGCTCATCCAACTTTTCTAAATGGTCCTGAACTTTTTCTTTCTCCACAAAGTGCTAGTCACCTCCTCTCCATACTGTGCTGCCCAGTGGAGTTGTCTGGGAGATGACCTTGTTCGTGAAGACAGAGGCAAAAAAAATCATTGAGTACATTAGCTTTTTCCTCTTCCTCTCTCATTAGGTTGCCTCTCCAGTTCAATAAGGGGTCCACACATTCCGTGACTGTCTTCTTGTTGTTAAAATACCTGACGAAACCTTTATTGTTACTCTTAACGTCCCTTGCTAGCTGCAATTCCAAGTGTGATGTGGCCTTCCTGATTTCACTCCTGTATACCTGAGCAATAGTTTTATCTCCTCCCTGGTCATTTGTCCAAGCTTTCACTTCTTGTAAGCTTCTTTTTTTGTGTTTAAGATCAGCAAGAATTTCACTGTTAAGCCAAGCTGGTTGTCTGCCATATTTATTATTCTTTCTACACATTGGAATGATTTGTTCCAGCACCTTCAGTGAGGAATCTTTAAAATATAGCCACCTCTCCTGGACTCCATTCTCCCTCATGTTATTCTCCCAGGGGATCCTGCCCATCGGTTTCCTGAGGGTGTCAAAGTCTGCTCTTCTGAAGTTCAGGGTCCATACCCTGCTGCTCTCCTTTCTTTCTTGTGTCAAGATCCTGAACTTGACCATCTCATGGTAACTGCCTCCCAGGCTCCTATGCACTCTTGCTTCCCCTACAAATTCTTACCTATTGGTGAGGAGCAGGTCAAGAAAGGAAGGAGCCATTGGTAACACCCAGATGAAGTTTCCAAAGCCCTCAATGTTGGGAACGTTTTGGATCTCTCTCTAATTGTCCAAGCTTATATGTGCAAAACCTCTTAGGGGATTTCAGACACTCAGGGATAGATTCACAAAAGGACTTGGGTGCCACATTTTCAAAGGTTTTTAGATGACAAAAAGGATTTTCAAAAGGACTGAGTTACCTAAAATTCATAGTTTTCATGGGTGTTGTGCACCTAGCAGCTTTTGAAAATCCCACAGGGCACCCAAATACATTTAGAAAGTTGGCCATTTTGTGTTGCAACCCTGAACATCTCAGCTCTTAACCTTTGGGCACCTAGAAAATCACTGGGATTTTCAAACCCTGAGTTAAATGCCCAAGAACCATATATAATGAACAGGGAGAGACAGACACTGAAGCATGGGATCCAGCCAAGCCAGTATGCTTTGTAGGGAGGCATCTAGCTTAGCTAGGGGAGATGATGACCAGACAGGTGTGTGCTGAGCCACACCCTCTAACAGTTACCTAAGTGCAAGTCAACACTTAAAAGTCTGCATCGGCATAGCTGCCCCGATGCAGCTGCACCCCTGTAATGCTTAAGTGAAGACGCTTCTACACCGACAGGAGAGCTTCTTCCATTGGCATAGTTAATCCACTTTCCCATGTGAAAGTAGCTACGTTGAAAGAAAAAGCAGTTCCCATCAACATAGCACTGTCTACAAGTGGGGTTAGTTTGGTATAGCTGTATAGTTCAGGGGTGTGAATTTTTCACCATCTATCTGCCCTGAACCTCAAAAAAGTTTCTGAATTTTCCACCCCCCGCAGCAGCTTACACACACATCCTCCCCTGCCCCAAGCTCCACCTAGATTGTGGTGACTTTGGACATCTAGTTTAACCCTTTCAGGGACAATGTGGTAGCACAACAGGGAGTACAGGATGAGCTAAAGGATTTCTTAAATACAACAACTTTACTTTGAAAACTCTTGTGTTTTAGACATTATTTGAAAACAATAGTGTCCTGAGATGTCCCCTACCTTGCTCTGGTCTCACCCCTCTGGGAGTCTGAGATCCATCAGTGTTTCCGTTTGAGCAAAGTCCTGCTTACCCTCAGCAAGTCCTTCTTACTTCTGGCCACGGTCGGCCCCTCCTTGCACACGACAGAACCCTGCTGTTCAATAGGCCCCTGTCTCTGTGCCATGGGTTCAAACTGTAAGTGCTCTTGTTCTATGGCTTGGCCTATCTAATTATACTTTTACACTGGACTTGCAGAGCTTTATTCTCCTTATGATTTTCCACAGTAGGATTTAACTTCCAGTGTTTAAAGGGTGACTTTTTGCCTCTAAATGCCATACTTATATTATTTTGCTCTTTAGCCACGGTGAATTTGTTTTGGTCCTCTTACGGACTTATCAACATTTATCAATAAAAATCTGATCCTTCTAAGCCTAGCTATCAAAGTCACATACATCAATGTGTATAGCAATACTGAGTTTAGCCCAGAATCTTAGGCCACAGCTTCTTTGGCATTAAATTGGTGATGTCATTGGAACTTCTCTGCTTTGGCGCTAGTATAACTAACACGGGAAATTTTACCCTTACATCTCTGTCACACTGACTTTCTCTAGGGTGACATTAGAAAAAATGAGTCTTTTTGTTTCCAAGCCATTGGCCAAATCCTGATCTCTTTGACATGAAATGCTAAACCCCAGCGAATTCACTGGGATCCAGAAATGGCTTCAGTATTGCAAGTCAGATGTTCTTTGGAAACAACAGTAAACAGTCCTTATCAGAATAGCCTCTTCCAACCTAGCAAGAATGGCACAGCTTGTAGTTATCTTAAAAACTTTTAATAATAATAATAATTAAGACTCTAGGCCGTTTAGCACATAATCAATAATACAGTAATATCCCAGAAGTCTGACATAAATTCAATGGGAACTCAACTACCCAAAAACCTATTTTCTACCCCTTGGTCATAGTGGAAAGCAAACCTATAGCTCAAATGTAAAACCCTGTTAAAGTGACCATAGAATATCATGGTTGGAAGAGACCACAGGAGGTCAGCGAGTCCAACTCCCTGCTCAAAGCTGGACCAATCCCCAAATAAATCCTTCCAGTCAGGGCTATGTCAATCCTGACCTTAAAAACCTCTGAGGAAGGAGATTCCACCACCTCCCTAGATAACGCATTCCAGTACTTCACCACCCTCCTACTGAAAATTTTTTTCCTAATATCCAAACTAAACTTCTCCCACTGCAACTTGAGACCATTACTCCTTGTGCTGTCATCTGCTACCACTGAGAACAGTCTAGATCCATCTTCTCTGGAACCCCCTTTCAGGTAGTTGAAAGCAGCTATCAAATCCCCCCTCATTCTTCTCTCCTTCAGGCTAAACAATCCCAGTTACCTCAGCCTCTCCTCATAAGTCACGTGCCCCAGCCCTCTAACCATTTTTGTTGCCCTCCACTGGACTCTTTGCAATTTATCCACATCCTTCATGTAATGGGGTTCAAAACTGGGCACAGTTCTCCAGATGAGGCCTCACCAATGTCGAATAGAGGTGAATGATCACATCCCTCGATTTACTGACAATGGCCCTACTTATACAGCCCAAAATGCTGTTATCCATCTTGGCAACATGGGCACGCTGTTGACTCATACCCAGATTCTTGTTCACTGTAACCCCTAGGTCCTTTTCTGCAGAACTGCTTCCTAGACATTCAGTCCCTAGTCTGTAACAGTGAATAGAATTCTTCCGTCCTAAGTGCAGGACTCTGCACTTGTCCTTGCTGAACCTCTTCAGTTTTCTTTTCGCCCAGTCCTCTAATTTTTCTAGATCCCTCTGTATCCTATCCCTACCCTCCAGCGTATCTACCACTCCACCAAGTTTAGTGTCATCTGTAAACTTGCTGAGAGTGCACTCCACGCCATACTCCAGATCATTAAAGAAGATATTGAACAAAACCGGCCCCAGGACCGACCCTTGGGGCACTCCACTTGAACCCGGCTGCCAACTAGACATGGAGCCATTGATCACAATCTGTTGAGCCCGACAATCTAGCCAGCTTTCTATCCACCTTAGAGTCCAATTATCCAGCCCCTACTTCTGTAACTTGCTGGCAAGAATAGTGTGGGAGACCGTATCAAAAGCTTTGCTAAAGTCAAGGAATAACAGATCTACTGCTTTCCTCTCATCCACAGACCCAGTTATCTCCTCATAGAAGGCAATTAGGTTAGTCAGGCATGACTTGCCCTTGGTGAATCCATGCTGGCTGTTTCTCATCACTTTCCTCTCCTCTAAGTGCTTCAGAATTGATTCCTTGAGGACCAGCTCTATGATTTTTCCAGGGACTGAGGTGAGGCTGACTGGATAGTAGATCCCTGGATCCTCCTTCTTCCATTTTTTAAAGATTGGCACTACAGTAGCCTATTTCCAGTCATCTGGGACCTCCCCCATTCGCCGTGAGTTTCCAAAGATAATGGCCAATGGCTCTGCAATCACATCTGTCAACTCCTTTAGCACCCTAGGATGCAGCTCATCCAGCGTCATGGACTTGTGCTCATCCAGTTTTTCTAAATAGTCCTGAACCACTTCTTTGTCCACAGAGGGCTGGTCACCTTCTCCCCATACTGTGCTGACTAGTGCAGGAGTCTAGGAGCTGACCTTGTTCGTGAAGACAGGAAGAAAAAAATCTTTGAGTACATTAGCTTTTTCCACATCCTGTCTCACTAGGTTGCCTCCTGCATTCAGTAAGAAGCCCACACTTTCCTTGACTTTCTTCTTGTTGCTAACATACCTGAAGAAACCCTTCTTGTTATTCTTAACATCTCTTGCTAGCTGCAACTCCAAGTGTGATTTGGCCTTCCTGATTTCACTCCTGTGTGCCTGAGCAATAGTTTTGTACTCCTCCCTGGTCATTTGTCCAATCTTCCACTTCTTATAAGCTTCTTTTTTGCGTTTAAGATCAGCAAGAATTTCACTGTTAAACCAAGCTGGTCACCTGCCATATTTACTATTCTTCCGACATACGGGCATGTTTTTTTTCTGCAACCTCAATAAGGATTCTTTAAAATACAGCCAACTCTCCTGGATTCCTTTCCCCCTCATGTTATTCTCCCAGGGGATCCTGCTCATCAGTTCCCTGAGGGAGTCAAAGTCTGCTTTTCTGAAGACCATGGTCTGTATTCTGCTGCTCTCCTTTCTTCCTTGTGTCAGTATCCTGAACTCAACCATCTCATGGTCACTGCCTCCCAGGTTCCCATCTACTTTTACTTCCCCTACTAACTCTTCTCTGTTTGTGCTGCGCAGGTCAAGAAGAACTCTGCCCCTAATTGGTTCCTCCAGCACTTGCACCAGGAAATTGTCCCCTACACTTTCCAAAAACTTCCTGGATTCTCTGTGCACTGCTGTATTGCTCTCCCAGCAGATATCAGGGTGATTAAAGTGTCCCATGAGGACCAGGGCCTGTGATCTAGTATCTTCTGCTAGTTGCCGGAAGAAAGCCTCGTCCACCTTATACCTCTGTTCTGGTGGTCTATAGCAGACTCCCACCATGACATCGTCCTTGTTGCTCACACTTCTAAACTTAATCCAGAGACTCTCAGGTTTTGCTGCAGTTTCATGCTGGAGCTCTGAGCAGTCATACTGCTCTCTTACAAACAATGCAACTCCCCAACCTTTTCTGCTCTGTTTGTCCTTCCTGAATAGTTTATATCCATCGATTACAGTGCTCCAGTCATGTGAGTTATCCCACCAAGTCTCTCTTATTCCAATCACATCTTAGTTCCTTGACTATGCCAGGATTTCCAGTTCTCACTGCTTGTTTCCCATGTTTCTTGAATTTGTGTATAGGCACTTAAGATAACCACAACTTCCATCTGTCAATAATTTTCTTCTCCCTTTCCTGAGGAATTAATGCTGGGACTTACAGAAGAGCCAGATTGCTAAAGTTCTTTAGGTGCCTAGTAGGATTTTCAAAGGAGCCTAGGAGTCTAACATACAGTGAAATCATTGTGTTTTATGGACCTAGAGTGGGATTCACAAAGGTATTTAGATGCATTTTCAAAAATGTCTAATGGCCAAATCTTTAAAAGTACTTAGGCATCAAAAAAGGCAGATAGGTGTCTAGTGGAATTTTCAGAAACACCTGAGCAAGTTAGGCACCTAATTCTTGTTGAAAGCAATGGAAGTTGGGCATCCCAGACCCAACTGTGAAATCAGGCTAAGCTTTGGCACCTAATGGCCAGTATTTCAAAGAAGCCTAAAGGTGTCCGACATCCACTCCTTTGAAAATCCAGGTCTAAACCCAGCAGTGCTGAGGACAAGCAGTGTAGATCATGAATTTTCAATGAGAATTAGGCTCCTAAGGGTATATCTACAGTGCAGCTTAAAGCAAGCTAGCACATTGACATTATCAGTGTGGATGTTGCAGTGCGGGGTCTCAAGCCCACTTGACTCTCCTGGGTCTGAGTTCATGTGGCCAGTGTTAGGAGATGGGACCTGGGATCTTAAATCATGAAGATGGCTTGGAACAATGTACCCTTAGGCTGAGGAATGTTGGGCTTCCAGGCTAAGATTTCCAAAGCTGTTTAGAGGAGTCAGGAAACCAATTCCCAGTACAAGCAGCTGAACATTGAACTCTACCAGGGATCATAAATCTTAGTCAATAGAAGCCAGATTTGTAAAGGTATATAGGTTTCAAATCATGTAGACCGTCACTTATTGGGGTTTCAAAAGCACCTCAGCACCCAAACACTGAAACCTATGGGAGTTAGGCACCTAGGCACTTCTGAAGTTTCCACTGGGCTCCTATGTGTATCTTTGGGTATCTAAACCTGGCCTTAATTCCTAAAATGCACAGAATATCTCAGTAACTGAGGATTCAGTAAGCAGTTAAAGTCCTGTAGTATTTGTACAATTATCTCATGTCAAACAAACGCTGGCAAACAAACACAGCCAGGTGGAGGGAACTGGGCTCACTTCTCCTGCTGCAGAATACAGAGAGGGAAAGGATGTGACTCTCTATGCAGGCCAACATTACATGGAGGGTTCTTATTATCAGCTTCTATCTCCTGACTCCACTGTTCTTGATGAGTTTATGATCTGCAGCCATTGCACAGACCTGGGAAGCAAACTCCTATTCCCATTCCCCCATGGGAACCATCCCTGCCCATAAGCAGTAGATATTTCATTGCTTCGGTTAAAGTCTTCTACTTAGTGGGGAAGGTTGTCCCAATGGTTAGAGCACTAGGCTGGGACTTGGAAAACCAGCATTCAGTTCCTTGCTGCTACTTTTGTATACTGTGTTTGACTGGTCTGATACTGAGTCACTCTGCCCCACTTCCCTGTTGGACACTGTCCCTTCAAACAACAGCTGCCACTGGCCAGTGGAAGTTGTGCCTGGCCCACTGGCTACTGCAAGAGGGGACATTTCCATCAGACACTCCACGCCACTGCACAGAAATTAGCGTGACCCAGAGCACTGGGCGAGATATCAGAAATGTTGCTAAGGGCCCAGTATGTACTGGGTCAATCAGTATCAGGCCTATCCTATCAGCAAATGAGGAAGGATTATCGAGCCCTTAAGATAGCAGCCTGCCGCTGCAGAGATGCAGGTTTCATTCCCTGTGCTGTCACACATGCCCTGTCTGACCTTACATGACTCACTTACAGAACATTTTTAAAGGTGTTTGGTCTTCTTAAGGCAGCTGAGCACTTCTGAAAATTTTACTGGGCACCAGTCTACATTTTAGGGGCCTGACCACCTTTAGATACCAGGCCCTTAGCCTCTCTGTTCCTCAGTTTCCCATCCCAAAGGGGATAGTGCTACTTCCTTACCTCACTGGACTGTATTAAGATAACTACTTGAAATATCTTTAGATACTCATGTACTGCAGCCAGGGGGCTGCTAGAAATACTTTAAATACATGATTACAAATACAAAGGCTGAGATTTTCCTGGGTCTCTAGGGGACTGGGATGCCAAAACCCCAGTAAAATGAATGGGGGTGGAGGTTCACCTCCTAGAGGTGAATATGAAAATGTCAGCTAGAGTGACTGGGAGTCACTCGTTTCTGTCCATTTAAAGCCATTCCTGTGGCTATGCAAAGCAAATTGCTAATATTCCCAGCCTGAATCCAAGTGTCTGAGAATGTTTTCATCAATATTTTAAAATGTCTGATTAAAAATTGCAAAACATAAAGTTTGAAATTTCAAAAGTTTTAATGAAACTGCTGTTAGGTTCCTTGGCCACTCCAAAGCTAAGCTATGATCTGCTAAAACTAGATCTGAACGGCCAGATTTTTTTTCTGATCTCTTCAGTCTAACAAATAACAGTATACACTGCTCTACAACCAAAATACTTCTGAAATAAATGTAGTCAATCTTTACTAATTCTGGGTCACAGAGAATGAAAACGATGCTTAAAATTGTTGATTGGCTCTAGTCTAGCTGTTGGGCTCCAGACTACAGCAGTGGAATCTCCTGGCAGGTGATATTAGGGTTTCCATGTTCCATGACCGTCAAAAGGATCTTGTCCCATTCTTCTTCATAGAAGGTGATCTTGTAGCCTGCAACAACATCGATGGTGTGATGGCAGCCCTCAACATCGTTCACGATCCAGATGAGTGGAGACTGTTCATTGATTCATCGAAGATGAGTCTTAAAGCTGTTTTGCTGCATAATGGCAATGTTTTGCCATCAATTCCAGTTGGTCCTGCAGTCCATATGAAGAAAACCTATGACAACATGAAACAACTTTTGAGGTGCATAAACTATGACCAACATTAGTGGAAGCTTTGTGGAGATTTGAAGGTTCTTGCTCTCTTGCTTGGTCTGCAGACTGGATGCACAAAGTACTGCTGTTTTCTCTGTGAATGGGATAGTCATGTAAGAGATTCCCACTACATCAAGAAAGATTGGCCACTCCGACAGTCATTGGAGCCTGGGAGGGAAAGCCTTCAGCATCCACCACTTGTTGAATCAAGGAAGATTTTGTTACCACCCTTACACATCAAGCTGGGTCTGATGAATAATTTTGTCAAGGCCATTGACAAAACACAAGCAGCTTTCATGTACCTCCGTGGAAAATTTCCAAGGTTAAGTGAAGCTAAGATAAAGGAAGGTGTCTTTGTTGGTCCTCAGATTCATGAACTTCTTCGAGATGATGCATTTGACCATGCACTGCGTGGCAAGGAAAAGACAGCATGGAAAGCCTTCTAGTTAGTGGCAATAAATTTTCTCGGAAACAATAAGGCAGACAACTACAGGTTGTTGGTGGAAAACCTCCTCAAGGCATACAAAAGCCTTGGTTGCAACATGTCACTAAAGATACATTTTTGCACTGTCATCTAGATTTTTTTCCACCGAACTGCAGAGCAATGAGCGACGAGCACGGCGAGCGATTTCATCAGGACATTGCAACAATGGAGAAACACTATCAGGGCAAATGGAGCCCATCAATGCTTGCAGACTATTGCTGGATAGTGACAAGAGATGCTCCATTTAATGAATACAAGAGACAAGCCAAGAAGCGCCGAGTAGACACTGAAGAGGACTAAACTATATACATAATAGATTTTTACCTTTTGTGTCATAATAAATTTTATTTATATAACCCTTTTGCTGATTATTAAAGTGTTACATAAACAGGGCAGGTGAAACATTACCAGGTAAAGCAACCATAAACACATGAAAAGGCCTAGGTTTACAATTTATGATTAAAACTCCACTATCTACACAATATACATAGACATCAAATGTAAAAACTTAATTATCTTAGAAACAGTAGCCAATCAGTTGTTTTAATTGTCATATTTGAATTCAGCACATCAAAATACATAATAAATACCACATTTTATCTCTGAAGCAGAAGACTTCTCAAAAACTGTAGACCAGTGATATCATAGAATATTTTATGGTAATTAAGGCCAGGGACGCTACTGCCCAGTAGTTCATATACTCACCTAGCATGTGACTCACCACAAATAAGGGGTTCTAGGTACCTATATAACCATCTAACCTTTTCCACTGCAAATACACTGCTATTTTTTGTTTGCTTTCCCAATCAGAAAGGGAATTCCTAAGCAAAATAATGCACAAAACAAAAACTTTGTTAAGGTTGTGAGTGGGTATCTGTCCCACACATTCATCTTCCACTTCATCGGGGGCACTGTCTATCACTAACAGAAATATGTGCATGGGGCTGGTAGCAGGGGCATGGCTGGGTGCCTTTGTCCATTCCATTGTCCAGCTTGCACTGATCATTCAATTGCCTTTCTGTGGATCCAACACACTAGACAGGTTCTGCTGCGATGTCCCCCAAGTCATCAAACTGGCCTGCACAGACTCGTACGTAATGGAGTTGCTGATAGTCTGCAACAATAGGCTGGTCACCACAGGAGCCTTCATCACGTTGCTCATATCCTACACTATCATCCTTGTCAAGATAAGGACGCATATCATGGAAGGGAAACACAAAGCCCTGTTCACCTGCGCAGCTCAGATCACAGTGGTGAGTTTGCATTTTGGGCCTTGTGTCTTCATCTATGACCAGCCTTTCCAGAAATTCACCCTGGGCAAGGCAGTGTCTGTGCTGTACAGAGTGGTCCCTCCAATGCTGAACCCAATGATCTACACCCTGAGGAACACTGAGATGAATAGTGCCATCAAGAGGTTAATGGATCGCAAAGACTTCCCAGGAAAACGTTTTCAATTGAAAATCCAGTTTTCCTTTGGAATATTTTTAACAGATTGGAAACTTAGATTGAAAACAAACAGATTGGAAACAGATTGAAAACTTAGCCTGGATTGGAAATCTATAATTAAACCAGGATGCTAACATTTATATTCTCCAATAACAACACAATTACAAAGGGTTAATGGGAAGGTTCCTGTGCTCAAGGAGGAAAGTGAACTTTTAACAGATTTGTGTTGCAGGCCAATTGTGTGTTTTGCCTTTCTAAATACTTTCAACCTTTCTTGGGTATCTGGATACTCAAATCCCATTAATTTTCATGGGATTTAGGCATGTTTAAGCCCTTAGACAGCTTAGAGATTCCAAACTTTCACTCTGAAATCATATTTATTTTAATTTCAGGAGAAGTCGCACATAAAAGAACCTGATTATTGGCAAACATTTTGGCCTAAGGGTGACACTGGGGTTGTGAAACAGTATGGAAGGCTGGGTAGGGAAACCTGTGGCTCCCCAAGAAGCTTTGCCCCTGCCCCCTCCCACTTCTCGCCCCCTCACTGCCTCCCTCAGAACCTCCCCATCCAACACCCCCCGTTCCTTGTCCCCTCGCTGTGGGAGAGGGAGGACAACAGGGGAGGATCTGGGGGCTAGCCTCCCCAGCTAGGAGCTCAAGGGCCAGGCAAAACGGTCCCACAAGCCAGATGTGGCCCGCAGGCGGTAGTTTGCCCACCTCTGCTCTATGAGATAGAATTGTTGGCCAAGATTTTCAGTCATTCAATTTTATGTACTTATATATTGTCCATAACAGAGTATCTGAGCACTTCACAACCCTTAGTCCTCACAACACCCTTGTGTAGTAGACAAATGTCGATGTCCCTATTATACAGAAGGGGAACTGAGGAAGAAAGAGATTAAATGATTTGCCCAAAGTTAGAGAAGAAGTCCCTGGAGGATGAAGGGAACCAACGCAGGTCTTGACAGTGCCAAGTTAGTTCCTGTTAGGATATAGACATTCAGACCTGTCTGTAAAAGCTTATACTTTAAGAACATAGGTATATTTTTATCACTTAGCTATATTTTATAGCTAGGGCTATAAAAAAAAGAATCAAAATCGCAGTCCACCTGTGTATGGGCCTTCACTCACAAGGATATTCTGAGGCCTTGTTCTTAGGCTTAGGCCTTTATCTAAGCAGCAGAGGCAGCCAGGGAAGTGGGAGAGTGAAGGAATAAGTCCTCTAAAAGTTCCCTAAACTGATCCTTTCACATCTTTCACACCCTTTCACATCCTTTTTCTCTCTGACCACCAGAACCCCAAGAAAAGATGTGATTCTATGTAAGAGACGATGCAAAAATCAGCTTAATTTCACATCACTGCTCTCTTTTTATGTAATTTGAAGTCTTTGTATCTTTACTAAATGTTCTAATAAAATTGTTTAATATTTTCATTTGCCCTCAGTGCATCATCACTTTACATATTGGGGTTCCTAACCAGACAATTAGACAATCAGACCGTCTGTTTATCACAGGTCATTAAGTACTACCTAATAACCTCTATACTAACCCCACCTCCCAGAATCTACAGAAAGCTTGAAACAATGGCTATGGGAGGGGAAACTGCTTTGGGTTTGACTGATGGAGCTACATCTGCCTGAATGTGCAGAGACCCTGAACTAGTCACAAAGATAACTACATAAGGTTGAGGGACAGGCTGCTACTCCAGGATTGCTCTCATCATTGGTGGACAGATGGGGCAATTCGGGGAAATAGAGCCCGGTTTTTTACAAACAGCATCATTTCTCCCCACTCTCTCCTGGGGTGCCTGTAATGTGGCTGTCCACCAGCCAGAGTAGATCCTTCCTCTGGCTGTGTGTCTCAAACTGGACATTTTCCCTGTCTCTGATCTCTCACCATCACTGTCATTTTACCTAGGGGCCCCAGAGCAAGTGTCTATATATTTAGCAGCCAATTAACCAGCAGGGAGCACATCTCACAGATTTCTGTCTATGAAATATAATCTCAAGATTTTAGAATATTTTATGGTAATTAAAATGGGATAGACGTTCTAAGCAATGAGAATCTCATATACTGGAACAAACATAAAGCCAGGCATCATGGTACAGATACTAAGGTCACATCAGCTGGAATAGCTCCATACCACTCTGTTAATTTACAGCATCAGGAGATCTGGTCACATTGACTCTAACTGCATTACGGCAGATTTACTCAATGTTTGTATGGGGGTGGCAGATGGATTTTACCCCTTAACTCCAATGGAGCTACAATTAATTTACACCAGGTGACGATTTGACCCTTCGTAATTGTCCAGTCTCTCTGTCATACCTACAATCAGTGTGTAATAAACATTTTAAAGATGTCATAGAGCATTGCACCGTCAGCCTGATGAGTCTTTTATTTCAGTGATGTCTGCAGGAAGAAAACACTTAATTGCTGAGAAAGAAAGAAAGAAAGAAAGAAAGAAAGAAAGAAAGAAAGAAAGAAAGAAAGAAAGAAAGAAAGAAAGAAAGAAAGTGGATCCATTTATCCAATTAGAAATTGAAAATCAGATACAGAAAATCAAAGCAACACTGAATTCCTGCAAAGGGCTCTCCCCAGTGGGAAAGAAATGTTCCTTAGCTATTAAAAATTACATTCTTGAAATTAAGATCATAGGCCAAAGAGTTAAGAACATGCAGACAGGTTAGGAACTTTTGTCGCCTCTTCAGATTCATAGGCAAACAATGAGTATTTGACACTGAAGAATGGGACTGATCTCCAGCTAGTGTAAATCCCCAGTAGCTCCAGTGGAGTTAATGCGGGCTAATTCCTCAGCTCGTAAAATCTGTATAGTCCATCGGCATCTCATCCCCAAATAGTGTAAATCAAGGAAACTCTTTGGAAATCAAAGGGTCACGTCTCCATTTGGCGTAAACAGCCCTAACTACTCAGAACTCAACGGAACCGTATCAGTTTACACCACTTTAAGATGTAGCTAGGAGCTTTTAGTGTTTGCCTCTGGCTGCTTCTTAGTGACCAACATTAAACAAACAGGGCAGCCTGAGCTGTGATTTCCTGTAGTGACTACATCCCAAGAGCTGCTGATGAAATGCAGGAGAAAAACATCTCTGCTCTCCAAGAGCTGTTTATGTGGCGCTAATGATGGAACAGGCTATTCCAGGCCAGCTGGGACTCTGGTGCCAGTGGGCTCTGAGCTATTGTAGGTCACATGTCTGTGCTTCAAATACATATTTTATTCTGAAGTCTCCTTGGGATGCCACTTGTCATTCAGCCCTGCCTTTTTTCTGGCCAAGAGTCCTTCCAGGGATGCTGCCATCGTATGAACTGCAGAGACCCAGCCTCCGAGAGAATATGGTGATGGGACAGGGAAACAGCTGCTGGATAAAACAGTGGCGGGGGCATTATTGAGCGATATAGAGCCAGACAATGACTGAGAATCCTGCCAGTGGACTGTCAAATGCTTCTCAGGTTGGGAAACATTCTAGAAAGACCAACACTGTAAGTTTGCTATTTCAGTTAATATGTTTGGGGTTTAATATCCTGGAGGAAATGTAATAATAGAATTAATTGAAACTTTTATCAGTTTTCATGGGTTGAGGACCTTGCACTGAACTCTTAGTTTTTGCCTCTGACTGCTTCTTAGTGAGCACATCAAACAGCCAGGACAGCGGGTTTCCCAAGAGCTCCTGATGCAACATAGGGGAAAAAACATCTCTGCTCTGTCAGAGCTGATTTTGTGTCGTTCATGAAGGAACAGGCTATTCCAGGTTTGCTGAGGAGCTGATGCCACTGGGCTCTGAGCTATTGTGGGTAACATGTCTGTGTTACAAATATATATTCTATTCTTCAATCTCCTTGGGACTTATGTGGGGCATCAGCCCTGCCTTGTTTTTAGCCAAGGGTCCTTCCAGGCATGTTGCAATCATGTGAGATCCAAGGCAGGTGCTGTTCCCCTTCTGTGGGGTTAGGGTCGACTAGGGCAGGATGTCAAACTTGTTTGCTCCTGAGGTTAGGTCAGAGCTGGGCTCACAGCTCTTGAGTCTGGTTTCAGCTATTTAGCCACAGAACAAGCACATACTGAGCTGTGATCATGTTTGACATGAAACTCTGAGAGACTTCCAATGGGAGTTCAGCACCTGACAACCACATACTGAGTTGTGCCCATGTTTGAAGACTGCACAAGCTGTGATTTGTTTTACAGCTTGGAGAGGCTTCACCTCTCAGCCAAGCTTGTCTGAGGAGGGGAGCAGGGAGCTCCCATCTGTGGAGTGGTTCCCTGTCTTCTGGGAACTGCAGAAAGACCCAGCATCTCAGGAAATATGGTGAAGGAGCAGAGAAACAGAGGCTGGATAAATTAGTAATGGGGCATTATTGACAGGTAAACAAACAGGCAATAATTGAAGAATCCTCATGATGGAGTGTCAAATGCAGGGTTTCTGAAACTGGGGTTGCTGCTTGTGTAGGGAAAGTCCTTGGTTGGCCGGGACGGTTTGTTTACGTGCCTCATCTGCAGGTCTGGCCGATCGCAGATCCCAGTGGTTGTGGAACCACGATTGGCCAGACCTGCGGACGGGGCAGGTAAACAAACCAGCCCGGCCCGCCAGGAGCTTTCCCGACACAAGCGGCGACCCCAGTTTGAGAAACCTCGGTCAAATGCATCACAAATTGGAGAATATTCCACAGAGACAATACAGTAAGTTTGCTATTTGCAAATAAATATATTTGGGTATTAATATAACAGGCAAATTTCATACTAGAACTATGAGTTACAATTGGAACTCTTCAAAACATTTAATAGAATTAAAGCAAACATTTAGAGCTCCTCAGTGGTGGTGGTGTTTTTTTTCATAGCAGACAACAGTTGACTTTTCATAGAAATTGTGAAAAACAGAACTTTTTTTTCTTTTTGTTCATTGAGAACCTGACAATTTCAGGTAAACTGCTTAAAATCGAAACATTGTCACTGAATTTAAGAAAAAAAAATGTTTAGACTTTTCCAGTGCATAGATTGTTTTTTCAAGAATAGCAGAGACTTCCTTGGAACAAGTCTCAGTTTAAAATCCAGTTTTCCTTTGAAAAAATTTAAACTGAAAATATCTGAATACCCCAGATTGGATTTGTAGATTTCAACAGGGGTAGGAACAGTAATTGTACAATTTGAACCCAGTACAGTTTGAACCCAGTCACTCTATTGCAACTGTGTTTATTTCAGTTTCAAAGGGACACTTGTTGAATGGTAAAACTGAGTAAGCAGCAAAGTTGGCAGCCAACATCATAGCTATTAAACATACTAGCGCCTTAGAGAACAGTGACAAGGACATAGAGGATGTTAATGGATGTTAATGGAATTAGAACTGAGCTATTCTCCTCTAGCGTCATATGCGCTGTCCCACAGTGCTGCCCACTAAACACAAATACAATAAATGGGGTCAGTGATCATACATATAATAGGACACAGCTCATTCCCCTCAGAACTCACAGTCCAAGAAGACAAGGCAGAGAATGGATGGAGGGGAAACAGAGGCATAGAGAGGGGAAGGGACTGGTCCAAGATTACAGAGCAGGTCAGTGACAGAGCCGAGAACAGAACCCAAGTCTCCTGATAGCCACTGAACCTCACACCCATAAAGTCACAGAGGCAAATGACACATCAGAGAGGTAGCAGAGCAATGCTGCTAGACCATCAGTACACAAAGATGGAAATGCAGCCAGGATTTGGTGTCATAAATCAACGTGCTTTAAGGCAGCCGGCCATCTATGTGATGTTGCAGTGAAATCGTTACAGGCGAGCTGTCATACACAATGCCAAGTCCGTCTCGTACTTCCATGAAAAGAGGATATCAGGAAGTGTTGGAATTTTAGTATTTTAGTTTCTTGCCCAAGTCCACAGCCTGCTCTTCGTAGCAATAAGGGATCCATCTTGGCTAGAATTGCTGCATTGGTATTGTACTTCGTTCCATCCTTCACACAGCATTTTATTAAGCCACATCATGAGCCAAATCTTCAGATGGTGTAAACTGATGCAGCTTCATTCACTTTAAGGGAGCTTTGACAATTTACATTCATGTGATAACTCACCACTCTTAGTTAAAAGCAGTAATGAGTGCTGTGCATTGTTAACACTCACATCATATTATTGCGGGAAATCAGGGCCACTCCCTCTGTCACTGGAATTCCCCCACTGTCTTTTCCCTTCCCTCCACAGCCATCACACAATGAACTGAGAAAGAAAATGTACAACCAAACCACGCTGACCGAGTTCCTTCTCCTGGGATTCTCTGACGTTCGGGAGCTGCAGATTTTGCACTTTGTGGTGTTCCTGGTGATTTACTTGGCAGGCCTGATAGGGAATCTTCTCATCATCACAGCCGTAGCTTTCAACCCCCATCTTCAAACCCCCATGTTCTTTTTCCTGGTGAATCTATCCATCCTAGACTTTGGCTCCATCTCCGTCATCATCCCCAAATCCATGGCCAATTCCCTCATGAACACCAGGGGGATTTCTTATCCTCACTGTGTTGCCCAAGTCTTTTTCTTTCTCCTCTTTTCTGCAACTGATCTTGCCTTACTCACTATCATGGCATACGACCGATATATCGCCATCTGCCAACCACTGCACTATGGGAGAGTGATGAACAGGAGAGCTTGTGTCCAAATGGCAGCCAGTGCCTGGATTACTAGTATTGTCAACTCTGCCCTGCACACTGGCAACACCTTCAGGTTACCATTCTGCCAGTCCAATGACATCAACCAGTTCTTCTGTGAAATCCCTCAAATACTCAAGATCACTTGCTTTGACTCATACCTCAGTGAAGTTGGGCTTCTTGCCTTTAGTGTGTTTTTAAGTTTAAACTGCTTTGTTTTCATTTTTGTGTCTTATGCTCACATCTTCAAAACTGTGCTGAGAATCCCTTCTGCGCAAGGACGTCATAAAGCCTTCTCCACCTGCCTGCCTCACCTCACTGTGGTCTCTTTGTTGCTTTTCACGGTCATCTTTGCCTACCTGAAACCCACCTCCAGCTCAGCATCGAGTCTGGACCTTGTAGTAGGTGTTCTCTATACTCTGGTGCCTCCAGTGATGAATCCGATCATATACAGCATGAGGAATAAGGAGATCAAAGCTGCATTGAAGAAACTGATTATGAGGAGGTTATTCACCAAGAGTTAAAATGCCCATCACTGCAACTTGACTGTGATTTCATTCTGACTTTCTTTGTAGATATAATCAATTGATGACAAAATTGTCTCTTCGAGAACTTAAGGTTTAATCTGGTTATGAAATCATGAAATCTGGACTAGCTTCACTGAAATCAAATGAGTTAGAATAAGACTACACCAGTATACATAACATCAGAATCTATCTACGTATGCACCTATCTATCTGTCATAGGGATATATAGAGCTACTATTACCTACAGCCTGGGGTATGAGAGGTTTGGCTTGTGTGTTTGCTTGTTTCCTTTTCATTTTGTTCGATTTTGTTGATTCATTGTTGATTTGTTTCTTTGTTCCAGGTGGCTTTTTTGGGGGAGGGAGGAACTTGGGAGGGTGGAGTATGTCTGACTAAATGGTGGTATCCATTTATTTTGTCATCTTTTCAAGGTATCAATGTCATAAGCACCTTGGTTGGGTTTTCTGAGAGACTTGAAGTTTTGCTTTCCTCATTGATTAAGAATTGAAAAAAAGTTTCTGCAGGTGTCTGTTCAAGTGATGATTTTAATGCTGATGGGATTTTATTGCGTCATGTATGATGTGTTAGGACACCTATAGCCAATGTATTATTGTTATTTATTTAAATGTATTAAAATAAATAAATACTGTATTGTTCTTCCTATGGTGGAAAGGTATTTGGAAAAGAAAGCTATTAAAATGGTTCCTAAAGACAAACTAAGTCTGAATAATAAGGCAAAATTTTGATTCCACCAAAGTACTGCAGTGATCCATCTGGAAGTGCTCATATTTTCTCTTATATTATGCTTTGTTCCTATAGTGGTAAATAAATCACACTTTGACTGGTGAAGACGTTTAGTTACTCAACTTTCTACTGGTCACAACTCCTGTGGGAAGAAATGCATACACCAAACGCAGTTGGAGAAATCACAGTTGGGACCCAGTTTGAGAGATGGGAATCACATGATTCCACCCTAAGACAGAGATAGACATAAAGCTTAGACCAGAGGGTTTGAAGTCAGAGACCAAAGTGTGGGGAAGAGATTGAGCTAACCTTTTAATCATAACAATTGGGAAATCGCCATTCACATCAACGTGCAGCATTGTATAGAGCCATTCGATTTTCATCCACACAAGTATCCAAATGTTTCTAGATCTCCAAAGCTGGTTGCTGTTATTATTATTAATTAATATTTATTAAATCATATTTGTGCATGATTGTGTGTATTACATATATAATAGATAAAATAAGATCATGTAGATAGATAGATATCACATGAAAAATCAGTAAGAATTTATTGTGCCTCTTTCTCTGTTAATGACTGTTGATGTCCAATTCATGATTTTCCAGTGACTAGTCATTATTGGTTGTTATTTCTTTTACTTTTTCTTACTCCATTACTCTTTTACAAGAACTTCATTGCATACACTTCCCATGTGCGCTTTGAGGCATTTTAAATAAATACATTATAAAGTGCTCTGTTTTTTTGCCTTATTGGATACAATGAGTTTTCTTAAAAACAAAGCTACTCAGTTGGTCTAAATCATAGTTGTGATGGGTTGGATCACAGAAACCCCCTTAGGAGCTACCACCCGATATGCAAAGGCTACTTCTATCCCTGCCTTCCTTGCCAGCTCGGGGCCCAAGCACCCTGTTCTGCTGGAGCCAGACATTCCTGTCTGGTCCAACAAAGACCCAGGGGCTGAATTACTTGCCCCAAATCTGCAAGTTTACCTAAAAGCAGCTAACAGAAGTGCTCCTATCTTAAATGCTCAAATGCCCAACTCCCAATGGGGTCTAAACGCAAATAAATCCATTTCTTAAATTCTTCACCCTCTATAAGACTGATAGAGAGATAAGCACAGTTATTTGCTCCCCCAGGTATTAATACATACTCTGATTTTTTTAAATACAGAAAGTAGGATTTAAGTTGTTCCCTGTAGTAACAGACAGAATAAAGTAAGTTATCAAGCAAAATAAAATAAAATGTGCTAATCTATGTCTAATCAAACTGAATACAGATAAGATCCTCAGCAGTTCCAGAATGCTCCCTTTTACAGACTAATATTTTAGCCATGGTCCAGCAATCACTCACACCCCTTGCAGTCACTGCCCTTTGTTCCAGTTGCTTCCAGGTATCCTGGGGGGTGGGGAGGATCTCTTTTTAGCTATTTGAAGACAAAATATTGAGGTATCTCAAGCTGCTAATTAGACAAGAAGCCATTGATCACTACCCGTTGAGCTTTCTATCCACCTTATAGTCCATTCATCTAGTCCATACTTCTTTATCATGCTGGCAAGAATACTGTAGGAGTCCATATGAAAAGCTTTGCTAAAGTCAAGGAATAACCCATCCACTACTTTCCCCTCATCCGCAGACCCAGTTATCTCCTCATAGAAGGCAATTAGTTTATTCAGGAATGACTTGCCCTTGGTGAATCCATGCTGACGGTTCCTGATCACTTTCCTCTCCTCTAAGTGCTTCAGAATTGATTGCTTGAGGCCCTGCTCCATGATTTTTCCAGGGACTGAGGTGAGGCTGATTGTCCTGTAGTTCCCTGGATCCTCCTTCTTCCCTTTGTAAAAGATGGGCACTACATTAGCCTTTTTCCAGTCATCCAGGGCCTCCCTGGACCACCACGAGTTTTCAAAGATAATGGCCAATTCCTCTACAATCACATTGGCCAATTCCCTTAGCACCCTCAGATGGAGCACATCTGGCTCCATGTGCTCATGCAGCTTTCCTAAATGGTCCTGAACTACTTCTTTCTCCACATAGGGTTGGTCACCTGCTCTCCATACTGCTGTCCAGTGGAGTAGCCTGGGAGCTGACCTTGTTTGTGAAGACAAAAAAAGCACTGAATATTTTAACTTTTTCCACATCCTTTCTCAATAGGTTACCTCCCCCATTCAGTAAGGGGCTCAAACTTTCCCTGACCTTCTTCTTGTTGCTAACATACCTAAAGAAATCCTTTTTATTACTCTTAACATCCCTTGCTGGCTGCAACTCCAAGTGGAATTTGGCCTTCTTGATTTCACTGCTGTATGTCTGAGCAATATTTTTGTTCTTCTCCCTGGTCATTTGTCCAAGATTCCACTTATTGTAAGCTTCATTTTTGTGTTAAAGATAAGCTAGGATTTCACTGTTAAGCCAAGCTGGTTGCCTGCCATATTTACTATTCTTTCTACACATTGGGATGGTTTGTTCCTGCAATCTCAATAAGGATTCTTTAAAATACAGCCAGCTTTCCTGTACTCCTTTCCCCCTTGTGTTATTCTCCCAGGGGATGCTGAACTCAACCATATCATAGTTACTGCCTCCCAGGTTGCTATGCACTTTTGCTTGCCCTACAAATTCTTCCCTGTTTGTGCGGAGCAGGTGAAGAAGAACTCTGCCCCTAGTTGGTTCCTCAAGCAGCTGCAGCAGGAAATTTTCCCTTCACTTTTCTTTCCTAGATTTTGAATGCCTAAAGCTCACGTGCATTTGATACTGGAGTTTATGTTCTGCCCATTACTAAGAATGGAGCCATTGATAACACCCAGATGAAGTTTCCAAAGCTCTCAATATTGGGAAGGTTTTGGACCTCTCTCTAATTGTCCAAGCTTATATGTTCAAAGACTCTTAGGGGATTTCAGACACTCAGGGATAGATTCACAAAAGGACTTGGGTGCCACAATTTCAAAGGTTTTTAGATGACAAAAAGGATTTTCTAAAGGACTGAGGTGCCTAAAACTCATAGTTTTCATTGATATTGGGCACCTAGGAGCTTTTGAAAATCCCACAAGGCACACAAATACATTTAGAAAGTTGACCATTTTGTGTTGCAGCTGCGAACATCTCAAAACTTAACCTTTGGGTACCTAGAAAATCACCAGGATTTTCAAACCCTGACTTAGGTGCCCAGGTTCCCTTTACAATGAACAGGGAGAGACAGATACTGAAGAATGGGATCCACTGAAGCCAGTATGCTTTGTAGGGAGGCACCTAACTAAACTACAGGAAATACTGACCAGACAGGTGTGTGCTAAGCCACACCCTCTAACAGGTACCTAAGTGCAAGTCAACACTTAAAATTCTGCTTTGGCATAGGTGCCCTGATGCAGCTGGGTTGCTTTAGTGCTTAAATTAGAATGCTTCTACACCAACAGGAGAGCGTCTTCCATTGGCGTAGTTAATCCACTTTCCCAAGTGGCAGTAGCTATGTTGATAGAAAAAGCGGTTCCCTTCAACATTGCACTGTCCACAAGTATGGCTAAGTGTCATAAGGTATAATTCCCAAATCTGAACCTTAGCGTCCAAAATTTGGGTACCTGCATGAATTCCTCTAAGCTTAATTACCAGCTTAGATCTGATATGCTGCCACCAATCTAAACTCTGAGTGTTTGATAAACTCTGGTCTCCCTAAAACCTTCCCTGGGGACCCCCAAGACCCAGATCCCCTGGATCTTAACACAGGGAAAATAAACTCTTTCCCTCACTAGTGCCACTCTTAGGCTTCCCCTCCCTGGGTTTCCCTAGAAGATCCTGTGCTTCAAACTCCATGAAACACACCGAGCACGTTTTTTGCCTCCCTCTTCCCTCTTCCCCAGAGACAGTATAGATTCACGCTCCGTAAATCTAACACAAAGAGATCCCCCTCCCTTCGTTCCTCAGCCTTAACCAGAGAAAAAAAATCAATCAGGCCTTAAAAAGAAATCTTTTAATAAAAGAAAGGAAAAAGTAAAGAATTATCTCTGTAACTTCAAGATGTAAATATTACAGGGTCCTATAGCTCACAGACACAGAAAGAAACTTTTTCCCCAGTACCAATACAAATCAATATATTCCCAGCAACTACACATATAAAAGTTAACCAGCCAGATCCACAGTTGCAAATAGAGTAAAACAAACAAAAAGCCTAAACCGTCTGTTTTTACTTACTATTTGAACAGAAACTTAGAGAGCCTGTAGTAATGTCTGGTCTCTCTCAGACCCCCAAGAGAAGAACACACACAAAGGACAAAGAACACACACAAAAGCTTCCCTCCACCCAGGTTTAAAGTATTTTGTCTCCTGATTGGTCTTCTGGTCAGCTGTTCCAGTTCCCTGCTTGTAACCCTTTACAGGTAGAAGAGATATTAACCCTTAATAATCTGTTTATGACACTAAGTAATTCAGAGGTGTGGATTTTTCACCATTCATCTGCCCTGGACCTCAAAAAAAAGTTTTTGAGTTCTTCCAATCCCCCCAGTAGCTTACACATGCATCTTCCCCCGCCCCAAGCTCCACCTAGATTGTGGTGACTTTGAGCATTTAGTTTAACTCTTTCAGGGACAATGTAGTAGCAAAACAGGGAATACAGGTTGACCTAAAGGATTTCTTAAATACAGTAACTTTACTTTTAAAGCTCTTGAGTGTGAGATATTATTTGAAAACAACAGTTTCCTGAGATGTCCCCTCCCTTGCTCTGGTCTCACCCCTTCTGGGAGTCTGAGATCCATCACTGTTTCTGCCTGAGAGGAGTCCTCCTTACTCTCAGCAAGTCCTTCTTACTTCTGGCCACGGTCACCCCCTCCTTGCACAGAACAGAACCCCACTATTCAATAGGACCCCGTCTCTGTTCCATGGGTTCAGACTGTGAAGTGCTCTTGTTCTACGGTTTGGCCTACCTAATTATACTTTTACACTTTACTTTCAGAGCTTTATTCTCCTTACGATTTTCCACAGTAGGATTTATCTTCCAGTGTTTAAAGGGTGAATTTTTGCCTCTAACTACAATACTTACATTACCTTGCTCTTTAGCCATGATGAATTTGTTTTGGTCCTCTTACTAACTTGTCATCATTTATCAATAAAAATCAAATCCTTCTAAGCCTAACTATCACAAGTCACATACATCAATGTTTACAGCAATACTGAGTTTAACCCAGAATCTTTGGCCACAACTTCATTAACATTAAATCGGTGATGTCAATGGAACTCCTCTGCTTTGGCGCTAGTATAGCTCACTTGGGAAATTTTACCCTTACATCTTTGTCACACTGACTTACTCTAGGGTGACATTAGAAAAGATGGGTCTTTTTGTTTCCAAGCCATTGGGCAAATCATGATCTTTTTGACGTGAAAGCCTAAACCCTTCAGTGGGATCCAGATTTGGCCTCATTATTGCAAGTCAGATGTTCCTTGGGAAACAACAGGAAACCTTCCTCATCAAAATAGCCTCTTCCAACCAAGCAAGAATGACACAACTTTTAGTTTTTTTTAAACTTTTATTAAATAATAATAATAATAATAATAATAATAATAATAATAGCAGCTAAGACCCTAGGCATTTCAGCATATAAACAATAATACAATAATATCTCTGCATTCTGACATAATTTCAATAAGAACTCAGCTACACAGAAAACTCTTTTCCACCCCTTTGTCATTGTGGAAATCAAACCTATGGCTCAGTCAGAAACTCTCATCAAAAAAATCATAGAATATCAGGGTTGGAAGGGACCTCAGGAGGTCATCTAGTAGAACCCCTTGCTCAAAGCAGGACCAATCCCCATATAAATGATCTCAGCTAGGGCTTTGTCAAGCCTGACCTTAAAAACCTCTATGGAAGGAGATTCCACCACCTCCCTAGGTAACCCATTTTACTGCTTCACCACCCTTCTAGTGAAATAGTTTTTTCCTAATATCCAACCTAAACCTCCCCCAGTGTAACTTGAGACCATTACTCCTTGTTCTGAGAACAGTCTAGATCCATCCTCTTTGGAACCCCCTTTCAGGTAGTTGAAAGCAGCTATCAAATTCCCCCTCATTCTTCTCTTCTTCAGACTAAACAATCTCAATTCTCTCAGCCTCTCATCGTAAATCATGTGCCCCAGTCAACTAATGATTTTTGTTACCCTCTGCTGGACTCTTTCCAATTTTTCTACATTCTTCTTGTACTGTGGGGCCCAAAACTGGACACAGTACTCCAGATGAGATCTCACCTATGTCAAATAGAGGGGAGTGATCACATCCCTTGATCTCCTGGCAATGCCCCTACTTATACAGCCCAAAATGCTGTTAATGACACATGGGCACACACTGTAGATGATAAACACTGACAACCTCATCGAACCAAATGCTCATCACCTCCACAGAAACGCCTGTAAGAAAGAAACAACTCAACCCATCAACAGATCAGTTACAAAAATCTATCTAAACTAAGAAACAGAGAAAAGCAAAAATGCAAACAGCTGCACTGTTACCTCAAATAGAAATTTTGTCCCCAAAAATCAAGAGAAGAGACTCCAGGATGTACACTAGAGACTTTGCTATGGCTACTGATCAGAAAGTGTAGTGATGGGTGGTGTTATAAAATCGTTGGATAGATAGATATATAGATAGATAGATTTTTTTAACCTATTTATGCTGGTGCAAACAAAGATTAACTTCATTGACTAGATTTTGCCAAGTATCAGAGGGGTAGCCGTGTTAGTCTTGATCTGTAAAAGCAGCAGAGAATCCTGTGGCACCTTATAGACTAACAGACGTTTTGGAGAGTGAGCTTTTGTGGGTGAATACCCACTTCATCAGACACAGGTAGTGGAAATTTCCAGGGGTAGGTATATATATGCTAGTAAATAAGCTAGAGATAACGAGGTTAGTTCAATCAGGGAGGATGAGGCCCTGTTCTAGCAGTAGAGGTGTGAAAACCAAGGGAGGAGAAACTGGTTCTGTAATTGGCAAGCCATTCACAGTCTTTGTTTAGTCCAGAGCTGATGGTGTCAAATTTGCAGATGAACTGAAGCTCAGCAGTTTCTCTTTGAAGTCTGGTCCTGAAGTTTTTTTGCTGCAGGATAGCCACCTTAAGGTCTGCTATAGTGTGGCCAGGGAGGTTGAAGTGCTTTCCTACAGGTTTTTGTATATTGCCATTCCTGATATCTGATTTGTGTCCATAGTGACTGTCCAGTTTGGCCGATGTACATAGCAGAGGGGCATTGCTGGCATATGATGGCGTATATTACATTGGTGGACGTGCAGGTGAATGAACCAGTGATGGTATGGCTGATCTGGTTAGATCCTGTGATGGTGTCGCTGGTGTAAATATGTGGGCAGAGTTGGCATCGAGGTTTGTTGCATGGATTGGTTCCTGAGCTAGAGTTACTATGGTATGGTGTGCAGTTGCTGGTGAGAATACGTTTCAGGTTGGCAGGTTGTCTGTGGGCAAGGATTGGCCTGCCACCCAAGACCTGTGAAAGTGTGGGATCATTGTCCAGGATGGGTTGTAGATCCCTGATGATGCGTTGGAGGGGTTTTAGCTGGGGGTTGTTTGTGATGGCCAGTGGAGTCCTGTTGGTTTCTTTCTTGGGTTTGTCTTGTAGTAGGAGGCTTCTGGATACACGTCTGGCTCTGTTGATCTGTTTCCTAATTTCCTCGTGCGGGTATTGTAGTTTTGAGAATGCTTGGTGGAGATTTTGTAGGTGTTGGTCTCTGTCTGAGGGGTTAGAGCAGATGCGGTTGTACCTCAGTGCTTGGCTGTAGACAATGGATCGTGTGATGTGCCCGAGATGGAAGCTGGAGGCATGAAGGTAGGCATAGCGGTCGGTAGGTTTTCGATATAGGGCGGTGTTAATGTGACCATCACTCATTTGCACCGTTGTGTCTAGAAAGTGGACCTGCTGTGTAGATTGGTCCAGGCTGAGGTAGATGGTGGGGTGGAAGTTGTTGAAATCCTGGTGGAATTTTTCCAGAGTCTCCTTCCCATGGGACCAGATGATGAAGGTGTCATCAATGTAGCGTAGGTAGAGAAGGGGCGTGAGCGGACGAGAGCTGAGGAAGCGTTGTTTCAGGTCAGCCATAAAAATATTGGCATATTCCGGGGCCTTGTGGGTGCCCATAGCAGTGCCACTGATCTGGAGATATATATTGTCATCAAACTTGAATTAGTTGTGTGTGAGTATAAAGGCACAGAGCTCAGCAGCCAGTTGTGCTGTGGCATCATCAGGGATACTGTTCCTGACAGCTTGTATTCCATCTGTGTGTGGGATGCTTGTGTAGAGAGCCTCTACATCCATGGTGGCTAGGATGGTGTTTTCTGGGAGGTGACCAATGCATTGTAGTTTCCTCAGGAAATCAGTCGTGTCACGGAGATAGCTGGGAGTGCTGGTGGCATAGGGTCTGAGCAGAGAGTCCACATATCCAGACAGTCCTTCAGTGAGACTGAAAGCTCACCCTCCAAAACGTCTGTTAGTCTTTAAGGTGCCACAGGATTCTCTGCTGCTTTTACAAGGGGAGTTAGGCACCTGAATTTCTTTTATCCCTTTGAATATCTCAGACTTAAAAAAAATAGATTTCAGCCATGTCCCCTTGCCTTCTTTTCTTTTTCTTTATATCACCCTAACCCTATCTGACCAGAAAAATTAGCCCAAAGGTCTGCAGTCTTGCATTTTTAAGTAGAACATCTAAAGGTCCATGCTTACTCCTCTTTGGACATATTCCTCTCCCCCGCCCTGGAGGGACCCTTTCTTTAGATGGTGGAAGATTCCTTTCCCTGGACCACAAGAGTCCAAATAATTTCCAATTATACCTGATTCAGAGCAGGTACATGAAGCAGGATTTCCCACATTCTAAGTTAGTATCCTATCCACAAGACTGTAAATAACACTGGTCTTTCTCTCTCTCAGTTTCAGCTGTTACCCCTCTCCCACTTTCTATAAATAATGTAAAGTTGATTGAGTAAAACACAGGGATGGGTCAGACACTTGCTTGGTCTGTGGGAGACCTAGATTCCATTTCCAGTTCTGCCTGATTTCGAGAAGCCCAGACAAGTGTCCTGATCACTTAGCTCTTGTCTCTTCTTGGGAATCACTTCTGGGTTTGGGCTAGAAATTCCCTCCTTCATCTGAGATACCTTCTCAATGGAAGTTCAATGGCAATGAATGTGCTTCTAGAAGCGGCAGTCAAAAAAGTGAACAGAATATTGGGAATCATTAGGAAAGGGAAAGCCCTTCCTGTGCCTCAGTTTAGACAGACAGCTAGAGAGGACAGCTGAGCCTTTTGATGAAAATTTGCTTAATATCAAACCCAATGTGGGGGAGGGGGATGTCAGATGAAATTGTCCAGTATTCAGCACATGTTGGCTGAAAATATTTGTTTCTCAGTTAGCAAAAAAATCCCTCAAAAATTGGTAATTTTTGGAACTTCTATAAAAAAATCAAAATTTTCTGCTGAAAAGAAAATCTGACAGGCTGTAGATGTTTGACTAAACTGAGAGCAAAAGTCTGCAACAGTTTGAAATACAATACATATTTCTGTTATTAAATATGCATTATCTATTGGTATGCAATATTAATAGAGTAAAATATTAACTTGAAAGAGCAAAATTTACTGTATTGCTGTTTGTAGAATATTTCCCACTTTCTGATGCATTTGATCCTCCAGTGCTAGGATTCATTGGTCAATATCTATCTATCTATCTATCTATCTCTCATCACTGAATTATCCAGCAGCAGTTGCCAGGTACCTTTACTGGTTGTCCTGAGTTACGGGGTCTCTCTGCAGTTCCTAGCAGACAGAGATCCACTCCACAGATGGATGCTCCCTGCTCCCCTCCTCAGGCAGCTTTGGCTGAGAGACAAAGGACTAACTGGCATCA
The DNA here is from genome assembly GCA_026122505.1 of Aldabrachelys gigantea. Lineage (NCBI taxonomy): Eukaryota > Metazoa > Chordata > Testudines > Testudinidae > Aldabrachelys > Aldabrachelys gigantea. Next base: position 48,675,728 of record CM047492.1, read on the forward strand.
AGGACTGAACCCCAACCCCCCCAGTTCTAGAGCTGATCCTGGCTGGTGTAGGACTCAAAAACGGTCACAGCGCAGGACGTCTCTGCTGTGGGGCTAAATAGCTGAATCTGGTCTCCAGGGATGTGAGCCTCACCCTGATATCAGCTCAGAAGCAAACCACCGGGACAACCTGCCCTACCTGACTGTAACCTCACAGAGGGGAACAGTACCTAACCTGCATCTCACATGATGGAAGAATCCCTAGAAGGACTCTTGGCTAAAAAAAAGCCAGGACTGAGGCTCAAAGCATTTCCCAAGGTGTTTGCAGACTGAAGTACATATTTGTCGCACAGACATGTGATGTACAATAGCTCAGAGCCTGGTGGCACCAGAAACCCCGCTGGCCTGGAATAGCCTGTTCCTTCAATACTGTCATATAATTACTTCTAGGGGAGCAGGGATTTTGTTTTCCTCCTACATTGCACCAGTAGCACTTGGGATGCAGTTATCAAAGGAACCCACAGCTCAGACTGCATTGGCTGCTCATGTTGGTCACTAAGAAATACCCAGATGCAAAGATTGAACATTTAGGGCAGAGTGGGGAAATTTTTTGGCCGGAGAGCCACATCTGGGAATAGAAATTGTATGGCAGGCCATGAATGCTCACAAAACTGGGCTTGGGGTGCAGGAGAGGGTTAGGGCTTCAACTGGGGGTGCAGGATCTGGGGTGGCGCTGAGGATGAGTAGTTTGGGGTGGAGGAGGGTGCTCAGGCAGGGTCCAAGGGGTTTGGGGAATGGAATGGGGCACGAGGTTGGGATGTGGGGAGAGGCTCAAGGCTGCCGGTTCTACCTATGATTATCTCATGTGGAGCCCGGAAACAGCGGCATGTTCTAACTCCTGCTCCTATGCGGAGGTGCGTCCAGGTGGCTCTGCATGTTTTCCCGTTCACAGGCACCTCACCTACTACTCCCATTGGAGCGTTGGAAGGGGCCATTGGTGCTGGGCCACTGGAGCTTATAGGAACTGGAGGGGGGCCATGGAGCACGGTGGAGCAGTGTGGAGCAGCCTCCAACCCTGCTCCCCAGCTGAAGCTTGAGGGCTGGTTTAAAACAGCTGACTGGCTGGCTGGTTTGCCCATCCCTGACTTAGAGCCATGTCCTGACTAGGTGTAAATTGATACAGTTTGTGATAAAGTGGGGTTTTATTCACCTTGTTATGTTGCATGTGAGTCTTACTGCTCTATACTAATACTGTGTGCCCCTCAGTTTCACTGTGTATTGCATCAATGCCAAGGTGGTGGGAACTGAGTGTGTGAATTTTCCTGTGACCCTCGGGGCAGGTGAGGCTGCTCACTGTTCTGCATGTAGGTAATGGCCAAAGCCCCTCATAACCTGAAAACCAGGAGGGGGATGTGACCAGGTCACACATTGCCAGGGAAACAGGACAAAGACTGGAGGAGAAGCAATGAGTGTGTCAGAGGCCAAGCAGAGGGATCTGGGGTTGTCCACAGTGGAGGACTGGAAGAGCGGGGAGTCCAGGCCATCTGGCCTAATGTCTCCCCAAGACGGACTTTGCTGAAAGTCACTGACTTCTATCCTACCAATTTCTGTTCTACACTGTGTATCTGTCTACCAGTAAACCCTTCTGTTTCACAACGCTGGCTGAGAGTCACATCTGACTGCGGAGTTGGGCTGCAGGGCCCTCTGGCTTGCCCTAACAAGGGGAAGTGTGCAGTGTGAACAGGGAAGTTGAATGCCAAACAGGAAGGCTTAAGCCACGGAGGTTTTTTGCCCTGGACAGTGTCCCCTGAGGGGAGTTATGCTACCCAGAGTCCTGTCTGGCTTCATGCAGAGCAGGTCCAGAACATCAGACCTTGACTCCGTCACACAGTTCCGTTGACTAGCTAGGGCTAGTTACGCCAGCTAAGGATCTGGCCCTCTGATTTCAACTGAGCTATGGCCAATTTAGACAAGCTGGGGATCTGGCCCATTACACAGTTTTGGATCCATATTATTTTCTCCCAATGAGCTGGCTATTTTTTGTGAGCTTGTGCACTGGATTGGGAGCTGCCAGCTAGTTAGAGGGTGGACTCCTAATCTTCCCCCTCTTCGTCCATCGCTCTGGGGCTCAGACATTTTGAGGCCTGCAGTGACACTCCATCCTCTCTCCATGCCAGCGGTGATCTCTGTCTCTCTAGCCCACCCATCCATGTGGCATGTCATCTATTCTAACTCAGCAGCATGACACACATAGATACCAGCATTCCAGGTGCTGAAGAACGCTAGAAAGAATAGCAAACAGTTCCTCCTCTACCAGGTGGTGAGACCACAGAATCTGCAGCACTCAGTGAGTCAAATGCAGCCCTCCCATCAAAGGCCAATTCACACGAGAGCTGTATTTGTATGGCTGTTCACATGACCCACAGCTCCAACTGGAGAGACGCCTCTAACGTACTCAGGTAGTGAAATTCTGCAGCTGTGATAGCAATATTTGTATTATTTATTTTGTTAAACTGATAAAAAAACACATACCACAAAGTTATTCACATATGATTCTGTTTTATCTCAGGTGGTATGTAAAACTCAGCTAGAGCAGGTAGGGATAGCAATGTCATCTGAATTCCTCTCTCTGGCATGAGCTAGTCAGGACATCTCTCAGTATTAGAACAAAGACAGTCTGGGATACTAGGAAATGGTAGGAGGACTGGCATGACAGTGAAGCTCGCTCCAGGAACTTTCTTCTGTTCTTTTTGTTTTTAAAAAGTGAATGATCGATGGAATAGCCCATCCCCTTCATATTGTGTCCACCAATTACACCTAATATTTGACACTCCCATTTTGGTTCATTAACTTCTCTCATCACGTCATCTGTTTTTAACAAATAGAATTTTAACAGTTCTTGGATACTGTCAACGTGGTCTTTTTAGTAGAAACTAATCCCGTTTCTCTTTCTGGGTTTTTTGCACCTTTTCCCATTAACATTGGTTAATAGTAATTATAGTGACATTTTATGAATTTCCCCAGAACTTTTCACAACTGATCTTACCATCACGATACATTTGTAGTCCCAGTTATTACAAGAAGTCTCTGGATCATCTCCTTTTTGTGGTTAAAAATTCAGGGGGAATGATAGCCTTTGGTTTTTTGTTTGTCTTCTATGATAGAGTGCAATAGGATGATATCAAATCATGAACTGTATGTGGCACTAGGTGGGTCTATCTAAATTGCAATTAGACACTCCTGTCTGGCTTGTACCACCTGACTCTGTCTCACAGGGCTTGGGCTAAGTGGAGGTTTAACTGTGGTGTAGACATTCAAGCCTGGGCTGTAGCCTGGGGTATAGGATCCAGAATGGTGGGAGAGTCCCAGAGCCTGGGCTGCAGCCAGACCCTGAACTTCTATACTGCAGTTAAACAGCTCCTTAGCCCAAAGTCTGCAAACCAAGGTTGTTTTCTGAGTTTTCAGTTTTCCAACAAAACATCACAAATTTTTGAGGAAAGCTAATGCATTCTGAAGGGGAAATATTGTTTTGATAAAATCCCATATTTTCCATTAAGATATGAAAATTCCCAAGAAACTTTAAACTTTAAGAAGGGAAGGAAAAGTTATGTTGCTTAATAATATATAATTAGATAACTCATTCATTCTCTGGCATCTCTGTTTATTTCTCTTTCAAAGGAAGGTACAGCAAAGTAACCAACATAGATGATAGGTCACAGAATGTGTGTCGTACACACTAGCCCCTTTAAAAACTGGGTTAGAGTTGTTGCAAGCATCCAAAGACTATCTGTTAACATTCAGGGTCTTAAGTCCAATCACCCCAAAGTCCAACAACCCAAAAGTCTCTGTCCCTGGTCAGTGGCGCCTCAGAGTTCAAAAGTTTGTCTGCAGAGTTTTACTCCCCCAGCCTGGTTGGAATTGAAGGGGGCACACGGGGTGTTAAGGGGCACCTTACGTGGGCTGAGGCCGAGTGCCCTGCCTGTCCTTGAAGTTCTGCTGCAGCCTTCACCATGAACGGCTCCACTCCTCCAGCTGTCCCCTCAAACTGCTCTGCTCTGTTCCACTTGCTGTTCCGTGGGCCACTCCAACAGTTCCACAAGCTACATCACTCTGCCGGCAGTCCCATGAGTCACTCCAGTTGTACCTGCAAACTGCTCAGCTCCACTCTGCTGTGCTCCGCTTGCCACTCCAACTGTCCTGCAAACTGCTCTGCCAGCCGCTTAGCAATTTAGCTTCAGGCTCCCCCCAGTTAACACAGCACTCAGTGATCTCAGCTCAGTAATTTTAGCTCTTTTAGTGGTTTCAGCTTTTAGTGAGTTCAGCTTGTAGTAGGGGAGCCCCAGTGCTGGTGCACCATTGTCCCAAAGTGAATTCAGCTCAGCAGCCTCTAGCTAGACTCCTAATGGAATCAAAATTAGCTCTGCTATTCAACAGTGGGGAGGGGGAGGGGGAGAGAGAGACGTGCAATTAGTATGCAGGCCCTCAAAAGGAGCCCATACCTTCAGGTACACATCCCTGTCCCCAGCCTCTCTCAATTCACTGGGGTTTGGAACCGATGTCCATTGTGTAGAGAGTGGTATTTAGTTGATGGTAAGACCCTCTGTCATAAAACAGTCTCATAGTCTTTTATTCACATAATCAGGGTAACAACACTTTATTCCTCCTACCCCAATAACCAAGAAATTGGGGATCTCATGGCTGTCAAAGTGACCATTTCTGGTTGCCGTGGGCTCATGATAGGTGGAGGGATGTGCCTATGCAAACAAGATCAGCCCCCTAAATTAATTCATAATTCACCACCAGATGTCAGGGTAGAGCTCATCCTGACTCTGCTTACATCTAAGATATCTTTTTTGAGATGGGGTGACTGTATCTGTACCAACTATTCAAGATGTGAGCATATAATGATTTATATAGCAGCAATATGATATTTTCTGTCTTATTATCTATCCCTTTCTTAATGGTTCCCAACATTTGGTTAACTTTTTTGACTGCAGCTGCACATTGAGAAGATGTTTTCAGAGAACTATCCACAATGACTTGAGTCGCAACAGCTAATTTAAACTCCATCATTTTATATGTATAGTTGGGGTTATGTTTTCCAATGTGCATTACTTTACATATATCAATACTGAATTTCATCTGCCATTGTGTTGCCCAGTCACCCAATTTCGTCAGATCCCTTTGTCACTCGTCACAATGTACTTTGGATTTAACTCTCTTGAGTAGTTTTAAATCATCTGCAAATTTTTCCACCTCACTGTTAGTCCCCCACTCCCTTTTTGAGAGAATAGGTAGACCACAGTTCACTTCCTGAATGTTAACAGAATTGGGCTGCAGCTTCATGAAACTGTTCCACTGTCAATGAGCCATCATTGCTTTGCTCAGGTTTCTCAGAAGATTCCAGTTGTCCAGGTGTCTAAATTAAGGAAAGATACTGTACCTTGTTGTTTTCTGGTGAGGCCTCAGTTCTTGGAATGTTACTGTTAAGTGGCCAGGAGGTTGATCTGACTGGTGATGAATGAATGTCATTATTTACTGAGCAATATGGCATAGAATTAGATCAAACAAAACTTGTAAGTCAAGCTGGCCAAACTGTGGGATTTCTAGTTTGTGAGAATGTTGAAAACTCTGAAAAGAGTTTGTTTCAGAAATACTGACGGTGACAAACGGTACTCTTATGTTCACCCTTTTTACAAAAGTAAATTTTCTACCAAGTATGTCTTGTGAGCTATTACTTGAAAACTCATAATCAGCTGGACATTATTATACTGATAAAATATGTGTGGTAGCATTATATGTAAAATTATAAGATTCTATTGTATGTTCCAAGTTTTAAAAAAACAGCTTCAGATTAGTTCCCCAGAAACAAAGGGCTAACCAACAGCTCAGCCACATGTCACAAAATCCAGTTGTCTGTCACCTAGGTAAGCAGCTGTACTTTGGCAGAAAGAAGGGTATAATTGAGAAATGTACATGTTGGCAATGGAAACAGGTGGGGTCCTGTGTCAACAGACTGGCTGTTGCCTGAAGCTCAACTGGAGATAATCCTCAAAGTACAGGGAATAATATAAGAATAGATTACAAAAAACATAGATCCCTTCTCCGGCCTTCCTTTCTCTCTGCTCATGACATCAAAAACACCTCAAAAACACTGAACTGAGGGATGAGTCCTGGCTCGGAGTCTTCCAGCCAGTAAAAGGCTGAAAAGAGAATGTGTTGCAGAAAAAAAAACACCTTTGTTTTGAATGTATTTACCTTGCTAAATTAGATATTCATTTGCATTTTATCTTTTATTTTCTTTGTAACCAATTCTGACTTTTTGCCTCATTATTTGTAATCACTTAATTTCCATCTTTATGTAGTTAATAAACTTGTTAATTTTTTTTTATCTAAACCCATGTGTTTGGGAACCTGCAACTGAGATAACATGGTTTGTGTATGCCATTTTCCATTGACGAAGCCTCCACAGTCCAGAAGAGTTCTGGGCAGTACAAGAAACACATTTTTGGGAACAAATCTTGTACTGGGAGTTTGCTGGTGTCATTGTCCTGTAAGGAAATTCATGAGTGACTGGCCAGAGCATTGAAATAATTCAGACTTTGCATGTTAGAGGCTTTGTGTGAACTAGCCAGCAGTGGTTGTTCTCACAGCAACAGTGATTGTTTGTCACCACCCTGAGGCCTTCCTGCTCACCTATATACCCCTTCTCCAAAGGCCCTCCCACCTGCCACTCTTGCCTCTTTGACCCACCCCAAGCCCCCCCCCGCACACTCTGCTGATCACTCCTCTTCATCCACTCCACTGAGACCCCCTGCGCGCTGTTCATGCCTCTTCACTCTGATGGAAGAGGCAGAGTAGGGGTGGGAAGAGGAGCAAAACAGGTGGGCCATGGGGGAAAAGGACAAGCAGGAGGGAGCCCTAGGGGCAGAGCTTGAGTAGGACTATCGCTCAGATGCTTTTCAGGTGACAGTGCTCCAAATGCAGCAGGTCAGCACACCTCCAAAGGGAAATACACAAAATCCTGTAAGATGAAGTAAAAGGCAACTTGTACATGGACAGAGCATGCTGTACAGGGATTGGTTCCTACAAAGTGACCAGTCCGATCCCATTCTGTGTGATACAATGTATAGAAAATGCAATGCAATGTGTAAATGTATGTAAAGGAAGAGGTTTGCTGTGTAACTTTGGAGGTGTGGTAGGCCCTATACCCATCCCCATGCTTAGGCTGATCAACTCAGTTTAGCTTTGCTGGATAAAGGAACCTGAGTGATGAGACTAGAGTCAAACTAAGTTCCTGGGGCACTGAGTGGAAGAGATCTTGGGGGAACCCCAACAGCATCCTGCTCTGAGATGTCAGTAGCATTCATATGGAAATGGGTTATGAACTGAGATCTCAACTCTTCAGGTGCCCTGTGGGGACGAAACACAGAAACTATCCTGCTCTTTAAAGATGCCTTATTGGGATACAATCTATTCCCAGGCCCTGCCACAGCATTTAGGTTGTGAATGATGTGCAAGGGACCAGTGCTGAAGTAGGTTCTCTCAGGGTACTTGGGTGGCCTGTTCCATGCTATGATCTTCTTCTCTGCTGGAGTGTCCATGTTTGGTGAAGTTGGCATTAAGTGTGTTAAGGTGTGTATGCCAGACTTTCTCCTAGGCTGTAGATAACAGACCTCTTGGTGTGCTGGGGTGCTTAGTGGATCTATGAAGTTAAATCTGTAGAGTTGTCTGTAGGATCCCATTGCTGATTGTGGTGTCCAGGAAGTTGATGCCGGTGTGGGAGTATTCTAGTGAATGTTTGATGGATAGGTGGTGGTTGCTGAAGTTGTGGTAGAAATCTGTGAAGAAGTTTGGATTTTTTCCCAGAGGATGAAAATACTATTGTCATAAGCTTCACCCCCACTCTGAACTTTAGGGTACAGATGTGGGGACCTGCATGAGAAGCAGGGCCAGTGCAAGGATACCTTGCGCCCTAGGCAAAACTTCCACCTTGCGCCCCCCACCCCCATCCCTCTCCCCAGTGCATCGATTATAAACTTTCAAAAAAGAATACTTCATAATATGGCATTGTTCATTAGAATTAATAAACGTTTGGCTTGAAAATTTATTAATTTCATTATTTAGTCTACATATTTAATGAAAATAAATGAATAACCTGACAGGGTGTGGGGCTGGCTGGCTTTGGGTAGGGATGTGTGGCAGGGGTTGGCTGGACACAAGGGGCTGAGGGGCTGGCTGGAGGCGGGGAAGGGGGTGTGGGGTTGGTTGGAGACAGGGGTGTGGGGCTGGCTGCGGGAAGGGCAGGGGGTGTGGGGCATGGTGCCCCCAGCCTCCAGGGGGGAGGATCCTCAGGGGGGGAGGGGGTGCCCCAGGCTTCCATAGGGGGGCTGCCCCAGGCCTCTGCAGGGGGGCTGGCTTGGAGGACAACAGGAAACCACTTCTAGCACTCCCCGGTGGCGCGGCTGGGGCCGGGTCTCTCCACTTCCCCCGCCAATGAGTGCAGGCCCGGCCCTGCTCAAGAGTTCATAGGAGTGGGGAAGGGGCAGGGCTGAGCAAGGGCGGGGGCCTTGGGGAAAAGCCAGAGCAGTAGAGAGCAGTGCAGCGCCCCCGGCAGCCAAAGGAAGAATGACATCATTTCCCGTCCGGCCAGACTTGATTAAAGCCGCAGCGCAGGGTGAGCATCCCAGACATTTTCGGCACTGCTTTTTGGCACCCTCAAATCTTGGTACCCTAGGCGGCCGCCTTGTTTGCCTAATGGCTGCACCGGCCCTGATGAGAAGCCCTAAGCTTAATTACCACCTTAGACCTGTTTGCTGCCACCACTCAGATGGTTTAAAACAGCTGTTTATGAGTCATTTGGGAAACTCTGTCTTCCCCCCCCCAAAATCTCTTCCTCCCAAGTACTGTAACCCTTCCCTTGGTAACTTTGAGAGACTTCTCCAGCAATTTCCTGATAAAAACCAATCCAAATCCCCTGGATCTTAAAACAAGGAAAAAAATAACCATGTTCTTAAAAAGAAGACTTTTAATTAAGGAAAAGTGTTAAAAGAAATACCTCTGGGAGATTAGCATGCAAGCTACTCTCACAGACAACAGATTCAAAACACAGAGAATGTTCTCCTGTGAAAAAAAACATTAGTTACACAAAAGAAAACCCAATTTGATTATTCCTCTAATTCAAAAAGTCAAAGTCACAAAAGGAAATAAACATAAGCTAATTCATTCCTTCTGTAATACTCACTACCCTGGTTGATTCCTGGATCTTTTCACTCCAGCACAGAACTTAATGAATAGAAAAAAGAAAGAACTTCTCTCCTTCCTCAAAACATTTTGTCCATCCATTGGTTCCTCTGGTCAGGTGTCAGCTAGGCTACGTCAACTTCTTAACCCTTTACTGTCTGTTTATGATAACCCTCAATGTATCTCAGGAATATTGTTGGTTTCAGTACAAAATATTTGCAGAAATTCTTTAGTGAATAATACTGAATAATTATCTGGATCTTTACAGTCAAGAACAGAAAAAGAAGTACAATAGATCTTAGCCAATAATCATGCTGATATCAATCCTTTAGTAACTAAAATTTAAATGTTTGTTAACAAAAGATGAAAAAGAGAATTATTAATGGTTAATAGATCATACACATTCAAGTGGTCTTTCAGCATTCAAAGATCAAGATCATAGCAGTAATTAAATAAATTATTAGACTGCAAATGTCTCTTAGGAATCATCCAAATATATTAGGGGGTCAACAGTCCTTGTTCTAAGTTTGCTTGGTAAAAATCCAATCCATAGAAATGAACCAGAAAATGAAGATAAAATGGAGATGGCTCAGGGGTCTTTCATATCCTCTGTCAGTGCAAAAAATCTTACTATCTCAAAGAAAGTTCACAGCCTTTGTCTGTAGAAAGTTAATGTTTCAAGATGGAGTCCAAAGTCACATGAACATATCACTTGTCCTTACATGCTTTGATGACTCACAGGTGCATCCATTCCCCATATTCTTGTGAAGGCTGCAGCAGTAGTTGAAAGACAAACAAAGCTGATGTCTCCAGATTGCCGTCTTGATGGCTCTGAGTGAAAGTCCTTCAGTGAGGTCTGGAACACCTGTTCTGAGCAGGGCATCTGTTTTGAAAGTAGCACAATAGATTGCCCTTGGGCAAGTGCAGACTTGTGCAGTCGCTGTGGCCATATTTCCACCTGGGCTATGTCTACCTTGCAACTAGACACCTGTGGCAGACCCAGGCCAGCTGACTAAGGTTTGCAGACTTTGGGCTAAGGAGCTGTTTAATTGCAGTATAGAAGTTCAGGTTCTAGCTGCAGCCCAAGCTCTGGGACCCGCCCACTATTCTGGGTCCTAGACCCCAGGCTCCAGCTCAAACTTGAATGTCTACACCACAGTTAAACTTCCTGTTAGCCCAAGCCCTGTGAAACAGAGTCAGCTGGCACACGGCAGATGGGGATGTCTAACTGCAGTGCAGACAGATCCACTTAGTGCCACATAGAGATTTGATACCATTTTATTGCACTCTATCACAGAAGACAACCAAAAAAAAAAGGCCATCTTTCCCCCAGAATTTTTACCCACAAAAAGGAGATGATCGAGAGACTTTTTTGTAATAACTGGGACTACAAATGTATCGTGATGGTAAGCTCAGTTGTGAAAAGTTCTGGGGAAATTCATAAAATGTCACCATAATTTCTATTAACCAATGTTAATGGGAAAAGGTGCAAGAAATCCAGAAAGAGAATCAGGATTAGTTTCTACTAAAAAGGCCACGTTGACAGTATCCAAGAACTGTTAAAATTCTATTTGTTAAAAACAGATGACGTGATGAGAGAAGTTAATGAACCAAAATTGGAGTGTCAAATATTAGGTGTAATTGGTGAACACAATATGAAGGGGATGGGCTATTCCACCCATCATTCACTTTTTAAAAACAAAAAGAACAGAAGAAAGTTCCTGGAGCGAGGTTCACCATCATGCCAGTTCCTCCACCATTTCCTAGTATCCCAGACCATCTTTGTTCTAATGCAGAGGGATGTCCTGACTAGCTCATGCCAGAGAGAGGATTTCAGATGACATTGCTGTCCCTACCTGCTCTAGCTGAATTCCACGTACTACCTGAGATAAATTGGATCATGTGTGATTAACTTTATGGTATGTGTTCTTTATCAGTTTAACAAAATAAATAATACAAATATTGCTATCACAGCTGCAGAATTTCACTACCTGAGTGCGTTAGAGGGGCCACTACAGTTGGCGCTGTGGGTCGTGTGAACAGCAGCACAAATACAGCTATCATGTGAATTGGCCTCTTATGGCAGATCTGTATTTGACTCACTGAGTGCTGCAGATTCTGCAGTCCACTGCCTGGTAGAGGGGGAACTGTTTGCTATTCTTTCTGGCATTTTTCAGCACCTGGGATGCTGGTATCTGTGTGTGTCATGCTGCTGAGTTAGAATAGATGCTGTAGAACTGATAAATGAAATTGTTTTTAGCTGTTCACTTTATTAATGTAAGTTCTGTTCACCATTCACTACACTTGCCTGCATTGTAACTTCTGTTCACGGTTTGATTTTGTATTTCATATGACTTGGCATTGTGCCTCTCTCATACAACTTTGTATTAGAAAATTGGTAGAAAACTTTGTATCAAATGTTATAGCCCCTAAGGATAGTATAGTTAAAGTAAAAGAAACATGTGCCTTTTTGCTAGAAGTAGAATAGGATCTTCCCCCCCACTCTGTAATCAATTGCCCCATTGACTGAATGAGGTGTGAATGAGTGAGGCTTGGAAGACACCCACCTCCAGACAGCTACAACAGTTAAAGAGGGAATGGAAGCCAGAGCAAAAGACAATACAACTTGTCAAGTGGGCCCAATAGAGAAGAGACAATACAACTTGTCAAGTGGGCCCAATAAAGGAGAGCAGATATATTGACAACCTCAGGGATTAGAAGCAAACACCTTCTTTAGAAAACGCCCTCTTTGAGCAGCATTGGGACAACACCCAGAAAAAAGCAGCACAAGAACCAACGGACACAGACCCAGATTTTGAATCTGGTCTGGATTTGCATAAGAGGGAAGCTGCTATAAATATGAGGTGTCTTGCAGAAGGACCCTGGGTCTCGTCTTGTCACCATCGGAGCATCGATCCGGATCGGCAGAAGCCCAGCTCCACCCTCCCCCATCTAACTCACCTGGCCAGTGCAGTTAAGGGGAGCAACTAGTTGGTAACAACAGCAAGACGGAGTGTGTTTGTGTCTGTGTGTGTGTGTGTGTGAATGCATGACTGTAATATATCATATGCATATGATAGAGTATTAATTAATACCTGTATTACTAATAAATGTGGCGTTTGCCTTAATACCCCCTGAAAAGATCCCGTATAGTACTTTGAGTACAACATTTTGGTGGAGAATTGCGAAAGGGGGAAAGGTACCACGAGCATTTATTGAGTAAAGAAACAAACTTTGATGCTGAGTATTGAAAAGTGATCGATCATTAAGGTGTGCACACCCCCGGTGGTAGGAGGCCGGGTATAGAGAGGAGGAGAAGTAGCTTTCTCGCTCCCCCGGTCGTAGAGTGCCGGCAGTAGAAAGTAGGGAGAAGAATTAAATTTCTTGCTCCAGGCAAAGAGGATAAGCATTGCTGTTTTAGTCCCAATAGGAGGTTGGGTATACTAAGAGGTATCAAGAGGATAAGCATTGCTGTTGTAATCCCAATAGGAGTTTGGGTAGGTTAGAAAATGTTTAAACGTAAGCAGTCTTTTAAGAAGGCTCCCAAAGAGGGGACTGAAAAATTGGCATTTGTAAAAGATGTTACCCCTCTGGAACAAATATTGCAAAAATTTGGGCACAGTCCTCGGACTGAACAACCCCTTGCAGATATCTGTACCATTTCAGACCTAGAGGATAGATTGGCCCAATATATCCTCATATGTAAACCCCCAAATGCAGCAAAAAGAGACGCTGCAGGGATCTGGCTGCTGTGGGAGGCTTATAATGACAGCTACCTCTGCCTAACAGCCTGTAAAAAGAAAAAAATATCTCTAAAAGAGAAACTATTCCAACTGAAAAAAGGGGTAGAAAATTGGAAAGTAATGGCGCATTGGGAAAAAGAGGCTTGGGACCCCCGGGAAACGTGGGAAGAAAATATGTGAAACAAACGTTGTAAGCTGATCTTTTAGAAATCAGGGGTTATAGTGCTTAATATTAATATTTATCAATTTGGTTTTGTTGTGGTTGGTGGTTATTCACAATTGTTGGGAAAATGTTTAAGAAAACACTGTCTAAAGAGATCCTTAAAAACAAACAAACAAATTGGCTAGGTACTTATTAATATATAAACCCTCAACTCCAATCAAAAAGGAAGCAGCTGCAGTTTGGCTTCTGTGGAAAACCTGTAATGAGGTATTCCTTCAATTGGCTAAATTTAAAAATGAAAAACTGCACCCAGATTTACAAACCTCTGCTGCAAAAGCAGAGAAATAAAAATGCATGTAGTACTCAAACCTAATTAAGTGCCCTTAAGGCTGGGTACAGAGAGTTAAAACAGCACTCTCACATCTTACAGCAGCAGTAATATCAAAAAAAAGGAACATTTGAGACCCCAGAAGGGGCAGACTTTTGGGACCCCTCTGGAGAGTGGGAAGGGGGATATTTGGGTAGATTCCCCTACCAGGGCCAGAATGCCATTGAAACAGTAACAACAGTCCTGCTTCTGCCTCAGACCTCCAGGCCATGGCAAAGTGGCTGGAGATTTTAAAATAAAAAAAAAAATCTTAAGTCACAAAGAAATGCACCACTTAATTAGCATTTGTGCAGTCCCAAGTACCGAACACACTGTGGCAGAGACTGAGCAGGGTCTGCCATGTGGGAGCACTGTGCTAATTTATTTCTAAGCTTCTGTCTTTTAGGCTCTGAACCAGAACATCAGGAGAGCTGGTACCAGCTGAAAAGTTATAAAATACCATGGTTATAGTGTCGCGACAAAGTCTGTGTTGCATGTTCTGTATTACATGTTCTGTGTCTGTCTCTAGTGGTGTCCTGTGCTAGCATTGGATCCAGAAAAAAAGGAATACTACACTAGACAGGGCAAATGTCTTTTCCTCTGTCTACTTCCCCCATGTCCATCCAACTTATCAATCACCACTTGTATCCAAAAGACTTTGATCCCCCGTGCATCGGGTTTATTTTTTGTTAGGTTTTATTAATGTATTTGTATTGTTAGTTACATTTCCTTATATTGTTAATTCCACACTTTCCTCTGTGCACTCTGGTTCTACTTCCCCAAGCCCTAAAGCGTAGTTCGTGGTCCCCTGTAACCTGTAAAACCTTGGCCCATAATTGTAGGGCCCCATCTTTCAGGTACCCAGAAACCTCTTGAAAACAACTTTTAAAAATAGGGGATTCTGCAACATTTTAGCAACTAAATGTTAGTTTAAGTCCAAATCAGCTTAACCTTGCATAACAACTGTGGTACTCCTACAAAGTCTCATTTGTTGTGTGTGCTTGAGAGGGTCCTGACCTCAGAAACTTTTATTGTTTGATGGCTATTGCAGCATCAAACTTGGACCTCATCTTATTTGTCAATGTACCCAATTATTGTAATGGTTATGGGTTTTTATTGTATTCCCAGTTATTATAACTATAATTGTTTGGATTTGTGTTTAGGTTATATCTGATGTTTAGTCAGTTGTACTGGTTTTTAGTTATATTCATCTGGTTATAATTGTTTGATTTGTTTGCAACAGATCACCTGTGCCCTACCATGACAACAACTACTGTAATGGTCATAAATCAAGGGTCAAAGTGTTGTAGAAGCAGCCCACCTGGTCAGCAGTCTAAACATAATTTTTCATCCCCTCATTGTCCTATTAGTAATCCTAACTGTAATGTTGGTTCTGCCTTAAAACAATTACATAAAGTGTGACTCATTCAATACCCCTGGATTGAAGGGTCAAAAGGGGGACAATATAGAACTGATAAATGAAATTGTTTTTAGTTGTTCACTTTATTAATGTAAGTTCTGTTCACCATTCACTACACTTGCCTGCATTGTAACTTCTGTTCACTGTTTGATTTTGTATTTCATATGACTTGGCATTGTGCCTCTCTCATACAACTTTGTATTAGAAAATTGGTAGAAAACTTTGTATCAAATGTTATAGCCCCTAAGGATAGTATAGTTAAAGTGAAAGAAACATGTGCCTTTTTGCTAGAAGTAGAATAAGGTCTTCCCCCCCACTCTGTAATCAATTGCCCCATTGACTGAATGAGGTGTGAATGAGTGAGGCTTGGAAGACACCCACCTCCAGACAGCTACAACAGTTAAAGAGGGAATGGAAGCCAGAGCAAAAGACAATACAACTTGTCAAGTGGGCCCAATAGAGAAGAGACAATACAACTTGTCAAGTGGGCCCAATAGAGGAGAGCAGACATATTGACAACCTCAGGGATTAGAAGCAAACACCTTCTTTAGAAAACGCCCTCTTTGAGCAGCATTGGGACAACACCCAGAAAAAAGCAGCACAAGAACCAACGGACACAGACCCAGATTTTGAATCTGGTCTGGATTTGCATAAGAGGGAAGCTGCTATAAATACGAGGTGTCTTGCAGAAGGACCCTGGGTCTCGTCTTGTCACCATCGGAGCATCGATCCGGATCGGCAGAAGCCCAGCTCCACCCTCCCCCATCTAACTCATCTGGCCAGTGCAGTTAAGGGGAGCAACTAGTTGGTAACAACAGCAAGATGGAGCGTGTTTGTGTCTGTGTGTGTGTGTGTGAATGCATGACTGTAATATATCATATGCATATGATAGAGTATTAATTAATACCTGTATTACTAATAAATGTGGCGTTTGCCTTAATACCCCCTGAAAAGATCCCGTATAGTACTTTGAGTACAACAATGCCATGCCACAGAGATGGGTGGGCTAGAGAGACAGAGCTCACTGCTGGCATGGAGAGAGGATGGAGTGTCACTGCAGGCCTCAAAATGTCTGAGCCCCAGAGTGATGGACGAAGATGGGGAAGGTTAAGAGTCCACCACCTAACTCACTCGCAGCTCCCAATCCAGTGTGCAAGCTCACAAAAAATAGCCAGGTGATTGGGGGAAAATATTATGGATTCAAAAGTGCGTAAGAGGCCAGATTCCCAACTCGTGTAAATTGGTCATAACTCAATTGAAATCAGAGGGCCAGATCCTTAGCTGGCGTAACTAGCCCTAGCTAGTCAATGGAACTGTGTGATGGAGTCAAGGTCTGATGTTCTGGACCTGCTCTGCATGAAGCCAGACAGGACTCTGGGTAGCGTAACTCTCCTCAGGGCACACTGTCCAGGGCAAAAAACCTCCGTGGCTTAAGCCTTCCTGTTTGGCATTCGACATCCCTGTTCACACTGCACACTTCCCTTTGGTAGGGCAAGCCAGAGGGCCCTGCAGCCCAACTCCACAGTCAGATGTGACTCTCAGCCAGCGTTGTGAAGCAGAAGGGTTTACTAATAGACAGATAAACAATGTAGAACAGAGATTGGTAGCACAGAAGTCAGTTATTTTCAGGAAATCCTTCTTGGGGGGACACTGGACCAGATGGCCTGGACTCCTCGCTCTTCCAGTCCTCCACTGCAGACAACCCCAGATCCCCTTGCCTGGCCTTTGACACGCCCAATTGCTCCTCCTTCAGTCTTTGTCCTGCTTCCCGGGCAATGTGTGACCTGGTCACATCCCCCTCCTGGTATTCAGGTTATGAAGGGCTTTGGCCGTCACCTACATGCAGACCACTGAGCAGCCTCACCTGTACTGAGAGCCTACGCAAAAGTCACACATCCAGTTCCCACCATCTTGGCATTGGTGCAATATGCAGTGAAACTGAGGGGCACACAGTATTAGTATAGAGCAATGAGACTCACATGCAACATAACAAGGTGAATAAAACCCCACTTCATCATAAACTGTATCAATTTACACCCACTTAGGGCCTGGCCCTAAGTCAGGAATGGGCAATCGGCCAGCCAGCCAGCCAGCTGTTTTAAACCAGCCCTCGAGCTCCTGCTGGGGAGTGGGGTCTGGGGCTTGCCCCACTTCGGCTCCCTGACACTCCAGCTGGGGAGCAGTGTAGGCGGCTGCTCCACGTGGTTCCTGGAAGCCACTGAATTGGCACCCTCCAGTTACAATGCGCTCCAATGGCCCCCTCTAGAACTCCAATGGGAGCAGTAGGTGAGGTGCCTGTGGACGGGGAAGCAAGTAGAGCCATTTGGGTGCACCTCCGCATAGGAGCAGGAGTAGGAACATGTCACTGTTTTCGGGAGCCTCCTAAGGTAAGCACAGCCTGCAGCCTGCAGCTCTGAGCCTTTCCCCATGCCCCAACCCCCTGCATCAGCCCTGATGCCCCTCCCACCTTCCAAGCCCCTTGGTCTCAGTGCAGAGCACCCTCGTACACCCCAAACTACTCATCCCCAGCCCCACGTCAGAGCCTGCACCCCAGCCAGAGCTCTAACCCCCTCCTGTACCCCAAGCCCAGTTTTGTGAGCATTCATGACCTGCCATACAATTTCTACTCCCAGATGTGGCTCTCGGGCCAAAAAATTTCCCCACCCTACTTTTGCCTCTGGATATTTCTAGCGACCAACATGAAGCAGCCATGGCAGCCTGAGCTGTGGGTTCCTTTGGTAACTGCATCCCAAGTGCTGCTGGTGCAATGTAGGAGAAAAACAAAATTCCTGCTGCCCCAGAGGTAATTATATGACAGTATTGAAGGAACAGGCTATTCCAGGCCAGTTGGGGGTTCTGGTGCCACTAGGCTCTGAGCTATTGTACATCACATGTCTGTGCGACAAATATGTAATTCATTCTGCAAACACCTTGGGAAATGCTTTGGGCCTCAGTCCTTGTTTTTTTTCTTTTTTTTTTTTTAGCCAAGTGTCTTTCTAGGGATTCTGCCATAGTGTGAGATCCAGGTTAGGTACTGTTCCCCTCTGTGGGGTTAGGGTCAGGTAGGGCAGGGTGTCATGGTGGTTTGCTCCTGAGCTGATATCAGGATGGGGCTCACATCCCTGGAGACCAGATTCAGCTATTTAGCCCCAGAGCAGGGATGTCCTGGGCTGTGACAGTGTTTGAGTCCTACAGCAGTCAGGATCAGCTGTAGAACTAGGGGAGGGGTTCAGTCCTTGATCCCAATTAGTCCTTTGTCTCTCAGCCAAAGCTGCCCGAGGAGGGGAGCAGGGAGCACCCATCCCTGGAGTGAATCTCTGTCTCCTATGAACTGCAGAGAGACCCAGCAACTCAGGACATCCAGCAAAGGACCTGGCAACAGCTGCTGGATAATTCACTGATAGATAGATAGATAATGACCAATGAATCCTAGCACTGGAGGATCAAATGCATCAGAAAGTGGGGATAATCCTACAAAGACCAACACAGTAAATTTTACTCTTTCAATTTAATATTTTACTCTATTACTATAAAGTATCAATACAGAAGGCATATTTAATAACACAAACATGAATTGTAATTGGAACTATTACAGACTTTTACTCTCACTTAAGTCAAACATCTACAGCCTGTCAGATTTTTTTTTTTTCAGCAAAAAATTTTGACTTTTAATATAAGTTTGAAAAATCGCCAATTTTGGAGGGATTTTTTTGCTAACTGAGAAACAAATATTTTCAGCTAACGTGCTCAATACTGGACAATTTTATCTGACATCCCCCTCTCCCACATCAGGCTTAATATTAAGCAATTTTTCATAGAAAGGCTCAGCTTTTCTCTCTAGCTCTCTCTCTAAACTGAAGCACAGGGAGGGATCGTGACTGGCTCAAGGTCACATTGCCAATCAGCGGCAGAGTCAAGAACAGAACCCAAGTCTCCGGATGGCCACTGACGCACACAACCCAGACACAAAATCACAGAGGGATATGATATAACACAGCAGTAACTGTGGTGTTTCTAGCCCATCAGTACACACAGATGGAAATACAGAGGTGGGATCTGGTGCCATAACTCAATCTGTAACTGGGAAGCAGGCCATCTATATGGTGTTAAGGTGGAATCATCACAGAGAAGCTGCCACTATGGATGCTGTGGGAGTGTATGGGCAATTTCCCTGGCAAGTGAGAATCAGTCTGTGCTGGAATTTAAGTTTTTTAGTTTCATGTCCAAGTTGGGAGCCTGTTGTTTGTAGCAAGAGAAAAACTACCTGTGCCAGAATTGTGGGATTTGGGCTATACATTCTTCCAGCCTTGACAATGTATTGTCTCAAGTGACAGCTTGGCCAGATCCTCTGATGGCATAAAGCGAAGCAGTCCCATTGATTTGTAACAGCCAGTCCTATTTGCACTAGTGTTATAATGCACGTGACCAGCGCTCTGATTGTTGGCAGTGAGGAGCTCTACTTAGTCCAGGATTTCTGAATTTGCCGGCTGCTGATGTTGATAGCAATAATAATCACTCGAATGCTATCTTTGTGCATGGCTGTGTACATTATGCATACAGTAAATAAAAGTAGAGTGTATGATTGAATAGGAATATAAATATGACTGTTCCTTGTTCTATCACATACTCTCACTGTAGCAGACAGTTTTCTGTTCGATTGTGAATTATGAGAGAGAGAGAGATTTAACTTTTCACATTAATGTAAGCCTCTGTTAACTACATTGACTGAAATGGTGTTTGTCTAGATATTTGCCAGTAAATACCCCAGTGTTCTTAAGTTGTGTGCTATATTCTGATGGAGTGAATAATAATGACCTTAGTCAATCATATTTATAAAGAAACACAGATTCAAAGGAGAAAGAAGAACATTTAATTTTAGGAGAATGGACTCAATCCCATCATTTCCCACATGTGCATAGATGAATCTGCTCTCCGGGACTGTGAAGCCAGCTCTGATCTCACCTCTGGAGTACACCATTCTGACAACCTGTCCTAGTTAACCCTATCCCCAAAGAGAGTGAACACGGACTGCCCTGGATCTCACACAATGGCAGCATCCCTGCAAAGATATAAACAAGCCACGGCTGCAGCTCAAAGGGTGTCCCTAGGAATTTACAGGGTGTCCCTAGGTATTTCCAGCACAGACATGTGACTTACAATAGCTCAGAGCCCAGTGGCACCAGAACCTCAGTTGGCCTTGTGATGGGGCAAGACCAGATGGCTACAGTAAAGTACTGAGAAACAGGTATGTTAGCTCCAGGTTAAACAAATCCCTAGTACCCTGGTAAGCAAAGGGCAGTTGCTCCAGGTTAATCAAGGCACTTGGGGCCAATTAAGATCTTTCTAGAAGGCAGTGGAGATAGCTACTTTAATTAGAACACGTGCAGCCAATCAAGGCAGGCTAATCAGGGCACCTGGGTTTTAAAAGAAGCTCACTCCAGTCAGGAAGGAAGAAAGAGTGAGTGTGAGGAGCTGGGAGCAAGAGGGCATGGAGCTGAGAGTGAGAGTGAGAGAGTGTACTGCTGGAGGATTGAGGAGGACAAGCATTATCAGACACCAGGAGGAAGGTCCTGTGGTGAGGATAAAGAAGGTGTTTGGAGGAGGCCATGGGGAAGTAGCCCAGGGACTTGTAGCTGTCATGCAGCTGTTACAGGAGGCACTATAGACAATTGCAATCCACTGGGCCCTGGACTGGAACCCGGAGTAGAGGGCAGGCCCGAGTTCCCCCCAAACCTCACAACTCCTGATCAGACACAGGAGGAGCTGACCCAGACTGTGGGTTCCACAAGAGGGGAAGATCACTGAGGTGAGCAAATCCGCCAATAAGCACAAGACCCACCAAGGTAGAGGAGGAACTTTGTCACAACTGGAAGAGTCTGTTCTTTCATTAACCCCATGTAATTGCTTCTAGGGGATGCAAAGATTTTTGGGGGGGAGGGGCAAAGGTCTTGTGACGCATCCATCAGAGAAGCCGACAACTGAGGCCTCCATGAGTGTTCAAAGTTGGTCATTAGGAAGTACCTGGGGGCAAACACTAAAAACTAAGGGCCAGATCATGAGCTGCTGTAAAGTGACACAGTTCTGTTGACTTCAAAGTAGGTAGGGATATTTTTGCTCACTAAGTATCTGGCCTTTTGATATCAATGGCACTATGGCTGATTTACGCCAGCTGGGGATCTGATCCATACTTCAGTGACAAATGACTGATGTATAGCAGTTGAGAATACCAGCTATTGATTTGAGTGGTCCTCTGGCAGATTTACATCAGCTGGGCATCTGGTCTCTTACATAGTTTCAAATCTACTTTCTTTACCTGTGAATTGAAATGGAAGAGGAGACAAAAGTTCCTAACCAGTCAGCACTTTCTTAGCTCTTTGTCCCATGGGATTCATTACAAGAGTGGAACTTATAATGGTTACAGAGAGAAACATTCCAACTAGGAACAGAACTTTGGATTTTCAACTTCCATTGGGACAAAAGAAAGAAAGAAAGAAAGAAAGAAAGAAAGAAAGAAAGTAGCAACACTGAACTCCAAACTTCAATCTGTAGAGGGAAAGAATCGCTCCTTAACCATTAAAAGTTCCACTCTTGTAATTAAGAACTAAGAACATGCAGACAGGTTTGGAACTTCTGTCTCATCCTTGGTTTCAATTCACACACAAGGAATATGGATTTAAAATTTGTAATGGGCCAGTTTTTCAGCTGGTGAAAATTGGCCAGAGCTCCATTAAAATCAAAGAGCCGGAACCCCAGCTGGCGAAAAGAGCCCTACCTATTGTGAAATCAATTTAGACTAGCTCAGTACCTGGCCCTTAGTTTTCACTGTTTGACTCTGGGTACCTCTTCAAAAAGCCCCGGCATCCTGAGCTGTGGATTCCTCTTTTGAGGTCAGAGCTGGGCTCACAGCCCTGGAGACCAGACTCAGCTATTTAGCTCCAGAGCACGGACACCATTGTCTGTGCCAATGTCTGAAATCTGCACAGGATCAGCTCTAGAACTGGGAGGAGCTTCCAGTCCATGACCCTATTTAGTTCATCTCCTCTTAGCCAAGCCTGCCATGGGAGTGGAGCAGGGAGAGTCCATCTGTGGAGTGGATCCCTGTCTGCTCGGAACTGCAAGAGACTCAGCAATGCAGGAAATCCAGCAAGGGAACATGGAAACAGCTGCCGGATAATACAGTGATGAGGGCCTGGAAGAGAGAGAGAGCACTAAGGACCAAAGAATCCTGACAGTGGAGTACCAAATGCATGGGGACATTTCTGCAAAGACGAGTCCAGTATGTCTGATATTTCAGTTAAACATTTCAGAGTATTAATATAAGGGTAAATTGAATAATGTAAATGGGAATTACAGCTGGAACTCTTTAAGACTTTTACAATCAATTCAGTGAAAGAGCTAGAGCCAGTCGAGACTTATTTTCTTTTCAGCAGAAAAAAAAATGACTTTTCATAGAAATTGTGAAAACTAAAATGTGTTTGGTTTCTGGCATGTGAGAACTAAACAATTTCGGCTAAAAATGCTGAAAACGGAATGTTTTCAGCTGAAATAACAATGCACATATTTTCAGTTTTTCTAAGAAAATAATATACCAAAAACCCAATTTGCCTTTGAAATAATTCAAATAGAAAATATCTGAGCACCGCTAGCTGGAAATTGTGATGGGGCACAATCATATTGTCCAATAATGTCACAGTTTTGAACCCTGTGACTCTACTGCAGGCATGTTTATTTCTGTTGCAAAGGGATAGCTGCAGGATGATAAAATTGAGTAAGCAATAAAGCTGGTAAATCCCAGAATGTTTTAAACTTAACAGCACCTTTAAATTGATGCAAAGAGAGTTGAAGCCCCAGCCAAAGCCCATCTATTATAACCCTGCCCCGGAACATAGGGGAGTTCAGTGGGACTAGATCCCAGACCACCTGCTTGAACACCATCGCACACTGCTGCCAGTTAAACAACAATGCTGTCAATAGGTGCAAAGAACATACACAGGTGAAAGATACAACACAGCAGTATCTGAGCAATCCTGTGAGTCTGTCACTGCACAGAGATGGAAGTGCAGCTGGGATTTGATGCCATAAATCAATTTGTAACTGGGATTCAGGCCATTTTTATACAGAGATTGAGGAGGAATCATCACAGTTGAGCTGCCATTTAGGGCAATGGGTGGATTCATGGTTGTATTTCCCTGGAAAGTGGGAATCAGGCAATGCTGGCATTTTAGTTTCATGCCCAAGTTTGAAGCTGCTGTTTTTTGCAACAGAGGGACCTTCTCGGCTAGGACAGTTTATCTTGGCTTGTACTTTATAACATACTTCATACTGAATTTTATCAAGTTGTTACCCCAGAATTTGGCAGTACTGTAGTTCATTACTTTGTGTGTTTAGTTATTGCTAGTGAAAAATTACATAGTTTATAGCTAGAATAATTTTCGGCCCTTACAGGCAAGGCTAAATAGTTGTATGTTCGCTGTTTTGCTATTAAAATGGGAGGGTGGAGTAGGGGAGTTAGGATTTATAAAAATCGAAGGAATGTTTGGATAACTTTGGTTGCAGGGGCTTTGGATTTTTCAGTTTTATTGTTGTAATTAAACATGCTTTACTAATAAAAGTAATGAATGGTTATTGGCTAAGTCTAAGAAAATTGCTAGAGTCTATTATAAATTTGATGCTTTATTTAAAAAAATAGAGAAACTTAAGTTAAAAAGTGTTCTTTGGAGCAGTCCCAGGAAGCTTTCTGGAGGGGCAAGGATCTAACAATTTAGTTTTTCAGCAGCTAGAGAGAAGGTGTTTTCTCTCCCCCCCGGGAGTCTGGCTGCTGACCCCACAAAATCTTTGCTTAAGTTTAAGTAAATAGAAATGTTTTCAAATGCTCTAAACCTACCGCAACAGCATATGTGTGTATGTATGTGCTTATCATGTAATAGAAAAGTACTTTTAGGTAAAATCACTTTTGCTGATGACAATTATTTATTAGATAAATGAGCTGTGCCCTGCCCTCCATTAATTTATTCCTGAAACCACCTCAAAAACCCAGTTAAGTGACTGCTGCTTTGGGTTCTGAAAAGCCTGGGGAACAGATTTGGTGAGACAGTCACCAGGAATGGTGGAGAGGAAGGGGAAAATTAATACAAATGGTTGCTATGCTGTGCAAGAAAGGAGCATGCAAGCCAGGGTAGCAGTTTGGAATTTCCCTATATTGTGGTCTGTGAATCAATTTATGGACATATTTTATTACTGGGACTCAAGGCGCCTGGCTGGCGGCCTGGTTGACGGATTATATCAGAAGGAAAGGGAACACCCGGAAATCATTTTGGGAAACAGCTTGACTAATTCTATACAGGAACATAATCAAAGCCTTGGAGCTTTACCAGTCCTGGAGCATTCTTGCTGCTCTGTAAGAAGATACTAGCAATAGTAGTACATAAAAAAAAATACATCCATTAAAGACAAAAGTAAAGGAACTAAAAGACAATAGGGTAAAAAATAAAATGAAAAAGATACTAATTAAAAAAAAATAAATAAATAACCCTAAGTCAGACACCCTCCAGGCTCAGATCGGGGCAACACAAAAGCAAGTGCGTAATACTGAAAGAGCGAGAAAGAAGCTGGAGCAGGAAGTGTCTGAATTAAGCCAGCAGACAGTAAAATGTGTAGAAACTATTCAAGTGTCCTTGAAGAATTCTCAGGATCAGTCCCAGGCAGATCTTGGGGGATGTAAGAGATAAGCTGTGCTCTCAGAGCCACGTTGGGAAATCAGAAGGAAATAGTATCTGTGATTCGAGTACACCTCCCATGGTGTAAACAGACGCACTCCCATTGACTTTAAGGGAGCTAATCTAATTTACACCAGTGTAAGGTGACCAGATGTCCTGAGATTAGGGTCTTTTTCTTATATAGGCTCCTATTAACCCCCACCCCATCCCGATTTTTCACATTTGTTGCCTGGTCACCTTACACCAGTGTGATCACACAATGGAGAAGTGATCCAATTGTTGGAGGTGAGGAACCCTCATGACTTCTAGTCAATGGAAGTGAAGAGTGCTGTGCTCCTTTGACATTCATGAAATACTATTAAGAGGAGAATCAGAGTCATTCTATCTGTTACTCTAATTCTGACCATTGTCCTTGCCCATCCCTCCACAGGAAGGACAAAGTGTACTGAGAAGGAAAATGAGCAACCAAACTTCAATGACTGAGTTTCTTCTCATGGATTTCTCTGGTGTTCAGGAGCTGCAGCTCTTATACTTTGCGGTGTTTCTAGTTCTCTGTCTGGCAGCCCTGATGGGGAATATTCTCATTATCACAGTTGTAGTACTTGACCATCATCTTCACACCCACATGTACTTCAACTTATCCTTCATAGACCTCTGCTACATCTCTGTCCCCATTCCTAAATCCATGGTCAATTCACTAACCAACTCCAGGTCAATTTCTTATTCTGGGTGCCTCACCCAAGTCTTTCTCTTTCTCTTGTTCACTGTAGCTGAGCTCACCTTCCTCACTGTCATGGCATATGATCGATATGTTGCCATCTGCCAACCTCTTCATTATAAGACTAAATGAACAAAAGAGCTTGCGTTCGAATGGCAGGCAGTGCATGGCTCAGTAGTATTCTCAGCTCTGCACTACACACTGGGACCACATTTGCATTAACTTTCTGTGGAGGGAGCGTGGTGGATCAATTCTTCTGTGAAATCCCCCACCTACTCAAGCTCACCTGCTCTGAGACATATTGCAGAGAATTTGGGGCAATTGTTTTTAGTGCTTGTTTATCTTTAAGCTGCTTTGTTTTTTATAATTGTGTCATATGTTCAGATCTTCACCATGGTGCTGAGAATCCCCTCTGAGCAGGGCCGGTGTAAAAGCCTTCTCCACTTGCTTCCTCACCTCTTTGTGGTTTCCTTGTTTCTCTGGACTCTTACTGTTGCCTACCTGAAGCCCACCAACAACAGGGCGAGATCTCATGGTAGCTGTTCTCTATTCCATGGTGCCTCCAAAGATGAATCCCGTCATCTACAGCATGAAGAACAAGGAGATCTAAGCTGCCCTGAGAAGACTGATAGCAGGGAGATTATTCACCATGAATATAAAGTCCATAGTTCTCCTTTGACTGTAATATTATTCTGTTGATGGCCCAAGGACACTTTGCTCTCACAATGGGTCATAGAAGAAACTCATCCAACCCAGTAAGCCTTCCTGTGGACACCTCAGCAAGAATATAGGCAAAGAATGTGCCTGTGAGTCATCAAAGCATGTAAGGACATGTGATATGCTCATGTGACCCTGGACACCATCTTGAAACAGTAACTTTCTACAAACAGATGCTGTGAACTTTCATTGAGATAGTAAAATTTCTTGTGCATGAGAGATGATATAAAAGACCCCTGAGCCATCTCCATTTTGTCTTCATTTTCTGCTTCATTTCTATGGATTGGATTTTTACCAAGCAAGCTTGGAACAAGAACTGATGACCCCCTAATGTGTATGGCTGATTCCTGAGAGACATTTGCACGCTAATAATTTATTTAATCACTGCTATGATCTTGATCTTTGAATGCTGAAAGACCACTCAAATGTATATGATCTATTAACCATTAATAATTCTCTTTTTCATCTTTTATTAATAAACATTTATATTTTAGTTACTAAAGGATTGGAATCAGCATGATTATTGGCTAAGATCTAAGTTATATATTGACCTGGCTTAGTGGCTGATCCCTTGGGACTGGAAGGACCCTTTATCTGTTTAAACTGGTTTTCAGTAATCACTCATCCTATACGCCAGTGTCTGGATGGTGAGCCGAGAGATGGGATGCCTAGGGAGACTGCATTTTTGGCTTCTTGTTAACCAGTGTGGTGAGACAGAAGTTCACTTTTGTTAATGTCTTGGTATAATCTAATGGTAGAATGGCCACTAGTTTGGTGACATCCCTAAAGACAGTTCTACCTGACTCTGTATAATGAGGACAAACATGGATCCCATTTCAGTTTTTGTTGTGTCAGGGTAGGAGTTGCTATGCAATCTTTCCTCTTATGTTATGTTTGTTCCTGCTATGGTAAGTATATTTTTATAATTTGTTTAGAGAAAGCTTTTCTGGTCACTCAAATTTGTACTGGTCACAGCTCCAGGGGCAATAACAGCAGGTAGTGAATTCAATTTACCCTGCTGAAGAATCACAGTTGGTGCACAAGATGCTATACCTCAGGATCCAATTTAAGAGTTGGTGAATAACATAGTTCCCCCTAAGAGAGCGTCAGGCACAAGTCCGTGACCCGATGGATGCACTCAAAGAAAGTAGAGAAGGGGTCAGAGGTGCAGCTAGCCCTGTAACTATGACAAAGTGTGATTTCACTTTTAATTTCAAAGGGATCCAGATTTGGCCAATGGTCTTTCATCCATACAACTATCCAAAGGATACTAAATGTGCCCTGGACCACAGAATTTGTTTATTAATAATTATTTGTTATTAATTATTTGTTACTATTATTTAATTAATTTGATTATCATGGTTGTGCGTACTTTTTTACATAGGCATTCAGGGAAGCGTCATATGATCTGATAGATAGATAAATAGATAATCCGTACAAATTGTTGTGCTTCTTTTTCTGTTCTTGACTGTAAATGTCAAGATGATTATTTCCTTCAAACTATTTATTATTCATCATTATTCACCAAAGAATTTCTGTAAATATCTCGTACTGATACCAACAATATTCCTGAGATTCATTGATGGCATTTTCATCCTCTGGACAGATAATATAAACTTCTTCATAGATTTTCACCACAACTTCAGTAACCACCACCTATCCATCAAACTTTCTCTAGAATGCTCCCATACCAGCATCAACTTCCTGGACACCACCATCAGCAGTGGAATCCTACAGGCAACTCTACACATTTAACTTCACAGATTCACTAAGCTCCTCAGCACACCAAGAAGTCTATTGTCTATAGCCAGGTATTCAGATGCCACAGAATTTTTTCCTAGGAGAAAGTCTAGGATACACACTTTAACACACTTAATGCCAGCTTCACTAAACATGGACACTCCAGCAGAGATGTAGATTGCAGCATGGAACAGGCCGCTCAAGTACCCTAAGAGAATCTAGTTCAATAATGGTCACTTTTTAAGAACAGGTTAGATGAACACTGTCAGGGATTGTTTAAATAATACGTAGCCATCCCTTAGTGCAGAGGTCTTGGCTAGAT
This sequence comes from Aldabrachelys gigantea, assembly GCA_026122505.1. Taxonomy (NCBI): domain Eukaryota; kingdom Metazoa; phylum Chordata; order Testudines; family Testudinidae; genus Aldabrachelys; species Aldabrachelys gigantea. Next base: position 48,703,856 of record CM047492.1, read on the forward strand.
GACATACTGAGGTCCCTTCCAGTCCTAAATTTCTATGATTCTATGTAAGGATCAGATTACCGTCTCATTTAGACCCATGCCAATGCAGAGGAGCACCTTCACATAGGTGGTGAGTGTAAAAGGCCAGGGCAGACTAAGCCTCTCCAAGCAGGTTGCAGTTCACTTCCCTTTGGAGGTGCGCTGACCTGTTGCATTTGGAGCATCACTGCCAAAAGGGTGTCTGGACCATAGCCCTGCCTGATCTCTGCCCCTAGACCCTGCTGCTGCTTGTTTTTTTCCCTCATGGCCCGCCCGTACTGCTTCTTTTCCCCCCTCTGCTCTGCCTCTTGCCCCTGAGAACCTCCTCCCCACTGGCTACTTGGGATGAAGAGGCATGAACAGTGGGCAGGGGGTCACAGCAGAGAGGGTGCAGAGATGCGAGCAGTAGGGTGGGGGACTTGGGGAGGGTCAAAGGGGAACAAGTGGCAGGCCCTTGAGGGAGGGGGTGAAGAGGTGGGAGCAGGCATTGGGGAAGGGAGTGAAGGGGTGCAAGCAGCGGGCAAGGGGTCTCAGAGTGGGGGCAAACAACTACTGTTGCTGTGAGAATAATCACTGCTGGCCAGTTCACACAAAGCCTCTAACATGCAAAATCTGAATTATGTGAATGCTCTGGTGAGTCACTCATGAATTACCTTACAGGATGACACCAGAATACTCCCAGTCCCAGATTTGTTCTCAGAAATGTGTGTTTTGTACTGCCCGAAACCCACATGAACTATGCAAGTACATAAAAAGTCCATTATTTCATCAGTGGAAAATGATAAACACAAACCATGCTATCTCAGTTGGAGATTCCCAAACACTTCATTCCAAACACATGGGTTTAGATAAAACAACTCAACAAGTTTATTAATTACATAAAGATGGATTTTAAGTGATTACAAATAATGAGCAAAAAAGTCAGAATTGGTTACAAAGAAAATAAAATGCAAAGGGATACATAATTTAGCACGCTAAATGAATTCAAATCAAAGGTTTTTCTCAACAAATTCTCTTTGCAGCCTTTCTGTGGCTGGAGATCTCCAACCCAGGACTTCTCCTCCAGTTCAGAGTTTTTTCAGGTGTTTTTGACCCCACGAACACAGAGAAAGGAAGGACAGAGAGGGGGTCTGTATTGTTAGTTATCTATGCTTATACTATTCCCTTCAGTTTGAGGATTATCTCCAGCTGGGGTTCAGGCTACAGCCAGTCTGCTTACACAGGACCCCAGCTGTTTCCATTCCCAATATGTAAATTTCTCACTTATACCCATCTTTCCGGCAAAGTACGGCTGCTTGCCTAGGTGAGAGCCAACTGGATTTTGTGACACATGGCTGAGATATTGGTTAGCTCTTTGTTTCTGGGGAGCTGATCTGAAACTGTTTTCTAAACTTGGAACATGTAATACAGTAGAATATTATAATTTTATATATAATGTTACCACACATATTTTAGCAGTATGATAATGGTCAGCAGGCTATGAGTTTTCAAATGCTACCTCACAAGGAATACTTTGTAGAAAATTTACATTTGTAAAAAGGGTTAAAATAAGAGTACAATCTGTCACAGTCAGTATTTCTGAAACAAATTCTTTTCAGACTTTGCAACATTCCCACAAACCAGAAATACCACAGTTTGGCCAGTTCAACTTACAAGTTTTGTTTGGCCCAATGTTATGCTGTATTGCTAAGTAATTACTAACATTCATTCATCACCACTCAGAGCAACCTCTTGGCCACTTAATAGTAACACTTCAAGAAGTGAGGCCTCACCGGAACACAACAGTGTCTTTCCTCTCATATCTTAATTTAGACAGCTGGACAACTGGAATCTTCTGAGAAACCTGAGCAAAGTAGTGATGGCTCACTGACAGTGGAATAGTTTTATGAAGCTGCAGCCCAAGTCTGTTAACATTCAGGAAATGAACTGTGGTCTACCTATTCTCTCAAAAAGGGGGTGAGGGACTAACAGTGAGGTGGAAAAATTTGCAGATGATACAAGACTACTCAAGAGAGTTAAATCCAAAGCACAGTGTGACGATTGACAAAGGGATCTCATGAAATTGGATGACTGGGCAACGCAATGGCAGATGAAATTCAATATTGATGTATGTAAAGTAATGCACATTGGAAAACATATACCCCATCATTTTATATGTATAGTTGGGGTTAAATCAGCTGTTGCGACTCAAGTCATTGTGGATAGTTCTCTGAAAACATCTTTTCAATGTGCAGCTGCAGTCAAAAAAGCAAACAGAATGTTGGGAATCATTAAGAAAGGGATAGATAATAAGACAGAAAATATCAAATTGCCTCTATATAAATCCATTGTAGGCACATATATTGAATACTGGATGCAGAGGTCACCCCATCTTAAAAAAAAAATCTTAGAATTGGAAAAAGTACAGAGAAGGGCTACAAAAATAACTAAGAGTATGGAATAGCTTCCACATGAGGAGAAATTAAAAAGACTGGGACTTTTCAGTTCGGAAAAAAGATGATTAAGAGAGGATGTAATAGAGGTCTGTAAAATCATGAAAGATGTGGAGAAGTGAATAAAGAAATATTATTTACTCGTTCACATAACGTAACATTGGTCACCCAATGAAATTAATAGACAGTAGGTTTTAAACAAATAAAAGGAAGTACTTCTTGACACAACACAGAGTCAAACTGTGGAACTCATTGTCAGGGGGTGTTGTGAAGGCCAAGACTACAATGAGATTCATAAAATAATTACATAAATTCATGGAAGATATGTCCTTCAATGGCTGTTAGGCAAGATGGTTTGGGATGCAACCCCATGTTCTAGATGTCAGTAGACTTCTGTTTGCCAGAAGCAGGGAGTGGATGACGGGGATGGATCATTCAATGATTCCCCTGTTCTGTTAATTCCCCTGGAAGCATCTGGCTTTGGCCACTGTTGGAAGACAGGGTACTGGTCTAGATTCACCACTGGCATCAACCAGAATGGCCACCCTTCTGTTCTTCTCTGCTACACATGGGGTAGACTACAGAATCATAACATCCCTTTTTTGCATTCAAATCTATGAATCTGTGAGCTTTTCCCTGTGTGTCTGTGCTGCTGAGCTGTGCAGGGCTCCAGGGAGTAAAATACACATGGATAAATCACCTTCCCTCAGCATAGGTCCTTGAATCCTAATGAGGGTCAAAGTCAGCTGTGCAGAGCTCAACTTCTGAGAGCATCGGATTGGAATCAAATACAGTCTTAGAGTGAAGGATGAAAGGACTCTTAGAAAGTTGTGCCTTTGCTTGTAGTTACTACTAGATAGTCAGACAGACAGATAGATAATGACTACCGAATCCTGGCATTGGACTGAATCCATCACTTATTAGGAAAATATCCTCAAATCCACAGTAAGTTTTCTCATTCCATTTAATTTGTTTGAAGGTTAATATCCAGGGGTAGTTTAAAAACAGTAATAAAAATTACACTGAGATGTCCTTCATGTTTTCCTACCAATTTACTCATCTGAGGCTGGGGAAAAAATAATTAATTAAAAGAATAAAATAAAAAATTCTCCTTACAAACAATTAAAGCTTTTCATCAACAAACCAAAACTCATTTTCCTTCAGTGTTTGGCATCTGAAAACTTTCATCTTAAAAGTGAAAATTTCAAGAAGAAAACCTAGCAAAGCTGTTTTCTGAGATTTTGGTTTTCCAACAAAATGTCACAAATTTGCAAGGAAAGCTAATGCAGTCTTAATGGAAAATATTGTTTTGATAAAAATCCCATATTTTCCATTGAAATATGATTATTTCCAGGAAACCTTGAACTTTAAACCAGGGAAGGAAAAGTTAATGTTGTTCAGAAATATGTAATTTAAAGCCTCATTCATTCTGTAGCAGTGGTGGGGAGGGATAGCTCAGTGGTTTGAGCTTTGGCCTGCTAAACCCAGGGTTGTGAGTTTGATCCTTGAGGGGGCTATTTAGGGAACTGGGGTAAAAATCTGTCTGAGGACTGGTCCTGCTTTGAGCAGGGGGTTGGATTAGGTGACCTTCTGAGGTCCCTTCCAATTCTATGATCTCTGTTCATTTCTCTTTCAAAGGAAAGTACAGTGAAGTAACCAACCTAGCTGCTAGATCACAGAATATGTGTCATACACACTAGCCCCTTTAAATATGGTCAGAGTTCCACCAAGCAGCCAAAGCTTGTCTACCTGGACAGAACCCTTGGCCATAGAGGGGGTCAATAGAACCAGAAAACCAACCTCCTGGTTCAGCAATGTGCCCAGTGTACAACACTGCTGCCAGCTGAGCACAGGTGCTGTAAATGGGTGCACTGACCATACATGTGCTAAGACACAGCCCATCCCCCAAAGAGCTTACAGTCAAGTAGAGAAGGCAGAGAAAGGGATGGTAAACTGAAGCACAGAAAGGGGAAGTGCCAGAGCCAAGAAACAAAAGGTGTCCTCTGACTGCCACTGAATCACATAGCACAAATCTAAAGTCACAGCAGGAAACAATACAATGTACAAGTAACTGAGCAATGCTACTAGTCATCATTACATAGAGATTCATAGCGTCCATGGCCAGAAGGGATTAGTGTGACCATCTAGTCCGTCTTCCTGTTTATTGGAGGCCAGCAAACTTCTCCAAAATAATTCCTAGAGCAGATCTGATAGAAAAAGACCCAATCTTGGTTTGAAAAGTGCCAGTAATGGAGAATTCACCACTATCCCTGTAAATTGTTCCAATGGTTAATCACTCTCACTGTCAAAAAAACATATTTTTTATTTCCAGTCTGAATTTGTCTAGCTTCAAATACAGTTATTGGATCATGTTAGACCTTTCTTTGCTAGATTGAAGAGCTCATATTAAATATTTGTTTCCCCTTCAGGTAGTTAGAGACTGCCCTCAAGTCACCCCTTAATCTTCCCTTTCTTAGGCTAAATAGAGTGAGCTCTTTGAGGGTCTCCTTACAAATCATGTTTTCTAATCATTTAATCTTTATTGTGGCTTTTCTCTGAACCGTCTCCAATTTATCAACATCTTTCTTGAATTTTGAGCACCAGAACTGGACAACATATTCCAGCAGTGGTCACACTAATCCCATATAAAGAGGGAAATTAATCTCTCTACTCATATTCAAGATTCCCCTGTTTATGGACCCCAGATCTCATTAGCTATTGGTCACACTGGGAGTTCATGTTTAGCTTATTATCCATCATGACCCCCAAATTGTTTTCAGTCACTGCTTCCCAGGATAGTGCCCCCCATCCTATAAGTATGGTTTGTATTCCTTGTTTGCAATATGGAGTGCGGGTGCAGCTGGTATAAGGTGCCATAAATCAGTGTGTACCCAAGGTAGCAGGCAGCTGTGTGATGTTGGGGTAAAATCAATATGGAAGGTCTACCCCCACAGAATGCTGGGTGAGTCCATGTCATATTTCTGGGGAAAGTGGGAATCAGGTGGCATTGGTGTTGTACTATTTCAGTGTAATGCTCAAGAGGTGAGCCTTCTCTTTGTAGCTATAGGGGATCCAACTTGGCCAGAAATTGATTTTGGATGTACTTTGTTACATTCTTCATACCGCATTTATCAAACCACAGCTTGGGCCTATTCCTCAGATGGGGCAAAGTGATGAAGCTCTGTTGACTTTAAAGGAGCTGATCCAATTTACACAACTGTGATAACATGATTGAGTGATTATCAGAGGTGAGAAGCGCTAGCATCAACAAGTCATTGTAAGTGATGAGTGCTGGGCACCTTTCACATTCATACAATGAGATATTAGGGGAAGGGGAATCAGGGTCATCCTCTCTGTCACTCTAATCCTGACCATAACCTTTCTCATTCTCTCCACAGGCATCACACAACGTACTGATGAAGAAAATGTCCAATCAAACCACTGTGACCGAGTTCCTTCTCCTGGGATTCTCTAATGTTCGGGAGCTGCAGATTTTACACTTTGTGGTGTTCCTGGTGATTTACCTGGTGGCCCTGATAGGGAATCTTCTCATCATCACAGCCATAGCCCTCGACCACCATCTCCACACCCCCATGTACTTCTTCCTGGTGAACCTGTCCATCCTAGACCTCGGCTCCATCTCTGTCACCATCCCCAAATCCATAGCCAATTCCCTCATGAACACCAGGTCAATTTCTTATTCTGGATGTGTCACACAAGTCTTTCTCTTTCTTGTCTTTATTTCAGCAGATTATGCATTATTGACTGTCATGGCATATGACCGACAAGTTGCCGTCTGCCACCCACTGCACTATGAGACAGTGATGAACAGGATGACGTGTATCCAAATGGCAGCAGGTGTGTGGATCAGTGGTATTCTTTACTCTGTCCTGCACACTGGGAGCACATTTGTGATATCTTTCTGTGGAGGGAACGTGGTGGATCAGTTCTTCTGTGAAATCCCCCAGCTCCTCAAGCTTGCCTGTTCTGACTCAGACCTCAGTGAAACTGGGACTATTGTCTTCAGTGAATGCTTATCCTTAAGCTGCTTTATTTTCATAATTGTGTCATATATTCAGATCTTCAAAGCAGTGCTAAGAATCCCCTCTGAGCAGGGCCGTCGTAAAGTCTTCTCCACCTGTCTTCCTCACCTCACTGTGGTCTCCTTGTTTATTTCAACTGGGACTGTTGCCTACCTGAAACCAACCTCCAGCTCAGCGTCAGGTCTGGATCTCTTGATGAGTGTTCTCTATTCCGTGGTGCCGCCAATGATGAATCCGATCATCTACAGCATGAGAAACAGGGAGGTGAAAGGTTCATTGAGTAAACTGATAGGTTGGAGGTTATTCAGCAAGAATAAAATGTCCATATTTCTCCATTGATAGCAATTTCTTTCTGACTTTCCTTATAAATATAATCAGCTCATCACATTATCACCTCCATGTGAACATACCATGCAACATCTTTATGCAGAATTGGTTATTTACACGTGTAAAAATCCAGACAAACATAACTCAAGAAAAATAAGACTGACTTCAGGTTTAAACCAATGTAAATGAGATCCAGAATCTAATCTATCTATCTGTCTATCTGTCTATCTGTCTATCTATCATCAACCTTGCACATAAAATGAGTAGCCATAGCAAACTCGCTAGTGGGGTCTCGGACTCTTCTTATTTTTTAGGATAAAATCTCTGATCTAAGTATTAACACATTTGTTCTTTGTGGATTTTTTTGTTTCTTTCTCTCTCTCTTTTTTTTTTAATTTATATTTTTGGAGTTGTTTGATGCTTTTATTTGTTTTTTTGTTCCAGGCATGTTTGGAGGTGGGGAGGCCTGGAGAGATAGGGAGGGTTTGCTTAGTGTGACATTACTTAGGACACTATCTGGACTGCTAAACAGCTGTATCTCCTCTGTTCTCCAACCTGAGGTGCCTCTTACACTGCTCTACTGTGAAAACAGCGATTCTGGTCAGTAAATACACAGTCCCCAGCATGTTATTTGCCCCCAGGTATACAGCTAGCTAGCCACTCATGAATTACACGGCAGCAGAACTCTCCCAGAGTCTCAGTCCCAGGCCTTCCCCCAGAAATGGATGTCTTATACTACCCAACACACTTCTGAATGATACAAGTTCATCTCAAGTTCGTCATTTCATCAAAGGGAAATTATAGGCATCAGTCTTGTTGTGCCAAATGGTTTTTCCCATACACTTTAACCCAAACGTATCAGTTGGATAAAAAAGAGAATAAGTTTATTAACTGCATAAGAAAGGAAGGGTTTTAAGTGGCTACATGTAATGAAACATAAAAGTCATAATTGGTTAAAAAGGAAGGGAAAGACAAAATGTAAACTAATGGCTAACTTAACGAGCTAGCAGAATTCAAAGCAAAGGCATTTCTTCCACTACATGCTGCAGTAAATCTCACAGCCTGGATCTCTTTTCAGTCCAGAACTTTTGCCCCTTACTTCTGTGTCCTTCAGATATTCATTGATGTCATGAGCAGAGAGATGGGAGGAGGAGTGGGGGCAAGTGTTTTGCTCCCCCTCTTTAAAATTCAAATTCTTGTGCTTGAAACATCCTTGCTAAGTCATGGTGGACATGAGGCTTCAGTGTCACTGTGATGAAATGTAAGTTTCTTGTTCACACCTTCCCTCTCCCAAAAAATGGATGTCAAAGCAGGTAATGGTCCATTAACACCAGCATGGCTAGTCTTGCTGTCTTTCAAAAATTGGTATGTAGGTGGACCCTCAAATCATAATATATTTCCAGCAACATCATACAATGAAATGTTATAACTTTACGTTGTGTAGCTACTCATATTTCAACAAGACAAAAATATTGAGCAGATCATGCTGGAAGGTCATAAAGAGTGGGGTCCTGCAGGGATCAGTTCTGGATCCAGTTATGTTCAATATGTTCATCAACAATTTAGATTACGGCCTAGCAAGTACACTTATAAAGTTTGCGGATGATACCAAGCTGGGAGGAGTTGCGACAGGTTTGGTATGGTACGGGTGCCTTTTGAGGGCCTGGAACACCAATTGCGCCTCCTTCTCTTTCCACAGTTGAAGGGTAGAGCTAATTTTGATTCCATTAGGAGTCCATCTAGGTGCTACTGAGCTGAATTCACTTTGAGCCAATGGTGCACCAGCACTGGGGATCCCCTACTACAAGCTGAAATCACTAAGAGCTGAAATCACTAAAAGAGCTAAACTTACTGAGCTGAGTGCTGGTTCAACCAGTGGGGGAGCCTGAAGATCTATCACTAAGTGGCTGGCAGAGAGGAGCAGTTCACAACACGTTTGGAGCAGCCCACGGAACAGTGAGTGGAGCTGAGCAAAGCAGTTTGTGGGACGGTTGAAGCGGCCCATGGAACAGCGAATGAGTGGAGCAGAGTGGAGCAGTTTGCGGGGACGGCTGGAGCGGCTCACGGGTCAGCTGGCGGAACGGCACAGCTGGTGGAGTGGAGCCGGTCGTGGTGAAGGCTGCAGCAGAACTCCACAGAGAGGCGGGGCAGTCGGCCCCAGACCACGTAAGGTGCCCCTTAATACCCTGTGTGCCCCCTCCATTTCCACCCAGGCTGGGGGGGTTAAACTCTACAGATAAACTTTTGAACTCTGGGGTGGCACTGACCAGGGACAGAGACTTTTGGGGGTTTGGACTTTGGGGTGATTGGACTTAAGACCCTAAGGGGAAAAGGACACTGCCAAATTTACTTGGTGAGTCTTTTGCTCATGGTTTATGTTCTGAATCCTGTTTGTGGAGTTTCCCCAACATATGGTCGCATTGTTTCCCTCTTTTATTAAAAGGATTTTGTTACACGCAGACTCTGTGCTAGAGAGAGGGGAAGTATTGCCTCCTAGAGGCGGCCCGGGGGGTGGTATGTAATTGTTCCAGGTCACTGGGTGGGGGCTCAAGCCGGTTTTGCATTGTGTTATTGAAACGAACCCCTGGATACTGGACCTGGCCCTTGTTGCTGCCAGTTCAGAGGGGTAGAAGAGTTACATTTGGTTTATTTATTTATTTATTTATTTATTTATTTATTATTTTTGGCCTTATGGTTTTTTGAAGAAACTTCAAAATATTTTCGAAGAAAAATTTTGACAAACAAGCAAATGAACCAATCATTTCATTAACAGCTTTATTCATCACCCAGTGTATTGTGTTTTTTTGAAAATTTAGCCTTTTAATTTGGTGCCTAATTGCCTATGGGCATAAGAAGAAAATTACATCCCATGTCCACCACTGGGCAAAGTGATTTCTGGCCTTCCTGTGAAGCACCAAGGACTGGCTATTTCCCATGGTCACTAAGAATGGCATTAGAGAAAGAAGGACCTGAGGCCATGGGAGTTAGACACCTAAATACCTGCGACAGCCTGGGCCTGAATCAAGTTCTTATGAATTCTTATCTAGTGAATAAACTGCCTTAGATTCCTTTGAAATCCCTGTCTAAATATGTAGCTTTTGTTTGTAAATCTGGAGTTCTTTCAGAGTGCAAAATAAAAGCAACATTTGAAAACGTGTCTCTAAATAATTATGGCAAATTCTCTTAAAAGTAACATGACAGCAAATACAACCATTGAACAATCCTCCAAATAATATGGCTTCAGGGGGAGGGATAGCTCTGTGGTTTGAGCAATGGACTGCTAAACCAAGGCTTGTGAGCTCAGTCCTTGAGGGGGCCAATTAGGGATCTAGGGCAAAATCAGTTCTTGGTCCTGCTAGTGAAGACAGGGGCCTGGACTCAATGGCCTTTCAGGGTCCCATCTAGATTTATGAAATAGGTATATCTCCATATATTATTATATCATAAGAAAATGATGGGTCATACGCATCAGCTTTGAACTCATTCCTACAAAACCCACCATATCTTTGAGTGGCAACAATTGTCGCATTTTATGGCTATTACAGTGTCCATGGAGAAGCCATGAAGTGTCAGGGACTGAGACTGAACTACTCTCTTCCACTTTTGCGACAGTCTCTTCTGGTCGGAGTGTGTCCTTGGTTTCTGATGAGTCTGCTAACAGGAGCCAGCTGGTTCCAGCTTGGATGGAGGAGATGTCAGGAGGGTGCTGTTATTAAGAGTCCAAGGAGTTGAGACACAAAGTCAATCTTACTTCAGAAGTCAGAGAGGGAGAACATGGGGCCAGTACTCACTGGGGCTAGATTTGAACAGGTGAGTTAGAGGTGAAAACAGCTGCTTCATCTCTAATCTCCTGAGCCGTCCAGGGCAATCCTGCTGTGAGATGTCTGTAGCATTCATATGGAAACGGGATGTGAACTCAGATCTCATGTCCCTTCAAATTGGCATTGGGCACAATCTATCCCAGTCTCTTCCACAACATTAAGCTTCTGCATGGTATTCAAAGGTGTATCAAGAGCCCAGGGATTCAGGTGTTGAAAGCAACTAAAGCAATTAAAAAAACAGACCGAATGGGGAATTCCATAGAAAATTCTCATGAGGGCCACCGAGCTGTGGTTATCCCCAGTGGGCATTAGCAAAGGAGTGAATAGAAAACAGCTCAACAGCATGGACCCAATGTATTCTGCCTACAAATCCACTGAGTTCCATGGAGAGGGCCTGGGAATGGGCTTGGCCCTGTGAAGGGATTTGAAACTGACTCTGCAGTAAGTAGGCTCTAGGTGCTGCAGAATGTGGAACAATACAGTGGACTCTTGCGCCAGGCAGTGATCTGTGACATGGATTGTCAGAGTGGCCTAAAGGAGTTAGGTGCCCAACTCTCAGTGACTGCACGTTGACTGGAATTAATTATTCCAGCCTTAATACACAGGGTTTTTTTTGTCTTGCCCACTTGTGTCCTAATTTTCTTTGAATCACCCTAACCCTAAGGCCATGTCTACACTACAGAATTATGTTGACCTAACTTACTTCAGCATTCAGCCACCACAGTTATTAAAACGCTTGTATGCACGCACGTTTGTCTCCTTATGTCAGTGCTGTGCATCCTCACCGGGAGCGTTTGTACTGATTGCATTGTCAATGTGGGGCTGTCAGAGTTCCTTCCCCACTCTGAACTCTAGGGTACAGATGTGGGGACTTGCATGAAATCTCCCTAAGCTTATTTCTATCAGTTTAGGTTAAAACCTGTACGCTACCACCACCAAATGATTTAACAAGAAACAGGGAAAGGACCATTTGTCGTTCCTCTTCCCTCAAAATATCCCCCCAAGGCCTTACACCCCCTTTCCTGGGGAGGCTTGAGAATAATATCCTAACCAAATGGTTACAAAGTAATCAAAGACACAACCCCTGTGTCTTGGGACAATGGAAAAATCAGTCAGGTTCTTCAAAGAAGGATTTTATTAAAAAGAAAAGGTAAAAATCATCTCTGTAAAATCAGGATGGAAAATAATTTTACAGGGTTATCAGATTCAAAAAGCCCAGAGGAACCCCCTTTAGCCTTAGTTTCAAAGTTACTCTGGCAAAGGGAACATTCACAAGTTGAGAAAACAAAGATAAACTAACACACCTTGCCCAGCTGTTACTTACAAGTTTGAAATATTAGGGACTTGTTCAGAAAGATTTGGAGAACATGGATTGAGGTCCGGTCCATCTTAGTCCCAAGAGTGAACACAACCAAAACAAAGCGCACAAACAAGAGCCTCTCCCCCCCACTCCCAAGATTTGAAAGTATCTTGTCCCCTTATTGGTCCTTTGGGTCAAGTGTCAGCCAGGTTACGTGAACTTCTTAACCTTTTACAGGTAAAAGGATTTTGGTGCCTCTGGCCAGGAGGGATTTTATAGTATTGTATACAGGAGGGTTGTTACCCTTCCCTTTAGAGTTATGACAGAGGCATTATGGGGCAGCTCCTGAAAGTCAGTAACAGTCAACGTAAACAACACAGTGTCTACATTAGCTAATTAATGTAACACCAATATTTAAAAAGGGCTCTAGCGGTGATCCAGGCAATTACAGACCGGTAAATCTAAGGTCAGTACCGGACAAATTAGTCGAAACAATAGTAAAGAATAAAATTGTCTGACACATAGAAGAACATAAATTGTTGGGCAAAAGTTAACATGGTTTCTCTAAAGGGAAATTGTGTCGTACTAATCTATTAGAGTTCTTTGAAGGGTTCAACAAACATGTGGACGAGGGGGATCCAGTGGACATAGTGTACTTAGATTTCCAGAAAGCCTTTGATAAGGTCCCTCACCAAAGGCTCTTACGTATATTAAGTTGTCATGGGATAAAAGGGAAGATCCTTTCATGGACTGAGAACTGGTTAAAAGACAGGGAACAAAGGGTAGGAATTAATGGTAAATTCTCAGAATGGAGAGGGGTAACTTGTGTTGTTCCCAAGGATCAGTCCTCGGATCAATCCTCTTCAACTTACTCATAAATGATCTGGAGAAAAGGGTAAACAGTGAGGTGGCAAAGTTTTCAAATGATACTAAACTGCTTAAGATAGTTAAGGCCAAAGCACACTATGAAGAACTTCAAAAAGATCTCACAAAACTAAGTGATTGGGCAACAAAACGGAAAATGAAATTTAAAGTGGATAAATGTAAAGTAATGCACATAGGAAAAAATAACCCCAACTATACATACTATATGATGGGAGCTAATTTAGCTACAACAAATCAGGAAAAAAGATCTTGAAGTCATTGTGGATAGTTCTCTGAAGATGTCCACGCAGTGTGCAGAGGTGGTCAAAAAAGCAAACAGGATGTTAGGAATCATTAAAAAAAGAATAGAGAATAAGACGTAGAATATACTATTGCCACTATATAAATCCATGATACACCCACATCTTGAATACTGAGTACAGATGTGGTCGCCTCATCTCAAAAAAGATATACTGGCACTAGAAAAGGTTCAGAAAAGGGCAACTAAAATGATCAGGGGTTTGGAGAGGGTCCCATATGAGGAAAGATTAAAGAGGCTAGGCCTCTTCAGCTTGGAAAAGAGGAGAGTAAAGGGGGATATGATAGAGGTGTATAAGGTCATGAGTGTTGTGGAGAAAGTAGATAAGGAAAAGTTATTTACTTATTCCCACAATACAACAAGTAGGGGACACCAAATGTAATTAATTGGCAGCAGATTTAAAACAAATAAAAGGACGTTCTTCTTCACACGGTGCACAGACAACTTGCGGAACTCCTTACCTGCGGAGGTTGTGAAGGCTAGGACTATAACAGCGTTTAAAAGAGAACGGGATAAATTCATGGAGGTTAAGTCCTTTAATAATTATTAGCCAGGCTGGCTAAGGAATGATGTCCCTAGCCTCTGTTTGTCAGAGGGTGGAGATGGATGGTAGGAGAGAGATCACTTGATCATTACCTGTTGGGTTCACTCCCTCTGGTGCACCTGGCACTGGCAACTGTCGGTTGACAGGATACTGGGCTTGATGGACCTTTGGTCTGACCCAGTATGGCAGTTCTTATGTTCTTATGTACACTGACACTGTGTCAGCCTAATTATATCAAGCATGAGTCTACTTCGGAAGATGGTGTTACTAAATTGGTGTACAGAGCAACTCATACTGGCAGGAGCAAAATTTAAGCGAAGACACTTCTACTGCTAGGTCTACACAAGGCAGGTTATGTCAAGCTAATCTTGTAGTGTGGACTAGGCCTTAGTGTTCAAATCATTATCCCAAAGATATAAAGTCTTACATTTTTAACCGAACACATAGAACCTGAAGCTGAGCAATCTTCTCTCACTCACCATTCCCTGAAAATGGGCATTTATCCTGTCCTAGTGGGACCCTTGCTGTAGATGACAGAAGATTCTCTTCTTCATGTCCCTGTGCCTCTCTACAGTAATGGGACACAAAGGTGGAGTTATATTGCCAGTAAGGTTGATGTTTGTGTATTGGGAACACACATCATCAGGGAACAGCACAGAGATCCCCAGTCCATTTCATACAGGCCACCTCAAATGCATCAGAAGATTCTAACTAAACATTCATATACATACAGGGGAAATGGTCGCAATAAAAGCAGCAATGAATGCTAGCGTGGATGCTGAACACCCCAAAAAGCGAGAATATTTGTTTCTGATAGTTTTGTTTGGCCAATAGTAAAGAGAGGGGCCTGTGACGGTACCTCCCATAAGGCTTTATGGAAATATGTTTAGAATGCGTTTTATGCTACATATGCCATATAACATATCTCAAAGGTTATCATCTACTGACTTTATTAATCCTATTAGTATGCATGTATCATTTTTGTATTTGAAGTTATAAATGTTATGAATGTTGGCTGTGTACTGGCTTGATTTCTAAATAACCTTAGTAGAGCATTTGGTCAGTTCCTGGAGAAAGGAAAGTTGAAATTAGATACATAATCGAGAAACACTTAAAGGACAATGGATCTTGGACTGCTCCAATCCACATAAGAAGTCTACTTGATGGCATTCAAGGTAGCATGTAAACAATGGATTCTACCTGTAAAAACTGTGAGTCATGCATGGATATGTGACTTGCCTAGGTGACTCCAAAACCCCATCTTGGAGCTGGATTTTGCATAGGAGTGAGGAGGGGGTCTCCACCCAGAAGAGAAAGTGTATTTAGACCCCTGGGAGACTTTTCCATTTTGTCTTCAGCTGGCTAAAGAGAAAGCCTCTCTACCCCCCAGGATACTTGAAAGAATTTGGAACAAAAGACAGTGTGCAAGGGGTCTGAGTGATTGCTGGACCCAGGCTAAAAGGAGATTAGTCTGTAAAAGGGAGCATTTTGGAACTAGTGAGTATCTTAACTATATTCCGTTTGATTAGAGATAGATTATCATATTTTATTTTATTTTGCTTGGTGGCTTACTTTGTTCTGTCTGTTACAACTTGGAACCACTTCAATCCTACTTTCTTTATTTAATAAAATCACTTTTTACTTATTAATTAACTCAGAGTATGTATTAATACCTGGGGGAGCAAACAACTGTGCATATCTCTCTATCAGTGTTATAGAAGGTGAACAATTTATGAGTTTACCGTATATAAGCTTTATACAGAGTATAATGGATTTATTTGGGTTTAGATCACATTGAGAGTTGGGCATCTGAGCGTTAAAGACAGGAACACTTATGTCAGCTGCTTTCAGCTAAACCTGCAGCTTTAAGGCAAGTAATTCAACCCCTGGGCCTCTGTTGGAGCAGATGGGAGTGTCTGGCTCAGCAAGACAAGGTTCTGGGGCCCTGAGCTGGCAGGGAAGTCAGGGGTAGAAGCAGTCTTGGCACATCAGGTGGCAGCTCCCAAGAGGGTTTCTGTGATCCAACCCATTACAGGGCAATTTGTTAAATCTGAATCAATTCCCATGTTACAAAGCCCTCAGCTGCCTTTTCCAGCCATCTTCATTTTCAAAGGTGCCCACTACTACGGATTGTCAGATATCCAGTGCATGGAATGGCCGTTTGTCTTATGCCCACTTGCAACCATATTGTTCCATGTAATCTAGAGGTGAGATGGTCCCTATCTCCACTGAGATTGGCAGAGACCCTAAATTTTCAAAACCCTAAATTCATACTTCTAGAAACCACACAAGTCTCCTACATACCTTTAAAATGTGCCCCTTAGATACTCTACAAGCACCAGTATCCACAAAGCCTGTGTTAGGCCCCCAGAATCCCTATACAGTGAACAGGGAGAGACAGATACCTCTGAATAGGATCCACAAAAGCCAGTGCACTAGGCAAGGAGGCCCCTAGGATACTCAGTGGGAGACACTGACCAGCCAGAAGGGATGTATGTCTCAGTCCGAACTGCTGGGATGCACTTATTCACAACCAGAAACCCAGTGGAATCATATATGTGTGTGTGTGTGTGTGTGTGTGTGTGTGTGTACATATAGAATCAAGTGACAGCTATATAGTTCTGTGTAAGGACTATTTCTTGCCCTGTCTCTTGCATTACATAATATGCTTCTGCACATCATATATGTAGTGTACATAATCATGCAAAAAGATGATATATGAAGATTAGTAACAGGCCAGTTTGTGAGACCCTGCCTCAGCTTGAGTGTGAATAGATTTACACTGGATAGTGCATGAAATGCTGGGTTAGTGAAAGTAATGAAATTTTCCACTTGCACCAATATTATAATATGACACCAGACAAATAACACATAGCAGTATTTATTAGAGAGAGAAGGTGGAGCAACTTTGTTGGTAAGAGAGACAAGTTTTCAAGCTTACTTAGAGCTCATCTTCAGAGCTGAAGAAAAGCTCTGTATAAGTTTGAAAGCTTGTCTCCTTCACCTGCAGAAATTAGTCCAATAAAATATATTACTTCACCCACCTTGTCTCTCTGATATCCTGGGACCAACATTGCTTCAACAACACTACTTAAACTAGGGGTAGGCAACCTATGGCACGTGAGCGAATTTTTACTGTCACGCGGCTGCCTGCTGGGACCCCGCGTGGCATTGAAAATGCTGCCGAAGTCGCAAGCGGTGGGGTCCGCAGTCCCAGGCCAGAGCGCCGGCCGAACGCAGCAAGCCGCCGGCCCCTCCTCCCCCTTCCCGCAGAGCCTTGTCGCCGCGCACAGAGCGCTTTAGGGCCTGGGGCTGCGCGCTCCTGCGGGGCAGCATTTGGCTCCATGGAGAGGTAAAGACGCTCCCTGCTCATCCGGATCCCTGCTGCCATGCGCACAGCGCTCTGAGTGGTGGGGTGGGGCTGGGCTACGCGCGTGGCGGCGGCAGGGCTCCAGATGAGCAGGGAGCCTGATGGTAAGGGGGCGGGGGGTTGGGGTTGGTAAGAGGTGGGGACAGTCAAGGGACAGGGAGCAGGGTGGGTTGGATGGGGGGCTAAGATTCCCGAGGGGGTGGTGGTTAGGGGTGGGGGTCTCTGGAGGGAGCAGTCAGGGAGCAGGGGGGAGTTAGATGGGACATGGGAGTCCCAGGGTCTGTTGTGGGGTCGATAGGGGTCAGGGCAGTCAGGGGACAGGGAGCAAGAAGGGTCCTGGGGGAGCAGTTAGGGTGGGGGGGGCCCTGGAGGGGGTGGTCAGGGAACAAGGTGCTGGGGGAGTTGGATGAGTCAGGAGATCTGGGGGAGCTGCCAGGAGATAGGGGTGTGAAGTGGGGTTGGGGCAGGCAGGGAGCGGGGGGGGGGCGTGTGTGGATCCAGAGTTCTGGGGGTCATGTCAGGCGGCGGGGAGTGGTTAGATAGTCATGGGAGTCCAGGGGGTCTGTCCGGGTGTGAGGGTGTGGATAAGGGTTGGGGCAGTCAGGGGACAGGTAGGGGGTAGGATCCTAGGAGGGCAGTCAGGGGACAAGGGGCAGGGAGGCTTACATAGGGGGTGGGGTCCCAGGAGGGGGTAGTTGGGACAAGGAGCGGTTTGGGGGGGCTGTCATCCAGCCCTCTGCCCTGAGCCCTGACTCCCCCATCATAAGCATAAGTCCCAATTCTGAACCTTAGCGTCCAAAATGTGGGTGCCTAGCATAAATCCTCTAAGCTTAATAACCAGCTTAGATCTGATAGCGCCCCCACCAGCCAAAAATTCCAGTGTTTGGCTCACTCTGGTCTCCCCAAAACCTTCCCTGGGGGACCCCAAGACTCAGGTGCCCTGAGTCTACAAGAAAGGGAAATAACCCACTTCCCTTCCCCCTCTTTACCTCCCTCCCAGAACTTCCCGCCCTGGTTACACTAGGAGATTTCCCTGCTTCAATTCCTTGAACCACAAACCCAGAGAGATTAAGTGTCTCTCCCCCTCACCCAGAGGCTATACAGATTCAAACCTAGTCAATCTAACACAAAGAGATTTCCCCCTCCCTTCGTTCCTTAGCCTTAACCAGAGAAAACTCAAACAGGTTTTAAAAAGAAAGCTTTATATAAAAAGAAAGAAAAAGACATAAAACTTCTCTGTATCAAGGTTGACAATATACAGGGTCAATTGCTTAAAAGAAAAATGAATAAACAGCCTTATTCAAAAAGATATACAATTTAAGAGATTCCAGCAAACTACACACATGTAAATACAAAAAGAACAATAGAAGCTTACTGTCTTTCTACCTTTGTACTTACAACTTGGAAACAGAAGATTACAGAAGCTTGAAGAGAGAAAGTTCACTCTCAGAGCCAAGAGCAACAGAACAGAGACTACAGACAAAAGACACACACCCAAAAATTCCCTCCCTGAGCTTTGAAAAATCTGGTTTCCTGATTGGTCCTCTGGTCAGGTGTTTGGTTCCCTTTGTTAACCCTTTACAGGCAAAAGAAACATTAACCCTTAGCTATCTGTTTATGACACCCTCACACCCATTTCTCTGTCCTGAGCCCTGCACCCTGCACCCCCATGCCCCCGCCCAGGCCCTTGCCCTGAGCCCTGTACCACCTGGCACTCTGTTGACTTCTTCACCCCCCTCCATGTTCCCAGCCTTGACTCTGGCACTCCCACACATACCCAGCCCCCCTACCTTGACACCTGCACCCCCTCACATGCCCCTAGCCCTCTACCCTGACTCTTGCACCCTCCACATTCCCAGACCCCCCATATCCCATGCACCCCATACATCCCCATCCCCACCCCGAGCATCGAAATGGAATCACATTCCCACCTGCATCCCTCACATCAAATGGGAGCTGCCCAGGTAAGTGCCCCCAAACCCAATCCTCCTGCCCCAACCCTGAGCCCCCTTCTTCGTTCTAGCTCCTGGCAAGACCCTTCACCCCCAGCCCTGTGCTCAGTGCACTCCCACCCTCAGCTTAGTGCAGAGAGAGGAAGAGAATGGACCAGAACCAGGGAGAAGTTAGGTACCCACTGTATATGGGCAGGGCCGGGACCTCAGACTGACAGCGGGCTGAGCGGATCCAGCAACCGGGATCCCGGCTGGCAGGAGCCGGAGGATGGAACCCCTGAGTGGCAGTGTGCTGAGCCGGTCTGGGGTCCCTGCTGCCGGCCCCTCACAGCCCGCGGCCGGTCTGGGGTTCTGACTGCCAGACCCATCCCAGCTGGGGTCCAGCCAGAGGCCCCACTCAGCCCACTGCCGGCCTAGGTGAACAGAACCCCAAACCAGCAGTAGGCTGAGTGGGCTGGTGGCATAACATCAACATTTTAATTTAATTTTAAATGAAGCTTCTTAAAACATTTTGAAAACCTGGTTTATTTTACAATACAACACTAGTTTGTTATATTATATATAGACTTGTAGAGAAAGACCTTCTAAAAAACATTAAAATGTATTACTGGCATGCGAAATCTTAAATTAGAGTGAATAAATGAAGACTCGGCACACCACTTCTGAAAGGTTGCCGACCCCTGGCTTAAACCAATATTTATGTCACTACTGAACTTAACCTAGTGTCTTTGGGCCAGAGCCAGGTCAGTATTAAACCAGTGATGTTGATATCCCATCTGTATTTGTAAAATTATCTCAGCAGGACATCAACCATGCAGATATCTCATCTGCACCCCATTATCATTGTGGAAAGAAAATGTTCAGCTTGTTCACAAAACCTCATGAAAGAGATGAAAAATGGACACCCTCAATAGATGACATCTATTTATTTATTTTAACAGTTTATTTCTAAGGAAACATAGAAGGAACTTAAAAACAAAAGAGAAAAACTGGCATTTTATTTCTTATGAATAACCTCCATCCAATCAATTTCCTCAGGGCAACTTTGATCTCCTTGTTCCTCATGCTGTTGATGATTGGATTCAGCATTGGAGGTACCATGGAATAGAAAACATCCACCATGAGATCCAGATGTGATACGGACCTGAAGTTGGATTTCAGGTAGGCAATGATGCCAGTGGAAACATACAAAGAGACTACAGTGATGTCAGGCAAGGAGGTGGAGAAGACTTTTTGCCGGCCCTGCTCAGTGGGGATTCTTTGCACTGATCTGAAGACCTGAACATATGACACAATTATTAAAACAATACAGCTTAAAGCTAAGCATGCACTGAAGACAATAACCCCAGTTTCACTGAAGTCTGAGTCAGAGCAAGCAAGTTTGAGTAGCTGGGGGATATCACAGAAGAACTGATCTACTCTGTTACCTCCACAGAAGAATAATGCAAATGTGTTTCCAGTGTGCAGGGCAGAGTAAAGAATACCACCGATCCAGACACTGGCAGCCATTTGGACACAAACTCTCCTGTTCATCACTCTCTCATAGTGCAGTGGTTGACAAATGGCAACATATCAGTCGTACTCCATGACATTCAGGATGCCGAGATCAGCTGAACCAAGGAACGTGAAGAGAAAGACTTGGGTGACACATCCAGAATAAGAAATCACCCTGGTGTTCATGAGGGAATTGCCCATGGATTTGAGGATGGTGACAGAGATGAATCCAAGGTCCAGGATGGACAGATTGACCAAGAAGAAGTACATGGGGGTTGTGAAGATGGCGGTTGAGGGCTATTGCTGTGATGATGAGAAGATTCCCCATCAGACCTGACAGATAAATCATTAGAAACACCACAAAGTGCAAAATCTGCAGCTCCTGAGCATTAGAGAATCCCAGGAGAAGGAACTCGGTCACAGTGGTTCGATTGAACATTTTCTTCCTCATTACGTTGTGGAGGGAAGGAGAAGGGCCATGGTCAGGATTAGAGAGTCAGAGGGAATTACCGTTATTGCCTTCAGAATAATACCTCATCATCTACTGTGAAATATTCACAGCACTTCTCCCATCCTTCCATTGACTAAGAGCAATGAGTGCTCCTCACCTCTGACAATCAGATCACTAGAGAGACAAGTTAAGTGAAGCAATATCCGTTATTGGACCAACTTCTCTTGATGAGAGAGACAAACCTTCAAACCACACAGGCTACCTCACCCACCTTCTTTGCTCTCTAATAAGCAACCAATACTGGAAAAAATTACCTAGGGAGGTTGTGGAATCTTCATCTGTGGAGATATTTAAGAGTAGGTTAGATAAATGTCTATCCGGGATGGTGTAGACAGTATTTGGTCCTGCCATGAGGGCAGGGGACTGGACTCGATGACCCCTCGAGGTCCCTTCCAGTCCTAGAATCTATGAATCTATAAACTTGGGACCAATGCGGCTACAACTACTGCATGCAATCAGCCCATTAGTGTCAATTGACAAAACTCTCTTACAGTCCATGGGGCAGCATCAGTTTACACTAGGATGACCAGATGTCCTGATTTTATAGGGACAGTCCCAATACTCTGGGTTTTGTATTATATAGGCTCCTATTACCCGCCTTCCCCCCACACACATACCATCTGTCCCAACTTTTCACAATTGCTATCTGGTCACTCTAGTATACACCATGTGAGTATCTGGCCTAAGATGCCAGTTGAACAAATGCATTAAAGACTGGAACAAATTACAACCCAAGCCCACGGATTTAGCAAAGATGGTCCCTCAGCTCTGTCAAACAACAGAGGAAAAACTTGGGCATGAAACTAAAGTACTAGAAATCCAAGACCTCCTGATTCCCACTAGGGAAATATGACAGACTCTCTGAGCATCCAAAGTGTAAGCTTGTGTGTAATGATTCCTTCCCAAGCTCTGTATATAGATGACCTGATACCTGGTTACAAATTGGCACCAATCCCAGCTCCACTCCCATCTCTGCGTGTCCATGGGCTAGTATCATTGCTCAGTGACTTTGTTTGGCCTGAGTGGGGAAGCAACCATCAAAGGACCTGAGTTGTATTCTTATCTCTGCCAGTGGCTTGCTGTGTGACCTTGGGCTGGTCACTTCTCCTCCCCAAGCCTCTGTTTCCCCTCCTTTCCTTTGCCTGCCTGGTTTTTTATGAACTCTATGGGAGATGGGCTCTGTCTTATCATATGCATGCTCAATGCACCCATTTACAGCCTTTGTGCTCAGCTGGCAGCAGTGTTGCACACAGGATATGGTGATAGACCAGGAGGTCTGGATTCGTGTCCCATTGACCTCCTGGTGTCCATCAATGCTGCAGCAGGGAGCATCTTCCCAGCTCCAGTAAGCAGACATGGGGTAGCTCTGCAGAAGTTACTATAGAAAACTTACCCATGTAGCCCTGAGGTAGCCTGGTCAGCAGCTCAGGCTCCATTTGTCTATGTAACCATGGAGTTCAGCCAGGTTTGTACTGAGGTTCAAAAAGAATTAGATAAATTCATGGAGGATAGGTCCATCTATGGCTATTAGCCAGGATGGACAGGGATGGTGTCCTTAGTCTCTGTTTGCCAGAAGTAAGAATGGGTGACAGAGAATGGATCACTTGATAGTAACCTGTTCTGTTCATTCCCTCTGGGGCACCTGGCACTGGCCACTGTCGGAAGACAGGATACTCGGCTAGATGGACCTTTGGTCTGACCCAGTATGACCGTTCTGATGAGAAGGCTAGACTAAGCCATTCCCTGTGCTGCCGGCATTTACTCTGTTATTTTTGCAGCATAGCTAGTGAAATCTGCCTACCTAAGTTGGGAAGCACATTCCTAGCTGCAGTGTAGATGTGCCCTTAATGTCCTTGGGCAGGGTCCAGACAGATAGTCTGCAACCTCTTGACTGAATCCCGACGCTAAGTTTCAAGGTAGTGGGGGAGGGATAGCTCAGTCATTTGAGCATTGGCCTGCAAAACTCAGAGATGTGAGTTCAAGCCTTAAGGGGGCTGCTTTGGGATCTGGGGCAAAAATTTGTCCTGCTAGTGAAGGCAGGGGGCTGCACTCAGTGACATTTCAAGGTCTCTTCCAGTTCTAGGAAATTCATATATCTCCTATTACTATAAAGTGTTAGCATACCTGATAGGTACAGCCCATATTCCCTGGGCTGTCAACTCTGCTGTTTACTAAGTGCTGCTGCTGCTATATCTTTTACACAGAAATCAAAATGGATAGGACAGGATGATGGTATTTGAAATTATGGTATCATTGGACAATATTACTGCTTCCTTTGCTGCCTGAAAGATAATTTCCAAATACAGCTGGTGAAAAATGTACTTGATAAACTTTTAAAAGAAAAAATTGGTTTTCAATTAAATCTATCTATCTATCTATCTATCTGTCTATCTATCTATCTATCTATCTAATCTGGCCAAAGGCCATTTTTTTCCTTTTGTGAAATGGGGCGGGGGGAGTTAGACTTTTCCAGTTTTCGGCAGTTTTCAGCAGAAAATGTTTGGTTCTCTGTTGCCAAATCCGATTTGAGGGACTTGTATGAAAAGCCAATATTTACTAACAAAAAGGAAAGAGAAAAAATCTGACTATCCCTACTTGTTTGATTAAATAGATAGTAAAAGTCATAAAGAGTTAAAATTGGAAGTCAGATTTTGGTTCTTAAATTTGCCCTGTACATTAATACTCTAATATATTTAATTGAAATAGCAAACTTACTGCATTGGTCTCTGGATAATTTTTCCCAATTTGGGATGCATTTGATCCTCCAGTAGTAGAAAATTTGGCCACTATCTATCCATACATGTCCATGCACAATGGTCTATCACCTTCTCTCTCTCATGTAAACATCACTGAATTATCCAGCAGCGGTTTCCATGTCCAAAGATGGATTTCTTGAGTTGCTGGTCTCTCTGCAGTTCCTAGCAGACAGGGAACCACTCCACAGATGGGTGCTCCCTGCTCCCCTCCTCAGGCAGGCTTGGCCAAGAGGTGATGGACTAAATGCGATGAGGGACAGAAAACCCATGAAGATCTAGAACTTCTCCTGGGTTGAACAGGTATCAAACACCATCACAGCTCAGTATGTGCCTGCTTTGGGGCTAAATAGCTGCATCCAGTCTCCAGGGCTGTGAGCCCAGCTCTCATGTGACCTCAGGGACAAACCACCTGGACAACCTGGCCAAGCCAACTTTAACCCCACAGAGAGGGAACAGCACCTGCCTTGAATCTCAAACAACGGCAACATCCCTGAAAGGACCCTTGGCTAGAAAAACAAGGCAGATTTGGCTAAGGTATCTGACAAGTCAAATGTATATTTATAGCACAGGCATGTGACATACAGTAGCTAAGAGACTAGCAACACCCGAAGCTTAGCTGGCCTGGAATAACCTGTTCCTTCATTAACTCCACATGATTACCACTGGGGCAGCAGATAATTTTTTCCCCTGCTTTGCATCAGCAGCTCTTGGGAGGCAGCCAGCAGAAGAACCCACAACTCAGGCTGCCCACGATGTTCAAAGTTAGACACTAAGAGGTACCCAGAGACAAGCATGAAAAATGAAAGATCATGTCCTGAGCTGGTGTGAATTGATGCAGTTCCACTGATTTCAAAGTAGCTAGGGCTATTTACACTAACGAATGACCTGGCCCTTTGATTTCAATCAAGCTATGGCCAATTTACACCAACTAAGGGCCTAGCCTGTCAGAGTTCACTTTGTTTATTTGGGATTGCGGTTATCTCTTGAAAGCCCGTTGTGTGTGTGGAAGGCGATAGAGTATTGTCATAGACTGAGGCTCGAACAGTTTTCCCTGAATACCACCACCGTCTCCTCTGAGGTCTGTCTAGGGCTCATCACCCTGTCTTCCAAGGTTCCCTGTTGGAGAATGCAACTCAAACATTTGGGAAGAAGCTTCTCCAGAATGGCTTTTCCACTAAGGACGGGGGGGAAAGGGGGGTTGCTCAGCAAATCACCCTCCAGTGACCTAGTGCAGAAAATGATAGAAGTTTATAAAATAAGGACTAGTGTGGGGAAAGTAAATAAGGAAGTGTTATTTTCTCCTTCCCATAAAACAAGAACTAGGGATCAGAAAATGAAATTAATAGGCAGCAGATTTAAAATAAACAAAAGGACCTTTTTTTCACACAATGCACAGTGAACCTGTGGAACTCCTTGCCAGAGGATGTTGTGAAGGCCAAGATTATAACAGAGTTCAAAAAAGTGCTAAATAAGTTCAAGAAGGATGGGCCCATCAATGGCTGTTAGCCAGAGTGGGCAGGGATGGTGTGCCTAGCCTCTGTTTGCCAGAAGCTGAGAATGGGCAACGGGATGACTCACTTGATGATTACCTTTTCTGTTCATTCCCTCTTGGGTACCAGGTATTGGCCACTGTTGGAACACGGGACACTGGACTAGATGGACCTTTGGCCTGACAAAATATGGTCATTTTTACGTTCCTACATTCTTATGTTCAGTGCACAGAGCTTTGCCTAATGAGGCTTTTGTTCCATTTGCTGACAAAGACCATGTGATCTGGAACACACTGTCCTGCACTGAGGAAACAAAGCGCTTTCTCTGTAGACTTCAGGGATCTGGAAGCATTTTTCAGCCCCTGCTGTTGCTCTACATTGAAGAAGGTGTGCTTTTTGGGGGCTAAATTTGGGATGCCAGGGCCAGGTCCTTCAGCCGTTACTAAGCATTCTGGCAGCAGTCAGTGGCAGTGCAGTCTGAGCAATGGCTACAGGAATGGGATCCATCCAACTGGATAATCTCTTACCTTGTGGTGTGAGCCATAGGTTCAAGTCACTGCAATATTTGCATTTCTTATCTATCTTGACTGATAAGAGAGCCCAAACTGTTGGTCTGTGCCCAGTATGGTAAGAACACATGTAAAATACATTGACTTGGTCCACCAAATACTAAGCAATTTATCCAGCATAACATTCTCCTTCCATCAGCAAACAATTTTCCAATTAACTAACTGTAATTTTCCTCCATTAAGCAAATGGCAAATTTTTCTCCACCAATGAGGTAGCACATTCTCCTTCTTCAACCAGCCACAGTTTTTTATGCCCTTCACTACCCCTACACTTCTCCATCTTCCAAAAATCACAGATGTTCCCTCCTCCATCTATCTTCCCCCCCACCATTTACAATCTACACAATTCCCCCAGCCAACACTTGCCTTCTTCCCTTTTCAATGATAATGAGAACATGCCTCATTCACCAACCATAATGTTATCCCTCCATATAATTTTTCCCTGTCGAATCATGTCCTGTATTCATGGCTTCAAGGAAAGCTTTGGAGAATGGGTAGGCCATAGGCCACATCCTGAAGTTTCACAGATTTGGGCTGTGGGTTCAGAAGGCATTCCACTGTCAATGAACCAGCATTGGTATGCTCAGTTGTCTCAGCAGATTATGGTTCTCCTGGTGCCTAAATGAAGACAGGAAAGGAGAGGAGAGGAGAGACGCTGCACTTTCATGTTTCTAATGATCGCAACTTCTGGAAGTGTCTTGAGTCAGGGTTCTTGGGGCTTCCAGGATGAAGAGCTGAGAGTCGAGGTCTCATTCTACCCAGGGACCCTGAGCTGTGATCTCTATTCCAGGCATAAAGAGTAGAAGAAAGTCAGGGAGTAGGGAGCCTCCTGCAGTGGATGCAGAGAGGAGACCCAGGGCCAGAGAGAACTTTTGAAGAAGCTCTCCAGATCAGCCAGAGGGGAGGCCTGGCTTGAGTGACCTGCACTGCAGAGCAGGAACGGAACCCGTCAGAGGGAGTTAGGAGCCCAGAACGGGCATAACGGCCTTTGGTAAATAATGTTTAATATTGAATATTTTTATACAGACACGAAGAGGAAATGAGTCACAATAATTGGTATCTCTCTATTGATTGATCTATCGATCTATCTCTCAAATCACATACTGTGCTTTTGTCCCTCATATATGAATTGTATATATCCATGCACAGAGATGGGATTCTAATATTAATAATAGGCCTGCTTTGTGAGATCCTTTCTTAGTTTTAATATGACTAGTTTTACAATGGATGATGCATGAAATGCTAGTCAGTGCATATGACACCAGGCAAATTATTCATACCAGTATTTATTAGAGAGAGAAGGTGGCCCTTATTCAAAGCTCATCCCCAGACCTGAAGAAGGGCTCTGCATACATTTTAAAGCTTGTCTCTCTTCCCTGCAGAACTTGGTCAAATAAATGATATTACCTCACCCACCGTGTCTCTCCTATATGCGGTGACCAACATGGCTGCAACAACACTGCATACACCAGTGTTTATGTCACTATTGAATTTAGCCTTGTGTCTTTGGGCCAGTATCAAACCAGCAATGTTGATGGAGCTACTCTGCATTAGCAAAGGATTAGCTGAGATGTTGAAAACACAGAGTCCTTGTGGCATGTTTGAGACTAACACGTTTATTTGGATATTAGCTTTCATGGGCTATAACCCACCTCATCAGATGCATGGAGTGAAAAATACAGTAGACTGTATATTTATACCTGCCTACTGTATTTTTCATTCCATGCATCTGATGAAGTGTGTTTTAGCCCATGAAAGCTAATGCACCAAATAAATTTGTTTGTTTCTAAGATGCCACAGGGACTCCTCATTGGTTTTGATGATACAGACTAACACAGATACTCCTCTGCAACCTGAGATGGGGAATTCACCCATGCATCTCTGGTGCACTCACATTTTCCCGGCCACCATTACCCATTCTTGGATCTTTGTGTGTATTGGCCATTGGCCACAACCTGATCCTTTTGAAGTGAGTGACCAAATCCTAGTGATTTAAAAAGTATCAAAATTGGCCTCATTATCCTGTCTGATTGTCTTTAAGAAATACTCCACAGCTTCCTCTTAAACAAACAAACAAACGACCCTTTCCCACCATGGCACGAATGACACAACATTGATTTATTTAGGGTTACAATAATGAAAAGATGTTTACCTAAGGCTCTTGGTTCCCTAACACATCATTAAAAGTACGATGATATCCCAGCCCTATTCATATAATTGTTTCAAAAGAAACAACCATGCAGACACTTCTTGTGCACACCTTTAACATTGTGGAAAGAAAACTTTCAGCTGGCTCAGAAAACCCCATCAAACAGATGACATTTGGGCACCCCCAATAGATAACAAAACATCAACAATGCTATCTAAGTGAACACTTACCATCTTCCCAGTCATTCCCACCTTAAAAACACTTTGAACAAAGAAAGAAATCAACCCACCAAAAACTAAAAAAACAGAGATGGAGACAAAAAACATACAACTACTGAACTGATACTGCAATCCAATTTTTCCTCCAAAAAAGAAGAGCCAGACACTCCCTGAGGTCTACTAAGGACTTTGATATGGCTAATGATTTTATGAAGAAGGTGCTAACATAGTATGGTGATGGGTGGCAGTACACAATACTGTGATAGATAGATACACAGGCAAACTGATAGATAATGATATTATTTACATTGGCATGCATTTACATTAAATCCATTGACTTGAGTCGTGTTTTCATTTTTGCCACTCCAATTTCCCCTTTTTGGATAAAGAGATGACAAACCATATTCTCATGGAGTCAATTATATCACCATTTGATTATATTTATAAGGAAACATAGAAGGAAGTTAAAATCAAAACAGAAAGATGAACTTTTTATTTGTTTTAAATAACCTCCGTCCAATCAGTTTCCTCAGGGCAGCTTTGATCTCCTTGTTCCTCATGCTGTAGATGATTGGATTCAGCATTGGAGGTACCATGGAATAGAAAACATCCACCATGAGATCCAGAAGTGATATGGACCTGGAGTTGGGTTTCAGGTAGGCAATGATGCCAGTGAAAACATACAAAGAAACAACAGTGATGTGAGGCAGGCAGGTGGAGAAGGCTTTTTGTCGGCCCTGCTCAGTGGGGATTCTTAGCACTGATCTGAAGATCTGAACATATGACACAGTTATTAAAACAAAACAACTTAAAGCTAAGCATGCACTGAAGACAATAACCCCAGTTTCATTGAGCTCTGAGTCAGAGCAGGCAAGCTTGAGTAGCTGGGGGATGGCGCAGAAAAATTGATCCACTCTGTTACCTCCACAGAAGGATAATGCAAATGTGTTTCCAGTGTGCAGGGCAGAGTAAAGAATACCATTAATCCAGACACTGGCTGCCATTTGGACACAAGCTCTCCTGTTCATCACTCTCTCATAGTGCAGAGGTTGGCAGATGGCGACATATCGATCATATGCCATGACAGTCAGGATGCCGAGATCAGCCAAACCAAGGAACATGAAGAGAAAGATTTGGGCGACACATCCAGAATAAGAAATCACTCTGGTGTTCATGAGAGAATTGACCATGGATTTGGGGATGGTGACAGAGATGGAGCCAAGGTCTCCGATGGCCAGATTCACTAGGAAGAAGTACATGGGGGTGTGAAGATAGTGGTTGAGGGCTATGGCTGTGATGATGAGAAGATTTCCCATCAGGCCTGCAAGATAAATCATTAGAAACACCACAAAGTGCAAAATCTGCAGCTCCCGAATGTCAGAGAGACCGAGGAGAAGGAACTCGGTCACGGTGGTTCGGTTGGACATTTTCTTCCTTAGCACATTGTGTGATGGCTGTGGAGGGAAGAAGAAGGTCCATACACAGGATTCGATTGTCAGAGAGAATGGCCTTGATTACCTTCCGAGTAATGTCTCATGATCTACTGTGAAATGTGCACAGAACTCTTCCCATCCTTCCATTGACTAGGAGCAGTGAGTGCTCCTCACTGCTGACGATCAGAGCACTAGAGAGAGAAGGTCAGTCAGGTAATAGCTGTTATTATATCAGCTTCCATGGGTGAGAGAGACAAACTTTTGAGCCTCACATACTACCTCACCAGCCTTGTCTATTTAATATTCTGGGACCAACATGACTACAAGTACTGCATACGATCAGACCGCTACTCAGGTGTGTTATCACACTGGTGTCAATTAGCATAACTCCCATAAAATCCATGGGGCTACATCAGTTTGCATCATGTGGGGATCTGGCCCAAGATGTCACTTGAACAAATGCATTAAAGACTGGAACAAATTGCAAAAAAAATCCACAGATTGTGCAAATATGGCCCCTCAACTCTGTCAAACAACAGAGGAAAAACTTTGGCATGAAACTAAAGTACTAGAACTCCAAAACAGCTCAATTCCCACTTTCTATGGAAATATGACAGACTCACTGAGCATCCTAAGTGCTAGTTGTCTGTAACAATCCCTCCCCAACCTCTGTTTATAAATGACCTGCCACTTCGTTACAAATTGATTAATGGCACCAATTCCAGCAGCACTCCCATCTCTGAGTAAAGATGGGCTAGAAGCATTGCACAGTTATTGCTAGGTTGTGTTGTTTCCCTCTGTGACTGTATATCTGGTCTGTGAGGGTCAGAGGCAGTCAGGAGACTTGACTTTTGTTCTTGTCTCTGCAAGTGACCTTCTGTGTGACCTTGGAATAGTCACTTCCTCTCTCCATGTCTCTGTTTCCCCTCCCTCCCTTTTTCTGGCTTTTCTTTTATGAGCTCTGTGGGAGTGGGATGTGTTTTATCATGTATCTGCACTGTGAACCCATTTACAAACTCTGTGCTCAGCTGGCAGCAGTGTTACACACGGGATATGGTGATAGACCAGGAGGTCTGGATTCCTGTCCCATTGACCTCCTGGTGGTCCATCTACACAGGAGAGGGAAATACCTTCGTAGCTCCAGTAGATGGACATGGGCTAGCTCTGCTCAAATTACTGCACAAAACAAACCCATGTAGCCAGTGGTAGCCTGGGCACCAGCTCAGACTCCATCCAACTACGAACCCAGGCTGTTAAGGCAGGTTTGTATTGAGGTGGCTAGACTGAGCCGCTCCCTGTGCTGGCCCCATCTACTCTGCTATGAGCTAGTGAAGTCTGCCTACCTGAGTTTGGAAGCATGTCCCCAGCTGTGGTGTAGATATGCCCTTAGTGTCCTTGGGCAAAGTCCAGATAGACAGCCTGCCACTGCTTGATTCAACCTAGACTCTGAGTTTCAAGGTTCAAGCATGTCTGTTAGGTACAGCCCATATTCCCTGGGTATCAGCTCTGCGGTTTATTCAGTTCTGTCATCCTGCAGTTATGTCTTTGAAACAGAAATAAGAATGGATATAACAGAATGACAGCGTTTGAAATTATGGTATCACTGGACAACATAAGTACTTCCCACCCTGCTCAATAATATTATGATTTAACTCTTTTTAAAGAAAATTAGTTTTTTCAGTTAAACAATTTTTTATGCAAGGTCTCATCTATCTATCTATCTATTCAAAAGCTGATTCTTTTCTTGAGGGGGGGAGATTTTGGTTGGAATTTTTCAGTTTTCAGCAGAGAACGATTGGTTTCCTGTTGCAAAAATTCCAAAGTTTGGAAATTTGGGGGACTGCTATGAAAAGACAACATTTTTTAATGAAGAAAAAAAGACAATAGCAAACTTACTGTGTTGGTTTTTGGATAGATTTTCCCAACTTGCAAAGCATTTGATCCTGCAGTGCTAGAAATTATTGACCACTGTCGATATCTCTCTCTCAGAACCCCATCATTGCATTATTCAGCACTGATTTTCATATTCTGTCACTGGATTTCTGAGTTGCTGAGTCTCCCTGCAGTTCCAAGCAGACAGGGATCCATGCCACAGATGAGCACTTCCTGCTCCACTCCTGGGGCAGGCTTGGCTGAGAGGTGAAGGATTAAATAGGATCAAGGACTGAAAGTCCCTCCCAGCTGTACAGCTTGACATGGCTACAGCCCAGAAAGTCCCTGCTCTGGGGCTAAATAGTTGAATGATGTCTCCAGGGTTGTGAGCCCAGCAATGATTTCACCTCTGAACAAACCATCCTGACAGTATACTCTAACTGACCCCACAGAGGGAGAACACAACCCAGCCTGGATCTTACACAATGGCAACATCTCTGGAAGGATACTTGGCTAAAAACAAGGCAAGGCTGAGGCCCAAAGAGTGTCCCAAGATATTTGCCAAATCAAATATATATTTATAGCACAGACAGTTGACCTACAATAGCTTAGAGCACCAGAAGCTCCGCTGGCCTGGAAAAGCCTGTTCTTTCATTCATGGCACATAATTACTTTTGGGGGAGCAGAGTTTTTTTGCCCCTGCATTGGATCAGCAGCTCTTGGAATGCAGCCGCCAGAGGAACTCACAGCACAGGCTGCCCTGACTGTTTGAAATTGATCACTAAGATGTAGCCAGAGACAAACTCTAAAAAAGAACGATCATTTCCTGAGCTGGTATAAATTAATACAGTTCCACTGATTTCAGAGTAGCTAGAGCTAATTATGCCGAATGATGGCCTGGCCCTTTGATTTCAATTGTGCTATGACCGATTTATATAAGCTGAGGATTTGGCCTGTCAGAGTTTAGTTTGGATTAGGGGTGTCTTTTGAAAGACCATTTTGTGTGTGGAGTGGGGGACAGGGTGAGGTTGGAGACTGAAGTTCCAACTGTTTGTCCTGAGGACCACCACCCTCTCTTCTCCTTCTATGGCATGTCTACGGCTCATCATTCACCCTGGAGGTGGCCACAGAATGGGAGCTGTTGGATGGTCCTCAGTGTGCCATGTTCTTATGTAGGTGATGGAGCTATGTCACAGAGATGGTCAACAGGAGATGCACCACACATGGCCAGGAATGGGCTAAACAACCTATAGCCCTGGGCAGAGAGGAGTCTGATTACAATTCTGTTCTGGTTCTAAGTCCTGTGCTTGGACCATGCTCCAGATAAACCTTCCATAAATTAAGGCTCATGCTGAACAACAACCAGCCACCACTGCCACCTCCTGGACTGGGTTGGAAAACTCAGGATCTCACTGGAGGTTCCTCAGGTCAGTGTCCACCAAGGCTGGTGGCCTGTTGGAGAATCAAACTCAAACATTTTGGAAGCAGATTCTTAGAAATGGCTGCTCCAGCTGGGGTGGGGGGGAATTGCTCAGCAAACCCCCCTGCAGGGCATAGAGCTCTGCCTAACATGGATTGTGTTGTGCCTCTAGAGTCCTGCTGACAAAGACCATGTGATTGGGGACACAGTGTCCTGCACTGAGGACCCAGAGCCCTTTCTCTGCCTATTGCAGGGATCTGAAATAGTTTTTCAACACCTACTGTTGCTCCATCTTGGATAAACTGTGCTTGTTCAAGGGTGAATTTGGGATATCAGAGCCAGATCCTGCAGCCGTTGATCATGGTTCTGCCAACAGTCATTGGCAGTGGTGTCTGAGAAATGGCTGCAGGAATGGGCCTAGGGAATGGGCCTAGGGACTGCTGTTCAGGGTCTGGCCAGCCATGCAACTGTCACGGACTGGATACCCACGGGCTTCCAGTCTCTTGGGAACCCTGGCTCCCCAGGCTTCCCCTCTCAACATTCATTCCAAGGAGCCAGTTGGCCTGGGAACATGGAAGCCTTTGGGTTCCTGGCCCAGGACAGTCTGCATGGCAAGGTTAGCCCAGAGCCATGGACACTGAGATTCCAGGATCCCAGCTCCCTGGCATGGAAACTGGAAGCCCTCAGAGCCCTGTCTCAAGCCAGGATTCTTGGGAATTCCAGGCTGCAGAGTTCAGAGCTGAAGTTCCCACTCAAGCCAGGGTCCCCCAGCTGTGATCTCTGATCCAGAGATAAAGAGTAGAACAATTTCAGGGAGTAGGGAGCCTCCTGGAGGATATGCATAGAAATACTCCACAGCTTCCTCTTAAACAAACAAACCACCCTTTCCCACGATAGCACAAATGACACAGCATAGATTTATTTATTTAAGTTACAATAATAAAAAGATGTCTACCTAAGGGTTTTGGTTCCCTAACACATCATTAATAACATAGTAATAACCCAGCTCTATTCATATATTTATTTCAATAGGAACTCAACCACGCAGACACTTTTCACACCTTTATCGTTGTAGAAAGAAAATTTGCAGCTCACATAGAAAACCCCATCAAAGAGGTGAAGTAGAGGCACCCCCAATAGGTAACAAAACATTGACAATGCTGTCTCAATGAACACTTATCAACTTCCCAATCAGCCCCCCTTAAAAACAATAGAAAAATGAAAGAAATAAACCCACCTACTGATTAGGTAAAAAACAATATAAACTAAAATCAGAAACAGAAGCAAAAAAACAACAGTTATTGCACTGATACTGCATTCCAATTTTGTACTCCCAAAAAGAAGAGTCAGGGACTCCATGAAGTCCACTAAGGACATTGATATGGCTGCTGGTATTATACAGAAGGTGCTCAGATAGTATGGTGATGGGTGGCAGTATACAATCCTGTGATAGGTAAACAGACAGACAGACAAATAGATGCTGATATTATTCATACTGGTATAAATTTATGATAGCTCCACTGACTCGAGTGGTGTTTTCATTTTCCCCATGCAAATTCCCCTTTGTGTATAAAGAGATGGCAAATCATATGCTCATGGAGACAAAAATGTCATCAGTTGATTTATTTGTAAAGAAACACACGTGGGTGGTGGAACTAAGGGTGTGAGGAGTGCTGCAGTACCCCCTGGCTTGAAGTAGTTTCTATTATATGCAGGGTTTATAAAGTTTGGTTCAATGGCTCTCAGCACCCCCACTATAATAATTGTTCCAGCACCCCTGGAAGAACAGAAGGAAATTAAAATCAAAGGTGAGAGATGAAAACTTTATTGATCATGAATAACCTCTGTCCAATCAGTTTCCTCAGGGCAGCTTTGATCTCCTTGTTTCTCATGCTGTAGATGATCGGATTCAACACTGGAGGCACCACGGAATAGAAAACATCCACCACGAGATCCAGACGTGATGTTGAGCTGGAGTTGGGTTTCAGGTAGGCAAAGATGCCAGAGAAAATAAACAAAGAGACAACTGTAATGTGAGGCAGGCAGGTGGAGAAGGCTTTATGCCGGCCATGCTCAGAGGGGATTCTCAGCACAGTTTTGAAGATCTGAACATATGACACAATTATTAAAACAAAGCAGCTTAAGACTAAGCATGCACTAAAGGCAATAACACTATTTTCAGTGAGCTCTGAGTCAGAGCAGGCAAGCTTGAGTAGCTGGGGGATGTGGCAGAAGAACTGATCCACTCTGTTACCTCCACAGAAGGATATTACAAACGTGTTCCCAGTGTGCAGGGCAGAGTAAAGAATACCACTGATCCAGGCACTGGCTGCCATTTGGACACAAGCTCTCCTGTTCATCACTCTCTCATAGTGCAGTGGTTGGCAGATGGCGACATATCGATCATACGCCATGACAGTCAGGATGCCGAGATCAGCTGAACCAAGGAACATGAAGAGAAAGACTTGGGCAACACATCCAGAATAAGAAATCACCCTGGTGTTTATGAGGGAATTGGCCATGGGTTTGGGGATGGTGACAGAGATGGAGCCGAGGTCTAGGATGGCCAGATTGACCAGGAAGAAGTACAAGGGAGTGTGAAGATGGTGGTCGAAGGCTATGGCTGTGATGATAAGAAGATTCCCCATCAGGCCTGCCAGGTAAATCATTAGAAACACCACAAAGTGCAAAATTTGCAGCTCCCTAACATCAGAAAATGCCAGGAAAGGAACTCGGTCACAGTGGTTCGGTTGAACATTTTCTTCCTCAGCACATTGTGTGATGGCTGTGGAGAGAAGGAGAAGGGCAACAGTCAAGATTAGAACAAGAGAGGGAATTACCCTTATTTCCTTCCGAGTAATACCTCATGATCTGAATATCAAAGATGCACAGCGCTTGTCACTTCAGTTGACTAGGAGCAGTGAATGCTCCTCGCCTCCGACAATCAGAGCACTGGTGAGACAAGGAGGGTGATGTAATATCTGTTATTGTACCAACTTCTGTGGGTGAGAGAGACAAACTTTTGAACCACAGTGACTATCTCACCCACCTTGGCTCTCTAATAACCTGGGACTAACAAGGCTACAACTACTGCATGCAATCAGACCATAACCCAGGTGTATTATCCCAGTAGTGTCAATTGGTGTAATGCCCTTACAGGCCATAGGGCTGCATCACTTTCCACCATCTGAGGATCTGGCCCAAGGTGTCACTTGATCACATGCATTAAAGACTGGAATAAATTACAGCCCAAACCCACAGACCGAGCAAATATGGCCCCTCAACTCTGTAAAACAATAGAGGAAAAACTTGGGCACAAAACTAAAGTACTAGAACTCCAAGACAGACCAGTTCCCATATTCTAGGGAACTAGGACAGACTCGCTGAGCATCCTAAATGCCAGAGGTAGCGTGGGCTTCAGCTGACTACGAAGCCTCAGAGTCCAGCTGCCTTTCCACTGAAGTGGCGAGACTGAGCTGCTGCCTGCACTGTCCCCATCTACTCCACAATGTTTAACACATAGCTGGTGAAATCTGCCTAGCTGTGTTGGGAAACTCGCTCCCAGCTGTGCTGTAGATGTGCCCTCCATGTCCTTGGCAGGGTCCAGGTAGACAGGCTACTACTGCCTGATTCAAATCGGACTCCGAGTTTCAAGGTTCAAGCATGTCTATTAGGTACAGTCCATATTCTCTGGGTGTCAGCTCTGCAGTTTATTTAGTTCTGCCATCCTGCAGTTATGTCTTTGAAACAGAAATAAAAATGAATGTAACAGAATGACAGCGTTTGAAATTATGGTATCTTTGGACAATATTAGTACTTCCCACCATGGTCAATAGTGTTCTGCTTTAATTCTTTTTAAAGAAAATTTGGGTTTTCAGTTGAAGAAATTTTTATGCAAGGTCTCATCTATCTATCTATCTATCTATCTATCTATCTATCTATCTATCTATCTATCCAAAAACTGATTTTTTTTTAATTTGTGGGGGATTTTGATTAGAGTTTTTCAGTTTTCAGCAGAAACCCAAACATTTAGGGATTTTATGGATTTCTATGAAAAGTCAAAATTTTCTAATAAAATAAATAAATCTGACTGGCTCTATTTGTTTGATTGAATTGATAGTAAACATCATAAAGAGTTTCAATTGCAGTTCACATTTATGTTCTTAAATTTGCCCTGTACATTAATAGTCTAACATATTTAGTTGAAATAACAAATTTACTGTGCTGGTCTTTGGACAATTTTTTCCTAAATTGTGATTCATTGGATCCTCTAGTACTAGAAACTATTGGCCACTATGTATCTATATATTTCCATGCACAACAGTCTATCACCTTATCTCTCTCATGGAGCCATCACTTCATTATCCAGCAGCAGTTTCCATGTTCTGTCACTGGTTCTCCTGAGTTGCTGGGTTTTTCTGTAGTTCCTAGCAGCCAGGGACCCACTCCACAAATGAGTGCTCCCTGCTCCCCTCCTTGGGCAGGCTTGGCTGAGAGGTGATGGACTAAATGGGATCACAGCTGAAAGCACCTCCCGACTCTAGACCTGATGCCAGCTTGTGCAGCATCCAGAGGCGGCTACATCCCAGTATGTCCCTGTTCTGGGGCTAAATAGCTGAATCTGGTCTCAAGGGCTGTAAGCCCACCTCTGATGTGACCTCTGAATAAGTCACCCTGACAACCTGCCCTAACCGAACCTAGCTCCACAGAGTGGGAATGTGACCTGCCCTGGATCATGCACGATGGCAACATTCCCAGAAGCACCCTTCACTAAAAACAAGGCAGGTTTGGCTAAGGTATTTGACAAATCAAATATATATATAATCAGAGACATATGACCTATAATAGCTAAGAGCCTAGTAGCACCAGAGCCCCAGCTGGCCTTGGACAGCCTATTCCTTCATTAACTCCACATGATTACCACCGGGGGAGAAGAGAATTTTTTTTCTTCCACTGCATCAGCAGCTCTTTGGATGCAGCCACCAAAAGAACCCACAGCTCAGGCTGCCCCGGGTGTTTGAAGCTGGTTACTAAGAGGTATCCAGAGGCAAAGACTAAAAACTTAGGACCAGGTCCTGAGCTGGTGTAAATTGACACAGTGCCATTGATTTCAGAGTAGCTAGGGCTATTTATGCAATTGATGGCCTGGCCCTTTGATTTCAATCAAGGTTTGGTCAAGGTCTGGGGGAGGAATAGCTCAGTGGTTTGAGCATTGGTCTGCTAAACTCAGGCTTGTGAATTTAATCCTTAGGGGGACCACTTAGGGCTCTGGGGCAAAATCAATACTTGATTCTGCTAGTGAAGGGAGGGGGCTGGACTTGATGACCTTTCAGGGTCCCTTCCAGTTCTACGAGATTGGTATATTTCCATATTTACACCAGCTGAGGTTCTGGCCTGTTAGAGTTTGCTTCATTTATTTGGAATTGGGGGGACCTTTTGAAAGCCGTTTATGTGTGTGGAGGTGGATAGGACAGTGGTGGAGATGGAAGCTCCAGAAGTTTCCCCTGAAGACCAGCACCCTCTCTTTCTGTGGCCTTCCTCCTAAAATAAAATTGCCACCCAGGCTTCACAAATTTAGTAACTACCTGCTACTAAGTCCAAAACTCCTTTTGTGGTGGGTGGGGACTTGTGATTAATTTATTCTTAGTTATGTTAACTGAAGGGTGAGTTCACAGGTATCCATCTCAACATGTTCTGTGATTCATCCAGTCCTTTGTACCTCTCAGTTTAACAGTGCAAACATTTTTTGGGGGAAGGGTAGGAGAAACACAGGATACCTGCAGAGAAATGACCCCAGATTTAGATCACTAAGGCTACCCTATGCCTGCAATTGGCTCACCAAACTTTAGAGCAAAGCATATTTTAGAATACCTACGAGAGTCAAGCTTTAAAGAATATAAACTGCTGGGAATGGAAACTTCCTAGCCATTTTTCTGCATTGGGGCATGCACACTAAAAATGGACATTTTCTCAAATACCATTCTCAATTTGGTCTCCCCAAAGATTTTTATGGAGGTTATGAACTACCTTTTGTAAAAGTCAACAGATCAAGAGCATTTTGAACTGCATCACATCAATTATTTGACCTCTGGTTCTGCACAAAAAAACCCCCAAAATGAAAAATTAAAACCAAAAATGCCATCCCCCCCTAAAAAAAAACACACCACCACTTAGAAACCTTTTTCATAGCTTATATCTCAGCAACACCTTGCTTAAAGGATCCCAAATGTGGGTCATATTAAAATGTAAATTTCAGCCATAATGTCACTCAAAATGGGTTTTCAATTTTTCTGATGCGCGCGCGCACACACACACACACACACACCCCGCTGGGGGAGGGGTAGGATAGCTGAGACTTTATCTGGAAATATAATCAAAAGTCCAATTTTCCTTTAAAAACAGCTTAATCAGCAACTTTCTGATCACTCATAAATGGAAGCTTAGCTTTCCACAATATTGGGGATCACTAACATTTTCCGATAATACAATTTCAAGTTCTTTCATGCTATTACATCCATTTTAATTTCAGTTTTGCAAGGAAGCTGCAGGATGGCAAAACTGCAAAGCAACAAAGCTGAGAACCCACAGAATTTGTTCTATACATGCTGGCACCTTTACAGTCAGGGATAGATTTGAACCAAGCAGACAATTTCTGTCTATCTGTATCCTGCCCAAGGACAAATAAGGAGTTAACAGAACTAGAACTAAGCTCTTTAGTCTAATACTGTATCCTGTATAGAGCACTGCTGTTAGCTGAGCACAAATGCTGAAGATGGAGCATATACATAATCAGACACAGCCCATCACCCAAAGGGATCATAGTCCTCCTAGACAAGGCAGAGAAATGGGATGGAGGGAGAGGAAACAGAGGCCCAAGGTCACACAGCAGAGGCCCAAGGTCAGTGGCAGAGCCAAGAATAGAACCCAAGTCTCCTGAAGGCGACTGATCCACTCAGCACAGAGGAAAGCGATACAACACAGTAGTAGTGGAGGGATGGTATCAGCCCATTATTGCAGTGATAGTGAATTGCAGCGGAAGGTGCCATAAATCAGTGCGCAGCCGAGGAGCAGGCCATCGACGTGACATTGGGTGGAATCATCACAGACAAGCTGCCACTTCAGATGTTGGGCGCATCCATGTCCTGTTTCAATGGGAAGAGGGAATCAGTCTGTACCAGTGGTATAGAATTTCAGTTTCCTGGCCAAGTTGTGAGCCTGCTGTTTACCATAAGAACATACAATTGGACATGACCTGAGTCATCAAATCCAATCCCCTGATATCACTGCCAACTCTATCATACAAACCTGGCAATACAGTTATCAAGTTCCATCTTAAAACTACTTAGGTTGTTTGACCCATTGCTCTTCTGGACCATCCCTCCTCTGATGTGTGCCAAATCTTCTTCTCATCTCCAGACTGAATTTACCCACAGACAGTTTCTCCCCATTTGTTCTTCTACCAACATTGTCCTTTAGCTTTAATAGCCCTTCTCCTTCCAGGGTGTTTGTCCCTCTGAAGTATTTATGGAGAGCGACCATATCCTGCCTCAGCTTGTGTTTTGCTAGGCTAAA
The DNA here is from genome assembly GCA_026122505.1 of Aldabrachelys gigantea. Lineage (NCBI taxonomy): Eukaryota > Metazoa > Chordata > Testudines > Testudinidae > Aldabrachelys > Aldabrachelys gigantea. The sequence goes on from CM047492.1 coordinate 48,744,330, forward strand.
CAAACTTAACTCTTTTAGTCTCCTCTCACAAAATAGGCTCTCTTTTGTTGCAATAGAACGACTATTGTTTCTAAGATTGTTGGGTTGGGGTTGTAATTTGCTCCATATTTATACTGCATATTATCAAACATATTTTGAAGCAGATGGCCAGAGGGTGGAAATAGATGCCACTCTATTGGCTTTAAGGGAGTGTTGACACTTAAGATAGGCCAAGAAAGACTTTAAGGCTTGCAAGAGTCCTATGATGCTTCACAGTTAAGAGGAAGCTAACTTTAGAGAGTGGAATTTTGCCAAGTAGTAACTCTTAGCATATTTTTAGAAGTTTTATAGAGCTATCTTAGCAATGTTCTAACCACAAGATGTGAAATGAATCAACATGTCTCTTAGAAGGGCATACTTATTGACACCAACAGATGTCGAGAGAGTTGGAAATTTCTAGTGGAGCGGGCAACCTTGGAAATAGCCTAAGATAAGAAGTGTGTTCCAAAAAGAAAAAAATAGGTAAGGACCAGAATCATACCCAATAAGGGTAACAAGGGCATAACTGCCCTGAAAAATGAAGAGGTAGTAGAGCCCATCTGCAGAGAACTATGGAGAAGTTCTTCCCCAATTCTTGGTAACTATATGCCTCCCTCTGTATGTGCTATCCTTACTAACTGTTAATCAATACATCCTATCAAATTTGACTTTTCCGAGGTTTGTTACAAGTAAACTAATCTGAACACAAGAAAAGCCCTCTCGCTAAATATATAATCAGAGTTGAAAAGTTTACCAATTATTGGTCATCAAGTCATTGGTTGTTGATATCGACAAATTATTAATGATCAGTTATGGATTATCAACAGGACCCTACCTATTTACACTCGTGTGATAATGCATCTGACTGGGTGTGTGATTGTCAGAGGTGAGGACTGCTCCATCCTGACCTTTGTCCTGTCCTCCTCTCCACGATGTACTGAGAATGAAAATGTTCAGCTGAACCACCGTGACCATGTTCCTACACTTGAGTTTCTCTGAGCTGCAGATTTTGCACTTTGTCATATTTCTGGTCATGTATCTGACATCCCTGACAGGTAATCTTCTTGTAATCATCATTGTAGCCCTTAACTGCTGCCTTCACACCCCATGTACTTTTTCCTGGTGAATTTCTCCATTCTAGATCTCGGATCCATTTCTGTCACTGTCCTCAAGTCCATGGTCCATTCTCTACTGAACACCAGGTTGATTTCTTATTCTGGATGTGTTGCCCAAGTCTTTATCTCTGCCTTCTTCATAGTGACCAATATGTCCTTATTCACCATCATGGCATATGACTCATATATCGCCATCTGCCAACCACTGCGCTATCAGTGAGTGATGTATAGGAGAGTTTGTGTTTAAATGGCTGCCAGTGCCTGGATTACTGGTACTGTCTATGCTTCACTGCACACCGGGAACATCTTCAGGTTACCCTTCTGCCACTCTAATGCCATGAACCAGTTCTTCTGTGAAGTCCCCCAGCTACTCAAGCTCGCCTGCTCTGACTCAGACCTCAGTGAAACTGGAGCTATTTTCTTTAATGTATCCCTATTCCTAATCTGTTTTGCTTTAATAATTGTGTTGTATGTTCAGCTCTTCACTATGATGCTGAGAATTCCCTTTGAGAAGGGCCAGCATAACGCCTTCCTCACTTGCCTTTCTCACCTCATTGTCATCTCCTTATTTCTCCCTGCTGCCTTTGCCTATCTGAAACCCTCCTCCAGCTCAGCATCAGAACTGGATCTTGTGGTGGGTGTTCTGTGTTCTGTGGTGCCTCCAGTGATAAACCTGATAATCTATAGCATGAGGAACAAAGACACCAAAGCTGCCCTGAGTAAAGTGACTAGGTGAAGGTTAAGTATCAGAGGGGTAGCCGTGGCATATCAATGCCAACTCTGCCCACGTATCTACACCAGCGACACCATCACAGGACCTAACCAGATCAGCCACACCATCACTGGTTCATTCACCTGCACGTCCACCAATGTAATATACACCATCATATGCCAGCAATACCCTCTTTTATGTACATTGGCCAAACTGGACAGTCACTACGGAAAAAGATAAATGGACACAAATCAGATATTAGGAATGGCAATATACAAAAACCTGTAGGAGAACACTTCAACCTCCCTGGCCACACTATAGCAGGCCTTAAGGTGGCCATCCTGCAGCAAAAAAACTTCAGGACCAGACTTCAAAGAGAAACTGCTGAGCTTCAGTTCATCTGCAAATTTGACATCATCAGCTCAGGATTAAACAAAGACTGTGAATGGCTTGCCAAGTACAAAACCAGTTTCTCTTCCCTTGGTTTTCGCACCTCAACTGCTAGAACAGGGCCTCATCCTTCCTGATTGAACTAACCTCATTATCTCTAGCTTGCCTGCATATATATACCTTCCCCTGGAAATTTCCACTACATGCATCTGACGCAGTGGGTATTCACCCATGAAAGCTCATGCTCCAAAACGTCTGTTACTCTAAAAGGTGCCAGAGGATTCTTTGCTGCTTTTAGGTGGAGATTATTCACCAGGAAGAAAACAGCTGTCTTTCTCCCTTGAACAAGATTTCATGCTGTGTTTCAGCAACATTGCGGGAGAAAGATAGCTCAGTGGTTTGAGCATTGGCCTGCTAGACCCAGGGCTGTGAGATCACTCTGTGAGGGGTCCATTTAGGGATCTGGGGCAAAAATAGAGGCTTGACTCTGCTTTAAGCAGGGGGTTAGACTAGATGATTTCCTGAGATCCCTTCTAATCCTAGTTTTCTAGGATATATTCAGCTGATGACAATATCTTTTTCCATGAAAACATAGCATGGAATCAGGTTAGGTAGTGGTAAAATCTACACCAACACCACTCAAGTTATTGGAGTTACTGTAGAATTACAGCAGTGGAGAGAAGATCAGAATGAATCTATCTATCTATCTAATCGGTTTTATGCTTCCATCAGGCTATCAGAATGCCTGGCAGATAAAACCAGTAGCCATAGATAGCTAAATCATGTTGGACTTCCTGGAATCTTCTTTGGAGTGTGTGTATGGGGTGGAATTCTACCTAAGACATGAGGGGGGGTTTGTTTGATTCCTTGATTATCTCTGGTTTCTTTGTTTTGTTTCATTGGTTGATCGGTTGATTTGTTTCTTTTTTTCAAGTGGGTTTTTTTTGGGGGGAGGGGCTTGAAAGGGTGGAGTATTTTGAGTAGATGGGGATATCAGGTGGGGTTTTTTTTTCATATACTGGAGATGTTAGTGTCATCATCTCTTTAGTGAGGTGTTTTGAGAGAGTTAAAGTTTTGCTTCCAAAAATGATGAAGAGGGAAAAGAGTTTCTGTAGATGTCCAGATTGCTGAGTTCCTACTGAATGATTATTTTAATGTTTCAGAGGTTTTAGTATATTATTAATAAGTTGTTAGGGCAACTGGAGTTTTATACAGGAATCTAGTGCCCCAGACATGTCCTGGCAGCTATAATACACCTATGTCTGGTCTACACTTAAAATTTAGATCAACATCACTGAGGAGTGTGAAAAGGTCTGAGTGATGGAGCTATGACAAGCTAAGCCCAGGTGTACACATAGTAAGGTCGATGGAAGAATACTTCAATCTAGCTGTCATTGCTCAGCGAGGTGATTTTCCTATTAACCCTCCCATCCCTCACTATTGTTTGCGTCTACACTACAGGGTTATTCTAGCACATCTATGGAACCTTGGATATGCTGCTATAGTTCCCAAAGTGCCAACACAGACTCTGAGACTGAACTGTCAGAACTAGAGCCAAACTTGTTTCTCTCTGTAGACGAGCTGTGTGTAGCTGGCTTTGAGCTTTGCTGGAATTAAAGGGCCTAAGATGTGGGATTTCTCTGTGTCTATTTCAGAAGGGCTTGTGAGAGTCACTCTTTGGAGCCCTACACAGCTCAGAAGCGGAAGTCCGGAGGCAAAAATTAATTGATTCTGTTGGGGGATTTCCTTTCACCCCTTCCCCTGGTTCTTGTCATGCAGACAGAAAGCAGAAGACCAATGTTTATTGGGGTCAGTTTCAAGCAAGCATGTCCATAGCTCTGACGCCGCAGAGCCTTTGTCCCCATGTTCCTGGTCCCCTCCTTTTTAGCAGGCCCAAATGTACCTGCAGTGCATGCCCTCAGTCCCACCTCTTACAATTTATGGTCATGTTTCATTTTGGAGGGCCTTGTACATGGGGGCTTCAGTAGCACCTCTTTTGTATCCCATGGGAGAGGTAAGGAGTGAGGTTGTGCTTTGGTCAGTAACAGACAATTCTTTGGCTTTTAGTGTTTCTTATGCCTCCCCTCAACATTCCTCCTTGCCCCTCCTAATTGGTTTCTTCACCTTGGCTTAAAAGAGGAGCCAGGCAGCCTTCTAAAGTATGCTTATATATTACACTCCCACCAAGCCCAGGATCACTTTAACTATATCCATTATCTTTCCTCATTGTACGGTAAGCCCCATCTGGTTGTGGGAAATGCAACACACAGTGTCTTTGTTCTTTGTTCACACATATTAGTAAGGATATAAAAGTATCAAAAGTCAAACAGGCAAACAAACCCCAAAATTCTATCTTAGGCTAACAGGCCTACATGTTAACAGATTCATCAATTTCCACACTAAAAGGGACCATTGTGATGTTCTACTCTGACCCCTGCATTGCACGAGTCTTAGGATTTCCTGCAGTGTTTCCTAATTCCAGCCCAGCTTCTGTGTTTACAAAGTCATTTAGGCACCTAAGATGGAGACAGGCACTTAGTGTGCTTTATCAAAGCTCCTTTGTGAGCTAGGTGGCTAAGTCCTGTTCACTTTCAATAGCAGTTAGGCACCTAGTCTGCTTAAGTGAATTGTAAATCCCACTGGGCACCTATTAGAACATTTAGGTGCCTAAGTCCTTTTGCAATCCTGGCTCTGTCTCTATCTTGATAACTTCCAAGGCCTGGGGTTCTCCTGAATTTCAGAAATATTAAGCCTGTGATTTGCAAAAAGAACTAACAGAACAAACCTTGGGTTTATATGGCCACTATGTCACCATCTGCAAACCCATGCAGCGTGAGACTGTAATTGTCTGTAGCCAAGGAAACATAGGCACTTACAGGGTTAGGGAGCAGTTGAGCAGAGGTTTTGAGGATGTACATTTTCGACCTAGGTATCTAAATCCTTTTGGGTATCTGACCACTGCTCAGTGGGGTTGAGTTGGGACAGTTGGTCTCGAGATGAAAGCAACTGCTTCATCCCTTATCTCCCAAGCCAGCCTGTCCCTTCCTGCTCTGAGATGTCTGTAACAGTTACATGGAAATGGGATATGAACTGAGACATCATGTCCTTTCACACTTCCAGTGGGGTTTAAGGCCAGGGATTGTCCTGCTTTCTGATGATTCCTTATTGGGACATAATCTAGTCTCAGGCCTTGACACAGCATTAAGCTTCTGAATGGTGTTCAAGAGACATATCAGCCCGAGGATTCAGGTACTGATAGCAACCAAAGCAATAAGACTGAGAGGAGAATCCCCTAGGAAATCCCATGAGGAGTGCAGAGCTGTATTCCCATTGGGAATTAGCAGGGGAATTATTGGAAAACATCTTATCAGAATGGGCCAAAGTTATCCTAGGTTCATATCCATTGATTTTCATGGAAAGGCACCAGGAACAGAGTTGGCTTAGTGGAGGGACCTGCAGCATCTTGTGCAATTAGAGTGGGAACAAAGGGATGTGGGTGCTGCAGAGTCTGGAACAAAAAAGTGAATTCTTACTCCAGGCTGTGATCTGTGACAGGGATTGTCAGAACGGCTTAAAAGAATCAGGTGCCCATTGACTGAACAATGCATGTGACCCACCTAGATCCTGGAGACCCTTTCAAATATCCCAGCCTTCATTCAGAAAGATTTCTAAAAGCCCCTTGGTATTTTATTTTTCATTGCTTATCCTAAGCCTACATGGCCAGATGATTAGCCCAAGGGTCTAAAGTCTTAATTTTTTCAAAAGAACATATAGAAGCTCTGGAAGAAGCTGTGCAGTCTTCCCCCACTCACCAGAAACATGCCTATAGCCTCCCCAAGAGGGACTTTTCTCTAGATGTCAGAAGCAAGGGCTTGAACCTGGCTCTCCCTCCTTCCAGACAAGTGTCCTAAACATCAGGATGGAAAAAGTCTTGGGCTTTTCTCCTGTTTTTCTTGTTGGAACCATTCAGCTTTGTCAAAATAATTAATTCCTCATTGGGACAAAGATAGCGACTCTGTAGCCAACAGTTGGGGGCCCTGTGAGAGTCCCTGTTTTCCCTAATTCAGAGCAGCCCAAGCTGTGACCACTTGGGCTGTTGGCTCTGTTGGCTCTTTCTCCAGAAATTCCATCTTGCCAGAGGCAATGCATAGGGGAGGTATGGGGGTCAAGTGCCACTCAAGATTGGCCTGCCAGGGACGGAGAAGGAGAGGGGCTCTGTCCTTCTCTCCCTGTGCCTCCCTCCAGAACATTTCGCTGCTCTCCCTGATGAGGTGAGAGTGTGTGTGTGTATGTGAAATCAAGTCTCCCAGCCAGGCTCTCATAGGCAGAAGCCTTCCCTCCCTCATCCTCTTACAATTAAAATGGGATGGGGAGAGCACTGTGGCTGCAGGCTGGTGCAGGGGGCAGGAGGGGTCATGGGGCTGGGGAGACACATGAGACGGTCACATGTTCTCCCCTTTAGCCTGAGGAGGCAGCTGCCTGGCAAGCCCCATCTACCAACTTTCCTGTGAGGTAGACTGCTGAGGATTCGTGAGCCTGGCAGCCAGGCAGCCAGGCACTTGTGGAGCAGGTTGGCTGGCAGCTGGAGTGACAGGACCCCAGGGGGAGACGCACTGGCCAGCCAAATAGACTGACTTCCTGTCTGGTGTTGTCAGTTGTTGGCTGTGTCTGTGTTCTTGTGACAGATTTTCATTACTGCTCTGCCCGGGGCCCACAGTTGATCAGGCTGGGGCCACAGGATCTTTTGGGGAGGAATTGACAAAGCACACACCAAGTGTCTACAATTTTAAAGCTTTATTGACAAAATAATAAAATAACAGTGGAGAGTGCTGGAAATGCTTCCACGTCACTCAGAGGAAGGAAGAAAACATTAATGCCCCAAGTCCTAGCCCACTTTCATATTCACATATGCCCAATCCAAAGCTGGCCAAGCCTGGGCGTAACGTAAGAAGAAGAGAAGAAGAAGAGGTGAAAGGTGGATGGGAGTGCTGCCCTGGGCCCAGGACATCCAAGAATCCACTGTGTTCTCCGATTTGCTTCAGCTTTCAGGAGGGTTTTTAAGTCCTGGGTTCTTTTGGGGGGCATCTCCTTCAGGAATCTTTGTTCTCCATGCTTTGTGCACCAGTTCAAACCAGCCTTCTGCAGCCTCCTCAGCTTTCCCCAAAATACATCAGCTTCAGGGCCGTGAGACAGTTCTGTTTGTTCCTGGTTGGCGTTTGCCATCACGCTCCTTTCCCAGACCCCTGCATTTCTTTCAACAACTCTCCTTCCCACGGCTAGTCGAGGTAGAGGGTTAGACTTCCCCCTTCTGTCTTGGCAGGTAGCAACTGGTCTTGGGATGGAGTCAGCTTCTTATATTCAAACTGAACTAGCTAGCTGCAGTATTGAGTTAACCCGTTCTCTGCTTTTCTTCTTTCTCCTCCCCCTCAGCCTCTCGGCCTCTGCAAAGGAAACTTCCGCTCTCCACTCACATACCTTTGACCATCCCCAAAATGCTTTGCGATGCTTGCGACAGCATTAGCAATATACAGTGCTGATCTACCTTCCCAAGGGACTTCCTGAGGGAGGGGGCCATTGGGGTGTTTCCTTCTCTCTGCGTGCTGCATTGGCTCTGGGCAGGTAGCCAGCACGGCAGGCTCTGATCGAACTGCCCAAAAAGACCACAGACTCAGTTCAGAGGCCAAGGCACTCGGCCAGGTTTATTGTCAATGAAGAATAATAATAACACCTCATAGATTGTACAGGGATACTAAGACATGTATGCCAATTACAATGGGCCTTCTTCTCCCCACTCAGCCAGACAAAGACACCACCTTTGAGACCTGTCTTCTATACACTGATACAAACAAGTTACATATTGCCCTTCTGAAGTATTTAGTTATCACCCTTTACCTTGTACCTGTTGGTTCGATCAAAACATCTCTATCCGTCACCCTGTCATTGTGACCTTATCCTTAGGAGGGGTTGGTGTGTCCCTGTATTACCTTCCGGGAGTGTGCTTATACCATGCCTGGTATCGGGCTGTATTGATACTGCCCTTCTGGGGTGCGTGTACTGTGCCAAGCACATCTTTGGAGTGTTTCTGTTTTTGCAGCACTAGCCCTATTATTGCCAAGTTCACGTACCAGATAGTGACTCTGCAAGCAAGCCTCTGCTTTGTAAAAAGGCCTGATTTTTGCTCAGATCCTGACTCTTGCTAGCTTGGCTTTACATCAGCAGGGCATGACTTTTATTTAGGCCTTAGCCTGAAACATGGAGCCTGGTGTAAGGGCTTTCTCCTTCTCCTACACCTGTTTTGAGGAAATTGACACATTCCCATAAACAGCTTCACCTCTGTTGAAACTGCATGATCTGACCAACTAGACAGAGATAATCATGAACAGAAAAATTGGCATCTATCTATCTATCTATCTATCTATCTATCTATCTATCTATCTATTTTAGGGCTTTAAAGTGCCACCCATCATCATGCTATCTAAGCACCTTGCACACAAAATCAATAGCCATAGTAAGGTCTCTAATGGACTTTAGGGAAACTTTGGTTCTTCTCCTTTTGGGGGAAAAAAGGTCTGCCTAGGAAAAGAGAGTTTGGGGTTTTATATTTGTTGATATTTGTTTCAGAGAATCCCAGGAGATGGAACTTGGTCATTGTGGTGTGGTTGGACTTTTTCCTTCTGAGTTCATTGTGTGCTGCCTCTGTGAAGGGAAGGACAAGGGTTAGGATTAGAGTGCTCCTGACCTCTAACAATCAGATCACTTGTCAGGTGCATTATCACATGAATGTTAATTGCCCTAGTTCTCTTACAGTCAACGGAGCGTTTTCGATTCCCACCATCTGAGGATCTGGTCCAAGATGGGGCTCAATGCAATGCAGCATAAAATTGGAATAAAATTACATCCTGAATTAATGACTCCTAGGAATGACAGTTGTCCTATTGTAGTAATGGGGAGCCTGTTTTACAAGAAGTGGCTAAGAGTTCAACTTGTTTAGCCTGGAAACATTGAGGCCTTCTGTGAATACAGCAAGGAGTAAGCTATTGATGCTACAAGACATTCTTTGGATTCTTTTCTTGAATCTTAAACTGACCTGCTGTGTGAGCTTGGGCCAGTCACTTCCCCTCCCTGTGACTCTGTTCCCCCCTCCCTTTTTTTGCCTGGCCCACTAGGACTGGGAGCTTTGTGATTGGATAGTCTACGTCTTACCATGTGTATGTTCTGTGCAGTCACTTACAGCATTTTGTACCCCACTGGTGGAAGTGCTGTGCAGTGGCTATGAAGCTACACCAGAAGATCTGGTTTCTAGACTCATTACCCTTTGTATGTCCCCAGGCAGGGTCAACTTTGGCTGCCTGGTTCAACTCTGACCTTGACTGTAAAAGTGCTAGTGTGTATAGAACATATTCTCTGGGCTCTTAGCTTTGCTGCTACTCAGCTTTGCCATTCTGCAGCTTCCCTGTGAAATCGAAATGAAAATGGCTGCAATAAAATGAATGGTTTTGAAATTATGGCATCAGTGGACAATATTAGTGTTCCCCAACTGAACTTAATGCTATGTTTCCAAAGTGGGGTGAGGTGGCCAGAAATTTTCTCTTTAAATTCATTTGAAAGCAAAATCGGGTTTTCAGGTCAACAACTTTTCCAAATAAGTCTCAGCTACCCCCTCTGCGTGTATATATATACAATTATATCTATATCTATTTTTGCATATATATCCTATTTTTGCATATCTATAGCTCTGGATATGCAAAGAAAAATAGGATTTCTGGTTTTTCTAGATACACAGAAAAAAGAAAACTCCTTTTAGGGGGGAGCGACTGTTGAAAATGTTCTGTTTTCAGCCATTAGTGGCTGAATAGGTTTGGTTCTTGCTTGCCAAAACCCCACAATTTAGGGATTTGGGGGACTTGAAAAATCAATTGTTTTTCTACTTAAAAAAAAATCTATGAGGTTCACTAAGCTTTAGAGGATTGATAGGAAGAGTCTTAAGAAGCCCAAACTGTTATTCATATATATATATATATATATATATATATATATATATATATATATTCTTAAATTTGTTCTATATATGAAAACTGTATCATATGTAACTGAAGTAGCAAACTTACTGTGACAGTTTGTGTGGATTTTTTTCCCAACTTGTGATGGCTTTGGTCCTCCAGAACTGAGGAATCATGAGTCATTATCTGTCAATCAATCGCTGCATTATTCAGTGGCCATTTCCATGTCTAGTTGTTGGATTTCCTGAGTTGTTGCGTCTTTCTGCAGTTCCGAGCAGCCAGGGATCCACTCCACAGATGGGCGCTCCCTGCTCTTCTCCTTGGGCAGGCTTGGCTGGGATGTGAAGGACTATAGGCTTATCTACATGAACATTTAATTTGTGGCAAGCTGGGATGTGAATCGACACAGCACTAGCCAGGGGGCTAACTGTCCATGGGACCCTGCTGATCTTGTCCTGTTTCAAAGAGCACTGGATCAAAGTGCTGTAACCAACTGTTACTGCATGTCAGCAGGGTGCGTAAGGACAGTTAGTCTGCAGCGGGTTGAAGCAGGGTCGTTTGACTCACCTGCTGGCTGTGAACTCATTGTTCCTACAAAGAAGCCCTAAACGGGATCAGGACGTAAACCTCTTCCTAGCTCCAGGGTTGGCGTTAGCCAGAGTGGCCCCGATTCGTGGGGCATGTACTCTCTGGGCGACACTTCGGATTTCCGCGCTCTGGCGGTGGTAGCGGGGCCGTGTGGTAGCGGGGCGGTGGGGTTCCGGGGCTCCGGCCGCGGGAGCTGGGCAGCCGCTCTTGCCACGCTTGGGCCCGGGGACGGGGGCAGCGGGGTTGCTGGGCTCCAGCCGAAGAAGCGGGGATGCGGGGCTCCCGCCGGGGGAAACAGACCGTGGGGTTGCGGAGCTCCGGCCAGAAGAGCAGGGCCGCGGGGTTGCTGGGCACTAGACTGGGTAGCAGGGCCTCCGGGCTCTGACCGGGAGAGCGGGACTGAGGGGTTGCGGGGCTCTAGTTGTTGTAGCCGGGCCGCGGAACCTGCTGCGCTGCTACCGGGGTAGAGGGACCACGGGGTTCCGGGGCTAAGGCTGGGAGAGCAGGGCTACGGGGTTGCAGGACTCAAGCCTGGGTAGCGGGGCCTCTGGGCTCCAGCCAGGAGAGTGGGGCCTCGGGGTTGCGTGGCTCGGGTCGATGTAACCGGGCCGCGGGGCCTGCCGCACTGCCACCAGAGTTGCGGGACTCCGGCCGGGACAGCGAGGCTCTGGGGTTGCGGGGCTCTGGCAGGGAGAGCAGGACCAAGGAGTTGCTGTCTCCGGCTGGGGGAACAGAACTGTGGGGTTACGGGTCTCCGGCTGGGAGAACGGGGCTACAAGGTTGCTGGGTTCTGGCCTGGAGAGGGGGGTTATGGGGTTGCGGGGCTCTAGCCAGGGAAGCGGAGCCTCCAGTATCCGGCCGACAGAGCGGGACCGTGGAGTTGAGGGACTCCGGCCGGGAGAGCTGGGGTCTGAGATTTCAGGGCTCTAGCCGTAGTAGCGGGGCCTCCGGGCTCCAGCCAAAAGAGCGGAGATGCAGGGTTGCGTGGCTTCGGCTGGGGTAGCAGGGCTGTGGGGTTGCGGGGTTGCGGCAGAGAGAGCAGGGCTTCTGGGTTGCGAGTCTCCAACCGGGGTAGCGGGGCCGCGGGCTTGTGGAGTTCTGGCTGGGAGAGCGAGGCTCCGGGGTTGCGAGTCTCCAGCCAAGGTAACGTGGCTGCCGGGTTGGGGGGCTCCGGCCGGGAGAGTGGGGCTGCGGGTTTGAGGGGTTCTGGCCGGGGTAGCGGGGCTTCGGTGTTGCGGGGCTGTAGCTGGGATACTGGGGCCTCTGAGCTCCCCAGGAGAGTGGGGCCGTGGGTTTGCAGGGCTCGGGTCGGTGTAGCCGGGCCACGGGACCTGCTGCACTGCCACCGGGGTAGCGGAACAGCGGGGTTAGGAGGCTCCAGCCGGGAAAGCGGCGCTACGGGGCTGCGGGACACTACACTGGGTAGCAGGGCCTCCGGGCTCTGGCCGGGAGAGCTGGACTGCGGGAGTTGCTGCGCTCAGCTGTGGTAGGGGGCCGTGAGGTTGCGGGACTCCAACAGGGAGAGTGGGGCTACAGGGCTGGGGGGCTCTATCCAGGGTAGTGGGGCTCCAGGGTTGCGGGGATCTAGCCGAGGTAGCAGGGCCTCTGAGCTCCGGCCGGGAGAGTGGGGCCACGGGGTTTTGGGGCTCCAGCCGGGAGAGCAGGACTACGGGGTTGTGGGGCTCTGACCGGGAGAGCGGGGCTATGGAGTTGAGGGGCTCTAGCTTGGGTAGCGGGGCCTCCGGGCTCCGGCCTGGAGAGCGGAACCTCAGGGTTGCGAGGCTCCGGCCGAAGGAGCGGGGCTGCGGGTTGCGGGGCTCTGACCAGGGCCGTGGGACCTGCCGCGCAGCCACCAGTTTAGCGGGGCCGCGTGGTTGCGGGGCTCCGGTCGAGGTAGGGGGACCGCGGGGTTGCGGTGCTCCGCCCCGGAGAGCGGGGCTGCGGGGTTGAGAGGCTCTCACCAGGGTAGCGGGGCCGGGGGAGTTGCTGCTCTCGGCCGGGGTTGCGGACCTTGAGGTTGCGGGGTTCTGGCCGGGAGAGCGAAGCTTCGTTGTTGCAGAGTTCCGGCTGGGAGAGCGGGGCTACGGGGCTCCACCAGGGAGAGCAGGACTACGGGGTTCCGGGGCTCCTTCTGGGAAAGCGGGGCTACGGGGCTGCGGGACCTCCGGCCTCTGGCCAGTAGAGCGGAACCATGGGGCTGCTGGGCTCCAGCAGAAGGAGCGGGACTGCGGGATTGAGGGGCTCTGGCCGGGGTATCGGGGCCGCGGGGTTGCGGGGCTCTGGCCAGGAGAGTGGGGCTACGTTGTTGTGCGGTTGCAGAGTTCTGGCCAGGAGAGCGGGGCTGCGGGTTTGACGGGCTCTGGCCGGGGTAGCTGGGATCCTGGCTTGCGGGGCTCTAAATGGGGTAGCGGGGCATCTGAGCTCTGGCCAGGACAGTGGGGCCGCATGGTTGTGGGGCTCGGGTAGGTGTAGCGGGGCCACGGGACCTGCTTCGCTGCCACCAGGGTAGCGGGGTTCCAACTGGGGTAGTGCGACCGCGGTGTTGTGGAGCTCCGGCCGGGAGAGTGTGACTATGGGGTTGTGGAGCTCCGGCCAAGAGACCGGGGCTGCGGGGTTGCAGGGCTCTGGCCGAGAGAAGGGTCTCCGGGGTTGCGGGACTCTAGCCAGCATATAGGGGCCTACGGACTCCAGCCGGGAGAACGAGACCACAGGATTGCGGGTCTCCCGCTGAATGAGCAGGGATGCGGAGTTGCGGGACTCTGGCCGCAGGAGTGGGGTTTCGGGGCTCTGGTCGTTGTAGTGGGGCGCGGGACCTGCCACGGTGCCACCGGGGTAGAGGGACCGGGGGTTGCGGGGCTCCGGTCGGGGTATCTGAACCACAAGTTTGCGGGGCTCCTACCAGGAGAGTGGGGCTGCAGGGTTGCCTTTGGCCAGGAGAGCGGGGCCATGGAGTTGCGGGGCTCTGGTCGGTGTAGCGGGGCTGTGGGATCTTCCGCGCTGCCACTGGGGTAGAGGGACTGCGGGGTTGCGGGACTTCGGCCGGGAGAGGGGCTCCATGGTTGAAGGGCTCTAGCCGAAGTAGCGGGGCCTCCGGGCTGCAGCCGGGAGAATGGGACCAGGGGATAGCGGATCTCCAGCTGAAGGAGATGGGATGCGGAGTTGCGGGGCTCCTGCCGGGGTACTGGTGCCACGCAGTTGCAGGGCTCCAGCTGGGGGAGCAGGATCTAGAGTTTGTGGGGCTCTGGCTGGGAGAGCGGGGCTGCAGGGTAGCCTCTGGCTGGGAGAGCGGCATTGAGGGTCTTTAGCCGGGGTAGCCAGGGCATCGGGGCTCTGGCCGGGAGAAAGGTGCCACGAGGTTGCGGAGCTCTGGTCGATGTAGCGGGGCTGCGGGACCTGCCTCACTGCCATCAGGGTAGCGGGACTGCTGCGTTGCGGGGCACTGTCCTGGAGAGCGGGGCTCCGGTATTGGGGGGCTCTAACTGGGGTAGCGGGGCCTCCAGCTCCAGCTGGGAGAGTGGGGCTGTGGGGTTGAGGGGCTCTGGCCATGGAAGCGGGGTTGCAGGGCTCCGGCTGGGACAACTGGGCTGCGGGGTTGCTGGGCTCCGGCCCGGGGAGCGGGCTGCGGGGTTGCAGGGCTCTGGTTTGTGTAGCGTGACTATATCATGGTTCAAAAAACAACCAGTTAAGTTCATGGAGGATAGGTCCATGAATGGCTATTAGCCAGGATGTTTTCCAGAAGCTGGGAGTGGGCAGCAGGGGATGGATCTCTTGTGATTACCTGTTCTGTTCATTCCCTCTGTAGCACCTGACATTGGCCAATGTCAGAAGAGAGGATACTGAGCTAGATGGACTTTTGGTCTGACCTAGTATGGACATTCTTATGTTCCTAGCTGTTTTGGACATTGCTTTTATCTACCTCTTTGGTCAAAGGCTTACAAAAATGTGGCAGAAGATGCCATCTTGGCCAGCTAAGCCAGATTTTTAATAGACAGAAGAAAAAAGGAGAGGCAGAAAAAAGAAAAGGAAAAAGGTGGAGAAAGAAAAGAGCATATGAGTGCGGGGGACGTCAAAGTCTCCCATCTCAGGTAGTGGCTGAGCTTGAGCTGGAGTCAGCTGAATGGGCGATATCATCTGAATCCCTCTTTCTGGCCTGGGCTGATGAGAACATCTCTCAGGATTACGATGACAAAAGCCCAATAGAGTCACGGCGGACACTGGGATCCCAGCAGATGGTGGAGGTGGCAGCCAAGATTGTGAAGCTCACTCCTTCCAGTTTCCTTGTGTTTCAGTCAGCCAGAGTCCACATGTGTGTCCCCATCCCTCAATTTTCCCTCTCTTTTTAAGGACCAGATGATATAAACAGATAAAGAGATCCCCTAATTATTGTGTCCATCATTTAGAACTAATTTCCGACACAACAATTTGAGTCCATTGATTTCCATTCCCACACTTACCCTGTATACCAGGCGTGCAATCTTAACATAGTCCTTGATTATATCAGGAGGCCTTTTTCTTCAGACTAATCCAGTCTCTCTGTCTCCCTTTTGTACCTTTTCCCGTCAACATTTGCTGCTGTAGGTTATAATAACTGTTTGTGAAGCTTTATCCACTTTCCTGCAGTTAGGCTCACGACTGGGATTGGCCTGCTTGGCCAATGAGTGCTGCCACACCTTTGCCTAGCAGCTGAGTGAGGAAGTCCCCTAGGCAAGCA
Source organism: Aldabrachelys gigantea (assembly GCA_026122505.1). Classification (NCBI taxonomy): domain Eukaryota; kingdom Metazoa; phylum Chordata; order Testudines; family Testudinidae; genus Aldabrachelys; species Aldabrachelys gigantea. The sequence goes on from CM047492.1 coordinate 48,759,864, forward strand.
CCACCCAGAGCCTGCCTCACCCCGTCCCATGTTCCAATCCCTTGCCCCCACCCATACCCAAACTCTACTGCTGCAGGGGGGGGGGGGAAGAGACATAGAGCAAGGTAGGGAACCTCGCCAACCCCCCCCCCAGCACCAGTGGCAGCATGGCCTGCGTGCTGCTGCCCACTTCCCTCCCAGCACCTGGGCTGCCCTTCCCCAGCACCCACAGTGCACCCGTGCAGCCCACTGCAAGTTTTAGTCAGGGATATATAGTAAAAGTCATGGACAGGTCAAGGACCATGAATTTTTGTTTACTGTCCATGACCTGTCCATCATTTTTACTGAAAACATCCATGACTAAAACATAGCCTTATGTATGAGGCATAGGTGGAGAAGGCTTCTGGGCGCCAGGTTGCACACTGGGGAAATCAGATCGATCTGGAAGGCAGCTGCCTGGGGAGTCAGGGCGTCAGCTGCCTACAGATCAAGACAAAATACTCCATTTCCATTATCCCCTCCATTTCCCTTCCATCATTTTTTCCCCTAAAATTTTGACCTTTGGTCCCAATCACCTGCATGTTACATAAGGGGAGCTGGGACATAGGAAGATTCAAATGACTTACTGAAGGTCACACACTGGTTTTGACATTGTCTAAGAAAAGTCTAAATTTTACATATGAAAAAATATTTCCAAGATGCTTTCTGAGCATCACTAGAAGTAAGATAAAATAGAAGAAACTTATATTTGCTGACATGGAGAGAAATATAAACTTTGATACATCCTGAATCTATCTATCTATCTATCTATCTATCTATCTATCTATCTATCTATCTATCTATCTAATAATCCCAACCTCAACTATTTATTTTTTCACCCATTGCTATAGTATCTGGGTACCTTCTGTTATGCTTTTCTGAATTTTTTTTAGCAGATCATTGGAAATATGTGGCCATATTCCACCCTTGCCTTTTCATTTTTCTCAGTGCTGCTTTTATCTCCTTATTCCTGAGGCTGTAGATAACAGGGTTATGTACCGGTAGTATAACAGCATAGAGCACAGGCACCAACATGTCTTGAGTGGACAGGGCCCTAGAGTTTGGCTTCATGTACATGAAGAATCCAGTGCCAACGAACAAGGAGACTACAATCAGGTGAGGCAGACATGTGGAAAAGGCTTTATACCTGCCCTCTGCAGAGGGGATTCTCACTACAGTATTGAAAATGTGAATGTAGGACACAAAGATAAAGATGAAGCAGATAAAGCCATAGCAGAGGGCTAAGACAATGTTGTGGACCTTGTAGGGGGGTGTGTCAGAGAAAGAGAGCTGGGATGTCGCAGAAGAACTGATGGACAAAGTTGGGCCCACAGAAGGGTAAACTGAATGAGTTACCCACGTGCAACACTGAATACAGTGCTCCACTAAGCCAAGAACCTGCAGCCATCTGGACACATACTCTGCTGTTCATGACTGTCCTGTATCTCAGAGGGCTGCAGATAGCCAGGTAGCGGTCGTATGCCATGACTGTCAGCAAGGCCAACTCTGCTGTCCCAAACATGCTGAAGAAAAACAACTCCAGGAAGCAGCTGTGGAAAGAAATGGAGTGGCGGTGCATGATGGAATTCACCATGGATTTGGGGACAGTGGCAGAGATGTAGCAGAAGTCTAAGAACGATATGTTCTTGAGGAATAAGTACATGGGGCTGTGGAGGTGATGGTCGAGGGTCACGAGGACAATGATGAGGAAATTCCCCATGAAGGCCGCCACATAACCAAACAGGAACACAAGAAAGTGCAAGATCTGCAGCTCGCGTATGTCAGAAAATCCCAGGAGATGGAATTCAGTCACAGATGTTTGGTTGGTCATATGCTATCTGGCCAGAATGGGAAAGACAAGGAAGAGCCATCAGGAGAATGCAGTTAGAATGAAGAGAGCTGAAACAAACATCTTTTCCCAATGCATAAGTCCTACATCATTTTGTATGCAGAGGAAGGTTGTGACACTGCTGTCTGTTATGCATAAGGAAGTTAAAAAAAAAACATAAAATACTCTTGCTGGAAGACAGCAATATCATACTACGTTCATTTCTGAGAATAACACAGAAGAACCTATAACCAGAGAGAGAGAAAGCAGGCTGCTTCCTAAGTAGAGAAACATATCTCACCCCATTTTACCCTAGTCTGACTCTACGTAAACTGAATGCTGAAGCCACACAGTTCCCAACCGATTTCCCCTAGTCTGCTGTTAGGAGCAGAAAACCCCTGAGAAACTTAGAATGATAGCTTGTCCTTCAATACACCACGCTGGCCAGTCGTTACTCACTCTCTGAGTATGGAGGACACATCAGAATTATCCAACCATATTAATATGTGATCTGCCACATTTTATTGTAACTTTCAGGTTCTATACAGGTTCTTCCTAGACCTGGTCAGAAGGTGTTTCCTCTTACTGCCATGAAAAAAAATTAGCGGCAAAAACATACTTTTCTTTTCTTTTCTTTTCTTTTTTGAAATTTTCAGTGGAAACTTGTGACATTTCATCCAATAAAGTCCCAAAACATTTTGATTTTTGTAAGTGAAATGCTCTTTCTGACACCCTTCCCTCCGATTGAAATATTTTCTGTTCTTGACTGAAATTGTTCAGTTTTCCCTTGGAAAAACTGAAAATTTTTGGGGACAGATAACAGTTTCCACAAAAAGTTTTGCTAGATAGAAATTTTTCTGCTAAAAGAAGAAAATTGACAGAATTTCTGATCAAGTGTAATTCTTGTACGTTTCTGGGAGATCTCAAAAGAAGAAGAACTCATGATGGTCAACTGAGATTCAAGGTCAAAGCTCAGCTTTAGAAGCTTACTGTTCTAACTGCTGAGCTACCGGATCACAAAAAATACTCTTGGTCTGATTTTCAAAAAAGATCAGCACCTGACAACTCCTGTTTAGACACACAAAGAATGAAACCAGATCCTCAAAGGAATTTACCATTCTCAGGAGGAGGTTCTGGCTGCTCTGCTCTTTGAAAAGATAGGTCACTTCATTTAGGCACCTATAATGGAAGCTGAGATCCTCTGAAAATCCAACTTCACTTCAGGAAGATCGGTAGGGAAGGTCGAAAATTTCCCTCCACAACATTTGTTATGATGGAAAACTGGATTTTTGAATAAATATTTATTTTATTTTTATGTGTTTATTTATTATATATTTATTGTGCCATGTGACTGCTTTCCAACATGGGGAGGGGAGCGATTTATTGACCAATTGATTTTTTTGAACAAACCATTTTGAAGTTGTTGGGTTTTTTGCACTAAAAAGTCAAAATTTGCCAATAATCCCTGGGATGAATGGACTCCGTATCTCCCTTCTACTTTTGAAAACATCAGCATCAGCCCAAGTTTCCATTATATTTACAAGTTCTAGTGATTACTGAAGCAATGTGCTGAGGCAAAAGCCAGGTCACAACGAGCTATTCACATGAACAAGAAAACCCTGAAATCTGATACAGGAAGAAAAAAATCTTAGCAAATATAATTTGTTGTAATGATGGCATTTTTAAACTAGATTTTATTCCGTTTTTCTCTCTCTAAACAACACATCTATCTATCTATCTATCTATCTATCTATCTATCTATCTATCTATCTATCAGTCCTCCCAGATCTCTGTGATTAGTTATCACTTTATTTAAGTAACCCTGAATCCAGGAATATCAACAAAGACCACTTCAATCCATGGTAATATTCAGTGACAGTTGGGCTCCAATATCTCTTTGAAAATCCCCCAGAGCCCCTAATGAATATGAAACCAAAGCAGAAAAAATAAATGACTTGCTGTTGCTGCGAATATCCCGGGTGGTCTGTCCTGCTTTGCAACCCATGAATTATTATAAGTAGGTAAAAAATATGAAGTCCCTGAACAGACTCACATGCACCTTCATTTACTTCTAACAAAGGAATCCCGTCAACGAGTGATGCAGATGTGAGAAGAGTGATAAATTGTTTGTTCCTATGCAAGGTCCTATATTAATGCTTCATTACAGTCCTTTGGGATGTAGGTCCCATGAAGCATCTCATAATTTTATCTGAAGAGAATATTTTTGTTCAGTTCTTTTCTTTGTTGTTAACACTCAGCATAAGAGGGTGGATTGTCTGGATTTCCTTGGAGGCCGCATGTGGGAGAGAGAAAGCAAAGACTATAATTCCTGTCCTCTACTCAAAATTATGGAGAGAGATCACAAGGTGAATGTCCTTCTTATGAATAAGCAACAGAGTCCTGTGGCCCCTTTAAGACTAACAGATGTATAGGAGCATAAACTTTCGTGGATGAATACCCACCTTGTCAGATGCTCATGAAAGCTTCTGCTCCAATACATCTGTTAGTCTTAACGGTGCCACAGGACTCTCTGTTGCTTTTTACAGATCCAGATTAACACGGCTACCCCTCTGATACTTGACTTCCTATGAATGGCTCAATTCAGTCCAAGCCATTTACATCTGTGTCAAGTGAGTGTGAAACTCTACTGGACTAGAAAGGTAGCATCTGACACCCACTTTGCACTCAATTTTACACAAATATAAGCAATTGCCCAACATGCCGGGCAATAAACAATTAAGCCCAAGATGTGTTGGGTAGGGTGATATATGGGACACATTGGAAAGCAGGAGTGAGGCCACGTTTACACTACAGGATAATATCAAATTAGCTAAAATCGGTTTTATAAAACTGATACTATAAATTCGATTTCATGCGGCCACACTAGGCACAGTAATTCGACGTTGTGCGTCCATGGTCCGAGGCAAACGTCGATTTCTGAAGAGTTGCATTGTGGGTAGCTCTTCCGTAGCTATCCCATAGTTCCCGCAGTCTCCCCCGCCCCTTGGAATTCTGGGTTGAATCATCATTTTCGAGGGTGGTTCTGAGTAAATGTCATCAGTCATTCCTTCCTCCGGGAAAACATCAGCTGACAATCCTTTCACGCCATTTTTCCCTGGATTGCCCTGGCAGGCGCCAGAGCACAGCAACCATGGAGCCCGTTCAGCTTTTTTTTTTTCCGGCACTGTATGTGTACTGGATACCGTGGACAGAGAGGCGATACTCCAGTGCTACACAGCAGCATTCACTTGCTTTTGCATGATAGCAGAGATGGTTACTGGTCGTTCTGTACCGTCTACTGCCGGAGAAAACTGGCAATGAAATGACGGTTATCTCTCCCCCTCTGTACTGTCCGCTGCTATCATGAGTGCCCCTGGCTGAAATCTGCCAGGGGTGCAATGCAAAAGCAAAATTGGGATTGACTTCCCGAGTCAATCCCTCCCTTATGGTTTCTAAAAATAGAGTCAGTCCTGCCTAGAATAAGGGGCAAGTGTATTAGAGGACCAGTGTATCAGAGAGCACAGCTGCTCTGTGTCAGTATTCACAGGGGGTACCCCTGCAACAACTGCACCCGTTGCTTCCCTTCTCCCCCAACCTTCCTGGGCTACCGTGGCAGTGTCCTGCCCATTTGTGTCATGAAGTAATAAAGAATGCAGGAATAAGAAACACTGATTAGTGACATAAAATGAGGGGGAGGCAGCCTCCCGGCCCAATGATAGTCCAGGCAGGACATTAAGCGGTGTGGGGGAGAGGAGCACAGCATGCTGCTGCTATGACAGTCCAGGCAGTACAGAATCTTTTCTTTGCACAGGAAAGGGAGGGGGCTGAAGCCCCCAATTGCTATGATGAAGCTAGTTATTAGCCGTTCTGTCCTATCTACTGGGAGTAACCAGGAATGATGCCCTCATGTCAACATGTTAGATATTCATGAGGACGGTTACTAGTCCTACTGCACCGTCTACCACCAGTGAGGGGGAGGGGGAGGGGGAGAGGAGCGGATACTGCTCTTCACTGCTGCAGCATCGCGTCTACCAGCAGCATTCAGTACACATAGGGTGACATTGAAAGAAGTCAAGAAATTATTTCTTTCCCTTTTCTTTCACGTGGTGGTGGGGGGGAAGAAACTGAAGAGCTATTCCCTGAACCACGCCAGACACTGTGTTTGAACCTACAGACATTGGGAGCTCAGCCAAGAATGCAAATACTTTTCAGAGACTGCTGTGAACTGTGGGATAGCTGGAGTCCTCAGTACCCCCTCCATCCATGAGCGTCCATTTGAGTCTCTGACTTCCCGTTACGCTTGTCACGCAGCGCTGTGTATCCTGGAGATTTTTTTTCAAACGCTTTGGCATTTCGTGTTCTGTAATGGAGCTCTGATAGAACAGATTTGTCTCCCCATACAGCGATCAGATCCAGTATCTCCTGAAGAGTCCATGCTGGAGCTCTTTTTGGATTTGAGACTGCATCGCCACCCGTGCTGATCAGAGCTCCACGCTGGGCAAACAGGAAATGGAATTCAAAAGTTTGCGGGGCTTTTCCTGTTTACCTGCCCACTGCATCCGAGTTCAGATTGCTGTCCAGAGCGGTCAGTGGTGCACTGTGGGATACTGCCCGGAGGCCAATAACGTCGATTTCCATCCACACTAACTGTAATCCGATATGTTAATATCGAATTTAGCATTTCTCCTCTCGTCGGGGAGAAGTACAGAAATAGATTTAAAGAGCCCTTTATATCGATATAAAGGGCGTTGTAGAGTGGATGGGTACAGCGTTAAATCGATTTAACACTGTTTAAATCGATTTAAACGTGTAGTGTAGATCAGCCCTGAGTCAGCTTGATTTTGCTCTCACCCAATATGGTGTAAATCAGGAATAACTCCATTAAAGTCAAGTCATTCATGCCCAGGAGGATCAGGTGAATAAACTGTAGGGAAGCATCAATGAATGGTCCTAAGACTGATCCCTCAATGATGTAGACCAGTGGTTCTCAACCAGGGGTCTGGGACCTCCTGGAGTGCTCAAACAGGTTTCAGGGGGTCCACCAAGCAGGGCCAGTGTTAGACTCACTGGGACCCAAGGCAGAAAGCTGAAGCCCTGCTGTATGGAGCTGAAGCCTGGGGCCTTGAGTCCCATCACCGGAGGCTGAAGCCAAAGCCTTGAACAACTGAGCCTTGTGGTGCCCCCTGTGCAATGGGGACCCAGGCAATTACCCTGCTTGTGGTCCCCTAATGCCAGGCCTGGCTTCTATAAGCAGAAAAACCAGTTGTTGTGGTACAGGTGGTCCGTGGAATTTTTATAGCATGTTTGGGGGGGGTCCTCAGAAAGAAAAAGGTTGAGAACCCCTGGTCTACAGCAGTGGTTCTCAGCAAGGTTTTGGGCTCCCTGGGGCGCTGCAGGCAGGTTTCAGGGTGTCTGCCAAGCATGGTCAGTGCTAGACTCACTAAGGCTAAGGCAGAAAGCCAATCCCCTGCTGCGCTGGACTGCAGCCCGGGGCACTGAATCCCACTACCCAGGGCTGAAGCCTAAGCAACTCAGCTTTGCAGTGACATGGGGCCCGGGTCAGTTGCCATTCTTGCTACCCTCTAACACCAGCCCTGGCTTTTATATGTAGAAAAACAATTGTTGTGGCACAGGTGGACCATGGAGTTTTGATAGCCTGTTGGGATGGGGCCTCAAAAGAGAAAGGCTGAGAACCCCTGATGTAGACCATTAGTATCTCTACTGGAGTTGGCAAGTATCAAAGGGGGTAAGCCCAGTGTGAACGAGGTCACAGTCAGACTCCGACTGACCAACATTTCCACGTTAATTTCAGGGAGATTTGCAGAGCCCTCACTACAAGCCCCTCGAGGCAGGGGGAGGATCGTGGGGAGCGCTGGTCACTGGCACCCACATGAGGGGCCTGGCCACTGGCTCTTGGGGGAAGGGGCAGGCCTGACATGGGACCCCTGTAGGCAAGATCCACTGGGGCAACCTGACTGCTGGGTGCCTTGGGGAGAGGGGACCCCTTGGCTTGTCTATTCCCCCGTGGGAAAGGAGCATCCAGCTTCCCATTCCCTCATCTTGTCTGTGCTGCCTTCACCTCCTCTTTCCATCCACCTTCTCTGAGGTCACTGAGAGTGACGGGCACCGTGGCCAATGGAAAGCCCCCAGGCACTGGTTCTAATCCAGCCCATTTGCCTATTATTGTCCAGTCACATTCTGGGAGTGATAACATTATGCAATGGGGAGTGGGGAGGTTCCTGGTTGCAAAGGGGAATGTCCCTGACATGCTGGGTGACCCAGTCAGCCTGAGCAGGCTGCAAGGGCCAGATTCACAGAGGGATGTAGGCATTGCAAAGGCAGCTTCTCGCCTAAGCTAGCCAGGGGGAGATGCCAGGGAGAGAGGCATGCAGAAAGCCCTGCCTCCCTTGAGGAATTTGGCATCTAAGTCTGAGCTGCAGGGAGTTGCCTCCCTCTGCTTGGGATTCCCAACTGTGATCCGTTTCTGGGAGTCAATGCAGGAAGATGGGGGATAGAGGGGAGAGATACATAAGCCCCAGAGCAATCCATGAGCCAGGGGACAACAGACGTTCATCCCTTAACTCGGCTGCATGGCCAATGCAGTAAGTCTGCCCAGAGTTTGCCTACCAGAGCGGGACCCCATAGGCATGTCACACAGAATGATGGAGCATTGTAACTTGTAGCTCTTAGCCACATGATCAGTGCATTCACCTGGGGTATGGGAGACGGAAGTGGGGATGTGCATCTAGGGTCTCCCACTCCCCAGATGATACCCCAAGTGCTGGGCTAATGGTTGTGAGGGAGCCCTTGCTTCGCCGTTAACATAGCCTAAGCTCCTGACTCTAGGAGAGGAGTCACAGCTGGGAATCCCCATCAGCAGGACACACCTCTCTGTAGCCTGCGCTTAGGTGCTTACCTTTGAGAGAGGGGCAGGGCTTAGCACACTGCATCTCCTATTGGCCGCCTTAGGCGAGAAGCTGCCAAGTGCATTGGCGTTTATGGATCCCATTCTGAGGTGCCATGATCCCCCATTCACTGAGCACCAAACATAGGCTTTTTGAACCCAAGTCATTTTCTAGGTACCTAACACTTAGCTGTGGGGACTGCTCAGCATTGCAAGGTTATATTTCTTTGTGAGTCCAGACCCAGGTGCCTAAAGCGGAACAAACACTTTCCAGTCAGGACCTTTAGCTGTTAGACAGCTGAAGTGGTCAGAAATCTTTAACCAAAAAAATATTCTCTACAAAACAAACAGTTTCACTGACATCAATTTTATTTTATTTTTTTTGGTGGAAAATGTCATTTTCAATTAAATGTTTTTATTTTACATTGGGAACATTTTAAACAGTGGTTTCCATTTTGAATTATTATTTCAACTTTATTTTTTGCACTGCCAGTTATGTACTAAAGTGCCTTACATGGGCTTCCTTTTCTTAATTCAATGTGATCTTACGTTAGGTAAAAAATGCCAAAAGTACCGGTCAAGTATCAGAGGGGTAGCCGTGTTAGTCTGGATCTGTAAAAGCAGCAGAGAATCCTGTGGCACCCTATAGACTAACAGACGTTTTGGAGCGTGAGTTTCGTGGGTGAATATCCACTTCGTCAGACGCAGGTAGTGGAAATTTCCAGGGGCAGGTATATATATGCTAGCAAGCAAGCTAGAGATAACGAGGTTAGTTCAATCAGGGAGGATGAGGCCCTGTTTTAGCAGTAGAGGAGTGAAAACCAAGGGAGGAGAAACTGGTTCTGTAATTGGCAAGCCATTCACAGTCTTTGTTTAGTCCAGAGCTGATGGTGTCAAATTTGCAGATGAACTGAAGATCAGCAGTTTCTCTTTGAAGTCTGGTCCTGAAGTTTTTTTGCTGCAGGATGGCCACTGTCATAAATAGATAGCTAAGGGTTAATGTTTCTTTTACCTGTAAAGGGTTAACAAAGGGAACCAAACACCTGACCAGAGGACCAGTCAGGAAACTCGATTTTTTAAAGTCAGGGAGGGAAATTTTGGACTCTGGGTCTTTTGTTTGTCTCTTAGCTATGAGAAGGTTCTTTCTATCGTCTTCTCTTCTGTTTCCAACTTTTAAGTACAGGTTGAAAAACAATATAGGCTTTTATGTTGTTTTGGGTGTATTTACATGTGTGTAACTTGTTGGAATGTTTCAAATTGGATATCTTTTTGAATCAGACTGTTTATTCATATTTTATTCTAAGCAATAGCCCTGTATTTGTCATCTTGATGCAGAGCTTATATTCTTATGTCTTTTTTCTTTCTTTTTTTTATATAAAGTTTTCTTTGTAAGACTTGTTTGAGTTTTCTCTCTGGGTAGGTTAAGGAACAAGGGGAGTGAATTCTCTTTGTGTTAGATCTACGGAGGGTAGCTCGGCAGCACCAGGGAATTTGTGGGAGGGGAAAAGAGAGATAAAATCATCTCTGTTTCCTTGTGTTTGAGGTTTGTCTCTTTGTGGAAGAGAGGGGACAGGCTTCTTGGTATTGTGATGTAAAGAGATTGCATCCATGCTCTCAGGTTAGCCCAGAGAGGAAAGTCTGGATGGGAGAGGGAGGGGGAAGGGGAGTGGAGTATTTCCCTTGCCGGTAAGACTCAGAGCTTCTGAGTCTTGGGGTCCTCCAAAGAAGGTTTGGGGAGACCAGAGGGGGCCAAAACCCTGGAAATTTTGGATGGTGGCAGCGCGATAAGATCCAAGCTGGTAATTAAGCTTGGAGGTTCATGCTAAGCACCCAGATTTTGGACGCTAAGGTCCAGATTTGGGACAGAGGCTTATTACAGCCACCTTAAGGTCTGCTATAGTGTGGCCAGGGAGGTTGAAGTGCTCTCCTACAGGTTTTTGTGTACTGCCATTCCTGATATCTGATTAGTGTCCATTTATCCTTTTCCGTAGTGACTGTCCAGTTTGGCCAATGTACATAGCAGAGGGGCATTGCTGGCATATGATGGCATATATTACATTGGTGGATGTGCAGGTGAATGAACCAGTGATGGTATGGCTGATCTGGTTAGGTCCTGTGATGGTGTCGCAATTACAGAACCAGTTTCTCCTCCTTTGGTTTTCACTCCTTTACTGCTAGAACAGGGCCTCATCCTCCCTGATTGAACTAACCTCGTTATCTCTAGCTTGCTTGCTAGCATATATATACCTGCCCCTGGAAATTTCCACTACCTGCGTCTGACGAAGTGGGTATTCACCCACGAAAGCTCACTCTCCAAAACGTCTGTTAGTCTATAAGGTGCCACAGGATTCTCTGCTGCTTTTACAGATCCAGACTAACACGGCTACCCCTCTGATACTTGACACCATGCAAGGCACTGCATTTAGCCGTTTGGAGTGGAAATCCATCAACCTCATGAAGAAACTTGCACAAATACAGACAGATATCATCTTTCTTTCCAAATGCAAACGGATGGACATCATACCAAATGGACTAAAGGTAAAAAATCCACTGCTATCTACATACTACAAAGACCACATTGAGAGATTATGCCATACACTATCAAAGAAACTGAGGAACCGCCTGATCAGCATCCTACACAGCAAACAGGAAAACATCAAAAAAGAGCTCTCCAACCTGGAGATTTCATTAATAACCAAACTTCCATAAAAACGGACTTCACTAAAATAAGACAGGAGATCTACAGCACTCACTTCACCTCTCTACAAAGGAAAAAGGACTGTAAGCTGCCTAAAATCCTACCTGCCACATGGGGACACAACCATAGTACCCCTAACCCACCCAGCAATATCGTCAATCTATCCAACTACACACTCAGTCCAGAAGAAAAGTCTGTCCTATCTCGGGGACTCTCTTTCTGCCCTGCCACCCCCACCAACATGATTCTGTGGCAATCTGGAAGCCTACTTTCGCCATCTACGACTCAAAGAATACTTCCACGACAACACTGAACAGTGCACTGATACACAGGTACCCTCCCACCAACAGCACAAGAAGAAGAACTCCACCTGGACTCCTCCTGAGGGTCAAAATGACAGTCTGGACCTATACATTGAATGCTTCCGCTGACGTGCACAGGCAGAAATTGTGGAAAAACAACACCGCTTGCCTCATAACCTAAGTCGTGCAGAACGCAATGTCATCCACAGCCTCAGAAACCACCCTGACATTGTCATCAAAGAGGCTGATAAAGGAGGTGCTGTTGTCATCATGAACAGGTCTGACTACCAAAAGGAGGCCGCCAGACAACTCTCCAATACCAAATTCTACAGGCCACTTCCCTCAGATCCCACTGAGGAATACACTAAGGAACTGCACCATCTACTCAGGACACTCCCTACACTAACACTGGAACAAATCAGCATACCCTTAGAGCCCCGACCAGGGTCATTCTATCTACTACCCAAGATCCACAAACCCGGAAATCCTGGACGCCCCATCATCTCGGGCATTGGCACTCTCACTGAAGGACTGTCTGGATATGTGGACTCTCTACTCAGACCCTATGCCACCAGCACTCCCAGCTATCTCCGTGACACCACTGATTTCCTGAGGAAACTACAATGCATTGGTCACCTCCCAGAAAACACCATCCTAGCCACCATGGATGTAGAGGCTCTCTACACAAACATCCCACACACAGATGGAATACAAGCTGTCAGGAACAGTATCCCTGATGATGCCACAGCACAACTGGCTGCTGAGCTCTGTGCCTTTATACTCACACACAACTATTTCAAGTTTGATGACAATATATATCTCCAGATCAGTGGCACTGCTATGGGCACCCGCATGGCCCCACAATACACCAATATTTTTATGACTGACCTGGAACCACGCTTCCTCAGCTCTCGTCCACTCATGCCCCTTCTCTACCTACGCTACATTGATGACATCTTCATCATCTGGACCCATGGGAAGGAGACTCTAGAAATATTCCACCACGATTTCAACAACTTCCACCCCACCATCAACCTCAGCCTGGACCAATCTACACAGGAGGTCCACTTTCTAGACACCATGGTGCAAATAAGTGATGGTCACATTAACACCACCCTATATTGAAAACCTACTGACCGCTATGCCTAACTTCATGCCTCCAGCTTCCATCCCGGGCACATCACACAATCCATTGTCTACAGCCAAGCACTGAGGTACAACCGCATCTGCTCTAACCCCTCAGACAGAGACCAACACCTACAAAATCTCCACCAAGCATTCTCAAAACTACAATACCCGCATGAGGAAATTAGGAAACAGATCAACAGAGCCAGACGTGTACCCAGAACCCTCCTACTGCAAGACAAACCCAAGAAAGAAACCAACAGGACTCCACTGGCCATCACATACAACCCCCAGCTAAAACCCCTCCAACGCATCATCAGGGATCTACAACCCATCCTGGACACACTTTCACAGGTCTTGGGTGGCAGGCCAATCCTTGTCCACAGACAACCTGCCAACCTGAAACGTATTCTCACCAGCAACTGCACACCGTACCATAGTAACTCTACCTCAGGAACCAATCCATGCAACAAACCTCGATGCCAACTCTGCCCACATATCTACACCAGCGACACCATCACAGGACCTAACCAGATCAGCCATACCATCACTGGTTCATTCACCTGCATGTCCACCAATGTAATATACGCCATCATATGCCAGCAATGTCCCTCTGCTATGTACATCGGCCAAACTGGACTGTCACTACGGAAAAGGATAAATGGACACAAATCAGATATCAGGAATGGCAATATACAAAAACCTGTAGGAGAGCACTTCAACCTCCCTGGCCACACTATAGCAGACCTTAAGGTGGCCATCCTGCAGCAAAAAAACTTCAGGACCAGACTTCAAAGAGAAACTGCTGAGCTTCAGTTCATCTGCAAATTTGACGCCATCAGCTCTGGACTAAACAAAGACTGTGAATGGCTTGCCAATTACAGAACCAGTTTCTCCTCCCTTGGTTTTCACACCTCTACTGCTAGAACAGGGCCTCATCCTCCCTGATTGAACTAACCTCGTTATCTCTAGCTTGCTTGCTAGCATATATATACCTGCCCCTGGAAATTTCCACTACCTGCGTCTGACGAAGTGGGTATTCACCCACGAAAGCTCAGGCTCCAAAACTTCTGTTAGTCTATAAGGTGCCACAGGATTCTCTGCTAAAAGTACTGTTTTTTTGAAATGTCAGAAATCAGAACATTACTGAAAAAACCTTTCAATCAGGAATGTGGACACTGTTGGGTTTTACTCGGAAGAGATGATCATTGAGCCAATTCCTGCACCCAGAGTTCCTGACTCAGTTACCTCAGAGATCCCTGCTTAACCTCTATGACTACTAGTTCCCTCCTCTCTCAGCCCCACTCCTTTGACCTGGTCCCAGGCCCATGGAACAGTCCACCCACTCCTGCTTTCTTCCCCCTACCCCCATCTCCAAGCAAAAGACTATTTCCCCTGCTTCTGCCCATTGGCAAGCCCTGGTCATCATTTCCGTCCTCTCTCACTCTCCTCCTTTCTGTGCCTAGCCAGTCCCCCTGTTCTGAACAGTGCCCAGGGTGGCCTCTGCCCAGCATGACTGAACACAGAGTTGAAGTGGGAAACTCACTGCCACAAGGTGTCACTGAGACAACAAGCTCAGCAGGTGAGACATTGGCATGGATTATGAAAGCCTCCATGGTTATGTTAGATAAGAGAATGAAATAAACCTGCCTGGTGAAGGTCTCCACCCAGCCTCTAGACCACTGGGAAACTCCCTGACATGAAGGTCAGTGTAGAATTGTCCATGGGAGAGGGGGTGCTCCCTTCCTTTCCCTCTACAGCAGCTGGGGCTGGTCACACCAGGAGTCACTGCTCTGAGCAGGGCTGTTCCCTGGAGCCTGGGGAAAGAGGCACATTTAGTCCGATAAATCTCTGCCAACTCTCAGGGGTGGGTTCAGACACTCTGGTGCCATGCATGGGGCTCTGCCTCTTTGACCCTGGCCCCATGGAGTGACAGCAGTGGTCCTCCCATCCTCACTTGCCCGCCAGACAGTATCTGCTTGTGTGAGGGGATGGGGACAGTTGTGCTCTTCCCTGCCTCCTGAACACAGAGCCTCATGCTGGGGGTGGGGTTGGTGGGGTTCTCAAGAGCAGTGAGGCTGGGAGGTGAGCACCCATAGAAAATCTGGGGCAGTTCCACTTTGTCAGATCCATTGTCTCAGGCTCTCTGCAGACCCAGACAAATGATCTTGCACTGGCTGCACTTAGAGCAGCTCCCCAGCACCAACTCCAGCAGTTCTGGGTGGTGCCCATTTGGTCCTGGGCCCAGTGAAATGGGCATTAGACTTTGATGATTCCTACATTCCTGTGGGAAACAGGCAATTTCTATTTTGAAAAAAAAAGCAACAAATATTTCACCCAGATCCATGAAAATCTATCTACCTATGTATCTATGTACATCTATCTATGTATCTATGTATCTATGTACCTCTATCTACGTGTCTATGTACATCTATCTATGTATTTCAGTGAAGTTGGGGTTATTGCCTTTAATGCACTCTTAGGATTAAGCCTTTTTGTTTTAATAGTAATGTCTTATGTTCAGATCTTCACCACAGTGCTGAGAATCCCTTCTGAGCAGGTCCGGAATAAAGTCTTCTCCACATGCTTTCCTCACCTCTTTGTGGCCTCCTTGTTACTTTGCACTGGGACCTTTGCTTACCTAAAACCCACCCACCAGGTCTCGGTCAGGTCTGCGTCTTGTGGTGGGTGTTCTCTATGCTGTGGTGCCTCCCATGATGAACCCAATCATCTACAGGATGAGGAACAATGAGATCAAAGCTCCATGAAGAAACTGAGTGAGGGGAGATTACTCATCCAAAATAAAATGCCCATCTATCTCTCATGACCTTGGTTTAATTCTGTGTTTCCTAATTAATCTAACCAATGGGTGAAAATGTTGTGTCCATGAGACCATGGTGCCTAATTTGTTTATGCAAAATGCTGCTTTTACAGTGGCGAAAAAACCCCAACAAAACAAACAAACAAAAAATCAGAAGAACACTACTGAAGTCAAACAGTTATTTTAGGATGGAAAGGCTTTCTGGAAGAATAAGGTTTTGACATATGTCCTAAAGACAACACACTTTACACAACGCACTGTCAACCTGTGGAACTGTTTGCCAGAGGATGTTGTGAAGACCAAGACCATAACAGAGTTCAAAAAAGAACTAGATAAATTCCTGGAGGATAGGATATTAGCCAGGATGGGCAGGGATAGTGTCCCTAGCCTCTGTTTGCCAGAAACTGGGAATGAGCACCAGGGGGTGAATCACTTGATGATTACCTCTTCTGTTCATTCCCTCTTGGGCACGTGGCATTAGTCACTGTTGGAAAACAGGATACTGGGCTAGATGGACCTTTGGTCTGACCGAGTATGGCCGCTGTCATAAACAGATAGTTAAGGGTTAATGGCTCTTTTACCTGTAAAGGGTTAAGAAGTTCACCTAGCCTAGCTGACACATGACCAGAGGAACCAATGGGGGAACCAGATGTTTCAAAAGAAAGGAAGCAAGTTTCCGTTGTTTAGGTTTTTTTTCAGTTTCAGCTGGAGTGAAGAAGATCAAAGAACCAGCCTCTTATCAGAGTAGTAAGTTTTAGAAAGGAATAAATAGGTTTATTTTTATTTCTTTGTACTTGTCTTGTGCAATTAGAGGAAGAATCAAATTGGGTATTTGGGTATTTTCATTGATGTAATTAATTTTTTTCCAGGGGAACATCCTCTGTGTTTTGAATATGCTGTCTATGAGAGTAGCTGGTATTCTAATCTCTCCCAGAGGGTTTTCTTTTATCTTTCTTTTCTTTAATAAAAATCCTTTTTCCTAAAATAAGCTGATTGATTTTTCCTTGGTTTTAGATCTAAGGGGGTTGGATCTGGATCCACCAGGAGCTGGTGGGAGAAAGGATGGTGATGGCTAATTTCTCCTTGTTTTAAGATCCAAGGGCTTTGGATCTGTGTTCACCAGGAAAATGATGTAGGCCCTCAAGGCTACCCAGGGAAGAGAGTACTTGGGGGGTGGTGGCAGCCAGACCAGATATAAGCTGTTAATTGAGCTCAGAGCTTCTCATGCAGGTCCCCCACATCTGTACCCTAAAGTTCAGAGTGGGGAAGGAACCTTGACAGCTGCTCTTATGTTCTTATATTTAGGATTCCACAAGTGTAAATAAAATAAAAATCTATATTGTCTCATTCTTCCAGATGTTTAGTTTTCTGGGGGTAGATATACTTGGGGAATAGGAATGATTAGTTACATGCAGTAGTCAATGTTTTGTTCTTTCCTGGTCTACCCATATGTCATCTCTTTAATGGGGTTTTCTGAGGGAGAAGGTTTGTTCCCTACAATGAAACAGGGGAACAAAAGAGTTTCCATGGGCACCTCATGTTGAGATTATTATGTTAATGCATCTAGGATTTTATTGTGTTAATTATGCTTAGTAAGGGTGCCTGGAGCCTTGAATATGCATCCTTTTATTATTTTCTACCTAAAGACATACATCAATACCCTGACATTTTTCCTACAATGGAAAGGCTTTCTGGAAGAGCAAGGTTTTGACATGTGTCCTAAAGACAAGCTGATTTGGGAAAATGAGGTCAAAATTTGATCCTATTTTTGTTGCTGGGATTTAACCTCTCCCTTTGAAGGGATCCAGGTTTCGCAAATGGTTAATACACACAAGGATCCAAATATGGCTAAAAGCACCATGGATACGACAAGTGGAAGTTTTGTAAGTGTTTGACTTCCAGCTCAGCTGGACCTATGCAGAGTCACTCCACTGACATCCATGTTTAAAACTAATGAGTTTCTGCCCAAAGACTCCGGGATAAACTCAGCAGTGACATAATCACTGGGGTAAGATATTTGTGAGGAGTCATTTTATTATAACCTTTGTGTAAAAGGAGAAGTACCATCATATCCACTGGCCTGGCATTCCATGTAGATGTAGTCAAAGGCAGAAAGAATACAGTGATTAGATAGACAGAGAGCAGGGGAGGATCTAGGGATTTTGTCGCCACAAGCACGGCAGGCAAGCTGCCTTTGGCGGCTTGCCTGCGTAGGGTCTCCTGGTCCCGCGGTTTCGGCGGACCTCCCACAGGCGTGCTGGGGCCTGGAGCCACCCCGACACAGAGTATGTCCTCATGGCAAAGAGAAACCTGGGTCTCAGAGTCCAGGTTTACAGATTTGGGCTCGCACTAGTGTGTTGGTGTCTGAGCACATTTCAAGTAACTAGGAAAATATTTTACAGCTGCTACCTAGGCTTCTATGCATTCCAAATACAAAATGTAAGACTTTAGTCTTGTATTGAATGATCTGGCTGATTTGGGCGATTGAAGGAACAAGAGGGCACATGATAGTAATATTTATGTATTAAGAATGAGATATTCTAAGAGATCTAACGGAGTTAGGTACATAAATCCCCTCGGGTAGTCAAGGTGAGTTGGGCACTTAACTTCTTTAAGTTGTTCTGAAAATCCTAGTCACAGTTCACATCCTGGTTCAAGAGTTCACTGTATAGTTCCAGATTCTGCCACAAACCCCCTTGCTTCCTTTCCTCATTTCTCATTGGAAATATTTGGATTTCTTCCTGGGATAAATTTGGCCCATTCTGTTGATCTGGTTTCTACTCTCTCCTCTGCTAGAATTCTTTGAGGGGTGGGGTCAACAAACATATGAACAATGGTTATCCAGTGTACCTGGCCTTTCAGAAAACCTTTGACAATGTCCCTCATCAGAGGCTCCTATTCAAAATAACCCATCATAGCATAAGAGAGAAAGTCCTCTCATGAATAAGTAATTGATTAAAAGACAGAAAACAAAGGGTAAGAATAAATGGTAAGTTCTAAGAATGGAAAGAGGTAAACAGTGGTGTCTCCCAGCGATCTGTATTGAGACCAGTGCTGTTCAACTTCCTCATAAATGATCTGGAAAAATGGATAAACAATGAGGTGGCAAAATTTGAAGATGGTACAAAATTACTCAGGATAGTTAAGCTCAAAGCAGATTGTGAAAATTTACAAAGGGATCTCACAAAACTGGGTGAATGGGCAACAAAATGGCAAATTAAATTAAATGTCAATAAATGCAAAGTAATGCACATTGGGCATAAATCCAAGTATACATACAAAATCATGGGGTTTAAATTAGATGTCAGCACTCAAGAAAGAGAGCTTGGAGTCATCGTGAATAGTTCTCTGAAAACATCTCAATGTGCAGGTGCAGTCAAAAAATCCAAAGAGAATTTTAGGAACCATTGGGAAAGGGATAGATAATAAGACAGAAGATACCATAATGCAACTTTCTAAATCAATGGTATGTCCACACCTTGAAAACTGTGCAGTTCTGTCACCCCCATCTCAAAAAAGATGTAGAAGAAATGGAAAAGATACAGAGAAGGGCAACACAAATGATTAAGGAAATGGAACAGCTAATATATGCGGATAGATTAGAAAGACTGGGACTTTTCATCTTGGAAAAGAGATGACTAAATGGGATATGATAGAAGTCTAAAAAATTGTGACAGGCATGGAGAAAGTGAATAAGGAAGTGTCATTTACCCCTTCACAAAACACAAGAACCAGGGGTCACCCAATGAAATTTATAGGCAGCACATTTAAAACAAGAAATGAAGTACAGAGGAAGTACTTCTTCACACAACACTTAGTCATTTTGTGGAATTAGTTGTCAGCTGATGTTGTGAAGTGCTAAAATATAAAAAAGAATCAGATAAGTTCATGGAGGAGAGATCCATCAATGATGATTAGCTGCGATGGTCAGGGATACAACTCCATGGTCTGGGTGTCCCTAAGCCTCTGACTGCCAGTAGATGGGACTGGATGACAGGAAATGGATCAATCAATAGTTTCCCTCTTCTGTTCATTCCCTTTGAAGTACCTGACATCAGCCACTGTCAGAACGCAGGATGCTGGACTGGATGGACCATTGGTTTGACCCTGTATGGTCGTTTATATATTTTAATGTTGTAATGTAAAACTTACAATTTTCTTAACTTAACATTACATGAATATAAAATGGCTGGGCACTATTTCTTCTTCAATATGAATAATTATATTGGTACAAACTATTTTCAATGTAGCAAAATTAAATGAATTTATGATTGATGCATTTCATACCATTTGTGGAAAGTACCTATTTAGTCCATGAAACAGAGGGGGATGGGAGGGTGGCACACAGGAAGCTGATGGGGCTAAAAGAGAAAAGCAAGGAGCCTCTGATGTGTGCAAGGGGCTCAGCTGACAAAAGCTATGAAATGTGAGACCCTACCTATTACACTGAGTATTATTGTTACTGATGTATCTAGGAGAGAGAGAAGAGCACATTTTTGAAAAAAAATGGGGAAAGTATCTAAAAGCAGATATCACTTGGAAGAAAGGACAACAGCTAGAGGAAGCTAAAACATCTATATTTGCAACTATTCCAGAAAAAGTATTATGAAATACTTCATCCATGCTAAGTTGTCATAAACAGATAGCTAAGGGTTAATGTCTCTTTCACCTGGAAAGGGGTAACAAACAACACCTGACCTGAGGACCAATCAGGAAACAAGATAATTTCAAATCTCAAGGGAGGGACGTTTTGGGTGTGGGTCCTTTGTTCTGTGTCTGTGTGCTCTCTAGGCTCTGAGGGTGATCACACTATCTCCAGGCTCTCTAATCTTCTGTTTCCAAGTTGTAAGTACAGATAGAAAACAATATCAGTTTTTCCATTGTTTTCTGTATTTGCAAGTGTGTAGTTTGCTGGAAATGTTTAAATTGTATTTTTTCTGAATAAGGCTGTTTATTCATTTTTTATAAGTTAAGAGACCCTGTAATATTTTCATCTTGATTACAGAGACGATTTTTATGTCTTTTCCTTCTTTTTATTAAAAGCTTTCTTTTTAAGACCTGTTTGATTTTCTTTTCTAGTTGAGGCTCAAGGGGATAGGAATCTCTGTTCCAGGATTACTGTCTCTCTCAAGGAAAGACTGGGAGGGGGAAAAAGAAGGAGGGGGGGAAGGTGAATTGTCCTCTCTGTTTTGCAATTCAAGGAGTTTAAGTACAGTAATCTTCCACGGTAACTCAGGGAGGGGAAGTCTGGGAGGAGGTAAAGAGGGGGGAAGGGAAGTGGGTTATTTCCCTTTGTTGTGAGACTCAAGGCATCTGAGACTTGGAGTCCCCAGGGAAGGTTTTGGGGAGACCAGAGTGTACCAGGCACTGGAATTCCTGGTTGGTGTCAGCGCTACAGGATCTAAGCTGGTAATTAAGCTTAGAGGATTCATGCAGTTACCCAAATTTTGGACGCTAAGCTTCAGATTTGTGAATTATACCTTATGACATAAGTCAGTCCACTTAAGCTCAGGAAAAGGTATAAGAAAGGGAAACCTATTGTCTAGAGAAGGTGTGGAGGCATATATGCTGGGATTGCATTAAGATAATAGTATAGAAATTAGACAATATTTTTTGTAAATAAACAGATTTCTCAAGAATAGTAAAGGAAGGCCACCTATAGAACCCAGAATTATTGTCCAAAGTTGCTTACTGACTCAGGGAAGAGCACACTGATAACACAATTACTTTAGGTAACAAGATATATGATAGCTCATGTCTGGAGAAGGATAGATCCACCAACATTAAAGGCATAGGGAAATAAAGTATGGGCAAACCTTCTAATAGATAAAAGGGCAGAGACCCATTAATTCATTTAGTTGGGATTAGACTCATAGACTTTAAGGTCAGAAGGGACCATTATGATCATCTAGTCTGGCCTGCACAATGCAGGTCACACAATCTCACCCATTCACTCCTGCAGCAAACCCTTAGCCTATGTCTGAGTTACTGAAGTCCTCGAATCGTAGTTTGAAGACCTCAAACTGCAGAGAATCCTCCAGCAAGTGACTCATGCCTCATGCTTCAGAG
Source organism: Aldabrachelys gigantea (assembly GCA_026122505.1). Classification (NCBI taxonomy): domain Eukaryota; kingdom Metazoa; phylum Chordata; order Testudines; family Testudinidae; genus Aldabrachelys; species Aldabrachelys gigantea. The sequence continues at coordinate 48,781,629 of CM047492.1, forward strand.
GATGGCAAAAAACCTCCAGAGCCTCTGCCAATCTGCCCTGAAGGAAAATTCCTTCCTGACCCCAAATATGGTGATTACTTAAACCCTGAGCATGTAGGGAAAACTCACCAGCCAGCATCCAGGAAAGAATTCTCTGTAGTAACTCAGATCCCATCCCATTTAACATCCCATCACAGACCACTGGACATACTTACCTGCTGATAATCAAATATCAATTGCCAAATGAATTGCCAAATTAGACTATCCCATCATATTATCCCCTCCATAAACTTATCAAGCTTAGTCTTAAAGCCAGATATGTCTTTTGCCCCCACTACTCCCCTTGGAAGGCTGTTCCAGAACTTCACTCCTCTAATGGTTAGAAACCTTAGTTTAATTTCAAGTCTAAAGCTTTGAGCAGGAGGTTGGACTAGATGATTGGCCCTGAGCGGGGGGTTGGACTAGATGATCTACTGAGGTCCATTCCAACCTAAATATTCTGTGATGCTATGATTCTATTAATTGGGGTCGAGTAGAGTACATATTGAATCATTAGCATATTTGGAATTTGGACATAATGAGTGCAAAGTTCATGCTAAGAGGTTGACCAACACAATTTTTTTAAATGTCAAAAATAGGGATTAAAGATATGAATTGTTAAAACTCTGATGGAAAGTTCATTTAAGACAATAATAGCAATTGAAAAAAAAAGATAATTCAAGATACATTCTGTCTTTATAATTTCTTCCCTGAGGAAAGGATTCTGCTCATCAGTTTCCTGATGGCCTTTTCCATCTCACTGTTTCTCATTGGGTTCACCATTGGGGTGATTACAGTGTAAACAATTGAAGCCAACTTGTTCATGGACAATTTCCGGAAGGGCCTAGCATAGATGAAGATGCAGGGTACGAATTGTAAACACACAATTGTGATCTGGGATCCACAGGTAGACAGAGCTTTGTGCTTCTCATCTGTAACATGTGTCTTTATCTTGGCAAAGATGATGGTGCACAAAACGAGCAGGATGATGAACATTACTATGACAAGCATCTCACCATTGGAAACCATCAGCAGCTCGACCAAGTAGGTGTCCATGCAGGTCAATTTGATGACTTGTAGGATATCACAGTGGAAATTGTCCAAGATGTTTGGACCGCAGAAAGGCAGCTGGAGGATCAATGCAATCTGAACAGCAGAGTGAGCCAATCCACCCAGCCATGCCCCTGCCACCAGCCCCATGCACACACCACTGTTCATGACAGTCAAGTAACACAGTGGTTTATAGATGGCTACGTACCAATCAGCAGCCATCACGACAAGGACAACAACCATAGCACCGGCGATGAAGTGGCAGAAGAACATCTGGAGGATGCACTCGTTGAATGAGACAGTTCTGCGCTGGGAAAGGAGACCCAACAGCAATTTTGGGGCATTGACTGATGAGTCACTAACATCTAGGAAAGCCATGTTGGCCAGCATGAAGTACATGGGGGTGTGGAGCCGGTGGCTGGTGATCACAGTGGTGATGATGGTGAAGTTTCCCAACCAGGTTGTCAGGTAGACTATGAAGAAAACAACGAAGAGGCATTGCTGCAGCTCAGCATTCTGGGTGAGGCCCAAGAGAACAAATTCTATCACTGTGGAGCTGAGGTTCTGCTGTTCCATTTACTAGCTTCAAAACATGTCTAGAGAGGCAACTGTAATAATTAATATGAAGAAGTTCTTATTATTCCCTTCTTGAATTATTAGTATTAAGTCAATATTAATGCCTCTTGACAGACACTTTGTTTAATAATTATCTTAGTTTACTAAATTCAGTCATCCTCAGTGCAGGACATCCCTGCTATAGCAGACCCTGTGAACTACACCAATTGTCATCCTGAGTTTGGGGATCATTGGGAGTGAAAAGGAGCAGCCTACCTATGAAATCAAACCTTTGCTTAACTGTTAGGATAGAAATATTCAAGCCTGTCTGGCCTATACTTTAAGAATTTAGATGTATTCTTATCACTTAACTAGTTATAGAGATATTAAAGAAGGAATCAAAATCATTGTCTATCTGCGTAAGGGCCTTCTCTCACTGTGACAGTCTGAGGCCTTGTTTACTCAAATTGAAATAAGGCAATCTGGGGCTATTAGGAAGGTTATCCGATCTATTACCTCCAGAGAAAGGAAAGAGCCTAAAACATGTAAAAGGAAATTTAGTTTGATAGTTTTCTGTCTGGTAAGAACTCACTTATCAATAGACACAGCTGGAGAACCCTTATATCTGTATAGATGTAGTTGTGAAATCCTCTCTTCTGTATTGTTTTGTATGTTTATTTGCATGGTCTGTATCTGTTTCTGTAATTGTTTCTGTCTGGTGTATAATTAATTTTGCTGGGTGTAAACTAATTAAGGTGGTGGGATATAATTGGTTAAATAACCGTGTTGCAAGATGTTAGAATTGGTTAGATACGTTTTAGTAGAAAGATTGGTTAAGGTATAGCTAAAAATATTACTATATAAATTAGGAGCAAACAAGAAGTAAGTTGGGATTCGAAAATAAGGAAAAAGGAACTCGGATTGAAGTTTGCTGGAAGTTCACTCCAATAAACATCGAATTGTTTGCACCTCAATGTGAGGTTCATAAGAAATTGTCAGGCGCTCATGACAAACAGAATGCTCTTCCCATATCCATATGTGGCAAGGAAGTCCAACGTAGTTCCTGGTTAAAACTGAAGAAGGGTTGGAATGGAAAACTGGAGAGCCACTTATTTAGAGGATTCACATGCCCAGTGTGTGCCCTTGGTTACAAGAAGAGAAGGAATTAACTCTAATTGTCTTTAGAAGCAATTGCATGTGCTCACCGCATCTGAAATAAATCCAGTCACTGTATTAGGTGCCCATGGATTCCGGTGCATAATTTTAAGCACCTGAATTTGAAAGCTGTGAACACAAAAAGATTTCTGTCTATGCACCCCTGTTTAAATATTCAAAACTGCTGTGGGATTGTGGATTCTGAGTTCCCATTAACATTTTTGAAAATCTCTAATACAGATTTAAAAAAATGTTTCCAATAAAACACATCTATGAAATAGTCAATATATCTTCCAAGGTGGCCTGTTGGTGAATCCAATTCAAGTATTTGGGAAGAAGCTTCTCTGAAATGGCTTCTCCACTAAGGCTGGGGGGCATTGCTCAGCAAACCCCTTTCCAGTGACTCAGTGGGGATATGATAGAGTTTTATAAAATCATGACTGGTGTGGAGAAAGTAAATAAGGAAGTGTTATTTATTCCTTCCCATAAAACAAGAACAGGGGTCACTAAATGAAATTAGTAGGCATCAGATTTAAAACAAACAAAAAATATTTTTCACACAATGCACAGTGATCCTGTGGAACTCCTTGCCAGAGGATGTTGCAAAGGCCAAGATTATAATAAAGTTAAAAAAGAGCTAGATACATTTACGGAGGATAGGTCCATCAATGGTTATTAGCCAGAATTGGCAGGGATGGTCTCCCTAGCCTCTTTTTGCCAGAAGCTGGGAATGGGTGACGGGATGGATCACCTGATGTTTACCTGTCCTGTTTATTCCCTCTGGGGCATGTGGCATTGGTCACTGTTGGAAGACAGGATACTGGGCTAGATGGACCTTTGGTCTGACAAAGTCTGGCTGTTCTTATGTTCTTACATTCTTATGTATAGTGCACAGATCTCTGCCTAGCAAGGCTTTTGTTCTGTCTGCTGGCAAAGACCATGGGATCTGGGACACATTGTCCTGCACTGAGGAACCAGAGCACTTTCTCTGCAGACTTCAGGGATCTGGAAACATTTTACAGCCCCTGCTGTTGCTCTACAATGAAGAAGGTGTATTTTTTGGGGGCTGAACTTGGGATGCCAGGGCCAGATCCTGCAGCCCTTACTCCACATTCTGGCAGCCGTCAGTGGCAGTGCAGTCTGCATTCCCATGTTGCAGGAATGGGACCCATGCAACTGGATAATCTCTTACATAGATATAGCCTTGTGGCATGAGCCATAGGTTCATGTGACCACAATATTTGTATTACTTACCTATTTTGATTGATAAAAGAACCCAAACTGTAGGTCTGTGCCCAGTATAGTAAGAACACACGTAAAATACATTGACTTGGTCCACCAAATACTAAGCAATTTATCCAGCACAACGTTCTCCTTCCTTCAGCAAACAATTTTCCCATTAACCAACTGTAATTTTCCCCCGTTAAGCAAACGGCAATTTTTTCTCCATCAATGAGCTAGCACATTCTCTTTCTTCAACCAGCCATATTTTTCTGCCCTTCACTACCCCTACTCCACCTTCCAAAAATCACATATTTTCCCTCCCCCACCTATCTTCCGCCTCATTTAAAATCTATACAATTCCCCCAATCAACACTAGCCTTCTTTCTTTTTCAATGACGAGAACATGCCCCATTCACCAACTATAACATTCTGCCTCCTCAGCCAACAAAACCTCCACATACTTCTTCCCAGTGGTATCATGTCCTGTATTCATGTCTTCAAGGAAAGCTTTGGAGAATAGCTTAAGCCACAGTTCACATCCTGAAGTTTAACAGACTTGGGCTGTGGGTTCAGAAAGCATTCACTGTCGATGAACCAGCATTGGTTTGCTCAGTTGTCTCAGCAGATTATGGTTCTCCTGGTGTCTAAAGGAGAGGAGAGGAGAGGCACTGCACTTTCATGTTTCTAATGATTGCAACTTCTGGAAATGCTAACAGTGTTTGGCCAGAAAGTTGCTCTGTTAGGTGGTGAATGAACATGAGTATTTACTGAAATATATAGCAACAAACAAAGCTTGTAAGTAGAGCTGGGCAAAATGTAGGATTTCTGATTCATGGGAAATACTGCTATTTGAAAATTTCACTCTAACCAGAAACTCTGAATAAAAAAACATTATTTATGTTTATTATTTTTTTTTAAAATTATCAACACACAGTGTCTCAGAAACAAAATTTGCTTCCCTGCACTAAGGTATCTGCTGAGTGAAACTGACAATCTTGTCAATTTGAGAACTGCTATTAGCCTATCAGCAGCTGTGACTGACAAGATTGTCAGTTTCACTCAGTGGTTGCGTGGGGCTTAGGGACTGCTGTTCAGGGACAGGCCAACCATGGAACTGTTCCAGACTAGGGAGTCTGGAAGCCCTCAGGTTCCTGGCCCAGAACAGTCTGCATGGAAAGGTTACCCCAGAGCCATGGACTCTGGGATTCCATGCTCCCAGCTTCATGCCATGGAATCTGGAAGCCCTCAGACCCCGCTCTTGAGCCAGGGTTCTTGGGTTTCTAGAATGAAGAACTAAGAGTTGAGCTCCCATTCTAGCCAGGCAACCCCAACTGTGATCTCTGATCCAGGGATAAAAAGTCAAAGAAAGTCAGGGAGTAGGGATCCTCTAGCAGGAGATGAAGAGAGGAGACCCAGGACCAGAGACAACTTTTGAAGAAGCTCTCCAGAGCAGCCAAAGGGGAGGCCTGGCTTGAGTGACCTGCACTGCAGAACAGGAACAGAATCCATCAGCATGAGTTAGGAGCCCAGGAGGGGCATAATGGCCTGGTGAGTCTGGACGAAGGCAACCCGGAGATTCTAGCTTTGAGACAACTCTTATTCTGTGTTAATAAACCAGTCCCCAGAAGGGGTGAGTAATTTAAATGCATCAATTGTAGGAAATGGATTAACCGGGGAACAAAATTATTCAGGTGGTGACAGTTCTGATACCAATTTAGACCTAGTCCTAGCCCTAATCCAATAAAGGATGAGTTTTAAAATATAAATCGTCAGTGGAACGACTCATGTGTTTAAAGTTAAGCATTTTCTAAAGGCGTTTGCTGGATCAAGGCCTTAGTGCAAAACATTCAAAGGAAGTGAGCTATGGATTAATAATTATGAGGGTTGAGAGCAGATTCTCAGCTGGTGTAAGTTCTCAAACTCAATTGATTTCGGTGGAGCAATGAAAATTTAAACCAGTTGAGGACTGACACCTTCATATTTAATGAACCCTGGTGTGATAATTCCGTGTATCCACTCAAGGAAGAGAAATAGTGCATGTTAAAAAGGTTGCCAGTGAAAAAGACTCAAACACCAGTTACTTATGATGAGCTGCTTGTAAATGATCTGCAGAGTAAGATAATCATACATATTCTTTGGTAAATAATGTTTAATAATGAATCCTTATAGACAGACACGAAGAGGAAATGAGTTACAATAATTGGCATTATTTATCTATCTATTGAGTGATCTCTCTCTCAAATCACATATTATGCTTTTGTCCCTCATATATGAATTGTATAAATCTATGCACAAAGATGGGTATTCTAATACTAATGATAAGCCTGGATTGTGAGATCCTTTCTTATCTTGGATATGACTAGTTTTACAATGTATGATGAATGAAATACTAAGTTGTGACACAGCAGGGAGTGAAGAGTATTGACCTGGGGATTGTCTGGATTGGGGATGGAAGATGTTCCTTGAGGGAAGACACCTGAGCATGTAACATGAGGGCCCAGGAAGGGGTTGGGGCCAGGTGACCCCTTCTGCCCTAGAAACTAGATAAAGGATGCAGGAGAAACCAGGGGGAGTGGGAGTGAGACGGCTGGAAGGGGTGTCACTTTACAGCTGGCTGGGAAAATGGAAGGATCCCCAGGACTGGAGTCTAAGCTCCCTGCTCCCCAAAATGACTTGACTGAGGGCTTCTCGTTGTACCTACAGCTCTGTTTGGGACTGTGTTCCTGTCATGCAATAAACCTTCCATTTTATTGGCTGGCTAAGAGTCACGGTAAATCACAGGAATTGGGGGTGCAGGGCCCTGACTCCCCCACTCTCCGTGACACAGGTCAGTGTCTGTGATGGTACATTTCCACTTAAACCAATATTATAAAAATATGACACCAGGCAAATTACTCATACCAGTATTTATTAGAGAGAGAAGGTGGACCTTATGCACAGCTTATCTCCAGACCTGAAGAAGAGCTCTGTATATGTTTGAAATCTTGTCTCTCTTCCCTGCAGAACTTGGTCGAATAAACAATATTACCTCAGCTACCGCATCTCTCTAATATTTGGTGACCCACATGGCTGCAAAAACACTGCATACACCAGTGTTTATGTCACTATTGAATTTAGGCTTGTGTCTCTGAGCCAGTATCAAACCAGCAATGTTGATGAAGCTACTCTGCATTAGCAAAGGATTAGCTGAGATGTGGAAAACATCGAGGAGTCCTTGTGGCACCTTTGAGACTAACACAATTATTTGGGCATTAGCTTTCGTGGTCTATAATCCACTTCATCAGATGCATGGAGTGAAAAATATGGTAGGCTGTATATTTATACCTGTCTACTATATTTTTCACTCCATGCATCTGATGAAGTGGGTTTTAGCCCACAAAAGCTTACTCCCATATAAATTTGTTAGTCTCTAAGGTGCCACAAAAACTCCTCATTCTTTTTGCTGATACAGACTAACACAGATATCCCTCTGAAACCTGAGATGGGGAATTTACTCATGCATCTCTGTTGCACTCACATTCTCCCGGCCACCATTACCCGGATCTTTGTGTGTACTAGCTATTGGCCAAATCCTGATACATTTGAAGTGAGTGGCTTAGTCCCAGTGATTTAAAAAGGATCAAAACTGGACTCATTATCCTACCTGATTGTCTTTAAGAAATACTTCACAGCTTCCTCTTCAACAAACAAACAAACAAACAAACTTTTTCCCACCATAGCACACATGACACACCATGGATTGATTTATTTAGGATTACAATAATGAAAAGATGTTTACCTAAGGCTCTTGGTTTCCTAACACATCATTAGAAGTATGATGATATCCCAGCCCTATTCATATAATTATTTCAACAGAAACTCAACCATGCAGACACTTCTTGCGCACACTTTTATCATTGTGGAAAGAAAACTTTCAGCTTGCTCAGAAAACCTCATCAAACACATGACATATGGGCACTCCTGATAGGTAACAAAACGTCGGCAATGCTGTCTAAGTGAACATTTATCATCTTCTGAGTCATTCCCACCTTAAAAAAACTTCAAACAAAGAAAGAAATCAACTCTCCAAAAAAAAAAAACCTCCCAAAAAACAAAATACCCCCACAGAGACAGAGACAGAGGCAAAAAACAAACAGGTACTGCACTGATACTGCAATCCAATTTTTACTCCAAAAAAGAAGAGACAGACGCTCCCTGAGGTCCACTGAGGACTTTGATATGGCTAATGATTTTATGTAGAAGGTGCTAACATAACATGGTGATCGGTGGCAGTACACAATCCTGTGATAGACAGATATACAGGCAAACAGATAGATAATGATATTATTTACATTGGCATGCATTAACATTAGGTCCATTGACTTAAGTGGTGTTTTAATTTTTGCAAGTGAAAATTCCCATTTTTGCATTAAGGGATGGCAAACCATGTTCTCGTGGAGACAATTATTTCATCATTTGATTACATTTATAAGGAAATATAGAAGGAAATTAAAATCAAAAGAGAAAGATGGACATTTATTTGGTCATAAATAACCTCTGCCCAATCAGTTTCCTCAGGGCAGCTTTGATCTCCTTGTTCCTCATGCTGTAGATAATTGGATTCAGCATTGGAGGTACCATGGAATAGAAAACATCCACCATGAGATCCAGACGTGATATGGACCTGGAGTTGGGTTTCAGGTAGGCAATGATGCCAGTGAAAACAAACAAAGAGACAACAGTGATGTGAGGCAGGCAGGTGGAGAAGGCTTTATGGCGGCCCTGCTCAGAGGGGATTCTCAGCACAGTTTTCAAGATCTGAACATATGACACAATTATTAAAACAAAGCAGCTTAAGACTAAGCATGCACTAAAGGCAATAACCCCACTTTCACTGAGGTCTGAGTCAGAACAGGCCAACTTGAGTAGCTGAGGGATGTCACAGAAGAACTGATCCACCACATTTCCTCCACAGAAGGATATTGCAAATGTGTTCCCAGTGTGCAGAGCAGAATAAAGAATACCACTGATCCAGGCACTGGCTGCCATTTGTATACAAGCTCTCCTGTTCATCACTCTCTCATAGTGCAGTGGTTGGCAGATGGCAACATATCGATCATATGCCATGACAGTCAGGATGCCGAGACCAGCCAAACCAAGGAACATGAGAAGAAAGACTTGGGCGACACATCCAGAATAAGAAATCACCCTGGTGTTCATGAGGGAATTGGCCATGGATTTGGGGATGGTGACAGAGATAAATCCAAGGTCCAGAATAGACAGATTCATCAGGAAGAAGTACAAGGGGGTGTGAAGATGGTGACTGAGGAATATAGCTGTGATTATGAGAAGGTTCCCGATAAGGCCTGCCAGATAAAGCACCAGAAACATCACAGAGTGCAAAATCTGCAGCTCCCGAATATCAGAGAATCCCAGGAGAATGAATTCTGTAATGGTGGTTCGGTTGGACATTTTCTTCCTCAGCACTTTGTGTGATGGCTGTGGAGGGAAGGAGAAGGTCCATAGTCAGGATTCAAGTGTCAGAGAGAATGGCCTTGATTCTCTTCTGAGTAATGTCCCACAATCCTCTATTAAATGTGCACAGCACTCCTCCCATACTTCCATTGACTAGGAGCAGGGAGTGCTCCTCACTGCTGATGATCAGAGCACTAGAGAGAGAAGGTCAGTGAGGTAATAGCTGCTATTATATCAGCTTCCGTGGGTGAGAGAGAAAAGCTTTCAAGCCTCACATACTACCTCACCAGCCTTGTCTATTTAATATTCTGGGACCAACATGGCTACAAGTACCACATATAATCAGACCACTACTCAGCTGTGTTATTGCACTAATGTCAATTAGCATAACTCCCTTAAAATCCATGGGGCTGCATCAGTTTGCACCATCTGGGGATCTGGCTTAAGACGTCACTTGAACAAATGCATTAAACACTGGAACAAATTGCAAAAATCCCCCACAGATCAAGCAAAGATGGCCCCTCATCTCTGTCAGACAACACATGAAAAACTTAAGCATAAAACTAAAGTACTAGAACCCCAAGACAGCCCAATTCCCACTTTCTAGGAGAATATGACAGGTTTGCTGAGCATCCTAAGTGCTAGCTTGTCTGTAACAATTCCTCCCCAAATTCTGTTTATAGGTGACCTGCCACTTGGTTACAAATTGATTAATATCAAGTATCAGAGGAGTAGCCGTATTAGTCTGGATCTGTAAAAGCAGCCACATCTGTTATTCTATAAGGTGCCACAGGACACTTTGCTGCTTTTACAAATTGATTAATGGCATCAATCCCAGCAGCACTCCCATCTCTGAGTAAAGATGGGCTAGAAACATTGCATAGTTGCTAGTTTGTGTCGTTTCCCTCTGTGACTTTATGTCTGGTCTGTGCGGGTCAGAGGCAGTCAGGAGACTTGGCTTTTGTTCTTTTCTCTGCCAGGGACCTGCTGTGTGACCTTGGGACAGTCACTTCCTCTCCTCAGTCCTCTGTTTCTCCCTCCCTCCTTTTCTCTGACTTTTTTTTATGATCTCTAAAGGCGATAGGCTGTGTCTTATCATGTATCTGCACTGTGAACCCATTTACAGACTCTGTGCTCAGCTGGCAGCAGTGTTACACACGGGATATGATGATAGACTAGGAAGTCTGGGTTCCTGTCCCATTGATCACCAGGGGGTTCACCTACATAGCAGAGGGGAATAGCTTCCCAGCTCCAATAGATGGACATGGGCTAGCTCTGCTCAAGTTACTGCACAAAACATATCCATGTAGCCAGAGGTAGCCTGGGCACCAACTCAAGCTTCATCCAACTACGATCATACAGAGCTTAGGCAGGCTTGTATTGAGGTGGCTAGACAGAACTGCTCCCTGTGCTAGCCCCATCTACTCTGCTATGAGCTAGTGAAATCTGCCTACCTGATTTGGAAGCATGCCCCCAGCTGTGGTGTAGATATGCCTTTAGTGTCCTTGCGCAAAGTCCAAATAGACAGCCTGCCACTGCTCGATTCAACCCAGACTCTGAGTTTCAAGGCTCTAGTATGTCTGTTAGGTACAGCCCATATTCCCTGGGTGTCAGCTCTGCTGTTTATTCAGTTCTGTCATCCTGCGGTTATGTCTTTGAAACAGAAATAAAAATGGATGTAACAGAATGACAGTGCTTTTTTTTCTGTTATATTTTTTTATAATTGGAGATATATCTATTGCCTAGAAACAGAAGGGACCTAGAAAGGTCATCAAGTCCAGACCCCTGCCTTCACTGGTAGGACTAAATACTATCTTTCCCTCCAGATCCCTAAGTAGCTCCCTCCAGAATAGAACTCACAACCCTGGGTTTAGTAGGCCAATGCTCAAACCACCAAGCTATTCCTCACTGGATAATACGAAGGCTTCCCACCCTGGTCAATACTGTCCTGCTTAAAATGTTAAAGAAAATTTGTGCCTTCAGTTAAAAATTTTTCATGGAAAGTATTTATCTATCCAAAAGCTGATTTTTTTTTCCTCTCAGGAGGGGGAGATTTTGGTTGGAATTTTTGAGTTTTCATTAGAGAATGATTAGTTCTTTGTTGCAAAAATCTCAATGTTTGAAAATTTGGGGGACTTCTATAAAAAGATAACATTTTCTAATGAGGAAAAAAGACAATAGCAAACTTACTGTGTTGGTTTTTGGATAGCATTTCCCAACTTGCAAGCATTTGATCCTGTAGTGCTAGAAATTATTGGCCACTATCTATCTATCTATCTCTATGCAGAACTCCATAGAGTCTCTTTGTCTCTCTCATTAACCCATCACTGCATTATCCAGCACTGATTTTCATGTTCTGTCACTGGATTTCTGAGTTGCTGGGTCTCTCTGCAGTTTCAAGCAGACAGGGATCCACTCCACAGATAGGCACTTCCTTCTCCACTCCTGGGGCAGGCTTGGCTGAGAAGAGAAGGATTAAATAAGATCAGGGACTGAAAGTCCCTCCCAGCTGTACAGCTTGACATGGCTACAGCCCAGGAAGTCCCTGCTCTGGGGCTAAATAGCTGAATGATGTCTCCAGGGTTATGAGCCCAGCAATGATCTCACCTCTGAACAAACCACCCTGACAAAATACTCTAACTGACTGCACAGAGGGAGAACACAGCCCAGCCTGGATCTTACACAATGGCAACATCTCTGGAAGGACCCTTGGCTAAAAAACAAGGCAGGGATGAGGCCAAAGAGTGTCCCAAGATATTTGCCAAATCAAATATATATTTATAGCACAGAAAGGTGACCTACAATATCTTAGAATATAGTAGCACCAGAAGCTCAGCTGGCCTGGAATTGCCTCTTCTTTCATTCATGCTGCATAATTACTTCTAGAGGGAACAGAAGGTTTTTTTGTTTTGTTTTTTTCCCTGCATTGGGTCAGCAACTCTTGGGATGCAGCCGGCAGAGGAACCCACAGCTCAGGCTGCCCTGTCTGCTTGAAATTGATCACTAAGAAGTAGCTAGAGGCAAACATTAAAAAAGAAGGGTCATGTTCTGAGTTGATGTAAATTAAGACAGTTCCACTGATTTCAGAGTAGCTAGAGCTGGTTACGCGAATGATGGCCTGGCCCTATGGCCGATTTATATCAGGTGAGGGTTTGGCCTGTCAGAGTTCAGTTTGTTTAGCTGGGATTATGGATGTTTTTTAAAAGACCATTTTGTGTGTGGTGGGGGATAGGGCCGGTCTGGAGACTGAAGTTACAACAGGGTCTCCTGAGGACCACCACCCTCTCCTCTCCTTCTATGGCCTGTCTAGGGCTCATCATTCATCCTGGAGGTGGCCACAGGATGGGAGCTGGTGGATGGTCCTCAGTGTGCCATGTCCTTGTGCAGGTGATGGAGCTATGTCACAGATATAGCCAACAGGAGATGGACCACACATGGCCAGGAATGGGCTAAACAGCCTATAGCCCTGGGTAGAGAGGAGTCTGGTTGCAGCTCTGTTCTGGTTCTAAGTCCTGTGCTTGGACCACACTCCAGATAAACCTTCCATAAATTAAGGCCCAAGCTGAACAACAACCAGCCATCACTGCCACCTCCTGGCCTGGGGCAGGAAACTGAGGATCTCACTGGAGTTTCCTCAGGTCAGTGTCCACCAAGGCTAGTGGCCTGTTGGAGAATTGAACTCAAGCATTTTGGAAGCAGCTTCTTAGAAATGGCTGCTCCACCTAAGGGGGTGTTTGACAGTGCGCCTCATAAGGCTTTATGGGTGGATGCTTATAAATTTATGTATGATATAACTGAAATAGGGTTTTCCTACATATTCCATGTAACATACCCATGTAAAGGTTATCATCTACTGGTTATGTTCATCCTAGTTGTATGCAGGCACCATTTGTGTGTACAAAGTTATGAACATTGGCTGTATAATTGCTTGATTTCTAAGTAGCCTCAGTTAGAACATTTGATCACTTCTTGGGAAAGGAATGTGCAAGTTAAGTGCTCAATCAGGAAGCACTTAACAGACAAAAGGTCTTGGAAGACTCCAATCCACATAAGAAGTCTGCCTGAGGATGTTCAAAGTAGCATGTGGGCAATGGCTGCTACCTGCAAGTCCTGAGTCATGCATGGGCATGTGACTTGCCCATGTGATTCCAAATCTCCGTTTTGTGACTGGATCCTGCACAGGGTGAGGAGGGGGGTCTCTACCCACAAGAGAAAGTCTATTTAAACCCCTGGGAGACTCCTCCATTTTGTCTTCAGCTAGCTAAAGAAGGAGGCTCTCCATCTCCCAGGATACTTGAAGAAAACTGGAACAAAGGACAGTGACTGCAAGGGGTGTGAGTGATTGCTGGACCGAGGCTAAAAGATTAGTCTGTAAAAGAGAGCATTCTGGAACTGGTGAGGATCTTATCTGTACTTAGTTTGACTGGACATAGATTTGCATATTTTATTTTATTTTGCTTGGTGACTTACTTTGTTCTGACTGTTATTACTTGGAACCACTTAAATCCTACTTTCTGTATTTAATAAAATCACTTTTTACTTATTAATTAACTCAGAGTATGTGTTAATACCAGGGGGAGGAAACAACTGTGCATATCTGTCTATCAGTGCAATAGAGGGTGAACAATGTATGAGTTTACCCTGCATAAGCTTTATACAGGGTATAATGGATTTATTAGGGTTTAGACCCCATTGGGAGTTGGGCACCTGAATGCTAAAGACAAGCACACTTCTGTGAACTGGGGCAGGTACTTCAGATCCTGGGTCTGTGTTTCAGCAGACAGGTGTGTCTGGATCAGCAAGACAGGTTACTAGGGCCCCGAGCTGGCAGGGAAAACAGTCTTGGCAAATCAGTTGGCAGCTCCCAAGGGGGTTTCTGTGATCCAACCCGTCACGGGAGGTGGAGGGAGGGTGTTGCTCAGCAAATCTCCCTGCAGGGCACAGAGCTGTGCCTAATAAGGCTTGTGATGTGCCCCTAGAGTCCTGCTGACAAAGAGCATGTGATTGGGGACCCAGTGTCCTGCACTGAGGACCCAGAGGTCTTTTTCTGCACATTGCAAGGATCTGAAATTTTTTTTCAGCCCTACTGTTGCTCCATCTTGGAGAAGCTGTGCTTGTTCAGGGCAGCATTTGGGGTGCTAGGGCAAAATCCTGCAGCCGTTGCTCACAGTTCTGGCAACAGTCATTGGCAGTGGTATCTGAGCAATGGCTGCAGGAATGGTCCTATGGAATGGGCTTAGGGACTGCTGCTCTGGGTCTGGCCAGCCATGTAACTGTCACAGACTGGGTACCCCAGGGCTTCCAGTCTCTTGGGACCCCTGGCTCCCCAGACTTCCTGTCTCAGCATTGATTCCAAGGAGCCAGGTGGCCTGGGAATCCAGAAGCCTTTAGGTTCTGGCCCAGGACAGTCTGCTTGGCAAGGTTACCCCAGAGCCATGGACACTGGGATTCCAGGCTCCCAGCTCCATGGAATGGAATCTGGAAGCCCTCAGAGCCCTGCCTTGAACCAGGGTTCTTGGGGCTTCCAGGCGGCAGAGCGGAGAGCTGAGCTCCCATTCAAGCCAGGGATCCCTAGCTATGATCCCTGATCCAGAGATAAAGAATAGAAGAGGATCTCCAGAGCAGCCAGAGGGGAGGCGTTGCTGGAGTGACCTGCACAGCAGAGCAGGAACAGAACCCATCAGAGGTAGTTAGCATCCCAACAGGGGCATAACGGCCTGGTGAGTCTGGACCAAGGCAACCTGGAGATTCTAGCTTTGAGACAACTCCTATTCTGTGTTAATAAACCAGTCCCCAAAAGGAGTGAGTAATTCAAATGCATCAATTACAGGAGATGGATTAACAGGAGAAGGAGAAATATTCAGATGGTGACGGGTCTGACACCAGTTTAGACCTAGTCCTAACCCTTATCCAATAATAAAGGATGAGTTTTTAACAGTAAATAGTCAGTGGAACTGCTCGTGTGTTTAAAGATATCCACTTTCTAAAGGGGTTTGCTGGATCAGGGCCTTAGTGCAAAATCTGCAAAGGAAGTGAGCTATGGATTAATAATCATGAGCACTGAGAGCAGATTCTCAGCTGGTGTAAATTCTCAAGCTCAACTGATTTCAGTGGAGCAATGGCAACTTAAACCAGCTGAGGACTGGCACATTCACTTTTAAGGAACCCTGGTGTGAAAATTCAATTTATCCACTCAGGGAAGAGAAACAGAGCAAGTTAAAAAGTATCCAGTGAAAATGGCTCAAACAGCAGGCACTTATGATGAGCTGTTTGTAAATGATCTGTGAAGTAAGATACTCATAGAAATCCTTTGGTAAATAATGTTTAATATTGAAAACTTATGGACAGTCATGAAGAGGAAATGAGTCACTATAATTGGAATTATCTATCGATTGATCTATCGAGCTCCCTCTCTAATCACATACTATGTTTTTGTCCCTCATATATTATATTATAAAGACAGCCCAGTGCCCACACTCTAGGGAAATAGGACAGACTCGCTGAGCATCCTAAATGCCAGAGGTAGAATGGGCGTCAGCTGACTACGAAGCCTCAGAGTCCAGCCGGGTTTCCAGTGAAGTGGTGAGACTGAGCTGCTGCCTGCACTGCCCCCATCTACTCTGCTATGTTTAACACAGAGCTGGTGAAGTCTGCCTAGCTGTGTTGGAAAACTCGCTCCCAGCTGCACTGTAGATGTGCTCTCCATGTTCTTAGGCAAGGTCCAGATAGGCAGGCTATGACTGACTTTCATGGTTCTAGCATGTCAATTAGGTACAGCCCATATTCCCTGGGCTGTCATCTCTGCTGTTTATTCGGTTCTGCCATCCTGCAGTTATGTCTTTGAAACAGAAATAATAATGGATATAACAGAATCACAGCATTTGAAATTATGGTATCATTGGACAATATTAGTGTTTCTTACCCTGGTCAATAATTTTCCGATCAGGGCCAGCTCCAGGCACCAGCGAAGGAAGCAGGTGCTTGGGGCAACGAAGGGAATCTTGCGGCAGCCAATGGGTCTTCGGCGGGAATTCAGCGGCAGGTCGCTCAGTCCCTCTGGGACTGAAGGACCTGTACCGAATTGGCACTGAAGAATGAAATGCCGCAGTTGAGCTGCTGCCGAAGTGCCGCCAATTGCTGCTTTATCTTTTTTTTTTTTTTCCTCCTGCTTTGCTACTTGGGGTTGGAAAAAAGCTGGAGCCGGCCCTGGTTCTGATTTAATTCTATTTAAAGAAAATATGGCTTTTCAGTTAAACAGATGAAACCTTGCAGGAAAATTTATCTATCTAGCTATCTATTTATGCTTCCACCGTCTTCAGACCATCAGAGTGCCTGGCACATAAAACCAGTAGCCATAACTATGTAATGGTGGACTTCATGGAATCTCATCTGGGGGTTGGAATTCTGCCTCAGACATGAGGAGCTTTGCTTGTTTTCTTGATTATCTCTGTTTTTTTTTTTATTTTGTTTCATTGGTTGGTTGGTTTCTTTGTTCCAGGTGGATTTTGGGGGTTCGGGAGGGTTGAAAAAGTATTTCGAGAGAGTGGGAATACTGGGTTTCTTTTTTTCCCCATATACTGGAGATGTCAGTTTCATCATCTCTTTGGTGAGGAGTTTTGGGAGAGTTGAAGTTTTGCTTCCAACAGTGATGCAGTGGAGGAAGAGTTTCTGTAGGTGTTCAGATGGCTGAGTTCCTACTGAATGATTATTTTAATGTTTCAGAGGTTTTATTATATTATTAATTATATGTTAGGGCAACTGGAGCTTTATATAGGCTCCTTGTGCCCCAGATATGCCTGGCAGCTATATTACACCTATATCTGGTATACATTTAAAATTTAGATCAACATAGCAACATCACTCAGGAGTGTGAAAAGTTCTGAGTGATGGAGCTATGACAAGCTAAGCCCAGGTGTACACATGGTAAGGTTGATGGAAGAATACTTCAATCTAGCTGCTATTGTTCAGCTAGGTGATTTTCCTACTAACCCCCCATCACCCCTATTCGTTATGTCTATGCTGTAGGGTTACTCTGGCACATCTATGGAACCTTGTCTATGTTGCTATAGTTCCCAAAGTGCCAACATGGACTCCGAGACTCAACTGGCAGAACTAGGGGGAAAAAAACTAGTTTTTCCCTGTAGGTGAGCTGTGTAAATGAGCACACTCACTCCTGTGGCGCTTCCTGCTGGTGACTCCTGGGAATTAGCTCTATCACAGCCTGGAGTACCCTCTGCAGGCTGGTGATCCACCTTTTCTCTGGCCCTCATGTCCCTCCCTGGACATGGTGCCCTTTTACATGGGGTGCTGCCCCCTGGCAGTAACCCCTTTCTCTCAGGGGTCTCCCCTCCCTGGGAAACCCCCACCCTCTATCCCCACCTTGCCTCAGTATATGGCTACTGCCAGTCATTGTCTAGCCCCTGCACCTTGGGGCAGACTGCCCTGTCAGCCTACTCATCACTGGCAACATTGAGTTTGGACCTGCTGCCTTGGCCTACCCCTGGTCTGCCCTCTGCAACCCCTAGTACCTGTTGGCCCAATTCTAGGCTGCAGCCTGGGGCTTTTCAGGCTGGAGCTCCCTAGCTCCTCTGCCTTTCCCTAGCCCTGCTTCACTCAGATACCTTGTGTCTAGCTCCCTGCAGCCAAGCTCCTCTCCCTCCATAGCTAGAGAGAGACTCCTGTCTGCCCCTGGCTTCTCTGCCTCTATAGGGCCAGATGAGTCTGTTTGGGGCGTGGCCCCAGCTGCAGCAACTTCTCCCAATCAGCCCAGCCTAAAGCTACTTTCTCCAGCCACAGCCCCTTCTCAGAGCTGTTTTTATCCGTTCAGGCCAGGAGCAGGGGTCCACCCTGCTAAAACCTGGCTTTGAACTTTGCTGGAATTAAAGGACCTATGATGTGGGAAGATTTATCTGTGTTAATTTCAGATGGGCTTGTGAGAGTCTGGAGCCCTACACAGCTCAGAAGCAGAGGTCCAGAGGCAAAAATTGATTCTGTTGAGGGCTTTCCCTTCATCCCTTCCCCTGGTTCTTGTCACATAGACAGAAAGCAGAAGACCAAAAGTACGAAGTGCAGGCAATGCAGTGTTTATTGGGGTTAGTTTCAAGCAAGCATATCCATAGCTCTGATGCCGCAGAGCTTTATCCCCATGTTCCCATTTCCCTCCTTCTTAGCAGGCCCAAATATGCATGGCCTTTGTCCCACCTCTTACAATTTATAGCCATGTTTCATTTTGGAAGGTCTTGAGTCTGGGAGCTTCAGTACCACCTCTTTTGTATCTCACAGAAGGGGTAAGGAGTGAGGTTGTGCTTTGATCAGGAACAGGCATTTCTTTGGCTTTTAGTGTTTCTTATGCCTCCCCCCAACATTCCTCCTTGCCCCTCCTAATTGGTTTCTTCACCTTGGCTTGAGAGAGGAGCCAGGCAGCCATCCAGAGTATGCTCGTATATTACACTCCCACCATGCTCAAGAACACTTTAACTATATCCCTTATCATTTCTCATTGTACTGTAAGCCCCATCTGGTTGTGGGAAATGCAACACACAGTGTCTTTGTTCTTCGTTCACACATATTAGTAAGAATATAAAAGTATCAAAAGTCAAACAGGCAAACAAAACCCAAAATTCTGTCTCAAGCTAACAGGCCTACAGGCTAACAGATTCATCAGTTTCCATGCCAAAAGGGACCATTGTGATCTTCTAGTCTGATCCCTGCATAGCACAGGTCTCAGGATCCCCCACAGTGTTTCCTGATTCTAGCTCAGCTTCTGTGTGTTTTTCAATGGCTGGATTACAAAGTCATTTAGGCACACAAAGATGGAGACAGGCACCTAGTGTGATTTATCAAAGCTCCTATGTGAGCTAGGTGGCCAAGTCCTCTTCACTTTCAATAGGAGTTAGGCACCTAGTCTGCTTAGGTGAATTTTAAATCCCACTGGGCACCTATTAGAACAGTTAGGTGCCTAAATCCCTTTGCAATTCTGGCTCCATCTCTATCTTGTTAGATTCCAAGGCCTGGGTTTCTCCTGAATTTCAGAAATATTAAGCCTGTGATTTGCAAAAAGAGCCTAATGGAACAAACCTTGGGCTCATATGGCCAATATATCAACATCTGTAAACCCATGCAGCATAAGACTGTAACTGTCTTTATCCAGGGAACTGTGGGCACTTACAGGGTTAGGCAGCAGTTGAGCAGAGGTTCTGAGGATGTAAATTTTGGACTTAGATACCTAAATCCTTTTGGGTATCTAACTACTCCTCAGTGGGGTTTGTTTGGGACAGTTGGTCTAGAGGTGAAAGCAACTGCTTAATCATAGAATATTAAGGTTGGAAGGGACCTCAGAAGGTCATCTAGTCCAACCCCCTGCTCAAACCAATCCCCACGCAGATTTTTACCCTAGTTCCCTAAATGGATCCCTTAAGGATTTAACTCACAACCCTGGGTTTAGCAGGCCAATGCACAAACCACTGAGCTATCCCTCCCCCCTAAAAGAAATATTAAAATCAATAAATAAATAATTGGAGATATAGCTATCTCCTAGAACTGGAAGGGACCTTAAAAGGTTATTAAGTCCAGCCCCCTGCCTTCACTAGCAGGACCAAGTAGTGATTTTGCCCTAAATCCTTAAGTGGCCCCCTCAAGGATTGATCAGGTGTCATAAACATATAGTTAAGGGTTAATGTCTCTTTTACCTGTAAAGGGTTAAGAAGCTCAGTAAACCTAGCTGACCCCTGACCAGAGGACCAATAGAGGGACAAGATATGTTCAGATCTTGGTGAAGGGAAGTCTTTGTTTGTGCTTTTTGTTTTTGGGTGTTGTTCGCTCTTGGGACTAAGAGGGACCAGACGTACATCCAGGCTCTCCAAATCTTTCTGAATCAGTCTTTCATGTTTCAAAATTGTAAGTAATAGCCAGGCAAGGTGGATTAGTCTTATTTTTATTTTCTCAACTTGTAAATGTTTCTTTTGCTGTAAGGATTTTTACCTCTGTTTGCTGTAACTTTGAACCTGAGGCTAAAGGGGGTTTCCTCTGGGCTATATATATCTAAGTACTCTGTAAAGCATTTTCCACCCTGATTTTACAGAGATAATTTTTACCTTTTCTTTCTTTAATGAAAAGCTTTCTTTTTAAGAACCTGATTGATTTTTCCTTGTTTTAAGATCCAAGGGAATAGGATCTGAACTCACCAGGGATTGGTGGGGGAAAAAGGAGAGGGGGACAGTTAATTCCTCCTTGTTTTAAGATCCAAGGAGTGTGGATCTGTGTGAAGCCTCTCAAGGCAACCCAGGGAGGGGAAAGTCTGGGGAGAAAGGAAGGGAGATGGTTAATTTCTCCTTGTTTTAAGATCCAAGGGGTTTGGATCTGTGTTCCCCAGGGAAGGTTTTGGGGGACAGAAAGTGTGCCAGACACTAAATTCTGGCTGGTGGCAGTGTACCAGATCTAAGCTAGTAATTAAGCATACAAGTGTTCATGCAGGTCCCCCACATTTGCACTCTGTATTTCAAAGTGGAGAAAGAAACCTTGACACCAGGCCAATGCTCAAACCACTGAACTATCCCCTCCCCTTCCTCTCTTATTTCCTCAGCTAGCCTGTCCCTTCCTGCTCTGAGGTGTCTGTAACAGTTAAACGGAAAGGGGGTATGAACTGAGACATCACATCCTTTCACACGTCCAGTGGAGGCTAAGGAGGGGATTGTCCTGAGTTCTGATGATGCCTTTTTGGGTCATAATCTATTCTCAGGCTTTGCCACAGCATTAAGCTTCTGAATGATGTTCAAGGGATATATCAGCCCAGGAATTCACGTACCAATTGCAGCCAAAGCAATCAGACTGAGTGGGGAATTCCTCAGGAAACCCCCATGAGGATTGCAGAGCTGTGATTATTCCTACTGGGCATTAGCAGGGGAGTGAGTGGAAAACATCTTAACAGGATGGGCCAAAGTTATCCTAGGTTCATATCCATTGATTTTCATGGAAATGCACCAGGAATGAGGTTGGCCCAATGGAGGGACCTGTATCTGATTCTGCAACTTTGTGTGCAATTAGAGTGGGAACAAGGGAATGTGGATGCTGCAGAGTCTGGAATAATATAGTGGATTCTTACTCCAGGCTGTGATCTGTGACAGGGATTGTCAGAGTGGCTTAAAAGAATCAGGTGCCTAACTCCCAATTGACTGAACAATCAGTGTTACCAACCTAGCTACCAGAGAATCTTGCAGATATCCTAGCCTTCATTCAGAAAGATTTCTATAAAGCCCCTTGGTATTTTATTTTTCATTGCTTGCCCTAAGTTTGCGTGGCCAGATGATTAGCCCAGGGTCTGAAGTCTTACATTTTTCAATAAAACATATAGAAGCCCTGGAAACATCTGGGTAGTCTTCCCCCACTTACCAGAGCCATTCCTATAGCCTCCCCAAGAGGGACCCTTTCCCTAGATGACAGGTTTTCTTCTCCATGCCCCCGGTGCTCTCAAGACTAATGAGCCTCATGGAAGCAAATACTTTCCCAGTAATGCCAGATTCAGAACAGGGGCTTGAACCTGGCTCTCCCTCCTTCCAAACAAGCATCCTAAACATCAGGATGGAAAAATTCTTCAGCTTTCCCCGTTTTTCTTGTTGGAACTATTCCACTTTGTCTAAATAATTAACCCCTCATAGGAACAAAGATAGTGACTCTGTAGCCAACAGTTGGGGGCCCTATGGGAGTTTCTGTTTTCCTAATTCGGAGCAGCCCAAGCTCTGACCACTTGGGCTGTTGTCTCTTTCTCCAGAAATTCCATCTGGATGCGGGCCGCCTTATATTATTAAAAAGTAAATCACCAATCTTTAAGGTTACTGTACCCATTCGCAAGTGGGGGCCATTTGCAGGTATCAATGAATGTCTTGGAGCTTGTTAGTGCGTTTTTTAAACATGTTTATTTCATGCTTAAAGTTTGGGGGTTGTTTATGAAATAGGTGTATCACAACCACAGTAAGCACCCTACAAATACCCAGAGTTTTTAAATGTTTGATTGTCTTTAGAGCAAATGCTTGTTCTAAAGTGTGGTGGAGGTTTGTGAACCCTTGACACCTTTCTGTTTGGGGTTAGACCCTTGTTTATGTTTATAAGATATTATTTTAAAGTTTTAATGACTTTGAGTTGTTAGAAAGAGTGACACATAGCGTTCAACCAACTCCTGGGTGACACTTAAACTGTCCAATAGCATTCTACCAACTCCTGGGGTTATAGTTAAACTGTTCAATAGCATCTGCAAACTCCTGAGGTTTTATTTCATTTCATATTAATCAGAACTCAGCATCCTCACCCACCCACCTCCGTTGTGTGGGTGAACGCCCATCCAATTTAATTACTGATCACTAACACGATTAACCCTGTTGGTAACAAGGGAGAGTAATCTCAGTTACCCAGGATATTCAGTGGGGGTGTGGCTAAAACCATTCAGTTCAACAGGATGAGTCAGCTCTATTGTACTCAAACAAGTCTGAACTATCCCTGTGCTGTTCTTTTTTTTAAAATTGTAAACACATTTTTAGGGGTCCTACCCTCACAAGATTCTACAACATATATTTCAGCTTTTTGCTGTAAACGGGTCTCTTTTACACAAAGACACAAGAGCTAGGTTCTCACAAACCATTTTTCTTATTTAAAAGGCATACAGCTTCTTGAAAACAGAGTAAGATGCTCCATTAAAACTTTTAGCTCACGTAAGGGCCACAGAGCCCTTCTAACAGATAGTCACAAAGCCCTTTTCAATAATTCTTTTTTTTATTTGCAGCTGCCAAGTTTCATATTGTGTTTGTCACCTCACCATTATGTAACTTAATCCTTTTAGATTTCTTACAAATAGTTTTTTTTATTAAGCAGGGTGTGTGCAGGTCAGATGGTCAATATAACACTGTAAGCAGGCATCTTCCGGCAGGGCCGCCCGGCGGGGCGGAAGGGAGGCAAGTGGGACAATTTGCCTAAGGCCCCGGGCTCCACAGGGGCCCCGAAGAGAAGGATCCAGACCCAGCCCCGCCTCCACCTTCCCCCATCCCCTGGCACCACACTCAGGAGTGGCCCTGGACAGAGCTAAAGCGGCATGGCTCAGGTGGAGCCTGAGCTCCACCCTGCTCAGAGCCTCATGGTAAGGGAGTGAGGCTGCAAGCTCTGGTCCCTCCTGAGCTGTGTGGTAAGGGGGTGGGGCCTGAGCTCCTCCCGCTTGGAGCCACGTGGTAAGAGAGTGGGGCTGCGAGCTGTGGCCGACTGGTGGGAACTTAGGACCCGCTGGAGTCAGGCTGCTGCAGCGCTGTCCAGGGTCACTCCTGGGTGTGGCCTGGTGTGGCTCCAGGAGAGGGGGAGATGGGGGTAAGTAGCATGGCAGGGGGCTGGGGCCAGGGGGGTTTGGATAAGGGGCAAGGCGTCCCGGGGACAGTTAGGAGGCAGAGGGTCAGGAGATGCGGAAGGGGGGGTTGGATAAGGGGCAAGGAGTCCCAGGGACAGTTAGGGGGCAGAGGGTCAGGAGATGGGGAAGGGAGGGTTGTATCGCGAGCATTCTGGGGGTCTGTCCGGACTCGGCGGGGGGGTGGGTGGATAGGGGTCGGGACAGTAAGGGGACAGGGAACAGGGGAAGTTGCGGGGATGTCCCAGGGTGGTGGTTGGAGAGGAAGTATGAGGGGGGCAGTGAGGGGACAAGGAACAGGATGGGGAGAGGATACTGAGGAGGGAAATTGGGGGACAGGAAGTGGATGAGGGCCAGATAGGGGGCAGGGCCAAGCTGTTTAGAGAGGCACGCCTTCCCTACCCTAAATCTCATTCAGCAGTTTGAGGCTTGCAGACAGCTATTTAACACAAAGAACCAAGCTGTTATCTTTTCCATGGGCGAGGGATCACATGAGAAGATCAGTATCCTACACCACATAGCTCCTTCCCAAACCTACCAAGGGAGACCTCCCTCCCCTGCATTCCCCGAGGCTCCAGAGAGGTTAATTCAGTGATTCTCAAACTTTTGTACTGGTGACCCCTTTCACATAGCAAACCTCTCAGTGTGGCACCCCCCTTATAAATTAAAAACACTTTTGTATATATTTAACACTATTATAAATGCTGGAGGCAAAGTGGGGTTTGAGGTGGAGGCTGACAGCTCGCGACTCACAGTAATAACCTCGGGACCCCGAGGGGTCCCGACCCCCAGTTTGAGAACCCCTGGGTTGATTTAATCTTATCACCTTGTGTCCATTCACATGCATATGCTATTTTGAGCATTTCAGTTTTCACAAAATAGGGTCATCCCAGAATATGTAACAAGCTCAAATGTTCAGTTCGTGGAGTATGTACAAGGTCTGAAGTTCTCATGGGGGTGGTGAAGGAGTCCATGTTTCCTCTAAGCATTTCCCAATTTCTAAAACACATGTTGCTTGGTAAGAGATGGCCTCTTCTGCCTGGCGCTGGGACTTATGGGGTGATGGTGCTGTACTCTGATTGGCAGAGGGTGATAGGCAGTTCACCTGATCCCAGAAGCTGCCCTATTTTGGTCAAATCTGCTCTCAGGGTGGTCCTTCGCAGCCAAAACCCATTGCAATTGGTAGAGAGCCATGGAAGAAGTTCTTAGAGGGGTCACACAAAACAGTTCCAGACGGGTCATCCCACCCTAGGACTCCCTCCGATTGGTCAAATCTCCTCTTGGGGGTGGTCTCCAGCCGCTGAAACCACTCCTGATTGGTAGAAGACGGTGGGAGGCGTTGTTAGATGGGTCACATAACCCACTCCTGGATGGGTCACCCTGCCCTGGAACTCCCCCTGACTGGTCAAATCTCCTCTAGGGATGGTCCTAAGGGAGTGAAACCCATCCTGATTGGTAGATAGAGGTGGGCAAAGTTGTTAGAGGGGTCATATGACACACTTTGGATCAAGTCATGTGTCCAGCTTCACCCCAGAAGCAATACTCTCAGGAAAGGGACTTCCTGTGATGGATGGGCATGGCTTAAGGGGTCAAAGGGCATGGTTAACATGTGATTGTTGGTAGGGCCCATATACTACTTATGGGAACATTTAATTTATGGCAAACTGGGATGTGAATCTACACTACACTAGCCCATGAGCTAACTGTCCATGTAACCCTGCTGATCTTGTCCTATTTCAAAGAGCACTGGATCAAAGTGCTGTAACCAACCATGTCAGCAGGATGCTTAGGGACAGTTAGTTTACAGCAGGCTAGACCAGGGTCCTTTCACTCACCAGCTGGCTGTAAACATATTGTTCCTATAGAGAAGCTCTAAATGGGATCAGGAACTTTAACCTCCTCCCAGCTCTAGAGCTGACACTGGCATATGCAGGCTTCAGACAGGGTCACAGTACAAGATGTCCCTGCTCTGTGGCTAAATAGCTGAATCCAGTCTCCTGGGCTGTGAGCTCTGGTCTGATCTCACCTCTAGAGCAAACCGTGCCAACAACCTGCCCCATTTGAGCTTAACCCCGTAGAGGGGAAACAGCACCTTCCTTGGATCTCACATGGTGGCAGCATCCCTGGAAGGACTCTTGGCTATAAATAAGTCTGGGCTGAGGCCCCAAGATGTCCCCAGGTATTTGCAGAATAAAATGTGTATTTGTAGCAGATACATGTGATCTACAATAACTCAGAGCCTTGTGGCACCAAAGCCCCAGTGGGTATGGAATAGCCTGTTCCTTCATTAGTTCTACATAAATACCTCTGGATGAGCAGAGATTTTGCTTAATTTCTCCTGTGTTGCATCAGCACCTCTTGAGATGCAGCCACCAGAGAAACCCACAGCTCAGGCTGCCCTGGCTGCTTGAAGTTGGTCACTAAAGGTACATCTACACTATAATTAGAAACCTGCAACTGGCCCATGCCAGCTGACTCCACCTCACAGAGATCAAGCTAAGGGACTGTCAGTTGTGGTGTAGACATTCAGCCTTGGGCTACAGCCTGAGCTCTGGGACCCTCCCACCATGCAGGATCCTAGAACCCAGGCTCCAGCCAGAGCCTGAACAGCTACAACACAGTAAAACAGCCCCCTAGCCTCAGCCCCTTGAGCCCTAGTCAGATCACACATGCCAGCTGCAGGTTTTTAATGCCCTAAGAGATACCCAAAGGCAAAAACTAAAAACTAATGGCCAGGCCCTGAGCTGGTGTAAATTGACTTCAGAGCAGCTAGGGCTATTAATGCCAACAGAGGATTTGGCCCTCCAAGGGAACTGTGGCGGATTTTCATCAACTGGGGATCTAACTCTTTGATTTTAATAGTGCTAAGCTGATTTACATCAACAGGCCTGTCACGGTTTCAAATCCATATTCTTTGCATGTGAATCTGAGCGGAAGTTGAGAAGAAGTTCTAAATTGGTCTGCAATTCCTTAGTTCTTTACCTGATTTTATTCATTACAAGAGTATAAGTTTTAATGGTTACAAAGTGATTCATTCCCACTAGCTATTGAATTTGGGAGGATAGTCATTATTTATTTGCAATTAAAATTGGAAAGTGTAAAAGGAGAATGGCACTTTCTGTGATTGTTAGGATATAGATGTTCAGGCCTGTCTGCAAATGCCTATACTTTAAGAATTTAGATGTATTCTTATCACTTAGCTAGTTTTAGAGGTATAAAAGAGAGAATCAAAAATCACTGTCTGTCTGTGTAATGGCCTTCTCTTACTGTGACAATCTGAGGCCTGATTCTTATGCTAAAGCCTTCAGCTAAGCAGCAGAGGCCAGCCATAAACTCCATAAACTGGGAAATGTATGGTCACATCCTCACATTCCAAGCTAGTCAAGTTGAAATAAGGTGCTACTGGGCTGTTAGGAATACAATCCTCTCCTGATATTCCTATCTCCTCCAGAGAAAGGGAAGATCCTACAAGATGTAAAAGGAAACTTACTTTGATAGCATCCTGTCTGGCAAGAACTCATTTACCAATAGCTGGGATGTAAAATCTTCATTTCTGTATTGTTCCATCACTGTAGTCTCCACTTCCCTATTGTTTGTCCGTATAATTTCTGTCTGGTTCTCTGATTGTTTTTGTCTGCTGCATAATTAATTTTGTTCGATGTAAACCAATTAAAGTGGTGGGATATAATTTGTTAAATAACCATGTTACAATTTGTTGGGATTGGTTAGTTAAATTTCAGTAAAATGATTGGTTAAGGTATAGCTAAGCAGAACTCAAGTTTTACTATATAGTCTGTAGTCAATCAGGAAGTAAAGGGGGGGAATGGGAACAGGGACTGGGGATGGGGGTGGGGAAATTGGGATCATGTTTTGCTAAAGGGGGAAATGAGAACAGGGGATGGGAAGAAAAACAGGGACATAGGCAAGGCTCTGTGGTGTTAAAGCTGGGAAGGGGGACACTAAGGAAGGAAACTGGAATCATGCTTGCTGGAAGTTCACCCCAATAAACATCAAATTGTTTGCGCCTTTGGACTCCGGGTATTGTTGCTCTCTGTTCATGGAATAAGGACCAGAGAAGTGAGAGGGTGAAGGAATAAGCCCCCTAACAGTGATTTTTTTTTTAATTTTGTCAACTCTGCAATTTTCTGTTGGGAAGGTTTTTGAAGGAATGTTCCATATAAACACTTTAAATAAGTTGAACAATAACTAATGGATCTTGTTTTTGTGACCAGCTCTGAGGTTGAGTTATGATAGTTCCCTCAGTAAGAGGAGATCATGAGGCTAATTTCACTGGGCAGTCTTCAAAGGGTGAAATCGAGTGGGATTTCCAGTGGAGTTTAAAGCAGTAAGAAACCCAATTGTCATGGAAATTCAATGGTATGTTAGCCCCTAGCTCCCTTTAATTCCTTTGTTAGTCTCATCCTAAATCAGGAGATCTAGGAGTTCTATTCTCAGGTCTGCTACAGGCTGAGAGTGTGAGTTTAAACCAGCTGGGCAACTTTGGCATGTCCCAGTTCCCCCGTCACCTTCTTGTCACCAAGAGCTGGATTTTCAAGAGTTGTTATTTTGATATAGCTACTTAGGTCAGGGAGAGTGGATTTTCTTCTCCCCCCCACCCCGAGCAGTGTAGTTATACCAAAATACGTTGGTAGTGTAGACCAAGCCTGAGCAGCTCATATACATTCAGGGCCAGATTTTTAAAGGTATGTTGCCAACTAGTGGGATTTTCAAAGGCATCTACACACCTAACACCTAGATACTTCAGAAAATCACAAGAGGGAGAAGTCTACACTTAGAACACTGCTTTGACCCAGTGGATTTTTCACACGCCTGAGCAACACATTTTTACACCAATATGTCTGTAGTGTAAATCAGACCAAGGTGCTTAAATGCCTTTAAAAACATGGCCTTTCCCTTTAAATGCCCTTCTGATGGAGGGAGGTATAATCAATCACCTGCATATTACATAAGGGGGACTGGGACAGAGGGAGATGAAAATAACTTACTGAAGGTGACACACTAAGGGATACGGGGGAGGACAGTGCATGAATCAAGATTGGCAGAGCCTCAATCCATTTCCTGGGAGGTGGGGATGGATGCTTTTGTAGTTATCTAAGAAGAGCCTAATATTACAGAAGAAAAAATATTTCAGGTCACTTTCTAAGTAGCACTAGGAGTAAGATAAAATAGAAGAAACTTTGCTGACATATGGAGAGAAATATAAACTTTGATACATCCTGAATCTATCTATCTATCTATCTAATAATCCCAACCTTAGGTATTTATTTTTTCACCCATTGCTATAGTATCTGGGTACCTTCTGTTATGCTTTTCTGAATATTTTTGAGCAGATCATTGGAAATATGTGGCCATATTCCACCTCTGCCTTTTCACTTTTCTCAGTGCTGCTTTTATCTCTTTATTCCTGAGGCTGTAGATAATAGGGTTCAGTACCGGTGGTACAACAGCATAGAGCACAGGAGCCAACATGTCTTGAGTGGACGGGGCCCTAGAGTTTGGCTTCATGTACATGAAGAATCCAGTGCCGATGAACAAGGAGACTACAATCAGGTGGGGCAGGCATGTGGAAAAGGCTTTATACCTGCGCTCCGCGGAGGGGATTCTCACTACAGTATTGAAAATGTTAATGTAGGAAACAAAGATAAAGGTGAAACAGATCAAGCCATAGCAGAGGGCTAAGACGATGTTGTGGACCTTGTTGGGCTGCGTGTCAGAGCAAGAGAGCAGCAGGAGGGGTGGGATGTCGCAGAAGAACTGATGGACAAAGTTGGGCCACAGAAGGGTAAACTGAATGAGTTACCCACGTGCAACACTGAATACAGTGCTCCACTAAGCCAGGACCCTCCAGCCATCTGGACACATGCTCTGCTGTTCATGACTGTCCTGTATCTCAGAGGGCTGCAGATGGCCAGGTAGCGATCATATGCCATGACTGTCAGCAAAGCCAACTCTGCTGCCCCAAACATGATGAAGAAAAACAACTGCAGGAAACAGCCGTGAAAAGAAATGGAGTGGAGATGCATGATGGCATTCACCATGGATTTGGGGATAGTGGGAGAGATGTAGCAGAGGTCTAAGAACGACATGTTCTTGAGGAAGAAGTACATGGGGCTGTGGAGGTGATGGTAGAGGGTCACGAGGACAATGATGAGGAAATTCCCCACGAAGGCGGCCATGTAAGCAAACAGGAACACAAGAAAGTGCAAGATCTGCAGCTCGCATATGTCAGAAAATCCCAGGAGATGGAATTCAGTCACAGAGGTTTGGTTGGTCATGTACTACCTGGCGAGAATGGGAAAGACAAGGAAGAGCCATCAGGAGAATGCAGTTAGAATGAAAAGCACTGAAACAAACATCTTTTCCCAATGCATATGACCCACAACACTTTGTATGCAGAGGAAGGTTGTGACACTGCTGTCTGTTATGCATAAGGAAGTTAAAAAAAAAACATAACATACTCTTGCTGGAAGACAGGAATATAAAACTACATTTATTTCTGAGAATAACACAGAAGAACCTAAAACAAGAGAGACAAAGCAGACTGCTTCCTAAGGCGAGAAACACAATTCGCTCCATTTTATCCTAGTTTGGCTTTATGTAGGCTGAATGTCGAAGACCTGGAACACATGCTTCCCGACAGATTCCCCTAGTCTGTTATCTGGAGCAGGAAACCCGTCACAAGCTTAGAATGATAGCTTGACATGTCAACACACCTTACTGGCCATTCATTACTCATCATCTGAGTACACAGGAGACATCAGCATTATCTAACCATATTAATATGTGTTCTGCCACCCTTTATTCTAACTTTCAGGTTCTAGACAAGTTCTTCCTAGACCTGGTCAGAAGGTGTTTCCTCTTTCTTCCACGAAAAATTTTAATGGTAAAAACATCTATTTATATTTTTAAAATTTTCAGTGGAAACTTCTGACATTTCATCCAACAAAACCCCAAAACATTTTGATTTTTGTAAATGAAATGCTTTTTCTGACACCCTCCCCTACGTAGAAAATGTTCTGCTGAAAGGAAAATTGACAGAATTTCTGATCAAGTGTAATTCTTGTATATTTCTGGGAGATCTCAAAAGAAGAATAACTCATGATGGTCAACTGACATTCAAGCTCACAGTTCAGGTTTAGAAGCTTAATGTTCTAATTGCTGAGCTACTGGATAAAAAAAATACTCCTGGTCTGATATTCAAAAAAGATCAACACCTACAAGTCTTGTTTAGACACAAAAAGAATGAAACCAGATCATCAAAGGAATTTACTATTCTCAAGAGCAGGTGCTGGCCTCTCTGATCTTTGAGAAGACCAATCACTTCATTTAAATAGCTATAGTGGGAGCTGAGATTTTCTGAAAATCCAACTTCACTTCAGGAAGATTGGTAGGGAAGGTTGAAAATTTCCCTCCACAACTTTTGTTATGATGGAAAACTCAATTTTTGAATAAATCTTTATTTTATTTTTATTTGTTAATTTATTGTGTGTTTATTGTGACAGGTGATTGTTTTCCAGCAGGCATGTGTGTGTCTGGGGGGAAATTATCAACCAACTAATTTTTTTGGACAAACCATTTTGAAGGTTGTGATTTTTTTTTTTGCATTAATAAGTCAAAATTTACCAATAACACCTGGGATGAATGGACTCTGTGTTTCCTTTCTACTTTTGAAAACTTCAGCATCAGCCCAAGTTTCCATTACATTTACGAGTTCTACTGATCACTGAAGCAAAGTACTGAGGCAAAAGCCAGGTCACAATGAGCTATCACATGAGGAAGAAAACCCTGGAATCTGGTGCAGAAAGAAAAAAATCTTAACAAATATAATTCATTGTAATGTTTGTATTTTAAACTAGATTTTATTCACTTTTTCTCTCTAAACAACACATCTATCTATCTATCTATCTATCTAAGACCTACTCAGATCGCTATGATTAAGAAATCATGCATCCAGGAATATCAACAAGAACCACTCCAATGAGAGTTGGCCTCCAATCCCTTTGAAAAATCCCCAGCACCCCCAATGAATATGAAACTATACAAGGAAAAATAAATTACTTGCCATTGTTGCAAAGTTCCTGGGGTGTCTGTCCTGCTTTGCAACCCATGAATCATTATAAAGAAGTTAAAAAGTATGAACTCCCTGAAGAGATTCACATGCATCTTCATTTGCTTCTGACAAAGGAGTCATGTAGGTGAGTGAGGCAGAGGTGAGAAGAGCGATAAACTGTCTTTTCTCCTATGCAAAGTCTTATATTAATGCCTTGTTACAGTCCTTTGGGATGTAGGTCCCATTAAGCATCTCACATAATTTTATCCAGATAGAATATTTGTGTTCAGTTCTTCAGCATAAGAGGGTGGATTGTCTGGCCTTTCCTTGGAGGTTGCATGGGGGAGAGAGAGAGCAAAGACAATAATTCCTGTCCTCTACACAAAACTAGGCAGAGAGATCACAAGGAGAATTGTCCTTTCTGTGAATGACTCAATTCAATCTGAGCCATTTACATCTGTGTCAAGTGGATGTGAAACTCTACTGCATTAGAAGAGTCGTGTCTTACACCCACTTTGCACTCAATTTTGCAGAAATATAAGCAATTGCCCAACATGCCAGGCAATAAACAATTAAGCCCAAGATGTGTTGGGCAGGGTGCTATATGTGACACATTGGAAAGCGGGAGTGAGTCAGCTTGATTTTGCTCTCACCCAATATGGTGTAAATCAAGAGTAACTCCATTAAACTCAAGTCATTCATGCCCAGGAGGATCAGGTGAATAAACAGTAGGGAAGCATCAATGAATGGGCCTAAGACTGATCCCTCAATGGTGTAGACCAGTGGTTCTCAACCAGGGGCCTGGGGCCTCCTGGGGAGCCTCAAACAGGTTTCAGGGGGTCCACCAAGCAGGACCAGTGTTAGACTCACTGGGGCCCAGGGCAGAAAGCTGAAGCCCCTCTGTATGGGGCTGAAGCCTGGGGCCTTGAGCTCCACCACTGGGGAGTGAAGCCAAAGCCTTGAACAACTTAGCTTCTTGGGGGCCCCTGTGGCATGGGGACCCAGGAAATTTCCGTGCTTGCTACCCCCTAATGCTAGTCATGGCTTTCATAAGTAGAAAACCAATTGATGTGGCACAGGTGGTCCGTGGAGTTTTTATAGCATATTTGGGGGGGTCCTCAGAAAGAAAAAGGTTGAGAACCCCTGGTCTACAGCAGTGGTTCTCAGCCAGAGTTTTGGCTTCCTGGGGGGCCGCAGGCACGTTTCAGGGGGTCTGCCAAGCATGGTCAGCGCTAGGCTCACTAAGGCCTACCGCAGAAAGCCAAAGCCCTGCTGCTCTTGAGTGCAGCCTAGGACCCCAAGCCCCACCACCTGGGGCTGAAACCAAAGCTTGAGCAACTCAATTTCGTGGTGCCCCCTGTGGTGTGAGGCCCTGATCAGTTGCCCTTCTTGCTACCCTCTAACACCAGCCCTGGCTTTTACATGCAGAAAAACAGTTGTTGTGGCACACCTGGGTGTGGAGTTTTTATAGCATGTTGGAGGTATGGGACTTAGAAAAAGAAAGGCTGAGAAGCCCTGGTGTAGACCATTAGTATCTCTGCTGGATCTTGGGGAGCGCTGGTCACTGGCACGCTCATGAGGGGCTGGTCACTGGCTCCCTGGGGGAAGGGGCAGGCCTGAGATGGGATCCCTGGCCCTTGATTCTGAAGCAAGACCCTTTGGGGCAGCCTGACTGCTGAGTGCCTTGAGGAAGGAGATCCCTTGGCTTGTCTATCCCAGTGTGGGAAAGGTGCATCCAGCTTCCCATTCCCCCTCCTCCGTCTTGTCCATGCTGCCTCGGTCACAACTCAATGGCTCCCTCCTCTTAGGGAGTCCCCTGGGAAGGTAGATCAGCTTCGTATATTGCTAACTCTGTTGGAAGCATTGCAAAGCATTTTGAGGAGGGTTAAAGGTGTGTGAATGGAAAGGGGAAGATTCTTTTGCAGATTTACAAGAAGTTGAAAGAGAGTGGGGAAGAAAGAAGAAAGCAGAGAACGGGTTAACAACACTGCAGCTAGCAAGCTCAGTCTGAAGATAAGCTGACTCCAGCCCAAGGCCAGCTGCTACCTGCCAAGACAGAAAGGCGGAAGTCCAACCCCCACAACCAGCCTTGAGAAACGGGAGTTGTTTAACAAAATGCAGGGTCCAGGAAAAGGAGTGAGACGGCGAAGGCCAGCTGGGAACAAACAGAACTGTCTAGTGGACCTGAAACCGGTGTGTTTTGGGGAAAGTTGAAGAGATCACAGAAAGCCTGTTTGGACTGGCACAAAGAACACCAGGAGCAGAGTTCCCTGAATGACACCATCCCCCACCCACCCCAAGGAGCCCAGGACTTAAAATCCTCTTGAGAGCTGAAGAGTCTCAGAGAGCACAGCAGATCCTTGGATGGCCTGGGCCCAGGACAGCACTCCCGTCCACTCCCCCATATACCTTCTTCTGACATTACACTTAGACTTGGCCAGTCTGGGTCCTGAGTGTGTAAGTATAAAAGTGGGTTAGGGCTTGGGGCATTAACACTTTCTTTCTTCCCCTGACTGATGTGAGAGCATCCTCAGCACTCTCTGCTGTGATTTTATTATTTTATTAATAAAGCTTTAAATTTTAGACACTTGGTGTGCCTCATCATCTCCTCCCCAAAAAAGATCCTGTAGCTCCAGCCTGATCAGGCAGATTGCTAACAAAAATCTGTCACACCACCACATCCTCTTTCCATCCACCTTCTCTGAGGTCACTGAGAGAGATGGGCACTGTGGCCAATGGAAAGCCCCCAAGCACTGGTTCTAATCCCGCCTGGTGGGCTCTTATTGTCCTGTCACATTCTGGGAGTGATAACATTATGCAGTGAGGAGCTGGGAGGTTCTTGGTTGCAAAGAGGAGTGTCCCTGACATACCCCCAGCCAGCCTGAGCAGACTGCAAGGGCCAGATTCACAGAGGGATGTAGGCATTGCAAAGGCGGCTTCTCACCTAAGCTAGCCAGGGGGAGATGACAGGAAATGGGGCATGCACAAAGCCCTGCCTCTCTCTGGGAATTTGGCACCTAAGTCTGAGCTGCATGGAGCTGCCTCCCACTGCTTGGGATTCCCAGCTGTGATCCATTTCTGGGAGTCAATGCAGGAAGCTGTGGGGTAGAGGGGAGAGATATATAAGCCCCAGAGCTATGCATGAATGAGGGGACAACAGGTGTTCATTTCCTAACTCACCTGCAGGGCCAGTGCAGTAAGTCTGCCCAGAGCTTGCCTACCGGAGCGGGACCCCATAGGCATGTCACACAGAATGATGGAGCAAGAGTACTTCCCTTGTAGCTCTTAGTCATCATGGTCAGCACATTCGCCTGGGGTATTGGAGACAGAAGGAGTGATGTGCATCTAGGGTCTCCCGATCCCCAGGTGATATCCTAAGTGCTGGGCTAATGATTGTGAGGGAGCTCCTGCTTCGCCGCTAACATGGCCTAAGCTCCCAACTCCAGGAGAGGAGTCACAGCTGGGAATCCCCAGCAGCGGGACATGCCTTCCTGTAGCCTGCGCTTAGATACCTACCTCTGAGAGAGGGGGAGGGCTTAGTACACTGCATCTCCCATTGGCCGCTTTAGCCAATAAGCTGCCAAATGCATTGGCGTTTATAGATCCCATTCTGAGGTGCCATCATGCCCCATTCATTGAGCGCTAGGTACAGGCTTTTTGAACCCCAGTGATTTTCTAGGTACCTAACACTTAGCTCTGGGAACCACTCAGCATTGCAAGGTTAAATTTCTTTGTGAGTCCAGCCCCAGGTGCCTAAAGTGGCAGCTGGCACCTCAGGTCTCTTGTGAATCTAACCCTGAGGGTTTCTAACATGTTCAGTTCCTCAAGATGCTAACCACTGTAGCCTGACCCAACAATGAGCTGAAGTAGTCTAATTAACTCTAAGCAAATGATGAACAAACCCTTTCCAGTAGGTACCTTTAGCTGTTAAACAGCTGAAGTGGTCAGAAATCTTTGATCAAAAAAAATATTCTCAACAAAAGCGCCTTCTATGGGCCTCTTTTTCTTATTTCAATGTAATCTTATGTTAAACAGGTCACAAATGCCAAAAGTACCAATGTTTTGAAAAGTTAGAAATCAGAACATTTCTGAATAAATCTTTAAATCAGGAATGGGGACATTGTCAATGACATTACTATTGGGGTTTTTTTGGAAGAAAAGATCATTGAACCAATTCCTCCACCCAGAGTTCCTGACTCAGCTTCCTCAGAGATCCCTCCTTAACCCATCTGACTAATAGTCCGCACCTCTCTCATCCCCACTCCTTTGACCTGGTTCCAGGCCCATGGAACAGGCCCCTCACTCCTGCTTCCTTCCCCACCACCCTGTCTCCAAACAAAAGACTTCTCCTTCTGCCTATTCGCAAGCCCTGCCATCACTTCTTTCCTCTCTTACTCTCCTTCCTGTGCCTAGCCAGTCCCCCTGTTCTGAACAGTGCCCAGGGTGGCCTCTGCCCAGCATGGCTGAGCACACAGTTGAACTGGGGAACTCGCTGCCACAAGGTATCGCTGAGACAAAGAGCTCAGCAGGTGAGACACAGGCATGGTTTATGAGAGCCTCCATGGTTGTGTTAGATAAGAGAATGAATTAAACCTGCCATGGTGCAGATCTGCATCCAGCCTCTAGATCACTGGGAAACTCTCTGACATGAAGGTCAGTGCAGAATTGTCCGTGGGAGAGGGGGTGCTCCCTGCCTCTCCCTCTACAGCAGCTGGGGCTGGTCCCACCAGGAGTCACTGCTCTTAGCAGGGCTGTTCTCTGGAGCATGGGGAAAGAAGCACATTTAGTCTCATAAATCTCTGCCAACTCTGAGGGGTGGGTTCAGACACTCTAGGACCATGCATGAGGCTCTGCCCCTTTGACCCTGGCCCACATGGAATGACAGTGTGGCTAAGCTAGTGCCATCAGCCCCCTTCTCCTTACTAGAAGAAGCATCAGGTGACTCATATTGCTAGCTCAAGCTTTTTTTTTTTTATTTAGCAGTAACACCAGGAACCTACTGGCCTGTATCCTGCAAAGAATTAGCTTAATCAGTTAGCATAAAGCCACCGAGACCTATACATTTTGATATAGATAAATGGCCTAGCAGTGATCCTGAATTACTGGGGAACTGGGAAAAAAATATGTTTAGAGTCTATCAGGTAACCACAGGGAATATGAACTGATGCCAGGTTTCGGATATTCTAGGATAGGAACATCTTCAGATGTCTGACCACAAGAGTCTCATAGCAAAAAATGGATGTAAGTTGAGATCATTGATATACTAAATTATTGTTAGGGTAAAGAAACATAAATAAGGAAGAGGGGGGGACCCTCTACTGAATATGCATTAGGCATAGTGGTATTGGCATAAAATATTATAACAATTGTATCCCAGCCTCTGTGTGGGGAAAGGCAGAGATGTAGCCCTTGGGAGATAACAGGATTATGGCCAGTGGCAATGATGATGAGGAAAGTGATGAAGATGAGGAAGAGAACTAACATTTCAGGTAGCTCTGCAAGGCATGGTGTGAGTATATGGATGTCCAGACGTGCATTCTGTATTGTCTCTATCTACCTTTCTGAATTGGTGTGTTTGATGACTATTGTCACAACCCAATGACCCCAACCCTCAGGGGGTCCCCTGGGGAGGCAGATTAGCACTGTATGTTTCCTCATGCTGTTGCAGGCACCACAAGGCAATTTGAGAAGGATTAAAGGTATGAATACGAAATGAAAGGTTTCTTTACAGGCGGTGAAAGGCTGGAGTGGGAGGAAAAGAGAAAGGAACAGGTTAAGTTGATGTTCCAGCTAAACCCAAAGATAAGGAGCTGACTCCAGCCCAAGGCCATTGCACATTCTGCTACCTGCCAAGAAAGATGAGGAGAATCCACCCCCACCCCTAACCAGCTGTGAGAAAGGAGAGTTGCTGAACAAAATAGCAGGTTCTGTGAAAAAAAAGTAAGACAGCAAGGGAAAA
This sequence comes from Aldabrachelys gigantea, assembly GCA_026122505.1. NCBI lineage: Eukaryota > Metazoa > Chordata > Testudines > Testudinidae > Aldabrachelys > Aldabrachelys gigantea. The sequence continues at coordinate 48,819,492 of CM047492.1, forward strand.
AATAACCTTCTCACAGCCCTGAAGCCAGTATGTTTTGAGAAAACTGAGGAAACCTCGAAAAGCTGGTTTGGACTTGTACAAAAAACAGAGGGAACAAAGATCCCTAAACAAAATGCCTCCCCGCCCTAAACAAAAACAGGATTTAAAACCCTCTTGAGAGCCGAAGAAAGTTGGAGATCAACAGCGAACACTGGATGACCTGTGCACGGGACAAGAACTCCCGTCCACCTCTCCGCCTCTTCTTCTGATATTACATCCAGGCTTGGCGAGCCTCGAGAAGCCGGGTGTGAGTATGAAAGTGGATTAGGGCTTGGGGCACTAACACTTTCTTCCTTTCGCTGAATGATGTGGGGAAATCCCAGTACTCTCCACTGTTATCTTATTATTTTATCAATAAAGCTTTAAAACTCAGTTACTTCTTGTGCTCCATCATTTCCTCCACTAATAATCCTGCAGCCTCAGCCTGATCACCTGATGCCTCAGGCAGATTGGTAACAGAAATCTGTCACGCTGGCAGTATTGAATTAATAAAATCCTCACAAATAGAGAAGGGTTTTCCTAAGTGTGAGTTTTTCAGCTGTGCACATCAGGGTTTCCAAATGAACAATAATTTTAATAATATTGCACCTGATCTTAGGACAAGAACCTAGAAAACCTTGGAATCTTAAGTGAGAATTCTTAAGTAACCAATATAATTAATATACAATCCATAGATCAAGCAATATTTCCCACCTCTTGGACTATAAGGTGTATAGAAAGCTGGCTAGATAGTCCTTCTCAATGGGTAGTGATCAACGGCTTGATGTCTAGTTGGCAGCCGGTATAGAGCGGAGTGCCCCAAGGGTCAGTCCTGGGGCCAGTTTTGTTCAACATCTTTATCAATGATTTGGATAATGGGATTAATTGCACCTTCAGCAAGTTCTCAGATGACACAAAGCTGGGGGGAGAGGTAGATATGCTGGAGGGTAGGGATACGGTCCAGAGTGACCTAAACAAATTGGAGAATTGGGCCAAAAGAAATCTGATGAGGTTCAACAAGGACAAGTGCAGAGTCCTGCATTGAGGATAGAAGAATCCCATGCACCTCTACAGGCTGGGGACTGACTGGCTAAGCAGCAGTTCTGCAGAAAAGGACCTGGGGATTACAGTGGATGAGAAGCTGGATATGAGTCAGCATTGTGCCCTCATTGCCAAGAAGGCCAATGGCATATTGGGCTGAATTAGTAGGAGCATTGTCAGCAGACCAAGGGAAGTGATTATTCCCCTCTACTCAGCACTGTTGAGGCCACACCTGGAGTACTGTATCCAGTTTTGGTCCCCCCACTACAGAAGGGATGTGGACAAATTGGAGATAGTCCAGTGGACGGCAACAAAAAATGATTAGGGGGCTGGGGCACATGATTTATGAGGAGAGGCTGAGGGAACTGGGGTAATTTAGTCTGCAGAAGAGAAGAGTGAGGGGGGATTTGATAGCAGCCTTCAACTATCTGAAAGGGGGTTCCAAAGAGGTTGGAGATAGACTGTTCTCAGTGGTGGCAGAAGATAGAACAAGAAGCAGTGGTCTGAAGTTGCAGTGGGAGGTTTAGGTTGGGTATTAGGAAAAACTCTTTCACTAGGAGGGTGGCGAAGCACTGGAATAGGTTACCTAGGGAGGTGGTGAAATCTCCATCCTTAGAGGTTTTAAAGGCCTGACTTGACAAAGACTTGGCAGGGATGATTTAGTTGAGGCCGGTCCTGCTTTGAGCAGCGGGGGTGGACTAGCTGACCTCCTGAGCTCTCTTCAAACCCTAATATTCTATGATTCTGTGATCAGTCAGATGCCCACAGATAGGCAGGAGGCAGCAATGATCCCCTCCAGGCCTCACTTGCCCAACCAGACAGTATCTGCTTGGGTGAGGGAGTGTGGACACTTGTGCTCTTCCCTGCCTCCTGCACACAGAGCCCCGTGCTGGGGTTGTGGTTGTTGGGGTTCTCAAGAGCAGTGGGCCTGGGAGATGAACACCCATGGAAAAGCCTGGGGCAGTTCCACTCTGTCAGAGCCATTGTCTCAGGCTCTCTGCAAACCTAGGCAAATGATCCTGCACTGGCTGCACTTAGAGCAGCTCCCAGCACCAACTCCAGCTGTTCTGGGTGGCGCAGCATTTGGTACTGGGCCAAATGAGACCCTGGGCATTAGACTCTGGTGATTCCTACATTCTTGTGGGAAACAGGCAAATTCTGTATTGAAAAAAAAGCAACAAACATTTCATCCAGATCTATGAACATTCATTAAGGGCTTGAACCAAACTGAATAGTGGAGTGGGCCTAAATAAATGATTCCTTATGAAGTATTCAGCCATTCTCAGTGCTTATCCCTCAGGTTACAAACAGAGAAACTGGGGCACAGAAAGTAACTTAATGGCATAGCCAGGTTTAGAATGCAAAAGCACCAGGTGTTTGGGCCTTGTTTCTCCAGCCCCTGCTTCCTGGCTATACTTATATCACAGCAGGCTGGAGTGTTCCAGGCAGGCCAAGGCAGGTCGGCATCCCAGGTTTGCATACCTTAGCCACCGTTGCAAATGCTAGCCTTAGGATTTCTGAAAAGAAAGAAAATCCTGGGAAGTTAACAAGCTAGACACAGGGCCGGCTTTATACACAAGTTTATGCATTTGAACATGGAGATGGTATCTATGTGGGATCACAAAAGCACCTCAGCAGGTCAGGGGCTTAACTCGCATTGAATTTAGGAGCTTTTGTAAATCCCACTAGTCTCCTGTTTCCTTCTTTAGTTGCCTAAATATCGTTGTAACTCTGCCTCATGGATAAAACAGAAGCTGGTCTGGAATCAGGGAACCCTGGGGTAGATCCTAGAGCGTGTGCTGGGTAGAGGTCAGAATAAAGGGGCATAGAGGTCCCTTTTGCCTTAGTCACCTATACATTTATGCACTTTTGCCTCTGGGCTGCTGCTTCTGAGCTGCGCAGGGCTCCAGGGAATGAATCTAGCAAGCCCTTGGGAAACAGAAATGGTTAAATTGTCTTGTACAGCATGAGTCTCCTAATGTCAATGATGATCAGACTCAGCTACACACGGCTTATCTGCAGAGAACAACAGTTTTGAGTCTAGTTCTGTCAGGTCAGCCTCAGAGTGTTCAGGTGAAAGGATTCTTTGAAATCTTCCCTCTGACATGTAGCTAATACAGTGGTAAGGACAGTGAGATAGAGAGAGAGAGAGAGAGAGAGAGAGATAACAGAACCTTGGAGCTTGAGGATCAAACACAAAGCAAGTTGGAGTAAAATCTACAATGAGCAGCACAGTAAGTTACTGTTTCAATTACATAAATTAGGAAATTAACGTACTGACAAATTCAAAAAAAATTGCAACTGGAACGCTTTAAAGTTTTTATTATCAATTTAATCAAATATCTAGAGCCAGCCAGAAAAGAAATAAAGAAAACAAGTAGAAAAGTTTGATTTTGCAGCAGATACCCTCAAATTGATTTTTTTTCAGGATCTGGCAACAAAAAAACTAAACCTGTGTCACTAAAATTTACTGAAAACTGAAATTTTAAGTTGAAAAAAAAAATAGAGGAGTGGGTTCAATTTTTCAACAAAATATAACCCCCCACCCACCCACCCACACTCCCCACCCACCCTGAATATCAGTTATTTTCCCTAAGAATTGCTATTTGGTTGAGAAACCAATTTTCACATGATAAAACATTCAGATGGACAATTTCTGACTCTCTTAATTAGAAACCATGCCTTAAACAGGGGTGGGAAACGCTAATATTTTATACTGTAATTGCAAACCTAGTTATCCTAACACTGCTGTGTTTATTTCTATTTCAAAGGAATAGATGCAGGAAAGTAAAAACTGAGTAACAAGCACAGCTGATAGTCCACAGAATGTGTTTTCTATGCACCAACACCTGTAAACTCAGAGTCAGATTTCTTTGCATAGACAGCCTGTTATGATATTTTTAAATAGGAAAATGGGGCTCTCATCGAACATTTTCCAGGGATGCAATCTACTATATACAAACTGCCACAGATGATGCTGGGAGTGTCTACATCATACTTCCCTGTGAAGAGGGACCATGCCTGTGTTGACATTTTGATATTTTAGCTTTGTGTCCTAGTTGTGAACCTGCTGTTTGTCACAAGAACAGAGGACATGAGACCAGAAGATACCTCTTGGGTCTTCAGGTCCAGTCCACAGCTTTCACTGGCAACCCCGATATAGCCCCATCATAAATGTATCAAGCTCCATCTTAAAGCTAGTTAGGTTGTTCCACCCTACTGCTCTTCTGAGGTAGGCTACTCCAGAACTTCACTTCTCTGATGGATACAAACCTTCTTCAGATTTCCAGCCTGAATTTACTCATGACCAGTTTATCTCCATTTTGTGTTGTGCCAACATGGTCCTGTAGCATCTTCTTCTTCCCTGGTGTTTATCCATTTTATTAAATGTAAAATGTATGCATCATTGTGGGCCGGGATTCTATGCAACTTCTCGAGGGGCGAGACTGGATGTGACCACAAAAAAATGTCCTGGTAGGTTTTGAAGGATTTACTCTTACCAGAGCCCTTAGATGGAGTGGCAGGGTGATGTCTGGTAAGTTTATTATCATGTGTGTAGGTTATTTTATTTTTAATACAGATTCTCTGTAGTGCTTTTACCTTAAGGATAAATCTGCTTGCTTCAAAAGGGCTCTATGGTCTATACCTGTGGGCAGTTACACTGTTTATAGTCTCTGTAGAAAAAACAAAGTGTGGATGCAAACTTGTTTAGACACTCTGGCTTGTTGGGAATAACACAGTGTAAGCAGCAGGCTGTGCAGCTCAGAAAACCCCCTATAAGGAGGGAGTGGAGATGTTAGTATCTGCCTCAGAGAGGTGAGAACCGAGCAGCCTATAGCTACAATGTGTGCTCTTTTTGGAACACTACAGGGAAATAAAGGAGGAGAAGTGGGTCAAGTCAGATCCCTGGGACCCCAGAGGAAGGAGATAAGGGTGTGGCTGGTTTGGAGATAGCAGGCAAACAGTTATGGTATGATGCCTGTAGCCTTTGTTAATACGGACACCAAAGCAGGTTATGCATGGTAAAGAGTGCTGAGAAATCCATGATACCCAGAAAAGGGTGGGAAAAGCCCAAATATGTATGAAACAACTATGGGAGGCATCAACAGGGGAATTGACCTATATTGTTGTCATGAAGCTGTGTTTGGGTACGGTCACCAGAACTGCTCCTTGACTGACTGACTGTATGAAGTTCAAATGGACAAGCAGTAAGAGCAGATGGTCTGTCTAGGAATGGGAAGCCAGAAAATCCCTGGGGACCTGCTGCATACCCTTGCCCTGTTTTTTCTGGAAAGGGGAAAAATGTGAGGAATTGGGAGTTTTATCTGAATAATCCGGATTTGTGAATTGTTCAACACTCAATGATCGTCTAAATCCAGGTAAAACACCTCGAGACAATAAATCATAGAATCATAGAATATCAGGGTTGGAAGAGATCTCAGGAGGCCATCTAGTCCAACCCCTGCTCAAAGCAGGACCAATCCCCAACTAAATCATCCAAGCTACGGCTTCGTCAAGACTGACCTTAAAAACCTTTTAAGGAAGGAGATTCCACCACATCCCTTGGTAACACATTGTAGTACTTCACCACCCTCCTAGTGAAAAAGTTTTTCCTAATATCCAAACTAAACCTCCCCCACTGCAATCTGAGACCATTACTCCTTGTTCTGTCATCTCCTACCACTGAGAACAGTCTAGATCCATTCTCTTTGAACCCCCTTTCAGGTAGTTGAAAGCAGCTATCAAATCCCCCCTCATCTTTCTCTTCTGCAGACTAAACAAGCCCAGTTCCCTTAGCCTCTCCTCATAAGTCATGTGCTCCAGCCCCCAAATCATTTTTATTGCCCTCCGCTGGACTCTTTCCATTTTCTCTACATATTTCTTGTAGTGTGGGGCCCTAAACTGGACACAGTACTCCAGATGAGGCCTCACAAATGCCGAAGAGAGGGGAATGATCACATCTCACCATCTGCTGGGAATGCCCCTACTTAAACAGCCCAAAATGCCATTAGCCTTCTTGGCAACAAGGGCACACTGTTAACACATATTCAGCTTCTTGTCCACTGTAACCCCTAATTCCTTTTCTGCTCCGCTCCTAGTTTGTAGCAGCGCATAGGACTCTTCTGTCCTAAGTACAGGACTCTGCACTTCTGCTTGTTGAACCTAATCAGATTTCTTTTGGCACAATCCTCCTATTTGACTAGGTTCTTCTGTATCCTATCCCTACCTTCCAGACTCCCCAGTACTCAAACTCGCCTCTCTCCCACAACTCCACCCCAAAAGTGTGAAGCTTCTAGTTTCACTCCCTCGGGGCCATGCAGTAGTTTTTGAAACAATAACACACACACACACACACACACACACACACACTTTTTTCAATCTGTCAACTTTATACTCTTTGTATTGAAGCATATAAAGCACAGGAAATACAAATCACACAAACATCATAAACTCACTGTCCCTCATCAACTCACCCTTCCCTTGGGGTCCCTCTGTGTTCTGTGAAGCAGGCAGGATCCACCATCCACTGCTTACCTTGCTCAAGCTTCCCTCATCTTACTCCTGTGCAAGATGGCTCTCTCCTCCATTTGTCCCTTGTCAGTCTATTTAGAGACTCCTGCTGGGGTCCCCTGCTGCTTTTGTTCTGCTTTCTGGTAATTTTTCACTGCTCTCAAAGCCCCCTGCCTTAAGACAAAATGAGGACATGCCCTCTCCCAGCAAGCGCAAACCCATTAACAAATGACTAGAGAGGAGTGTAAAAATATTGATTAGGTAAGCAAGAGTGAAATCAGGAAGGCCAAATCACACTTGGAGTTGCAACTAGCAAGGGATGTTAAGAGTAACATTAAGAGTTTATTCAGGTATGTTATCAACTCAAGGAAAATGTGGACCCTTTACTGAATGAGGGAGGCAATCCAGTAACAGAGCTTGTGGAAAAAGCTAATCTAATCAATGCTTTTATTGCCTCTGCATTTCATGAACAAGGTCAGCTCCCAGACTGCTGAACTGGGCAGCACAACATGGGGAGAAGATGACCAGCCCTCGATGGAGAAAGAAGTGGTTCAGGATTATTTAGAAAAACTGGATGAGTACAAGCCCATGGGGCCGGATGTGCTGCATCCAAGGGTGCTAAAGGAGTTGGCAGAAGTGATTGCAGAGCCATTGGCCATTATCTTTGAAAACTCACGGCAATCGGGGGAGGTCCCAGATGACTGGAAAAAGGCTAATGTAGTGCCCATCTTTAAAAAAGGGAAGAAGGAGGATCCGAAGATCTACAGGCCACTCAGTCTCACCTCAGTCCCTGGAAAAATCATGGAGCAGGTCCTCAAGGAATCAATTATGAAGCACTTACAGAAGCGGTAAGTGATCAGGAACAGTCAGAATGGATTCACCAAGGGCAAGTCATGCCTGACTAACCTAATTGACTTCTATGAGGAGATAACTGAGTCTGTGGATGAGGGGGAAGCAGTGGATGTGTTATTCCTTGACTTTAGCAAAGCTTTTGATAAGGTCTCCCATAGTATTCTTGCCAGCAAGTTAAAGAAGTATGGACTGGATGAATGGACTATAAGGTGGATAAAAAGCTGTCTAGATCTTCAGGCTCAATGGGTAGTGACTAATGGTTCCATGTCTAGCTGGCAGCCGGTATCAAGCGGAGTGACCCAAGGCTCTGTCCTGGGGCCGGTTTTGTTTAATATCTTCATTAATGATCTGAAAGATAGCCTTGATTGCACTCTCAGCAAGTCTGCAGATGACACTAAACTTGGAGGAGTGGTAGATATGCTGGAAGGTAGGGATAGGATACAGAGTGACCCAGACAGATTAGAGGATTGGGGCAAAAGAAATCTGAATAGATTTAACAAAGATAAATGCAGAGTCCTGTACTTAGGACAGAAGAATTCCATGCACTGCTACATAGTAGGAGCCGAGGGCAAGGTAGCAGTTCTGCAGAAAAGGACCTAGGGGTTACAGAGGACGAGAAGGTGGATATGAGTTAACAGTGTGCCCTTGTTACCAAGAAGGCTAACGGCATTTTGGGCTGTTTAAGTAGGGGCATTCCCAGCAGATGGTGAGATGTGATCATTCCCCTCTCTTCGGCATTTGTGAGGCCTCATCTGGAGTACTGTGTCCAATTTAGGGCCCCACACTACAAGAAATATGTAGAGAAAATGGAAAGAGTCCAGCGGAGGGCAATAAAAATGATTTGGGGGCTGGAGCACATGACTTATGAGGAGAGGCTAAGGGAACTGGGCTTGTTTAGTCTGCAGAAGAGAAAAATGAGGGGGGATTTGGTAGCTGCTTTCAACTACCTGAAAGGGGGTTCAAAGAGAATGGATCTAGACTGTTCTCAGTGGTAGGAGATGACAGAACAAGCAGTAATGGTCTCAGATTGCAGTGGGGGAGGTTTAGTTTGGATATTAGGAAAAACTTTTTCACTAGGAGAGTGGTGAAACACTGCAATGTGTTACCTAGGGATGTGGTGGAATCTCCTTCCTTAAAAGGTTTTTAAGGTCAGTCTTGACGAAGCCGTAGCGTGGATGATTTAGTTGGGGATTGGTCCTGCTTTGAGCAGGGAGTTGGAGTAGATGGCCTCCTGAGATCCCTTCCAACCCTGATATTCTATGATTCTATAACTTCCTTCAGGCTCCAAAACTTAACACAATCCATGAGATTACAGAACACAAAGGCTTGTATTGCCCTCACAGCTATTCCAGTGGGTGTTCAGGAATAGGGGCGTGCTCTTATCTGTAAAACCCCTGATACATTCTTGAAAGTGAACATTTCCCCTCTCAGCCCACACTTTGTATAACTCATTTAGTTTCCTGTCATGAAATGTCTTTCCATTGTCTCAATAGGACAGCCACCATTCCGAGGATGGATGTTTTTGGGTTATAATTAGTTCCATATTTACACTGCAATTTGTGAAGCCACTTCTTGAACTAGATTGTCTAAAGATGAAAATGGATGCCACTGCATTGACTGTAAGGGATCTATAGGCATTTATACTTGTGTGATCTTCTTCTCATGTGCTTTTCAGAAACAAGATTTTTTCCCCCAGAACCATGAACAAGCTATGGCACCTTCCATCACTACAGTGAGGTTCTCCTAGCCTCTCTTTGTCAGAGGGTGGTTATGGAAGGCAGGAGAGAGATCACTTGATCATTTCCTGTTAGGTTCACTCCCTCTGGGGCACCTGGTATTGGCCATTGTCGGGAAACAGGATACTGGGTTGGATGGACCTTTTGTCTGATCCAGTATGACCGTTCTTATGTTCTTATGTTCTTATGTTCTCCCCAAGGAGTCAGTAAATGAGCAGGTACTCCATGTATTCGTGTCATTAGAGCTACTCTAATGATTGGTGTGATAACGTGCCTGATGACTAGAGTTGTTCTTAGAGGTAAGGAAGCAGGAGTGCTTTAGCCTCACCATTGCCCTTGTCCTTCTCTTCACAGACAGCACATGATGAATTGAGTAGGAAAATCTCCAATCACACTACCGTGACTGAGTTCCTTCTCTTGGGATTCTCTGAGGTTCGAGAGCTGCAGATTTTACACTTTGTGGTGTTTCTAGGGATTTACCTGATGGCCCTGACAGGGAATCTCCTTGTTATCACAGTAGTACCCCTTGACCATCACCTTCACACCCCCTTATACTTCTTCCTGATGAATTTGTCCATCCTAGACATCGGATCCATCTCTGTCACTGTCCCCAAGTCCATGGCCAATTCCCTATTGAACACCAGATCTATTTCTTATGCTGGATGTGTCACCCAAGTCTTTCTCTTCTTCTTCTTCACTTCAGCAGACTTTGCCCTACTCACTGTCATGGCATATGACCGATATGTGGCCATCTGCAAACCGCTGCACTATGAGACTGTAATGAACAAGGGAGCTTGTGTCCAAATGGCAGCCAGTGCCTGGATCAGCGGTCTTCTCAATTCTGCTTTGCACACTGGGAACACATTTGCAATATCGTTCTGTAGAGGTAACATTGTGGATCAATTCTTCTGTGAAATCCCCCAGCTCCTCAAGATCGCCTGCTCTGATTCATATCTCAGTGAAGTTGGGATTATTGCCTTTAATGCACTTTTAGGGTTAAGCCTTTTTGTTTTAATATTAGCGTCTTATGCTCAGATTTTCACCACAGTGAAGAGAATCCCTTCTGAGCAGGGCCGGCTTAAAGCCTTCTCCACATGCTTTCCTCACCTCATTGTGGTCTCCTTGTTACTTTCCACTGGAACCTTTGCCTACCTGAAACCCACCTCCAGTTCTCCATCAGGTCTGGATCTTGTGGTGGGTGTTCTCTACGCTGTAGTGCCTTCCATGATGAACCCAATCATCTACAGCATGAGGAATAATGAGATCAAAGCTGCCCTGAAGAAACTGACTGAGGGCAGGTTATTCATCAAAAAATAAAATGACCATCTGTCTCTCATGATCACGGTTTAATTCCGTTTCCTAATTAATCTAATCAATAGGTGAAAATGTTGTGTATATGAGAACATGCTGCGTAATCTGTTTATGCAAAATGCTGTTTTTATGGTGGTAAAAAAAAAAAAAAAACAAGCAAACAAACACAGACAAAATAGACTAACACCACTGAAGTTAATTAGCTTCTTTAGGATGGAAAGGCTTTCTGGAAGAACAAGATTTTGACATGTGTCCTAAAGGCAAAGCACTTTACACAATGCACTGTCAACCTGTGGAACTTTTTGCCAGAGGATGTTGTGAAGGCCAAGACTATAACAGGGTTCAAAAAAGAACTAGACAAATTCATGGAGGATAGGTCCATCAATGGCTATTAGCCAGGATGGACAGGAATGGTGTCCCTAGCCTCTGTATGCCAGAAGCTGGGAATGAGCGACAGGTTTTGGATCACTTGAGGATTACCTGTTCTGTTCATTCTCTCTGGGGAACCTGGTATTGGCGACCGTAGGAAGACAGGAAACTGGACTAGATGGACCTTTGGTCTGACCCAGTATGGCTGCTCTTATGTTCTTATAGTAGGATTCCACAAGTGTAAATAAGATCAAAATCTACATGTGTGTTTTTCTTGAGTTTTATACTGCCACCCATCGTCATTCTACCTGAGCACTTTCCACACAAAATCAATAGCATGAAGAAGTCCCTAGTGGACTTTATGAACCATCTGGTTCTTCTCCTTTTTGAAGTTAAAAAGCTCTGTTTGGAGACAGAGATTTTGGGCATTTTATAGTTTAACTCATCTAATTGTGTTTGTTTTTAGCAATGGATTGATTGATTTGTCTCATTGTTCCAGACGTTTAGTTTTCTGGGGTAGATGTACTTGGGGAATAGGAATGATTAGTTACATGCAGTAGTCAATATTTTGTTCTTTCTTGGTTTACCCATGTGTCATCTCTTTAACGGGGTTTTCTGAGGGAGAAGATTTGTTCCCCACAATGACACAAGGGGGCAGAAGAGTTTCCGTGGGTATCCAAGTCTCTGAACTAATGTTGAGATTATTATGTTAATACATCTAGGATTTTATTGTGTTATTAATGGGTAATAAGGGTGCCTGGACCCATGAATACACATCCTTTTATTATTTTGTACCTAAAGACATACATCAATACCCTGACATTTTTCCTATGATGGAAAGCCTTTTTGGAAGAGCACAATTTTGACATGTGTCCTAAAGACAAGCTGATTTGGGAAAATGAGGTCAAAATTTGATCCTATTTTTGTTGCTGGGATTTAACCTCTCCCTTTGAAGGGATCCAGGTTTGGCAAATGGTTAATACACACAAGGATCCAAATATGGCTAAAGGTACCCTGGAGAAGATGAGTGGAAGGTTTGTAAGGTTTGACTTCCAGCTCAGCTGGACCTATGCAGTGTCGCTCTATTGACATCCATGCTTAATGCTGATGAGTTTCTGTCCAAAGACACTGGAATAAACTCAGTTGTGAAATAATCACTGGGATAAGCTTTTTGTGAGGGGTCATTTTATTATAAACTTTGTGTAAATGAAGAAGTACCATCATAAACACTGGCCTTGCATTCCGTGTAGATGTAGTCAAATGCAGAAAGAATACAATGATTAGATAGACAGAGAGTATGTCCTCATGGCAAAGAAAACCCTGGGTCTCAGAGTCCAGGTTTACAGATCTGGACTTGCACAAGGATGTTGGTGTCTGAGCACATTTCAAGTGACTAGGAAAATATTGTACAGCTGCTACCAGAGTTTCAATGCAAAATGTAAGACTTTAGTCCCATGCTGAATGATGTGGCTGATGTGGCTGATGGAAGGAGCAACAGGGCACATGATAGTAATATTTGTGTATTAAGAATGGGCTATTCAGAGAGATCTAATGGAGTTAGGTACACAACATTGGGCTGTCAATGGGAATTGAGCACCTAATTTCCTTAAGTTGTTCTGAAAATCCTAGTCATAGTTCACATCCTGGTGGAAGAGTACACTGTATAGTTCCAGATTTTGCCACACATCCCCTTGTTCCCTTTCCTAATGTCTCTGATTGGAAATATTTGGATTTCTTCCTGGGATAAATTTGGCCCATTCTGTTGATCTGGTTTCTACTCTTTCCTCTGCTAGAATTCTTTGAGGGGTGGGGTTAACAAACATATGAACAAAGGTTATCCAGTGTAGCTGGCCTTTCAGAAAACCTTTGGCAATGTCCTTCATCAAAGGCTCCTATTCAAAATAAGCAGTCTTAGCATAGGAGAGAAAGCCCAGTCATGAATCAGTAATTGATTAAAAGACAGAAAACAAAGGATAGGAATAAATAGTTAGTTCTAAGAATGGAAAGAGCTAAATAGTGGTGTCTCTCAGAGATCTGTATTGAGACCAGTGCTGTTCAACTTACTCATAAGTGATCTAGAAAAATTAGATAAACAATGAGGTGGCAAAATTTGAAGATGATACAAAATTACTCAAGATAGTTAAGCTCAAAGCAGATTGTGAAAATTTACAAAGGGATCTCACAAAACTGAGTGAATGGGCAACAAAATGGCAAATGAAATTAAATGTTAATAAATGAAAAGTAATGCACATTGAACATAAACTCAAATATACATACAAAATGATGGGGTTTAAATTAGGTGTCACCACTCAAGAAAGAGAGCTTGCAATAATTGTGAATACTTCTCTGAAAACATCTCAATGTGCAGGACCAGTCAAAAAATCCAAAGAGAATTTTAGGAACCATTAGGAAAGGGATCGAAGACAGAAAATATCTTAATGCCACTATATAAATCCATGGTATATCCTCACCTTGAAAACTGTGTGCAGTTCTGTCACCCCCATCTCAAAAAAGATGTAGAAGAATTGGAAAAGGTACAGAGAAGGGCAACAAAAATGATTAAGGGAATGGAACAGCTTCTATTTGTGGATAGATTAAAAAGACTGGGAGTTTTCATCTTGGACAAGAGATGACTAAATGGGATATGATAGAGGTCTATACAATTGTGACAGGGCTGGTGTGGTCAAAACCTTGGTCTTGCCCTCCACATAACACAAGAAACAGGGGTCACTCAATGAAATTAACAGGAGTACCTTTAACACAAAAAAGGAAGTATAAAGGAAGTACTTCTTCACACAACACTCAGTCATTTAGTGGAATTAGTTGTCAGGGGATGTTGTGAAGTCTTGAAATATGAAAAAGAATCAAATAAGTTCATGGAGGATTGATCCATCAATGGCAATTAGCTGAGATGGTCACGGATATAACTCCACGGTCTGTGTGTCTCAAAGCCTCTGACTGCCAGTGGATGGGACTGGATGACAGGGGATGGATCAATCAATAGTTTCCCTCTTCTGTTCATTCCCTTTGAAGTACTTGACATTGGCCACTGTCGGAAGACAGGATACTGGACTAGACGTACCATTGGTTTGACCCCATATGATAATTTATATATTTTCATATTGTAATGTAAAACTTACAATTTTCTTAACATTGCTAGAACATAAAATGGCTTGGCACTATTTCTTGTTCAATATGAATAATTATATTGGTACAAACTATTTTCAATTTAGCAAAATTAAATGAATTAAACATTGATGCATTGCATACAGTTTGTGGAAAGTAGCTATTTAGTCCATGAAACAGAGAGGGATGGGAGAGTGGCAAACAGGGAGCTGGTGGAGGGAAAAGAGGAAAGCAAGGAGCCCCTGATGTGTGAAAGGGGCTCAGCTGACAAAAGCTATGAAATGTGAGACCCCACCTATTAGACTGGGTATTATTGTTACTGATGTATCTAGGAGAGAGAGAAGAGCACATTTATGAAAAAATGGGGAAAGTATCTAAAATCAGATATCACTTGGAAGAATGGACAACAGCTAGAGGAAGCTAAAACATCTATATTTGCAACTATTCAGGAAAAAATATTATAAAATACTTCATCAAGGCTAAGTCAGTCCACTTAAGCTCAGGAAAAGGTATAAGAAAGGGAAACCTAATGTCTAGAGAAGGTGTGGAGGCATATATGCTGGGATTGTATTAAGATAATAGTACAGAAATTAGACAATATTTTTGACTAATTAAACAGATGTCTCATAGTAAAGGAAGGCCACCTATAGAACCCAGAATTATTGTCCAAAGTTGGTTACTGACTCAGGGAAAGGCACACTGATAACACAATTACTTCTGGTGACAGGATATGTGATAGCTCATTTTGGAAAAGGATAGATCCACCAACATTAATGGCATAGGGAAATAAAGTATGGGCAAACCTTCTAATAGAGAAAAGGGGAGAGATTCATTAACTGATTTAGTTGGGCCTGGTCCTGCTTTGAGCAGGAGGTTGGACTAGATGACCTCCTGAGGTCCCTTCTAACCCAAATATTCTGTGATTCTATTTGGGGTTAAGTAGAGTACATATTGAATCATTTCCATGTTTGGAATTTGAACATAATGAGTACAAACTTCATGCTAATAGGTTGACCAACACAATTTTTTTGAATGTCAAAAATAGAGATTAAAGATGTGGATTGTTAAAACTCTGACAGAAAGTTCATTTAGAATAATCAAGTAATTGAAAAAAAATAATTCAAGATACATTCTGTCTTTATAATTTCTTCCCTGAGGACAGGATTCTGCTTATCAGTCTCCTGATGGCGGTTTTCATCTCAGCATTTCTCATTGTGTAGACCATTGGGTTTAGCATTGGGGTGATTAGAGTGTAAATGATTGAAGCCAACTTGTCCATGGGCAATTTCCGGAAGGGCCTAGCATAGATGAAGATGCAGGGTATGAATTGTAAACACACAACTGTGATCTGGGATCCACAGGTAGACAGAGCTTTGTGCTTCCCATCTGTAACATGTGTCTTTATCTTGACAAAAATGATGGTGTACGAAATGAGCAGGATGATGAACATTACTATGACAAGCATCCCACCATTGGAAACCATCAGCAACTCAACCAAGTAGATGTCTGTGCAGGCCAGTTTGATGACTTGTGGGATATCACAGTAGAAATTGTCCAAGATGTTTGGACCACAGAAAGGCAGCTGGAGGATCAAACCAATTTGAACAGCAGAGTGAGCCAATCCACCCAGCCATGCCCCTGCCACCAGCCCCATGCACACACCACAGTTCATGATAGTTAAGTACCGCAGTGGTTTATAGATGGCTACGTACCGATCAGCAGCCATCACCACAAGGATAAAAACTATAGCACCGGCGATGAAGTGGAAGAAGAACATCTGGAGGATGCACTCATTGAATGAGATAGTTCTGTGCTGGGAGAGGAGACCCAACAGCAATTTTGGAGCATTGACTGATGAGTCACTGACATCTAGGAAAGCCAAGTTGGCCAGCAGGAAGTACATGGGGGTGTGGAGCCGGCGGCTGGTGATCACAGTGGTAATGATGGCGAAGTTTCCCAACCAGGTTGTCAGGTAGACTATGAAGAAAACAATGAAGAGGCATCGGTTCAGTTCAGCATTCTGGGTGAGGCCCAAGAGGACAAATTCTGTCACTGTGGAGCTGAGGTTCTGCTGTTCCATTTACTAGCCTCAAAATATGCCTAGGAAGGGAACTGTAATAATTAATATGAAGAAGTTTTATTATTCTTTCCTTGAATTACTAGTATTAAGTAGATATTAATGCCTCTTAACAGACATTTTGTTTAATAATTATCTTAGTTTACTAAATTCAGTCATCCTCAGTGCAGGGCATCCCTTCTACAGGAGACCCTATGAACTACACCAGTTGTCATGTTGAGTTTTGGGATCATTGAGAGTGAAAAGGAGCAGCCTACCTACAAAATCAAGCCTTTGCCAAACCACATTCTGTATTCATTCTCTGGCAGCCCTCATCTTGCACACAGCCATGGGGTCTAGAGGATCATGGCTGGGAAGAAATGTGAGTTTCAGGGAGTGCTCTTAGGCAGAACTTCTGAGAGTCCAGTGGTTCTCAATGTGGGGGTCATAAGAAATTGTCAGGTATTCATGACAACCAGAATGCCCTTCTGTAGACAAGTAGATTCACTCCTGTGGCACCTCCTCCTGGTGACTTCTGAGAATTAGCTTGTTCCATCTCCAGAGTGCCCTCTGCAGGCCAGCAATCCACCTGTCCTGGGGCCCCCGTGTCCCTCCCTGACCCAGTGCCCCTTTAACTGGGAGCTTCCCCCCAGTATTAACCCCTTTCTCTTTGGGTCTCCCCTCCTCAGTAAACCACCACCCACTATCCCCACCTTGCCTCAGTAGCAGGCTACTGCCAGTCACCATCTAGCCCCTGTGCCCTGGGGCAGACTGCAGTATCAGCCTACTCATCACTGGCAAGGTTGGGTTTGAACTTGCTGCCTTTGCCTATCCATGGGCTGCCCTCTGCAACCCCCAGTACCTGTTGGCCTTATGCTAGGCCACAGCCTGGGGCTTTCCAGGCTGGAGCCTCACCAGCCCCTCTGCCTTGCCCCAGCCCTGCTCTACTCAGGTACCCCGTGTCTAGCTCACTGCAGCCAGGCCCATCTTCCTCTACAGGCAAAGGGAGACAACCACTTCTGGTTTCCCTGGCATTCTCATAAGGCCCTGTTGCTCAATTTGGGGCATGGCCCCAGCTGCAGCCACTTCCCCAATCAGCCAGGGTTTTACCTTGCCCAGCCCTGGCCCTCTGCAGGGCTTTTCCAACCCCCTCTGGGCTTGAGTGGGTGTTCGCCCTCTACACCTTCCTATATTCACATGTGGCAAGGAGGTCCCACATAGTTCCTGGTTTAGACTGAAGAAGGATTGGAATGGGAAACTGGAGAACCACTTATTTAGAGGATTCACATGCCCAGTGTGTGCCCTTGGTTACAAGAAGAGAAGGAATTAACTCTAATTGTCTTTAAAAGTAATTGCATGTGCTCACCTCATCTGAAATAAATCCATTCACTGTATTTAGGTTCCTATGGATTCTGGTGCATAATTTTAAACACTTGAATTTGAAAGCTGTGAACACAAAAAGATTTCTGTCTATGCACCTCTGTTTAAATATTCAAAACTGCTGTGGAATTATGGATTCTGAGTTATCATTAATATTTTTGAAAATCTCTAGAACAGATTTTTTTAAAAAATGTTCCCAATAAAACACGTCTATGAAATAGTCAATATATCTAATTTTTCATGGTTAAATTTTAAAGGAAGGAAATGAAATGTTTCATGCCATTGGTGTTAAAATTCCAATTTTCAATTAATTTCTAAACAATTAGTTTTTGCAAATTTGATATTCAGATTGAATTTTAATTTTGATTCTTCCTTTTTTTTTATCTCGAGGGTCAACCAAAAAACTTTTAAAACACAAGCATCTAGTTGTTTTCATCTACAGAGCTCAAGGTAATTTTAAAAGGAGGTTGCTGTGAGCTTCAGTTCTGCATTTGTAAATGGCCCAGAGAGGTTGTGCACTGAGGGAACCAGGCATAGGACTAAGCTCTGCAGTCCTGGTCCCCTGCTCTCTCCACTAGGCCATGCCACTTTCAATCTCATGCCCCTCCCCAAACCGTATCCCTTTACTTTTTCATTATCTGCAGATTTGAGTTTTGAAGAAACCTCATTTTTCTGCAGAGAAATATATTTTGCCAGAGAATGCCATCCAGCTTTCAACATCTCCTTCTTAAAGGACAAGGCCATGGTGCTGTGCACCATGTGGGAGGACAGCTTTCTGTGTAGAGTACTGGCCATGAGTTCAATTTCTATACTGCCAAGGACACCTTCTGGGACCCCAGGTAACTCACTTCCTCTCTCAGTCTGGATTTTCAAAGGGGAATAAGGTAGGTAAACACAGGGATTCCTGCTTAGGTTTTATCGGCATTTCCCTGGGATTTTTCTAATTTTTGCTTCCTAGCTCCACCTTGCTCCCGAGGTAAAACCTTTCAGATCAGAGCAGCACAAAGCACCTGCCATAGGAGATGCCTGGTCAGACAGAGCTAGCTTTACAAAGATTGGTGTAAAGGCTCAGTGAACTGGTGTCTTCCTAACTCACTTAGGTTCTTCTAAAATCAAAGCCAACATCTGAACTTCCCCCAACACCCACTTCCTCTCTGCAATAACAATGTCAATTGCTAATTTTACATTGCAGATTTTGAACAACAAAAGTAATGAACTCAGCTTGTGTGCTGGTGATCTCACAGCCGGTTACCTCCAAACAGTTGAGGATGGTCCGGGGAAGTCACATCTCGTAGCTGGTCATTGTTTTCCTGAGTGGCTGGGGAAGGGGACCTGAAGCCAAAGACCAGACAGCCACAGAAATCTTCCCTTTATATCCCATCTGACCCATGCACCAAGAGTGGTGCTAGGATCAAAGATTCACTGAAAGACCTCTGAGCTTTACTGAGCCAGATCAAGAGAGTTGGTGCTTTGGAGATGTGAGATTTCAGTCTCAAGGGGAATAATTAATAAGTTCCTTGAGTTTTTCATTTTGTTTATGTTTCTTTTTAGCCACTCAAACTGAACAGCATTTAAAAATTTATCAAGTTGAATGAGCTTGACGCAAGGAGGCACAGGGGCTGAACTGGATCGTTTTCTGGCCTCCAAATGGAGGAAATGTCAGGACTCCTGGGTTCTATTCCTTGCTCTGAGATTCAAAGCTGTTCTGTGGGTCAGAGCCGGAGAAAAGTATCCAGTACTTCTGGATTGCATGCTAGTTCTAGCGGTCACATTGGGTCTAGTGTCTCTGAGAGGGATCAGTTGTATTTCCTCATCCCTCTTGTACTCCTTTAACATATTTTATTCAAGAGCTCTACGTAAGATAAGAATAAATTCTGAAGGAGATCTGAATGAATATCAATCTGCAAAGTCAGTCTGATTATGAAGTCAGCAGCCAATGTCAGTGTTGCCAAACTTCAACACTGCAGCTCAAAATACTTCATCTATAGTAATTCACTCCACTTAAGCTCAGGAAAATACATAAGAAAGGGAGTCATAATGGCTAAAGAATGTGTGGGGGAATAGTGATCTTTCTCCATATTTGCTGAGAATGGCCTAAGATAATAGGAGAGTAATCGGACAATGTTTTGGAGGAAAATAAATAGATCTGGGAAATTTACTAAAGTTCGGACACCCACGGAACACACAGTGACAGTCCAAAGGTGGATGTAGACTCAGGGAAGGACCTGTTGATAACAAAACACCTGCTAGTAGCCATATCTGTGATAGCCCATGTTTGGAGGACACATTCATTAGTATTAGTGGAATGAAGGAATAAAGTACAGAGAATCCCCCCAGTAGAGAAAATGGCAGAGATTTCTAGGTCAGAGCAGAGTGCAGAATGCATCATTTCCACAAATGTAAACATTATGAGCAGAGTTTTACCCCCAATACATTTCTTAATATGTAATAAATGGATTATAAATGAAATTTATTAGTACTCTGATGGAAACATCATATGGAAAAAAAATACCTATATATATATAATCCAAAGCTAAATTATTATGCTGTTTTTTTTTTCCTGAAAACAAAATTCTGTTCTTCAGTTTCCTGATTGTCATTTTCATCTCTGCATTTCTCAGTCTGTGGCTCATGGGGCTCCGTATTAAGGAGATTAAAGTGTAAATGACTGAAGCCCAGTTAGCTAGAGGTAATTTCCAGAAGGGCCAAACATAGATGTAAAAGCAGGGTAGGAATTGTGAACACGGACCTGGGATGTGGGATCCTCAGATGGACTGATCCTTGGCTTCCCTTCCATGACCTGTGTCATTATCTTAACTAAGATGGTGGTGTACTATGTTGTCAGATGCTACCGGTGTGGTGCTCTGCTCTGTTCAATGTTGATATCCATCGGCTGCGTGCGTCTATCCCCTCTGTGTGTTGCCCCAGCTCTGCGCACAGAGCTGACACAGCAGACCTCGAGACAACCTCCAATGACCACAGACTCTAGTAAGGTACGAAGGCACATCGGCCAGGTTTATTGTCAAAGAGAAACACAGTCACCAGCTGCCTGGCAAACAAAGGCCAAGATGCTGCTAAGGTGCAGCTAGCCAGTACATACGTGCAGGGCCAGTGCAAGGATGTTTCACGCCGTAGGCGAAACTTCCACCTTGCACCCTCCCCCCAACCCCTTCCCTGAGGTCCCCCCCAGCAGCAGCTCACCCCTTGTCCTGAGGTGCCACCCCCGTGGCAGTTCCCTGCTTCCGCCCTGATGTGCCCCCCTTGCGGCACCTCCTCACCCCCCACTCTCTGCCCTACGGCACCCCCCTCCCGCTCCAGCTCACCCCTGCTCCACGGACAAGCACCCCAAGCATGCTGTCACTGCTTCACGTCTCGCACCTCCCAGGCTTGCGGCACCTAAGCTGATTGGTGCCGCAAGCCTGGGAGGTGGGAGAAGTGAAACAGCTCACCCTGCCCAGCCTCCTCCCCGAGCATGCCGTCGCTGGGAAGCAGGAGAAGTGAAGCGGCCACGGCGTGCTCGCGGAGGAGGCGGAACAGGGGTCAGCTGGGGTGTGGAGTTCCCCTGTGTGCCACTCCCCCCTTACTTGCTGCAGGCAGCCCTTCCCGCACCTCCCTGCCCCAGCTCGTTCCGCCTAAATGCCAGAGGCAACTGAGGCAGCCAAAGATCCGGCCACTGGTTGCTGCAGAAGAAAATGGTGCCCCCCAAATTGCAGTGGTCTAGGCGACTGCCGAGATCACCCAAATGGTTGCATCGGCCCTGCATATGTGCTCCCTGGCAATGGACTCAGCTCAGTCAGTGGCGGGACTTTCCACTGCCCCCTAGGCTAGACAAAGACACGGCCCCAGGAATGCATTCTTATACATAGTGTGACAGACCCAAACCAGTAGGGTACAGGATTCTGGCAGAGGGCAAATATACTGGTCAGTGGATGAGTAGTTTTCTGTTCCCTGAGTGACCAGAGCAGGGGCTGCATTAGAGTAATCAGGAACCTGCTAGAACCAATTAAGGCAGACAGGCTGATTAGAACACCTGCAACCAATCAAGACAGGCTAATCAGAGCACCTGGGTTTAAAAAGGAGGTCACTCCAGTCAGGCGAGGGGGAGCCAGAGGAGAGGAAGTGTGTGTGAGGAGCTGTGAGCAAGAGACGCAAGGAGCTGAGAGTGAGAAGGTGTGCTGCTGGAGGACTAAGGAGTACAAGCGTTATCAGACACCAGGAGGAAGGTCCTGTGGTGAGGATAAAGAAGGTGTTTGGAGGAGGCCATGGGGAAATAGGCCAGGGAGTTGTAGCTGTCATGAAGCTGTTACAGGAGGTAGTATAGACAGCTGCAATCCATAGGGCCCTGGGCTGGAACCCAGAGTAGAGGGCGGGCCTGGGTTCCCCTCAAACCTCGCAACTCCTGATCAGACACAGGAGGAGTTGACCCAGACTGTAGGGAAGGTCACTGAGGTGAGCAAATCTGCCAATAAGTGCAGGACCCACCAAGGTAGAGGAGGAACTTTGTCACAACAGGTGCAAACAAGTTACACATCACTCCTGACATACTGAGATGCAACCCTTCTACCTAGTGTGAAAGTAGAATGAATTATATTGTAAAAATAAGACTGGATTAAAGAAATGTTGTATGTATCTTTAAGCAGAAATAAGAAATGTTGAAATACAGTTGCTAGGAAAAGAAACATTAGGCATAAACAAGGGTGCTAATGGCGAGACATTAACCAAAGATTGGTTATAGTTAGTAAGGAAATAAGATATGCATGCCTAGCCCAGGTAAACTTATCAGATTCTGCTTCCTTTGTTATCCTGTTAAGTGCTCGCCCTTTTATCTGTATAAATAAGATAGTTTGTGTCTTGCATGGTGCTCATCTGGGTGTTATTAGCAGAGCGCTGTGCTAATAAAACAGAATGTTCTGACAAACTGTGAGTCCTGAGTCTAACTTTGACACTAGCAAGGTGCAACCCCTCTACGCAGTAAGGTGTCACCTCTCACCTTGTACAAGTTGGTTCGAACAAAACTACTCTATCCATCATATTACCCTTTTGGCCCTGTCATTGGGATGAGTCAGCCTGTTCCTTGTTATTTGTGTGGAGTGTACAAATTTGAGAATGTTCTGATATCTGGTGTCTAGTACCTTTTAGGTATCTCTCTTTTTGCAGCATCAGCCCTTCCCTTGCCAGCTTCTGTGAGCAGGACCTGCCTCTGGCTTACAGCTTAACTTCGCTTTATGTTAGCAAAGTCTTGACCATTACCTTAGTTTAGGCCTTAGGCCTCAAACCAGGCCTCTGATATTAAGGTTTCTATCTCAGGGTCTCCTCTTACTACATGACCAGGAGAATGAAGATGACAATTAGGAGCATTCCACTGTTGGAGAAAATTCACAACTAGACCAGGTAGATGTTGATGCAGACCAATTTGATGACTTTTGGGATGTGGTAGTAGGAATTATCCAGGATGCACATGCAGTAAAGTGATACTCACTATCGTTCAGATCAAAGACTATATACTGCAATTCATAGGGGAAACTCATTGTCTTTCATGATGACACCAGATTGTCAGTTGGCAAGAAAAAGAGAGTGAAGTGTCCTTATAGCACTTTGCTCATATTAAACACTGGACATGCTCTTACCCTTCAGCCTCTCGCTTCAGTGACCCCTGTGTGACACTGGCAGGCCAGACGCCAGCACTTCCCCAGGCTGCAGACATTAGCTCAGAACTGGCAACCTCATAGCTGGAGACCAGATCAGATGACCTGTATGCTAGTTTTGCTCAAAATAGATATTAGTCTTATAAGACTATATCTAGTGTGTAGACTCTCTGAAATTCTTGTATATTGCTGCCTGCATTAATCTCACTGATAACGTCTATACCCCATGTTATAAGATAATATTTAAGTGTTTGCTCTGTAACTATAAAGGTGATTGCTCTGAAACTGTAAGCCCGCACATTCAGGAGAGAAATATGAGCAAGGGTGAAATACCAGTTTGTCAGCCGAGGTGTTATCTCCTGCCCAACAGAAGAAGATCCACAGACACCAGAAGAACCATTGTTGAATGTCAGAGGACAAAAGACTTTGTTGAGTTCTCCCGCCACCACCGTTAAGAGGAGATGTGCACATGAAGTCGTTCCATCATCTTGAAATCTGGGGGAAGGGAATAAAAATCCCCGACAAGAAAAAACTGTGTCTTTCGGTCTATTTGAACTTTGAAGGTCCAGAGAATTTGAACTGAAGCCAGAGATCCCCAAGGGCTGCCTCTTGGGTGTGTTCGGAAAGACACTTTGAAGTGACCTATCACTATAGCTCTGTAACACTTAGGATGTAGATGGTAACTCATTGGTGTGTATGTGGTCACTTACTTTAACCTGTAAATAACTCTCTCATTCCTTTTTTCCCAGTTAATAAACCTTTAGGTAGTTTATTGAAGGACTGGCTACAGGTGTTGTCTTTGGTGAAAGATCTAGGGTACCAGTTGTTCTATGGTAAGTGATTGGTCTCTTGGGACTGGAAGCAACCTGAATATGGTGTGATTTTTGGTATAAATGACCTTTTATCATGAATTCCAGTTTGGGTGGAAAGATAGACTGGAGAGCCTAAGGGGATTCTCTGTGAGTCCATGGTCAGACTTGTATAGTGATCCAGGAGTTCACATTTGTTACTGGCTTGATCAAATCTAATTATAGAACCCACCACCAGTTTAGGGGTGTCTACCCTGTTTTTGGCATTCTGCCCTGAGGTAGGCATTTATAGTCATGAGCCACTCCAGACAAGGTGACACCTTGTACAACCAGGTCTCTTTCCAAAATTGCCCTTGGCGACTCCTGTGCAGCCCCCTCCCCTTCACACCTTGCCCTTTGTGAGACCGATGGAGCTCCTTTCCCTTCTCCTTCTGCCCTCTGACTTCTGTTGAATACAGTTCTTTATATATATTATATTAGACAATCCAAGAAGTTTATGGAGAGTGTTGGGGACACAGGGGCGACTCCAGGCACCAGCATGCCAAGCGTGTGCCTAGGGCGGCAAGCCACGGGGGCAGCTCTGCTGGTCACCGCAAGGGCAGCAGGCAGGCTGCCTTCGGTGGCATGCCTGCAGAGGGTCCGCTGGTCTTGCGGCTTCGACGGACCTCCCACAGCCAGGCCACCAAATCCGCGGGACCAGGGACTTCCCGCAGGCAAGTCGCTGAATCTGCAGGACTGGGGACCTCCCACAGGCAAGCCGCTGAATCCGCAGGACCAGGGACCTCCTGCAGGCAAGCCGCTGAATCCGCAGGACCGGGGACCTCCCGCAGGCAAGCCACTGAAGACAGCCTGCCTCCCGTGCTTGGAGTGGCAAAATACCAAAGCCGCCCCTGTGGGGACAACTTCCTGGTACAAGTGCTGGAGGAACCGACTAGGGGCTGTGTTCCTCTTGACCTGCTGCTTACAAACAGGGAAAAATTGGTAGGGGAAGTAGAAGGAGGTGGCAACCTAGGCAGCAGTGATCATGTGATTGTTGAATTCAGGATCCTGAAAAAAGGAAAAAAGGAGAGTAGCAAATTATGAACCCTGGAATTCAGGAAAAAAAGACTTAGATTCCCTTAGGGAACTGATGGGCAGGATCCCCTGGGAGGCTAATAAGAGGGGGCAAGGAGTCCTTCAGAGCTAGCTGCATTTTAAAGAAGCCTCATTGAGGGTGCAGGAACAAACTATCCCAACATGCAGAAAGAAGAGCAAATATGGCAGGCCACCTGCTTGGCTTAACAGTGAAATCTTCAGTGAGCTTAAACTCAAAAAGGAAGCTTATAAAAAGTGAAAATTTGGACAGATGACTAGGGAGGAGTATAAAAATATTTCTAGCACATTCAGGGGTATAATCAGGAAGGTCAAGGCACACTTGGAGTTGCAGCTAGCAAGGGATGTGAAGGGTAACAAGAAGGATTTCTACAGGTAGCTGGCAACAAGAAGAAGGTCAGGGAAAATGTGGGGCCCCTGACTGAACAGGGGATGCAACCTAGCAAGAGAGAATGTGGAAAAAGCTAATGTACTCAATGCTTTTTTTGCCTCTGTCTTTACGAACAACATCAGCTCCCAGACTACTCCACTGGGCAGCACAGTATGGAGAGGAGGTGACCACTATAAGAAATGTATTAATAAAATCCTTACAAATAGAGAACGATTTTCCTAAGTGTGAGTTTTTCAGCTGTGTACATCGGGGTTCCCAAATGAACATTAATTTTAATAATACTGTGCCTGATCTTGGGACAAGAACCTAGCAAACCTCGGAATCTTAATTGAGAATTCTTAAGTAATCAATATAATGAATATACAATCCATAGATCAGGCAATATTTCCCATCCCGTGGATTATAAGGCAGATAGAAAGCTGACTAGATTGTCAGTCTCAATGGGTAGTGATCAACAGCTCAATGTGTAGTTGACAGGCAGCATCAAGCAGAGTTCCCCAGGGGTTGGTCCTCAGGCCAGTTTTGTTCAACATTTTTATTAGTGACCTGGATGATGAGATTAATTGCATCTTCAGCAAGTTCTCAAATGACACTAAGCTGAGGGAAAGGTAGAAATAATGGAGGGTAGGAATAGGGTCCAGAGTGTCCAGAGGTCGGTAAACTTTCGGAAGTGATGTGCCGAGTCTTCATTTATTCACTCTAACTTAAGATTTCATATGCCAGTGATACATTTTAAAGTTTTTAGGTCTCTTTCTAGAAGTCTATAATATATAACTAAACTCTTGTTGTATGCAAAGTAGATAAGGTTTTTAAAATGTTTAAGAAGCTTCATTTAAAATTAAATGAAAATGAAGACCCCTCTGGACCGGTGGCCAGGACCCGGGTAGTGTGAGTGCCACTGAAAATCAGCTCACGTGCCGCCTTCGGCACATGTGCCATAGGTTGGCTACCCCTATCCTACACAAATTGGAAGACTGGGCCAAAAGAAATTTGATGAGGTTCAACAAGGACAAATGCAGAGCTCTGCACTTAGGAAGGAAGAATCCCATGCACCGCTACAGGCTGGTGACCAACTGACTAAGCAGCAGTTCTACAGAAAAGGACCTGGGGCTTACGGTGGACAAGAAGCTGGAAATGAATCAGCAGTGAGCCCTTGTTGCCAAGAAGGCCAATGACTTATTGGGCTGTATTTGTAGAAGCATTTCCAGCAGATCGAGGGAAGTGATTATTCCCCTCTATTTGACATTGGGGATGCCTCATCCAGAGTATTGTGTCCAGTTTTGATCCCTCCATCATAGAAGGGATGTGGACAAATTGGAGAGAGTCCAGCAGAGGGCAACAAAAATGATTAGGGGGCTGGAGCACATGACTTATGAGGAGAGGCTGATGGAACTGGCATTGTTTAGTCTGCAGAAGAGAAGAGTGAGGGGGATTTGATAGAAGACTTCAACTACCTGAAGGAGGGTTCCAAAGAGGATGGAGCTAGGCTGTTCTCAGTGGTGACAGATGACAGAACATGAAACAATGGTCTTAAGTTGTAGTATGGGAAGTCTGGGTTGGATATTAGAAAACACTATTTCACTAGAAAGGTGGTGAAGCACTGGAATGGGTTACCTAGGGAGGTGGTGGAATCTCCATTCTTAGAGATTTTTAAGGCCTGGCTTGACAAAGCCCTGGCTGGGATACTTTAGTTGGCGTTGGTCCTGTTTTGAAGAGGGGATTGGACTAGATGACCTCCTGAGGTCTCTTCAAACCCTAATAGTCCATGATTCTGTTATAAAATTCTTGACTTAATGCATTATATACATGAGTAACTGATTTGAAATTTGTTGACAGGTTTTATGGGGTTTTTTTAATGATATAAAGTAATAGTATGCAACTATTCCCTCAATTCAGTATTTATCTAAGAGATCTTACAGGAGTCAGTCTACTTATAATTTATTTTTGGATATGAAAATCCACTTCTTTTGCATATGGAGTGTAGATCTATTCAGGAAGAAGTGCCCGTTTTCATCTAAGTATTTTCCAGTGTGGAACAGCCTCTTTTGTACTTAAATATAAAAAATATAGAACTTTTAGGGAAATAAAATATGAATTGGAATAATTGAAAATTCACAAAAAATATTTAAAAATATTTGAAAAGAACTATGTTTTCTTTTATCTCAATTTCCACGCTTTCTTTCTTTCTTTCTTAGAAAAACAGGAATAAATATAGAAAAAATTAAAACAAAATAAATTTAGGGACATTATGTGCTCTTTTTCCATGAAAATAAAAATATGGAAAATATACAAAAGTATTTTTACTGTTTATATATTAACAGTGAAAAAGACACTAAAATGTAACACAAAGTTTCTCCTCCTTTCTTCATAAAGTCACATTTATATCAGGATTAACACAAAAGGCCACCAAAGACAAGTTCACTTTAAATTAGAGATAGAAATACACATACCATGTAAAAAATAAAACCAATTCCTTATGAAAGGAAGAATTAAATATAATTAACTATTCTGTTGAGAAGTCACATAGTATAAAAGAATAAGCCATAAAGGAAACTAATATTCCTAGTCACGTACATCAGAAAGAAAAATACCAGGGATGGAAAAGAATTATTTAAATTATGTGCCACTATTGACAGAAGAACAAATTTATGTAAACAGGCCATCAACAAGTTTAGGCTTGAAATTAGTTGACAATATCTCACTATCAGAAAGTGAAGTTCAGAAACAGTCTTCCAAGGGCAGCAGTGGGGTCAAAAAATTCAGGCTTCAAGACTGAACTTGATATGTTTACTCAGGGGATGATATGATGATGCTTTATTTGATTGGGAAAGGAGAGAAACCAAGACAGTTTCTGGGTCTGACAGCAGTTTAGTGTTAGCCTTAAGCTTATAGGGCCTGGGAAAGAAGAGCTCTGTGTGTCTTGAAATCTAATCTGTCTCACCAACTGAAGTTGGTCCAATAAAAGATATTACCTCACCCAACTTGTCTCTCTAATATTCTGGGTCTGACACAGCTACAACAGCACTGCATACAGCTTTTACATAGTCATTCAGTTTAAAATAATAAAAAGACACCTACCAGAGGCTCTCTGTCGCCCATCACATCATCAATAATACAACAATATCCAAACAGTTTAATCATTTCAGGAGGAACTTAGGCATGCCCTTTTATCATTCTATGAGGCAAATCTTTAGTTTGCTCAGAAAACCACATCAAAGAGATGACATATGGGCGCTCTCAAGAAAGGACAAAGATAGAAAATCCTGTCTAATCAAGCACCCACTATATCACCAGGCCTCCCAACCTCCAAACCCAACTGGAACAGAGATACAAATAAAAATAACAAAGTACTATGGAAATATAAGCTAAAAATCTGACAAACAAATAAAAACACAATGAAAAAATGTTTTGATACCTCAATGACAGTTTTTATAATAAGAAGAATAATAAGAAGAGTCAGGAACCCCACTAGAGACTTTGCTATGGCTACTGATTTTATTTGCAAGGTTCCCAGATAGTGTGGACATGGGTAGCGGTACATCACAGATAGATAGATAGATAGATAGATAGATAGATAGATAGATAGATAGATAGATTCAAATCTTAATTACATTAATATATGTATAGTATCTGTGTAATAATTACATTTTTTCTTGAGGTATGTTTGTCCGGATTTTTACTAGTGTAAATTATACAGTGAATACTGTCATCAGATGATTATATTTATAAAGGAACAGAGAATGAAATTGCTAACAAAGGAGAAATGTGGACATTTTATTCTTGCTGAATAACTTCCAACTTATCAACTTACTCAGTGCTGCTTTCACTTCCTTGTTCGTCATGCTGCAGATGATGGGATTCATCCCTGGAGACAGCACGGAATGGATAACACCCACCATGAGATCCAGACTTGAGGTTGAGCTGGAGGTGAAGGTTGAGCTGGAGGTGGGCAGAAGTGGAAGTGAAAAGTAACAAGGAGATCACAGTGAGGTGAGGCAGGCAGGTGGAGAAGGCATTATGCCGGCCCTGCTCAGAAGGGATTCTCAGCACTTTGGTGAAGATCTGAACATACCTCACAGTTATGAAAATGAAGCGGCATGAGACTGTGGCTGCACCAAAGATGAGATCCCAACTTCACTGAGGTACAAGTTGGAGCAGGCGAGCTTGAGGAGCTGGGGGATGTCACAGAAGAACTGATCTATCGCATTGCCTCCACACAAGGATATTGCAAACGTGTTGCCGGTGTGCAGGGCAGAGTAGAGAATCCCATTGATCCAGGCACTGGCTGCCATTTGGACACAAGCTCTCCTGTTCATCACCCTCTCATAGTGCAGCAGTTGGCAGATGGAGACGTATCGGTTATATGCCATGACTGTGAGAAGGCAAAATTTGCTGAAGCAAAGAATATGGAAAAAAAAAGAAAAATAAAATAAAAAAAAAGACCTGGACAATGCATCCAGAATAAGAAATCACCCTGGTATTTATGAGGTAATTGGCCATGGATTTGGGGATGGTGACAGAGATGGAGCTATGGTCTAGTATGGACAGATTCACCAGGAGGAAGTACATGGGGATGTGAAAATGGTGATCCAGGGCTAAAGCTGTGATTGTGAGAAGATTCCCCAGCAGAGCTACAAGGTAAATCACCAGAAACACCACAAAGTGCAAAACCTGAGGCTCCCGAACATCAGAGAATCCCAGGAGAAGGAACTGGTCATGGTGGTTTGGCTGGACATTTTCTTCCTCAGCACGTTGTGTGATGGCTGTGGAGGGAATGAAAAGGGTTATGGTCAGGATTACAGCAACAGAAGAAATGGCCCTGTTTCCCCTCTCCCTAATATCTCATTGTGTGACTGTCATAGGTGCCCAGCACATGTCACTTATAATGACTAAGAGACATTTACTAATAAAGAAAAAATGTTTCCCCCAAAACTCCTTTTATGCCGTACCTATTCAAATAGACACATTTATAACAGAATAAAAATTAATAAATAATGGGAAAAGAACATCTGAATGGGAAAGAACAGTCATTTCCATTTCAAAAACCCATACACCGACCGTGTCTCTCACAGCTCAGTGTGTGTGCAAGCTGTGATTTCCTGTATTCTCCCTCAGGGTGGAGGTTGAGCTGGAGGAACATAAGAATGGCCCTGCTGGGTCAGACCAAAGGTCCATCTAGCCCAGTATCCTGTCTATCAACAGTGGCCAGTGCTAGGGGCCCCAGAGGGAATGAACAGAACAGGGAATCATCAAGTGATCCATCCCCTGTCACCCAGCTTCTTGCAAACAGAGGCTAGGGACACCGTTCCTACCCACTCTGGCTAATAGCCATTGGCAGACCAATCCTCTATGAATTTATCTAGTTCTTTTTTAACCATGTACAACAGCCCCTGATATCACGTGGAATGTATGTGGGGCTGTGTAGGGAGGTCCTAGAATTCAGTTCTCAACATGCTGCAGAAGGAGGCGAGCACAGGACTATTGAACCTCAAGGTCAACAAGAGTCTGCATCATGACTGTTTGCTGCTTGAGAAGCATTAGCATCTCCTGCTGCATGTCCCTCTCCTTTGTTCAGCACCTTTCTCCTTTCCACTCTTTCCCTGGCCATGCTGTCTGTGATTCTCCAAGCCCTGTGCTCAGCATTCAAGGCTGCAGAGGCTTACAGGGTCTCCTGTGACATGTTGTCTTGCATCCTCTTCCTTTTCCTCCTTATCTGGTTGACCCACTCCACTGGTGTGGATGGAGAGGCCCTCGAGGCCACATTGCCAGCTGCAAAAGGTTCAGTGCACAGAGGTATTATTGTGTGAGTGTAATCATGAAATAAATGGAAACTTCGTATACTGAATTCTTTCCCCTTGATCCACACAAGGTTCAAGCACTACATTCTCAGTTCTCCTTGGGATTCATAGACCATGGCAGCAATCTCAGCCAGGGAGAGGATGGCCCTGGGGTGAGGGAAGGAATAGGGGAAATAAGGGGGGAGATCTCACAGGCCTCAATATATGCACTTAAGGCAATTGAACTGAATGCTGGCACTATTTTCAACAGGTGCTGGGGATTTTAGCAGATGTCTCAATTCTGAGAGCAACGGAGGCTAAAAGGGAACAGCTCCTACAGGCATCTGGCTATAGACTAGGGCCATATGCTG
Source organism: Aldabrachelys gigantea (assembly GCA_026122505.1). Taxonomy (NCBI): domain Eukaryota; kingdom Metazoa; phylum Chordata; order Testudines; family Testudinidae; genus Aldabrachelys; species Aldabrachelys gigantea. The sequence continues at coordinate 48,850,977 of CM047492.1, forward strand.
CTAGCCTATGTACTTCAATGGTGCCTGCTGAAGTAATCGCTCAGGGTTAGAACCTCTAAGGGCCAGATTTTTAATGGCATTTAGGTGTGTAGGTGGATTTTCAAAAGCCTTTAGGCACTTAATTCCCACTGACATCAAAGGGTGTTTTGAAGTTCCCATTAGGTGCCTAAATACCTTAAAAAACAGAGTGATTCCTTCTGTGAATCTAGCCCTGGATCTCTGAAATCCCCTAAGAGGCTTTGGCAATATTGTCCCAGAAAACTAGACTGAGATTCAGAACCACTATTTCTGAGCCCTTCCAGACATTGAGGGCTTTGTAAACAGTATCTGTATCCAGAAATAGATTCTACAAATGTCTCTGTCTCTTTAAAATGAGCCAAAAACAGATCACAGGACTGTGGGTCAAGGTGCCCTTCAGAAATGGACTGGGATCTTTGTGCAGTTTCTAGAAGACATGTCCCCACTGGAACTGTATTTGCACCCTTGGGTTCCATCACTACGGAGGTGTCCAGGAGTACAGAGAAAGGAATCCTCCATCATATATAGCAAAGCTCCCTCCAGGGCAGAGTAGAAGCACATTTCCAGGGAGTGGTGAGTGGGAGAAGATTCCCTAGCTGCCACCTTCACTTCTAAATACACTACTGAAAAATATCCGACTTCAAAACCTTGGGTGAATCATCTGGCCACTTAGGATTAGGGCAATGCAAAGATAACTAGGATACAAGGGGACAAGACAGAAATCTGCGTGCATTAATGCTGGAATATTCAAAGGGATGTAAGGGAGATAGGTTTCTAACTGCCCTTGTGCAGTCAATGGGAGATGGGCACCTAATTCCATGAAGCCACTCTGAATATCTCAGTCACAGCTCACAGCCTGGAGCAAGAGATCACTGTATCATTTGTGCCATATTCTGCAGCACTCACAGCCTCTTGTTTCTGCTCTAATTGCACAGGATCCAGCAGAGTAGATAACAGGTCTCTCCTCAGGGCCAAGCCCATCCCTGGTACCTCAACATGGAGCTTAGTGGATTTGTGCCCAGGATTAATTTGGCCCATTCTCAGGGGCTTGTTTTCTACTCATTCTTCTGCTAATGCCCACTGGGGATAATCACAGTTCTGTGTCCCTCATGGGGGTTTCCTGCAGAATTTCCCACTCAGTCTGATTACTTTGGTTGCTATCAGTATCTGAATCCCTGGGCTGATGATATGTTTCTTGCACATGATGCAGAATCTTAACACTGTGGGAGGGCCTGGGAATAGACTGTGACTCAACAAGGTGTCTTTAGAGAGCAGGACAGTCCTTGGCCTTAAACTCCACTGGATATTTGAAAGGACAGGAGAATACAGTTCATACCTATTTCCATGTGAATTCTAGAGACATTTTACCACAGGAGGGAACAGGTTGGCTGGGGATACAAGGGATGAAGCAGCTGCTTTCACCTCTAAGTCCCCTGTTTACACCAATCCCCATTGAACAGTGGCCAAGAGGTTGATCCACAAAAGGATTTAGGTGTCTAAGTCCAAAATTAACATCTTGAAAACCTCTTCTGAGCTGTTGCTTAACCGGGTAGGCACCTACATTTCCTTGCATGAAGTCCCTAATGGTCTCAGACTGTAGCGGTTTGCACATGATGACTTATCAGCTGTATAAATCCAAAGTTTGCTCCATTAAGCAACTTTGGAAATCATAGATTTAATGTTTCTGAAGTTCAAGGAAGGCCAGGCCTTAAAACATAACAAGGTAGACACAAGGCCAGGATTACAAAGGGGTTTAGGCACCTTACTATTCTAATAAGTTCCCAGTGGTATTTACAAAAGCACCTAAGCAGGTTATGCATCTAACTCCCATCGAAAGTCTATGGGATTTAGGCTTTTGGCTCACTTAGGAGTTTTGATAAATCCCACTAGGCATTGGCTTTATCTGTAGGTTCCTAAATCCCTTTGTGGCTCTAGCCAATATATTACACAGAAGCTGGACTGCGATCAGGAAACTCTGGGGGAGATTCTAGGGACTGTGCTGTGCTGGAATTAAATTACGGGATAATAATGTTAAGTTTTGGATTTAAAATTGATGAATTCATGAACTTTTGCCTCTGAGCCTCTGCTTCTGCGCTGTTCAGGGCTCCAGGGAATGAGTCCCTCCAGCTCTTACAAATTAGACATGAATAAATCACCTTCCTGCAGTGTTGCTTGTCTAATGCTGGTGACAATCAAAGCCGGCTACACACAGCTCATCTGCAGAGCGCAACAGTCAGTTCTGTCTCAAAAGCCATGTCTATTCTATGAGGGCTATAACAGCATAGCTACAGCATGGTAGATGTGCCAGAGGAACCCTGTAGTTTAGCCACAGCCTGCAGTGATGGAAAGGGTGGTTATGTAGGATTATCACCTCCCTGAGTTATTGGAGTTGGATCATCACACATATTTTTTTCCTTTAATTTTGCTCCATTTACACCAGGAGTGAAAGCAGCATAGCTACACCACTCTGGGGTATGAATGTATAGCCTTGAGTGGCATAACTATGTTGATCTAAGTTTCAAGTGTTGAGCAGGTAAGAGTGAGGGGTTTAAAGGATTCTTAGGCCGTTGTGCCTTTGCCATCAAGACATCTCAGTGGTGGGGGAAATGAGATAGATAGGTAGATAGATTATATTGACCAAAGAATCCAGGCACTGGATGACAGAATGCGTCGCAATTTGGGAAAAAGTCTGCAAATTCCAACACAGTAAGTTTGCTACTTCAGTTAAATATTGTTGGGAATTAATATAGAGGGGAAATTTAAGAACATAAATATGAATTGTAATCTGAACTCTTTTAAGATTTTTACTATCAGTATAATCAAATGCCTGGTCAGAATTTTTCTCCCTTCTGGAAAATGCTGATTTTTTCTTTTAAAAAAAATAAAAACAAAAAAAAATGATTTTTTTTGCCAGTTGTGGACAATCAAACATTTCAGCTGAAAGCTGAAACTTTTAAGATGAAAAATATATTTTTAGTAGTAAAACACACGTTCTTTAGGTGAAAAAAGCCAAATTTCCATAAAAAATATCAACAGACAATTTGCAATGAGCCTTAAACTTTAAAGAAGTGCTGTGGACATTGCTACTGCCTAATTTCAAATGACTTCATTCTGTTGCAACCTTGTTTGCATTTCTGTTTCAAAGTGTAACAGCAATAGACCCTGGGTGTTGGTGGGCAGGATTGAATTTAGGATATCTGGAGCTAATTCCATGAGCTAAAGGCCACAAACCCCTTAGCTAAGGCTGTAGAGCAGACTTGTTAAGCTCTAAGATGGTCTCGGTACCATTTTTGTAACCCACAAACCAGGAGGACTGTGGGTTACAAAAGCAGTAATTACACACAGATAAAAATTGAAAGGGGAAAAAAAGGCACAGAAAGATCAAAGTGATTGGCCGAAGGTCAGAGAGCAGGCCAGTGACAGAGCCAAACATAGAACGTAAGTGTACTGATGGCCAACGAGCCACACAGCACAGACCTAAATTCACGGAAGTGAACACCACCACCCAGGAGCTACCGATTATCCAAGATCGCCATGCCATGCCGATGGAAGCACAGCTGCTATTCGGTGCCGTAGATCAGTTTTTAATCGAGCAGCAGGCCAATGACGTGCTGCTGTGGTGGAATCATAACAGACAAGCTGACATTTTGGATGCGAGGTGAGTCTATGGAGTGTAGCCTCAGAGAGTGGGAATGAGGCTATGTTGGCATATTCTAGTACTTCAGTTTCATGCCCAAGTTGTCAGCTGGCTATTTCTCAGAATAGAGGGACCAATGTTAGCAGTGTTGGGTTTAGGTTGTAATTTGTTCTAGCCTTTATACTACATTTCATCAAGCCAGCTCTTGGGCCAGATCCTCCAGCGGTGAAAAAAGACCCAGCAACAGTGGGAGAAATGCCAATTTACACTGATACGATAATGCACTTGTCTAATGGTCTGATTGTCAGGGGAAAGGAGCATTCACCATGCCTGGTCATGGAACTGATGAGTGCAGTGCTCCTGTGACAGTCACATCATTATATATTATTAAAGAATATCTTCAGGAGTTGAATATAGGTATAATGAAACACAGAATAAATGATGACCATAAATTTTATTCTTCCCTGCACAGGCAAGGCACAATGAACTGAGGAAGAAAATGTCCAACCAAACCACGGTGACCGAGTTCCTTCTCCTGGGATTCTCTGATGTCCGAGAGCTGCAGATTTTACATGTTGTGGTGTTTCTGGTGATTTACCTGGCAACCTTAATTGGGAATCTTCTCATCATCACAGCTGTAGCTCTTGACCCCCATCTTCACACTCCCATGTATTTTTTCCTGATTAATATGTCCATCCTAGACCTTGGATCCATCTCTGTCATTGTCCCCAAATCCATGGCCAACTCCTTATTGAACACTAGGTCAATTTCCTATGCTGGATGCGTTGCCCAAGTCTTTCTCTTTATCTTCTTTACAGCAGCCAATATCACTTTACTCACTGTCATGGCGTATGACTGATACATTGCCACCTGCCAACCACTGGACTATGACAGAGTGATGAACAGGGATGCTTGTGTCCAAATGGCAGCCAGTGTCTGGATTACTGGTATTGCCTACTCTGCCCTGCACACTGGGAACACCTTCAGGTTACCATTCTGCCAGTTGAATGTCATCAACCAGTTCTTCTGTGAAATCCCCCAGCTACTCAAACTCGCTTGCTCTGATTCACATCTCAGTGAAGTTGGCATTCTTGTCTTTAGTGCATGCTTGATATTAAGCTGCTTTGCTTTAATAATTGCGTCATATGTTCACATCTTCACGACAGTGCTGAGAATCCCTTCTGAGCAGGGCCGACGTAAAGCCTTCTCCACCTGTCTCCCTCACCTCACTGTGGTCTCCTTGTTGTTTTGCACTGGCATCTTTGCCTACCTGAAACCTACCTCTAGCTCAGCATCAGAGATGGATCTCGTGATGGCTGTTCTGTATTCTGTAGTGCCTCCAACAATGAATCCAGTCATCTACAGCCTGAGGAACAAGGAGATCAAAGCTGCCCTGAGGAGGCTGAATGTGTGGACATTATTTACCAAGAACAATATGTTTTTCTTTGTCCCATAACTGTCATTTTATTGTGTTTCATTATAGCTACATTCAACATATAAAAATATTCTTTCCATGGGAAAATCACCTGCAATGTGTTTATGTAGTGGTTAAAGTACAGGCGAATTCCACTGAAATCAGTGGAGTTACTGTAGAATTAACCAGTGTAAATGAGGTCAGAACCTATCTACTAATCCATCTTAAGGATTTATATGGCTACCATCACTACATCATCAGAGCACCATACACAGTAAATTAGTAGCTACAGCAAAGTCATTAGTCAACTTCATTTACTCTCTGGCGCATCTCTTCTTTTTTGAGGGGGAGGGTTAATATTTATGTTTGGGATAAGAGATGTTTTATTTGCTTGATTGCCTCTGTTTCTTGTTTTGTTTTGCTTGTTGTTCTGTTTTCTGTGAATTGCAGAGAGTGGGGTATGTTTGCTTAGATGCATGTGTCTTTCCCCCTCTTTCTTTATTGTTCTCTCCACGTACTGGGGGTGTCAGTGTGTCATGCCTTTCATGGGAAAGGGCTCAACTTTTGATTTACATGTTGATCAAGAGATGGGAAATAATTTCTGTCGGTGTAGGGATGGCTGAGTTTCTGTTCAAATGTTTATTTTAATGCTGATGGGATTTTAGTCTGTTAGTAGTGATGTGTCTGAGCACAGTTTTCTTTGCTCCTGCTGTGCTAAATAAATTATACTTTGGAAAAGACTAGCTGGTCATTCAACTTATGACTGGTCACAGCTCTGTGGGAAGAACTGCAGGACCCAAACCCAATTAGACTAGCTGAGAAATCATGGTTGGTGCACTCGGTGCTGTAGCCTGGTTCTCAGTATAAAAGTGGGAGAATTACGAGTTTCCACCCTATGAAATGTGTAGACATGAAGCACAAATCTGAAGATGTGCATTCAGAGAGACCAGAGAATCACAGAATCATAGGATTGCAGGACTGTAAGGAACCACAAAAGGTCTTCTAGTCCAGTCCCCTGCACTCAAAGCAGGACTCAGTATTATTTAGACCATCCCTAACAGGTGATAGATGCAACTAGGCCTGTAACCATAACAACTAGGATTTAGCCATTTACATTAAAGGGATCTGGATTTGGCCAAGGGTGCTTTATCCCACAAGGATCCAAAGATGACCAAACGTGCCCTGGATCACAGAAGTTGGCTGCTTATTGTTACGGTTATTATTGCTACCATATTTGTGCATATAAGTGAGATAAAAAGAGAGTGTGATAGATAGATAGATAGATAGATAGATAGATAGATAGATAGATAGATAGATAGATAGATAGATGATCCATTTAAATTACTGTGCTTCAGCTTCTTTCCTGACTACCAAATGCTGAGATCATGATTTTCTTAAAAGGATTAATGTCACCGTTATTCACCACAGAATTTCTGTGACCATTTCATGCACCAGTGCTCATTTACAATAAGGTCTTGATTACTATTAAGTGTTTGAACTTTTAGCTCTTTCATCTGGTCACATTTTAACATGCTCTGATTCTCTTTCCTGACCAGATACATTGACAAATTATAATCCAGATTCTGGAAAATGGAAAGGCAGATTGTCAGTTGGTGTAAACCATAGAATCATAGACTATCAGGGTTGGAAGGGACCTCAGGAGGTCAGCTAGTCAAACTACCTGCTCAAAGCAGGACCAATCCCCAACTAAATTATCTCAGCCAGGGCTTCATCAAGCCTGACCTTTAAAACCTCTAAGGAAGGAGATTTCGCCACCTCCCTAGGTAACCCATCCCAGTGCTTCACCACCCTCCTAGTGAAAAAGTTCGTCCTAATGTCCAACCTAAATCTCCCCCCAGTGCAACTTGAAACCGTTATTCCTTTTTCTGTCATCTACTACCACTGAGAACAGTATAGATCCATCCCCTTTGGAACCTCCGTTCAGGTAGCTGAAAGCAGCTATCAAATCCTCCCTCATTCTTCTGTTCTGCAGACTAAACAATTCCAGTTCCCTCACCCTCTCCTCATAAATCATGTGCTCCAATCCCATAATCATTTTTTATTGCCCTCTGCTGGACTTTCTCCATTTTCTCTACATACTTTTTGTAGTGTGGGGCCCTAAACTGGACGCAGTTCTCCAGATGAGGCCTCACAAATGGTGAAGATAGGGGAATGATCACATCCCATGATCTGCTGGCAATGCTTCCACTTATACAGCCCAAAATGTTGTTAGCCTTCTTGTCCAAACACACAGTGATTATGAAGTTAAAACTCATCTCCTTTAAATATTCTGATCTAAAGGCACTGATCTAGAAAAAGCAAGTTGTTGACGTTAAACGTGTGGGAAGTCCCACTGCAGGCTTAAAGATAAATTTATGAATGAATGCTTTTCTGGATTTGGGCATATGAATAAGACTGTCAACTGGGCCTGTGGTAATTAGACATGAAACTCCTGTAGACTTCCACTGGGTGTTCAACACCCAACTTCCTTGGGCCTTTTGATGAATCCCATCCCTGTTCCTTCACATTTTCTGCTTCCTTGAACATTCATGTCTGCATTGGTGGAATATTCATGGAGTGTAACCAAAAAGAGGCCATGACCTCACCTCAGTCAAAAGTATTTTAAAAGTAACATTACTATGCACACATATATGGGTTGCTGTATTCATTCAGTTCTTCAGATGAAAGTGGGTAGAAGCTCACTCAAGCATCCAGGAGACATAAATCAAGATGCAGCTTTTGTATACTGCTGTGCTATAATATATATTTCAGTAAATACTAATGTCCATTCATTGCCTACCAGGGCTAACTCCTGACTACACAAGAGTAACATCTCCCAAAGCTAGGCCTTATTTTAACATCATGTTACAGACCTTCTGCTCTCATCTAATAATTTATTCCAGTGTAACCGGAATCTGCTGAGGCAGGTGATCTAACAGCCGATGGCTCATTGACAGTGGAATTCTCTTCTTGTGCTACATTCCAATTCTTTTGACTTTAATGATGTGCTGTATATCCCATGTATTTTTCCTAGCTTAGGAGAGGCCTAAAGACATGGACCTAGGCTTCCAAACTTACTTACCGCTTTATAAAAAGAGAGAAGTTAGTACTTTTTGATGGTTTCATGGTGGCCTTCAGAAATGGACTGGGGATCCTTGTCCAATCCCTGCCACACAAACAACAACATCATTGGAATTATATTTGCACCGCTGTATTCTGTTACTATAAAGATGTCCAGGTATGGAGAAGGGAATCCTCTGTCTTATCCGGAAAGGATCCCTCTAAGGCAGGGTAGAAGCACATTTCTAGGGAATGCAGAGTGGCAGAAAACTGCTCAGCTGCCTCCTGGGCTTCTAAATATACTATAGAAAAATGTCAGACTTCTGACCCTTGTGTGAATCATCTGGCCACTCAGGGTTAGGGCAATGCAAAGAAAAGTAGAATACAAGGGGACAGGACAGAAATCTCTGTTCATTAAGGCTGGTGTATTCAAAGGGGTGTAAGATGTTTAATTCCCATTGACCAGTAAATATGAGTTGGGCACCTAATTTCATGAAGCCACTCTGGATATCCCAGTCACAGCTCACAGCTTGGAGCAAGACTCCACTGAATCATTTGTGCCACATTCTGCAGCCCCTTGTTTCTGTTCTAATTGCTCAGGATGCTGCTCAGAATGCTCTGGTCCAGCCCCAGGACCAAGATCATTCCTGGTGCCTCTGTAATGAAATCAGCAGATTTGTACCCAAGATACATTGGGCCCATGGTGTTGAGCTGTGTTCTACTCACTTCCCTCCTAATGCCCATTGAGGACAACCACAGCTCTGTGTCCCTGATGGTGGGAAACAGCCTCCTTCACAATTGTTAGCTCTGGAGTTAAAGCATTTACCCAGCAGGTGGGAGACTCAAATTCAAAACCTTACACTGTCTGGTGAAAGGGATTTGAACAACGGCTCTCCCCTCTAAGGAACTGTGATGTTATCTGATTAAAATATGACCATGTAAATCATTGTTGCTATCACTGTTATATAATTGCAACAAATCTTATACAAAGTGTGTCAGGTAAGGTGTCAATAGAAACTCTATGATTTGCTGAATATGATTATGCGATTGGTATGCACGTCTCATTTTTGCATCTGAAGTTATGATCTTTAGCTCTATTCCTGTATTTCAAATATTTGCTTCTGGGTAGCACTCACAAGGTGTTTAGTGAGCACATTGTGAATGAACGTTTCAAGTGAATGCCCATTAAAGAACACTTAACTCACAATGGAAGATGGCTACCTACACTTAGTGGACTTTCCTGCTATGACTAAGTGAAATCATGCGTGGACATGAAAGCCCATGTGACTCCAAACACCATCTTGTTACCTGTAATTTTCCACAGTGAGAACAATGGGTTTCCCTTCACTTGAGCGAAGCTGTAAAAGGTTCTGGAAACATCTCCATTTTGCCTTTTTCCTGCTCTAACCTCTGGACTCTGAACGTGTACTGAGAGCATTCTAACCAAGGGACTGAGGACCGAAGAATCCAGAGACTTAACAGACCAGCAGTTTATTCCATCACTGCTACAAGCCTGAACCAAGAACTTTTCCGTTACCATATGTGAATGATTCCTTTAACCAATTTTAACTCTCATCTTTCTTTCTTTCTTTCTTTCTTTCTTGCTCAGCCATGACATTATTTGTTCTCTTACTGCAGACAGCACTAATTTAAAAGACTCACTGGGCTGCAGATGCAATGCAACATGGAATGTAAAAATATTTCATTCACATTGTTGTGGAGCAGGTGTAAATTGGCTGTAGCTCCTTTGGCCCCGTGGGCCCTGCTGACAGCTCAACAGAGCTCTGTTAATTGCCCACTTCATTTTAAGAGTCTCCTACACGTATGATCCCTCTCTGCGCAACAATTAGAGCTGTTGATTAATCAGTTAACCCATGTGATTAACTCAAAAAAATTAATCAAAATTAAAAATGAATCATGATTAATCACAGTCTAATCGCACTGTTAAACAATAGAATAACAACGGAAATGGATTAAATACTTCTGAATATTGTTCTACATTTTCGAATGTATTGATTTCACTCACAACACACAATACAAAGTGTACAGGGCTCACTTTATATTATTATTTTTATCACAAATATTTGCACTGTAAAAATGACAAACAAAAGAAGTGTTTTTTCAGTCCACCTCATAAAAGTCCTGCCGTGAATCTCTTTATCATGAAAGTGCAACTTACAAATGTCGGTTTTTGGTTACATCACTTCATTCAAAAACAAAACAGTACAAAAATCTGGAGCCTACACGTCCACTCAATCCTACTTCTCACTCAGCCAGTCGCTAAGACAAAGCAGTTTGTTCACACCTGCAGGAGATAATGCTGCCCTCTTCTTGTTTACAATGTCGTCCGAAAGTGAGAACAGCTGTTCACATGGCAGTTTTGTAGCCAGCATTGCAAGGCATCTACATTCCAGAGATTCTAAACATTCATATGCCCCATCATGCTTCAGCCACCATTCCAGAGGACATGCCTCTGTGCTGATGATGGGCACTGCCCGATAATGATCCACAACAGTGCAGAGTGACATTTTCATCATCTGAGCTAGATGACACCAGCAGAAGGTTGATTTTCTTTTTTGGTAGTTTGGGTTCTGTAGTTTCTGCATCAAAGTGTTACTCTTTAAGACTTCTGAACGCGTGCTCTCTGCTAGTTCTCAGGTTATGCAGGGCATCGGCCATAGGTTAGGTGCAGGCAGCTGGGCAGCCTCATCTGTCCTGAGGGCCTCAGCAAAATTCACACATCCAATTCCAAACACCTAGGCATTGGTGCAGTATACAGGGAGCTGAGGTACAGACAGTATTAGTACAGAACAGTAAGACTCACATGCAACATAACAAGGGGAAAACCCCACTTAGTCACACAGCCTTTTCAACCTTTTAAAAGGGTATGATATATTTTGTACAAAGTATGCCTTGTGACGGATCGTTTGAAAGCTCATAGAATCATAGAACTGGAAGGGACCCCGAGAGCTCATCTAGTCCAGTCCCCTGCATTCGTGGCAGGACTAAGGATTATCTAGACTATCCCTGACAGGTGTTTGTTAACCTGCTCTTAAAAATCTCCAATGATGGAGATGCCCCAACTTCCCTAGGCAATTTATTCCACCCTGAGAGTTAGGAAGTTTTTCCTAATGGCCAACCTAAACATCCCTTGCTGCAGTTTAAGCCCATTGCTTCTTGTCCTATCCTCAAAGAGTACGAAAAACAATTCTTCTTCTTCTTCTTTGTAACAATCTTTTACATACTTGAAAACTGTTATCATGTCCCCTGTCAGTCTTCACTTTTCCAAACTAAACAAACTCATTTTTTTCCATCTTCCCTCATAGCTCATGTTTTCTAGACCTTTAATAATTTTTGCCGCTCTTGTCTGGACTCTCTCCAGTTTGTCCAGATCCTTCCTGAAATTTGGCACCCAGAATTGGACACAATACTGTAGTTGAGGTCTAATCAGTGTGAAACAGAGTGGAAGAGTTACTTACCCCTTACCATACCCATACCAGTCCCCAACTTCTCTCAATTCACTGGGTTTTGGAACCCATGTCCCTTGTCTAGTGAGTGCTACTTAGTTGATGGTGAGGTTCTCTGTAATAAAACAGGTTCATAGTCTCTCATTCACATAATCAGAGTAAGAACACTTTATTCCTCCTGCCCCAATAACAGAGAAATTGACAATCCCACAGCTGTCAAAGTGACCATTTTAGGCTGCCATAGGCTACGCTAGGTGGAGTAGGTGTTCCTATGCAAACAAGATCAGCCCCTGAAATTCTTTTCCACAGTTGCCATAATTCACCACCAGATGTCAGGTTAGAGCTCATCCTGACTTTGCTTACACAAACAAAACTTGATTTTTTTTCTTTAGAAAAAAACAGAAATTTCAATGAAAAGTGATTTTTTGAAGAAAATTTCAAGGGGAAATATCAGATGAGTTTGCAAAATGAAAAGTTAAAAACCAAGGAATTGGAAAGTGTCAATGAAAAAGCCAACATTTTTGAGTGAAACATTTAGTCAATAATTATCTTATTTTTGACATTTCAAAAGGTCAATACTTTTGGCATTTTTGGTGTGTTGAAAATAAGATGACAGTGAAATAATAGAAAGAAGCCCATTTGTGTGTTCTTGTTATGAGCAGAGGTGTGAGTGTGTGTGTATGCACGCCCGTGTGCATATGTAAAAGACTAGCTCTGGGTCTGGTAAGAAACAGGCAGAGACAAGAGCGAAAGGAAGAAAGCAAAGCAGCAGACTGTAAGTTCAGTGTGAACCTGAGAAGAGCCTACAAGGATGTTCTGGGTTTGTGGATGAATTAAGCTTGGATCTGTAAACTAAGAAACTACTCCTTTTGTCTTTGGTTCCTCCTCCTGCAGAGAGCAGGAATTTGTACATTCCTTGTCAATAAACAAGATTGCATCAAAGAAAGTACCAGATTTTATCATCATTTTCTATCTCCAGCTGGAACGAGCTACCAGGCCCAAACTCTGGCTATCCACTTGTGTCAAAAAGGGGCAACATATCTAAACTCATGTTACTGAGATCAATGCAGGGGTAAACAAGTGAAATCTAATGGTTTGTGATATACAGAAGGTCAGACCATATCATCTTTTGGTCCATTTTGGGCTTAAACTATGGGAATCTATGGCTTTATAGAGCTGCTCTTCACTATGTTGGCATCTGGTACTAACAGATTTTAGCACATTGATTATTTCCCCCTAAAAGGTTGGACCGATCAAAAAGGAAATAACCATAGTGTCATAATGACACTTGAGAAGCGTAATTTGACATTGATAAGATGAATTCCTAACACCCACCAAAAATAACCCAGATATTCATCTAGGGTCATAAAATGCAATATATAAAGTACAGGAGGAAAAAGGCATTCAACCATCAGCCAACTACTCTGTATTAATGAATTTATGGAAATTAATACCCTCAAAGAACACACAAGAAACATGAATATGCAACTGTTTGCTTTATTGAGACTAAAAGCTTTATAATACAATGTAGAAAGCCCAAGTTTTAGAAGAATGTTAACATTGATGGACTCACTAATTAATGAAAAAGACACTTCAAAGGGCCTGATTCTCATTGGTTGGCCAAGCCTATGAAGGTCTCACAATCAACTCAACAGCATTTCTCTGTCTGTCTGTCTATATACTCTGAAAACTTTTGAATAGCACATCTGATCTGTTCCAAAATTTCAGGGACTATTTTAGGAATGAAAGGCAGACATAGAACCACTGCTATGCGGGAAAGATGTAGGCCCTGGTATTGGAGGAGGGCAGGATGAGGGGCACAAAAAGCTTCTGGTGGAGGCGAGATTAGTGGAGCTCCAAGGAGGAAGGCTAAAAACACATCTATTTGTGTAACTATGCACACAAATTATTACCAAATACTTCATCTCTACTTAAGGTAATTCACTCTACTTAAGCTCAGGAAAATATATAAGAAATGTAGTCATAAAATCTAGAGAAAATATGGAGGTATAGCAATGCCCTAAGGTTATCAGACAGAAATATTACAACATGTTAGGAGAAAATAAATAGATCTTTCAAGATTACTAAAGCTAAGCCACCTTTCGAACTCATAGCTATAGTACAAAGTTGGTTATTGACTCAGGGAAGGACCGATTCACCATTATTGCTAGTAGCCAGATCTGTGAGGGCTCATGTTTGGAGAAGGACAGATCCACCAACATTAGTAGCATAGACAAATAAAGTATGGGAAATCCTTCCAGTGGAGAAAATGGCAGAGATCTCTAGCTCAGGGTCAAGTAGAATGCATAAGGAATTAATACCATGTTTGGCAGCTGAACATCATGAATAAAAACTTCATTCGAAGAGGCTCACCAATGCAATTTTTCCCAATATCACATACAGGAATTATGAATGAAAACATTTAATACGATGGGAAGTTCATACAAGATAATTATTACAAAATGGAAAAAAAGCTAATCCAAGATAAATTCCATCTTTATAATTTCCTCTGTGAGAAAAGGATTCTTCTCATTAGTTTCCTGATGGCTTTTTTCATCTGTGCATTTCTCAGGGTGTAGATCATTGCATTCATCACTGGGGTGATTAGAGTGAAAAAGACTGAGGCCAACTTGTCCATGGGGAATTTCTGGAAGGGTCGAGCGTAGATGAAGATGGAAGGTATGAATTGTAAACACACAACTGTGATCTGGGTTGCACAGGTGGACAGAGCTTTGCGCTTCCCATCTGTGATGTGTTTCTTTATCTTGACTAGGATGATGGTGTATGAAATGAGTAGGATGATGAACATTACTATGACGAACATCCCGCAGTTGGAGACCATCAGCAACTCAACCAAGTAGGCATCAGTGCAGGCCAGTTTAATGACTTGTGGGACATCACAGTAGAAATTATCCAGGATGTTTGGACCACAAAATGGCAACCGGAGGACCAGTGCGATCTGAACAATTGAGTGAGCCAATCCACCCATCCATGCCCCTGCCACCAGGCCCACACACACACCCTGGTTCATAATATTCAAGTAACGCAATGGTTTATAGATAGCTACATACCAATCAACTGCCATCAACACAAAAACTAAAATTGCAGCACCACCGAAGAAGTGGAAGAAGAACATCTGGAGGATGCACTCATTGAATGAGATGGCTCTGTGCTGAGAGAGGAGACCCAACAGCAATTTGGGAGCAGTGACTGATGAGTCGCTGACATCTAGGAAAGCCAAGTTGGCCAGCAGGAAGTACGTAGGGGTGTGGAGCTGGTGCTCAGTTATCACTGTGATGATGATGGTAACATTTCCCACCCAGGTTGTAAGGTACACTATGAAGAAGATGATGAAGAGGCATCGCTGAATCTCAGGACTCTGGGTGAGTCCCAAAAGGACAAATTCTGTCACTGTGGAAGTGAAGTTCTGCTGTTCCATTTACTAGCCTCAAAACATGCCTACAGAGGCAACTGTAATAATTAATATGAAGAAGTTCTTATTACTCCCTCCTTAAATTACTAATGTTAAGTATTAACTCCTCTTAACTGAATTTGGTTTCAGAATTTTCTTAGCTCGCTAAATTCAGTCAGCCTCAGTGGAGGGCAACTCTGCTTCAGCAGACTCTAGAAGCTACACCGGTGATCATTCTCAGTTTTGAGGTAATTGAGAGTGAAGGAAAGCAGCCTACAATTCAAGCTCATGTCTAACTGCTGTCTCCATTCACCTTCCTGCAGTTCTGATGTTGCACATCTTCTAAGGCGCAGAGGTCAGGGTTGAGTTGAATGTGGGTTTCAGAGAGTGCTTTTAAGTTGGACTTCTCAGAGTCCAATGGCTCTCAATATGCAGGTCACAAAGAAGTGTCAGGAGATCACAATGACCAAAATGCCCTTCCTATATTCATAAGTGGCAGGGAAGTCCCAGGTAGCTCCTGGTCTAGACTGAAGAGGAATTGGATTGAAAATGTTGAGAACCACTGATTTACGGGATTCACATACCCAACCTGTGGCCTTGATATGAGAGGTATTGAGCATCTGTAGGCCACATTAACAAAACAATGGTAGTTTTCCCTTTCTAGTGGCTACAAGAAGAGAAGGAATTAAATCTTATTCTCTTTAGCAGAAATTGCATGTCTTCCCCATACCTGAAATAAATATAGTTACTGTAATTGAGATGTCCATGGATTCTGGTGCTTAATTTTAAATACCTCTATTTAAAAGCTGTGAACACCGAAATATTTCCATGAATGAATAGAGATATAAATATTGAAAACTTCTGTGGGGTTATGCATGCTCAACTCCCATTAACATTTTCAAAAATCTCTAGAAGTAGTTGGCAAAAAAATGTTCCCAATAATGTTCCTAAGAAATTGTCAGTATTTCTAATTTTTCATGGTTAAATTTCTAAAGCAAGAAAATGAAAATGTTCACATCATTGGCAATCAAATCCCATTTTTCATTTAATTTGTAAATAAGGATTTGTGTTTTTTTAATTTCAAATTGAAATTAAATTTTTAACTTTAATTCTTTTTTATTGGTGGGGAGTCAAACATATTTGAAATCTGTTGTTATGAAGAATGCTATCAATACCTGGCTCTTTATATCTAAAGACCTCAAAGTGCTTTACAAAGGAGCTTAGTATCATTATACCCATTCCACAAATGCAGAACCGAGGCACAGGCAGGTGAAGTGAGTTGTATAAGGCCCCCAGACAGAAATCGAAAAAGCCAGGAAAAGAACAGAGACCTCTGCAGTCCTGGTTCCATGCTCACTCCACTAGGCCATGATACTTTCAGCCTCGCACCATTCCCCCATTTCATCCCTTTTTTTCTTTACTTCAAGATTTTCCTCTCCAGACATTGGGTTTTGAGGAAAGCGCAAATTTCTACAGGAAATAGATTTTGCCAAAGAATGTCAGCCAGCCCAAAATGTCTCCTCCTTTATGGATAGGGCCATGTTACTATGTGAACATAGGAACGGCCATACTGGGTCAGACAAAAAGTCCATTTAGCCCAGTATCCTGTCTTCCGACAGTGGCCAATGCCAGGTGCCCCAGAGGGAATGAAAAGAACAAGTAATCAACAACTGACCCACATGTGCTGTAGGGGGGATGGCTTTCTGAGTAAAATACTGGTCTCAGACTTTGGAGGTTTGGGTTAAGTTTTTGCCCTGCCATGGATACCTTCTGGGACCCTGGGTAACTCTCATCTTCACTCGGTCTATGATTTTCAAGGAGTAAGAGAGTTAGGCACAGGGAATCTTATTCAGGTTTTATCTGCAGATCAGGGCACTTCCCTGGGTTTTTTCCAGTTTTCACGCCCCTGCTCCAAAAATAAAACCTTTCAGATCAGAGCAGCACTGACCCTCTGGCATAGGAAATGCCTGGTCAGACAGAGCTAGTCATATAATTTTGGGTGGTAAAGGGTCTATGGATTTTCCTCCTCCTAACTCACTTAGGTTCCTGTAAGATCCAAGCCACTATATGAGCTGACCAGTGCCCACTTCCTCTCTGCAGTAACAATGCCTAATGCTAGTACCACATTGTAGATCTTATACAACAAGAATCATTACCTCCTTAACCTCTGTGCTGTTGATCTCCGAACCGACCTCCTCCAAACAATTGAGGATGATCTGGGGAAGTCACATCTCACAGCTAAACCTTGCTCTTCTGACTGGCTGGAGCAGGGGACCTGGTTCCAAACAGGAGAGAGTGGTGGAAATCTATCCCTTATATCCCATCTGAGCCATGCAGCAAGACTGGTGCTAGGATCAAAGACTCACTGAAATCCCCCTGAGCTTTTTACTGAGCCAGATCAAGAGAGTTGCTGCTTCGGAGATTTGAGAATTCAATCTCAAGTGAAATGATTAATAAGTTCCTGGAGTTTTTCATTTTGTTTATGTTTCTTTTTAGCCACTCAAACTGAAAAAGTTTTGGAAACTGACTAGATGGATTGAGCCTGATACAAAGAGGCTCTATGGGGCACAGGGGATGCTTATGTTGACCTAGCTGTCAAAGTCTCTTCACTTTAATTTGGCTCCCACCAAAGTAAGTGCCCCGCCACACTGATTTAATAACATCACCTCCCTGAGTGTCATAGAGTAATAGTCAATGTAATTGAGCATTGTAGACATTTAAAC
Organism: Aldabrachelys gigantea; assembly: GCA_026122505.1. Lineage (NCBI taxonomy): Eukaryota > Metazoa > Chordata > Testudines > Testudinidae > Aldabrachelys > Aldabrachelys gigantea. The sequence goes on from CM047492.1 coordinate 48,868,708, forward strand.
ATCAACTGTTATTGGTGTCCCAGAGTTGTCCCACAACGCCCACCACTGACCATTCTGGTCACCATTGTGAATTCAGCTGCCCAGGGTTCAGGTGGACAGGAAGCCCCTCCTTCCCTTTAAAGCCCTGGAAAATTTTGAAATTATTTTTTGACTGATAAGGAGAGCTCACCTAGTAGCTCTCCTTTATTGTGTATAATTGCCCTGTTGACTATACCAGCTACATGTTCCAAACACATTCCTGCCTGTAGTATGCAGAAGATATTGGATTTCCTGGGCCTGTGGGGAGAAGAGGCTGTGTAAACACAACTTGGATACAGACATAGAAATGTGAACATCTACAAAGCCTCCCTCAGTCATAAGCATTGCCAGGGTTTCTGGCACCCTAGGCAGAGTTCAGGGGACGGCATTTTGTGCCCTCCCTATGGGGTGCGCGGGAGCTTCCAGTTCTACTCCCATCGCGCCGCCAAAGAAGGACCCTCTGCTGAAATGCCACAGGCAGTCATTGAGCTGCTCAGTTGCCTGCCACTGTTTTCCGAGGCACGTCAGCAGAAGGTCCTTCTTCGGTGGAGCAAAGGGAGCGGAACCGGAAGCTCCTGTGCACCCCGTGGGGAGCTCACAAAATGGCGCCCCCTGAATACTGGCACCCTAGGGACCGCCTAGGGTCGCCTAATGGAAGCGCCAGCACTGCCCTCAGTCATATAATTCTGGGTTGAGCTCTTTTATAGCCCTTGTATCTGTCTGTTCAAATTCAGCAAATAGCCACTCCACCTCCACCCCAATAGAAACTTATCCCCCTTCACGTCACAGATGTTATGAAGGACACAGGAGGCAGCTATATCCAGTAGGATATTTTTCCCACTGAGTCCCAATCTTGTAAAGTATCAGAGGGGTAGCCATATTAGTCTGGATCTGTAAAAAGCAACAGAGTCCTGTGACACCTTATAGACTAACAGATATATTGGAGCATCAGCTTTCATGGATGAAGTGGGTATTCAACCACAAAACTTATGCTCCAATACATCTGTTAGTCTATAAGGTGCCACAGGACTATTTGTGACTTTTTACCAATTTTGTAAGTAAACAACATCAGTGTCCCTTCAGATGACCAAAGGCCCATTCATCTGTCATTCTATGCCTGTAGCTGAAGCAGTTCTTGGTGCTGTTAAAGTGGCTGGTGTATGACTTCATGAGCCATGGAAGCAAGGGGTTGCCCAGGATGACTATTGGCATTTCCCAATGGCAATCTGCTGCTCAGGTTAGAAAGTCTCTGCTTGCACCTTTTTGAACGGGCCTGTGTTCTTAAATATGTGAGCATCATGCACCTTCTCTGACTAGCCAACACTGATGTTGGTGAAGCATCCCTGATGACCCACTAGCACTTGCATAGCCATAGAAAAGTAACCCTTTCTGTTGATGTACTCTGTGGCAGGGTGGTCTGATGCTAAAATAGGGACACATGTGCCATCTATGGACCCACAGCAGCTTGAGAATTTCTGCAAATCCATCCACTGTGTCCTGCACATTGCCTAGAGTCACAGTCCTGCATAGCATGAGTCAATTAATGGCCCTGTACAGTTGCATAACAGCTGTCCCTGAAATGGATTTCCTAACTCCAAAATGATTCCTGAGTGACCTGTGTTGCATGTTTCCACAGTACAATCACCATTCACTTCTCCGGTCAGCACGGCTTCATTTTGGTATCCTTGTGCTGAAGGGCTGAGCCGAGTTTGGTACACAAATCCAGGAACGTGGTCTTGTATATCCAAAAGCTCTGCAGCCACTGCTCATCATCACAAACCTGCGTGACATTGATCCCACCAGTCAGTGCTTGTTTCTCAAGCACGGAAGAGCTGCTCTACAGTCTGCAGCTGCTCTGTGAACTCCAACAGCAACCTTGAATTGTTTCTTTCTAAGTCCCACAGCAAGCTAGCCCCTAAGGAATCTTATGTTCTCCATTGCTTCTCTGACAGCTCTGCAAATACTGAAGGATCAGGTACCCCGAACTCGCGATGCTCATAACAATAGTGCAGATCTGTGCAGTCTCCGTGCTTCTGTCAGAGATGGTGGACAGCAAGGAAGGATGTGTGTATTTATGGGACTTTGAAAAGAAGGTGTAAAATATTATGGGCTGCAGATGAAATTATGGGACGGAGAACATTGCATTATAGGAAGTTGACCCTATGTTACCAGTCACCCTGCAAAAGTTGTTTCAGCTACACCAGGCACTGTAAGAACTTCCCAAAAGACCCTGTGCTGGAAGGCAATGAGTTGCATGCTGGGATACCTACCCACGATGTACTGCTCTCTGAATTATTACAAGTGCTCCTGGTGAGGATGAGCACCACTGACACAAGGAGTGTAGTGTGCACATGCACAAGTGATTTAATAGCTGTGGCGGCTGTGTGCCAATGTAACTTATGTTGATATAAATTTATAGTGTAGACATGGCCTTAGAAACATCCTCCTTTAGACAGCAAGGCTAGAAGAAAGATGAAAGGAAAGGGCTCCTCTGCACACCCATCTGCAGCACTGGGGACTCTGAAAGGTGTGACAGGGGCAGTCCACCTGAATAGGATGGTCTCTACTGAATGAGAACACCCCATGGAGATGATACAGCCTGGGACAATAGCTTTAAGATATGGAAACAGCTCCATTCATCTCACTGGATGTTCTCCGCCACTTCCTGAGTGATTCAGAGTCTCTGATAGGTAGGAAGTTTCCCTTTTCTCAGCTCCCCACCCAAAAGGGCAGGATCTCTCCAGATCCTGGCCACATGGGGAATAGGGATAGGGCCTCAGCCCACCTTAGAGGGGCAAGAACCTCCCCTCCCAGGTATGGACACAGACCCCGGAAGAGAGAATGCTGGACTGATGGTTTCCCCAGCTGCTATTCTCACCCAGTCCTCCTGACACTCACCTCCTCCTCCCCCTGCCCAGTGTCACACTTCTCCATTCCCCAAATCCCCATGCCTCCCTCATCAGACTCCCAACATCTCTCCTATCTTCCATCTCAATTTGTCACCCTCTCCATAAACCCCACCCCTCACTGTAGTCCAAACCTCTTTCTGCCAGTTCCCCCACTCCTCTGCCCTCCAATTACCTCTCCCCTTCCAGCAAAGAATTGCATGTCTATTTTTTTACATCCAAGGAATGTGATTACAGCCCCCAAAATGAAACGGCCACCCAGAACTCACAAATTTACAGCCAGCAATCTCAGTGAGGTCTGTGATTCCTCCAGTCATTAGTAACTCTCAGTTTAACAGTACGACGCAGCAGAACAAAACCATTTTGGGTGGGGTGTAACTTGTCATCCCCATGGTCAATGATGCAAATCTGGAACATGAACAGGACCTTGTGCCCCAATGAGACACACTGAATTTCAGATCAAACCAAGTAACCATTTGAATTTTTAGAGCACTTAAAAGAGTTGAGGTTTAAAACATATCAAATGGGGCTCATGGAAACCATCTATCTGTGTTTCTGTATTGGCATGTACACACTGTAAAAGAGAACAACTTCTTAAACACTATTCTCAGTTTGGGTTTCCCAAAGATTTAGTAAGTGCCATGCGCTATCCCAGGTTAAAAATTGGCAAACAGAGACCATTTTTACCTTCATCACATCAGCAATTTGATCCCCAGGTCTGTGAATAAATAAATAAATAAATAAATAAATAAAATAAGGCCATTTTCTTAGGACTTATATATCCGGAACCTCTGGCTCAGCTGACCCCAAATTTGGGTTGCTAACTTACCCTACGCTGTCCAGAGGAACATCATATTTCATAAGACTGTAACTAAACTGCTGCCCCACTACAGCATTTTGTTAATGGCTGGGTACACATCTCTCAGATTTCTGTCTATTAACCATGATCTTGGAATCTCCAGTGAGGTTGAATATGGGCTAGTGGTGTTAAGAAACAAGAATCACAGATGAAAAGATAGACAACATTAGGCATTACAGAAAGATATTTAGCTCATGTATCTTACCATAACTCCATAGCACTAAACTAATTCATCTCATCTTTGGAAACGGCATAATTGACTATATGGGGTTATGTCTGGTTTACAGCAGCTGGGAATCTGGCCCCATTGATTTCAGTGGAACTGCAACAATTTACAAAAGGGGGAGAACTGACAAATTTAATCCAGTGGAGCTATGGATGTTTTATACCAGCTAGAAGTATGGACTCATTCACTCCAATGGAGCTACACTGGTTAACACCAGCTTCTGGTCCTTTATAGATGTTCAAGCTCTCTGAGATAACTACAACACATATGAATTAAGTGTTTTTAAAATGTCATGAACCATTGCACCTGCAGCCTAGCCATTAACAGTTCCACTCTTGTAATTAATCCCATGGCACAAAGAGTCATGGAAGGACAGATGGGTTAAGAACTTTTGACTCATCTTTGGTTCAGAATGACAGGTAAAGTTCATGGATCTGAAACTGTGTAACGGACTGGATTCCAAGCAGGTGTAAATCAGCCACAGCTCCGTGGAAGTCAATGGGACAGATCCCCAGGTCATTTAAATCGTTGTAGTTCCACTGAAATCCAAGAACTGGATCCTGAGTTGGCATAAATAGCCCTAGCTACTCTGGAATCAGTTAAACTGTGTCAGTTTACACAAGCTCAAGATCTGGCCCTTAGTTTTCAGTCTTTGACTCTGGTTACCTCTTACAGTGTGTCTGCACTGCAATTAAAAATCTGCCACTGGCCCAAACCAGCTGATTTGAGCTCACTGGATTCAGGCTAACAAGTTTTTAATTGCAGCGTAGGTGTCTGGGCTCAGGCAGGAGCCTGGGCTCCAGGACTCTGCGAGGTGGGGCAGACAGATAGGCCTATTACTTGTCCTAACAAACTCATTTTGTCATAATATTATATTTCTAGATAGATAGATAGATAGATGATAGATTGATTCTCTGTTTGAAACTCTTCCAGGAGTCTGCTGCATTACCTGAGAGTTTCAGCTATTTGGGGGCTTTTAGATGCTCCATCTCCATGATGATTCCTTTATTCCTTCACCACAGTCCTCTTTTCTCTGTCCTCTCTTCTACCTCGCTCTGGTATCATGTGTTGTGAATTCATAAGGAGGAGAAACTTTCTGGAGTCTATAGTGTAACGCATTATTAGAACTAAAACATCTTCCAAAAGCTAAAGGAGAGCCCAGAGCTCCGATTTGTGTGTCTGGCAAAGGTGACACTAGAATGCTAGCCCTAGTCCAGTGCTCTGCTCTTAAAGACACAGAACATACTTCTAACACATACTAACCCTGGGCATCCACTTCCCCATCACACTCTACCTTTTACCCTGAAAGGACTGTGTGCGGCTCTGTACCTTTAACATCATGTTCTTAGGAACCCCTATGAAGCCCTGTCCTGTCACAGCCTGTGAGGTATCACTACTTCATAATGTGCTCTCAGTTACTCCTGTGCATGCCTGTTGACTTCAGGGCTTTGGCTCAGATGTCCCTGGTGAGAACTTTGTTCGTGATGTTGCTGATGACATTCCAGTCAGGAATAACGTCTGTGCTCACCAGATAGAAGATCTTCACTGAACCATAATTTTTTAGCCCCGCTGAGGACGTGGCCAATTGACTACACTGGAATGATGTTGATTTACACCAGCTGGGGATCAGTCTCATTGATCACACTTTAGCTATGCTAATTTACATTAGCTCATTGATCTATGGCATCTGAGAATCTGATTCTTTATCATCAGCAGAGTGATTCCAATCTACAGCAGTGGTAGAGCTGTCCCATTACTATCAACAGAGCTGCACAAATTTACTCCAGCAGGGTATCTGGCCCTATGAAGTATAATGAAGCTACACTGATTTATACTTACTGGGGAACTGGCTCATTGACTCCAATGGAGCTGTGCTAATTAACATCAACTTTCCTATGAGTTTCAAGGAAGCTACACTGATTTATGTTGTCAAGCATCACCAGTGTGGTGCTCTGCTCCATCCAATGTTGATATCAGTCAGCTGCACACGTGTGTTCCCCCTGTGTGCTTCCCCGGCTCTGCAGATCGCTGGCACACCAGACCCTGAGAGAAACCCCAATGACCACAGACTCTGCTAAGGTATGAAGGCACCCGGCCAGATTTATTGCCAAATGAAACAGTCTCTAGCTCCCCGGATCAGATGTCTACAATTCTACTAGTACATATGTGCTCCCTGACAATGGACTGGCTTAGTCAATGGTGGGATTTACCATTGCCCTCCTAGGCCAGACAAAGACAAACCCTCAGGGATGCAATCTTATACATAGATACAAACAAGTATCCTGATGTATTGAGGTACAACCCCTCTATGTAGCAAGGTGCCGCCTCTCACCTTTTACATGTTGGTTCGATTAAAACAACCCCATTCATCATCAAAAAGAATAAGGAGTACTTGTGGCACCTTAGAGATTCACAAATGTATCTGAGCATAAGATTTCTTTAATGGATGCATGTAGTGGAAAATACAGTAGGAAGATATGTATAAATATACATACACAGAGAACATGAAAAAAAGGGGTGGATCCGTGGCGCTATCCAGCTCCCCTTCCCCCCTTTCCCCGCACACACACACAATGTAGTTTCTGTGGGTGGAGGATGAAGGAACCCCACACGGCAAATCCTGGAATTGACCCAAAAGAGTGGAAAAGACTCCACTATAGTCCCACCCTCCCCCAGTAGAGGAAGTAGAGGATGCAGAGCAGCAAACCTGGCGGTTGGAGAAGGGTGGGAACATTCTTCCATCAACCTAGCTACCATTACTCGGGGAGGTGGAGTTACAACAGTGACAGACAAACACTCTCCATTGCTGTGGTATCTCCTAGGTAGTGTCTACCCAATACATTATGGCAGCATAGCTGAGCCCTTACCATTGTGCTCCCTTGAGCCAAAACTCGCTCAAATGCAGATGGCCACCACAATGCATCACTTAAGAGCCAAATCCGATGCTCAACAGGTGTCTTTCTATTGACTTTAGTGAGTACTGGGTCAGACCCTAAAGGCCAGTTTTTCTAAAGTTTTTAGGTGTCTACAGATGAAGGATATGCACCTAATGGGATTTACAAAGGTTCCTAAGAAGGTTAGATACCACATTATTTTGATTAAATGAGAGCTAGGTGATAAGCCCTGTTGAAAATCCCTCTAGGCTCCTACGTGATCATTTGACACCTACATACCTTTAAAAATTAGGGCCCTTAGGCACTTAAAAGGCAGATAGGCAATTAATGGGATTTTTCATAATCATTCAGGTGTCTAAATCCCACCTCACTAAAAACCTTTCTGTATATTTGAATGCATTTCAAAATCTGGTCCTAGATCTGGTTAGGTGCTTTGAAAATCCAACAAGGTGCAACCTGGGCACTGAGTTTCCATTTGATTGTTCAAACCCCTTAGCTGGCTTTGAAAATATTCATTTTGATCCTTAAAACTATATATTACTTGAACAAGTTTCTTAGAACCTCAGGCTCTCTATCTTCAGGTTCAAAGGAAAGGAAAAATAATTTGATTTAGTTTAAGTTGTTGGATGGGTGTGAGGGCGCTGGGTGGTGGTAGTGGCTAGTGATATACTGGAGATCGGACTAAATGATTTGATGGTCCCTTCTGGCCTTAAATGCTATGCTGCTAATTTGTTTTCTAGACCACCAAATAGTTTGTTTTTGTCCTGAAGAGATAAACAATAAATAATTGTACTTGATAAAGTTACTTTTTATTTACAGAACATTTCATCTGCCTTTGGGTGATAATTTTTTTTTCCTTATAGAGAGAAATACTTGAATTATTTTATTGTCAATTAGAAACAAACAAACAAACAAACAAACATACATACATTTCTTTCTTTCTTTCTTTCTTTCTTTCTTTCTTTCTTTCTTTCTTTCTTTTTCTTCTACATTATTGTGCCATAACCATACATGGAAATTTATAGCAAATTTAACAGAATGAAATTGTTCTCTGGGCAGTTTATGACATATAGCTCAATTAAACACAGAACAAAAAAAATAAATATGGAAGACATAGGGAAGATGATATTACTTGAAGATATTTGGGCATGTCTACCAAATAGCTGGAAGTTGAAGCTAGAAATAAATTGTATATTTTTAATTAACGCTTGGAAAAAATTACTGAGGTATGTGGTGGATCCAATCAAGACTCTACGTTTTTTTTCTAAAAGTTATGCTCTAGAAATTATTTTGGGGAAGTTCTATGGCTTTTGTTATACTGGTAGTCAGACTAGATTAACACTGTGGATCTTTCTGGCCTTAGAGTCTATGAATCTAGATAGACTTCAGACAAGATATATTATAAATGCCGATGGGAGAAAACCCTATAAATGAGGTTACCCAATACTGTGCATTACAAGACCCTGTTTTTAATTCCGTATAACTTCCTAAAACTTTAACCATTTGGGCTGAATTTTTCTCATGTTGGGTGTCTGCCTTAGTAGGAAATTTTCTTAAGAGTGCTGCAAAAAAAAAAAAGGTTCAGTCATTTCCAAGAAAGAGATTATGGGAAAATATATTGGTTCCCCTGTGTTAACAAAGGGGAAAAATTCTTTTTTCGGACACTCTAGCTCTGGTAGGCACTGAAGCAGAAAATGAAATATGGGTGGGGGGGCACCCTGGTGTCAGGGATGCACCTTTTGCTGGTTCCATGAAACAGCACCCAGATTTGGCCAAGTTATGAACATTTGGAAGACTCTCGGTTTCCACATGCTCAATAGAGGCTTCTTAGAGCTCTGGGCTAAGAGCTCCTATCCAACCCCACAGATTGTGCTCCAGCTCCAGGCTAAACTGGCAATGTTGGACTTCCCTGGAAATTGCTGATATCACACTAGATGATCAAAATGGTCCCTTATTACCTTAAAATCCATGAATCTATGATATACAGCATAATCTTACAATCTGATCTGCTAGTAAAAAATGGCATGGAAGTCAAGAGCCATCTCCCAGAGTTGTTGTGTGACCTGATCAGGTTAGGCATTGAAAAATCCATCCATGTCTTATATAGGAAGCCTGCATAAGTGCTGAGGAATGTTCTTTAAAATTAGGCCAGAGGGAACCCTAACCCAACCTAAAACCTAAAATGCTGCACTGGGCAGCCAAAGAAGGAAATGGGGAAGACTAAATGGACTTTTCTGTAGAGCTTGTTGGAATTATTCAGGTATTAAAATCTTGGTGAAAACTGTTAAATTTCAACAAACCAAGGTGAATAATTTATGAAATGTTTCTTATGTTAAGTTTTTTGTTTTTTGTTTTACTTTGACTAAAGATTCTCATTTGATTTTTCAATTATCTTTACATCTGGTCAAAAGGTTCTGACTATCAAAAGTTTGACAAAAGTTTATTTATTTATTTATTTATTTCATTTTAAAAAAAGTTTCTCTTCCCATTTTCCAAACAGATTTAGAACAGGTCAAAGTTTTTCAAATGTCAAAATTCCAATTAAAAAAAGTGAATGTTATTGGAAGAAATTCAACAAAATATTTATGAATTTCCCTCATTCACCCTGTTTTAACTAACTCTACCTTTCATTCTCTGATTTCTCCAGTTGTGTGAAAAGATACTCTTTTCTATTGTTTTTCTAAAGGCTCCCTTCACCTCTTTGTTCCTCAGCGTGTATATTATGGGGTTCAACACTGGGGTCACAGCTGTGTACATGAGGGAAATCATTTGATCACTCTCTGGGGTGGAGATAGACTTGGGCCTCAGGTAAGTGAAAAGGGTCATTCCATAGAACAAAGTAACCACCATGAGATGAGAGAAGCAGGTGGAGAAGGCTTTACGCCTTCCCTCTGCTGATGGCAGCCTAAGGATGGTGGAGATAATGTAGATGTAAGACAAGATTGTCATCAGGAAAGGGCTCATGATGAACAGCACCGACACAGCCAAGACCACAATTTCATTTTTGGATGTGTTGGTGCATGCCTTCTTTACCAGCGGTGGGATGTCGCAGAAGAAGTGGTGGATATGGTTGGAGCCACAGAAGGGCATACTGAAGATCCATATGGTCTGAGCTACTTCCACTGAGATGTCGATGGTTCATGAAAAAGCAGCGAGCTGTGCACACACCCGACCGCTCATGATGGTTCTATAGTGCAAGGGTTTACATATGGCTATGTAGCGGTCATACGCCATGACTGCTAGGAGGCAGCATTCTGTGAGGCCCAGGATGGTGAAAACATACATCTGGGCAGTGCAGCCCACAACGGTAATGGTGTTTTGCTCCACCAGGAGGTGAACCAGCAGCTGAGGGACCACACTGCTGGTGTAGCAGACTTCCAAGAAGGACAGGTTCAGCAGGAAGAAATACATGGGGGTGTGGAGTGAGGGGTTTAGCTTTATAAGGAGGATAATGAGCAGGTTCCCCACCAGGGTGACCAAGTAGGTGACCAGAAACACCAGAAACAGAAGGATTTGGAGTCTGGTAAGGTATGAAAACCCCACCAGGATGAACACATCAGAAATGGTCTGGTTCTCATCAGGATCTCTCTCAAAATATGTCATCTGCAGGGGTGGCAAAAAGAGAGACACTGGAGCTGAATCTGAAGAATACCATACGTGTGCATATGAATCATACAATTCATACTGGTTTCCTATGTGTTGGGATGCTTCAGACAAAAACCTGCTGCAGTTCTATCTGTAACTGGGCCCAATCATCATTGAGTGTAAACTGGTGTCGCTGCATTGATATGACTGTGACGCTGCTCCCCATATTTTTCATAGTAATAGTATGATATGATTGTGTCATAATCCTAATGTATTTTATTTAAAATAGGTTATATGGGGTATCATTAGAAAGGTTATGATTTACTGAATATGATTAGCTTATTAGTATGCATGTATCATTGTTGTATCTAAAGTTAGCAATAGTGACTACACATCTGTACTACAAAAATGTTTGCATCTGGGGAATGCCCACCTGACAGAATGCAATCAGTCTGGCTGGCTAGCTGGGAACAAGTCAATGGATCATTAGGAAGAACAATAGGTCTTTGAAGATGCTAATCTCCCACCTTCCTGAGAAGCTTTCCGGGGATGCTACAAACTGCCTCTAATTTATGGCTGCTTTCACCCTACAGGGTCATGTGTTCAAGTCACATGGTACTGGTTTCCATGATAAAACAGCAGTATTTTTCCACTGAGGGGTATAGGAAAGACAAAGGATCCTGCCATATGTAAATCTTATTTAAGGGGAGGGAGTGAGATAATCTGGGTTCATTTTTCATTGAATCCACACCCAGGATGACTGCTGGAAACATCTAAGGAACAAAGTTAAAGGGACAGATAAGGACTGAGCCGAGGCTGAGAAGGTGTCTGACCTGTGAAAGAAGTACCTGGAGTTTTAAGCTGCAAGCAAAATCAGCTTGCTTTCAAGAACCTCTGCAATCTGCCTAAATCAACATTTAGGGTGAGAAATTACTGTTTGTAACCAGTTTCTTTAGTATATTAATCTTATATTGTGTTTTTGTTTTATTTGCTGGCTAATCATAGAATCGTAGAAGATTAGAAGAGACCTCAGGAAGTCATCTAGTCCAACCCCTTGCTCAAAGCAGGACCAACATCAACTAGATCATCTCAGCCAGGGCTTTGTCAAGTTGAGCCTTGAAAACTGCTAAGGATGAAGATTCCACCACCTCCCTAGGTAAACCATTCCAGTGCTTCACCACCATCCTAGTAAAATAGTGTTTCCTAATATCCAACCTAGACCTCCCCCACTGCAACTTGGGACCATTACTCCTTGTTCTGTCATCTGTCACCACTGAGAACAGCCTAGCTCAATCCACTTTGGAACCCCCCTTCAAGTAGTTGATTGTTCCTGATCACCTTTCTCTCCTCCAAGTGCTTCAAAATGGATTCTTTAAGGAGCTGCTCCATGATTTTTCCAGGGACTGAGGTGAGGCTGACCAGTCTATAATTCTCCAGATTCTCCTTCTTCCCTTTTGTTAAAGATGGAAAATATATTTTTCAATCATCTGGGACCTCTCGTCAATCTCCACAAGTTTTCAAAGATAATGACCAATTGCTCTGCAGTCACATCAGCCAGTTCCCTCAGCACCCTCGGATGCATTAGATCTGGACTCATGGACTTGTGCATGTCGAGCTTTTTCTAAATAGTCCTTAATAATCTGCTTTGATCTATTTGCTATCCCTCATAATCACTTTAAATCTTTTGTAGTTAATAAACTTGATTCTGATATCTCTAGTTTGTGGAATTCATAACTGGGGAGCAAAAAGTTGTTCATATCTTCCTCTCCATTGAGGGATTGAGTGAATTTCTATGAGCTTATGCTGTACGGTTCTCTGTGTTTTCTTTCAGTTTTTGGGGGGTGCAATTTAGTGATAAGCAATTCCCTAGCTGAAACTTCCCATGCAGTTCTAAGCTCAGTGTCTGTTTCATTCCACAGCTGGGTGGGGCCCAAACTGCGTGTGTCCTGGAGGAGGCTTGAGGGCCCAGCTCAGCAGGACAGTGTAAAGGAGCCCAGGCTGTGGAACAGACGGGATGAGTGTTATCCCAGTACCTCAGGTGGCCCCCTGGAGAGGGGGGGACAACCCATCACAATGTCCACTTTGACACCAGTGAAAATATAACTGATTTATAACAGACAGGGGTCTGATAAATTTACTCTAAAGGAGCTACATCAGTTTATACCAGCAATGGAGGCATATCAGTTTCCAGCATCAGGGGTTCTGTTCTTCCTCTTCAAAAACTTTTCTTTTCTGTCTACATGAATATTCAAAAGGGGATCAATGCTTTTCTCTCTTTCTGTCTTTCTTTCTACAGACACATTTATCAAATAAGATTTCTCAAATGAGAGCAAATTCTGAGCTCATTCGAATCTTAATCACAGGCATTCTTGTACGAATGCAAATATTCCAACTGCAGTTACAATTCACATGAGTGAGGACTACTCACATGAGTAAAGCGGTGCTGCTGAGCCCAACATGACTGAAGCCCTTTGAAGAATGAGAAGCATAATAAATGCTGAAAACAATGGGGGATTTTGGCCTTTTGTGTACTATTAAATGTTATTCTTCACTACATATTAGAGAACAATTTAAATTATTCCTGCCTTTATCATCACAACATCCAAAATGCATTTGTTTCTCTCAACATACAAAATAAGAGCTAGGGCCAGTTCCTTTTCTGGTGTAAATCTTAACAGCTTCGTGGGTATAAAAAGAGTTTTACTGCTTTACACCAATGGAGGATCTTTGTCTTATCATCTTGCTATAAAGAATTTTAGAAGAAAAAAGATCCTACAATGTACAAAGAGACAATTTCCACAGATGTTTTATTTCTATGTTATTTGTTGACAAGGAACTTCCTAATAAAGGCATGACACTGAAATGACAAAGATGAAATAAAAATGAGCGATAAGAAATATTGTATTTTTCATACCCTTAGCACCTTCAATATGTGGCTCTCAAAGCAACATGTCAAAAAATATTTAGCTACTAAAGGGTAAACTGGGAATGATGGGGGAATGATAGGGGTGAAGAGACTGGGTTTACACAGTGAGTCAGGATTCTTGATACCTGAAACTCTGCCATAACCACAGAACCATTCTTCTGGAAACTGAACATGCTCAAATACTCACACACATTCAATGAAATAGAGAAAATTAAATCCAACAACCAAAGCACACTATAGTATGAACTATGTAGAGTGCACAATTTAAAAAAAAAAGAGAATATTTTTCTCTAAATAGGGAGCCTTGGAGAAGAGCTAGGAATTCTTCAGCCTCTCTTCAGACTTACTTTGGGGAACCTCTATTTATGTTTGTGAATATTTTCCTCAGCACTACCATTGCAGTACACGTAGAGCTGGTTGGAAAATGGAATTTCCATCTCATGGGAAATTCCAATATTCCAATATATATTTTCATCCTGAATCTATACAAAAAGTTGAAATAGTGAAAACCTTAATTTTGATTCAAAGAGTCCACATGAAATCGAATGGAAAATTGAAAACTGCCATTAACTTCAATGTTTTCTCATGGAAAACATCAATATTGATGAAACTATTTTTTCAGAAGGAATTTGGATTTCTTTCTTTATTTAATGGCTAACATTTAGAGCAGCTCTAAATAAATGAAGAAATTTACTCACCATTAGGAATAAGGTCAATAAAGATGCTTGTCACTGGCAGATGAGTGATATTTTCTGAGCTCTTCAAGGCATTTTGACAATCCATTAGTATAAGGAGGACATGAAAGCAATGAAAGAAGGATACATTATGTGGAGATCACCATTTAACTCTTGGGCAGCAGGTGCAGAGCATGTGCCGTGGTCGGATTCTGGGAGGGGACTTTCTTACTAGAAGAGATCAAACTAAGTCGTCTCAGCCGACTGTATTCAGATCCAAACACAGGAACCACTTCAGGAAACAACATTTTCGCTCAGACTCTGTGGATGATGATGACAGTTGAGGAAGAGATGGAAGTAAGGATAAGAGGAGGAAGAAGCAAGAAACACCAACACAACAACAACAGGAAAAATAAATACAGTCACGGCATGATGATGAGCTTGTTTGGTGCTTATTTATCACTTTGGGGGGCACTATGGAATTATGGGACCAGAACTTCACCTGGTGTAAATTAGTATAACACCACTGAAGTCAAGCTCATGACCTGACCCATGATTATTAAACTAGTTGTGTTCAGAATGATAGATTCAGATATGAATATCTCAATTGCTATACAAACAGGTAGACTACCAGATAGATGGATTTGACTAGATAGATAGATAGATAGATAGATAGATAGATAGATAGATAGATAGATAAAAACACAGACACAACCCATGTGCTCAGACACATGTTAAGATTCTCTGTCCACGTATGGAAAATTCAAATGAAGAAACCAATGACATGATCTTGCTCTCATTGCAGACTGGGGCACAACACCCATGGACTTCAGTGGGAGGATGATTGGGGCCTTAATTTATTCATTTATAACTGAGATTGTTTAGTCTGCAGAAGAGAAGAACAAGGGGGGATTTGATAGCTGCTTTCAACTACCTGAAAGGGGGATCCAAAGAGGATGGAGCTCAGCTGTTCTCAGTGGTACCTGATGACAGAACAAGGAGTAATGGTCTCAAGATGCAGTGGGGAAGTTCAGGTTGGATATTAGGAAAAACTATTTCACTAGGAGGGTGGTGAAGCACTGGAATGGGTTACCTAGGGAGGTGGTGGAATCTCCATCCTTAGAGGTTTTTAAGGCCCGGCTGGGATGATGTAGTTGAGGATTGGTCCTGCTTTGAGCTGGTGGTTGGACTAGATACCTCCTGAGGTCCCTTCCAACCCTGATGTTCTATGATTCTATGAACAGACCAGAAAACCCACCCCTGGTTCCTTGTCCCAGTCCCATTCTACTTGCCTACTCAGTCCAGGTCTCCACTGCTTAAGGCTTGTCATCCCAGTCCCAGTCTCCTTGCCCAGACAGTCCAATTCCCTCCTCCTAGCTGGATGCAAGGAGGACTGTCTGACTGGAGTGGTGGGGTGAAGAGCCTGGCTAGAGGGGGTAGGGGGCCTGTTGAAGGAACTGCCTGGATTGGTGGGGCGAAGGGTTGGCTTAGGGAATGGCCAGAGTGGGGGAGAACATCATGGAAGGGGACTGGATGTGAAGGGCCTGGCTGGGTGGGATTGGCCAAAGTGGGAGCCATGCTGGATTTGCTAGACAAAGCATAAATATACAGAGGCTTGTAAGGGTTAGATTTTAATCAGTGAATGATTTCATCATAACATGCAAAACTGCAGGGAGGAAAATGCCATCAATAATCCAAATTTCCGGGCAGGCAAAATAAAACTCTGCTTGAGAGAACTTATGAGTTTGAGTTAAGGATATTTCCTTTGTAAATTTAGATGTGTGATGCTGACAGTTTGGGTGTGTTAACAAATACAAAGCTTTAAATTTTTTTAATCTTAACATCCACAGTCATGAAATAATTATTGTCTGACCACCTTCCCAGTCACCACAACCCCTCTCTAATTTCTTCCCACTGTGAACATTAAAAATCAATAAACAGAAATAAAGAATGCTTAAAACCCATAGTGTTGTGCAAATGTGAGCATTTAAAGCCAATACAGATTTGAAAAATGCTTAAAAAATCAATGTCATCACTCTAAAATTATTTTAAAAAAAGTATTTTGCCAAGCCTAAATGAAAATAAAATTACAAAAACACTGATACATATATATATATAAAAGTGTAAAATAAAAAACAATACTGTATATGTAATACATAAAAAAACTATATATATATATATATAAACCCTTCTGCCCCTCTGATTTGCAGCAACAAGGGCCGGGTTGAGTCTCTAGGGGTTCTGTTTCAATGACACAATGCAAAACCGGCTTGAGACCCCACCCAGTGACCTGGGACAATTACCTACCACCCCCGGGTGGCTCTAGGAGGCAATACTTCTCCTCTCGCAAGCATGGAGTCTGAGTGTAGCAAAAGCCTTTTAATAAAGGAGGGAAGTAATGCAGTCATAAAACAGTTTCATTGTCCTTGATTCATATATTCAGGGTAATGACTATTTATTCCTCCTGCCCCAAAAACAGAGAAACTGGGGATCCCACAGCTGCCAAAGTGACCATTTTGGACTGCCCTGGGCTATGCTAGGCAGGGTGGGTGTGCCTGTGCAAACGAGATCAGCTCCTGAAGTTCTTTTCCACACTCGCCATAATTCACCACCAGATGTCAGAATAGAGCTCATCCTGACTCTGCTTACAAATATATAAAAGGAAAAGTTGAAAATAATAAGGTGTTTGTTGAAAGTCCATGCGACTTGTGCTCCTATATCACAGGTGAGGTGCCTTGGTGTGTGACCTTGTGCCCCCCCGCCCGTCCTGTCCCCCATGGGGATGGGACTAGGCAGCAGTCTCACTCCGGCCATGTGGCCATCCCAGCCTGGGAGTGAGGGGGGGCACCCTCCCTGGCTTCTGGACCCACAGACAAAGCCCAGGGGGAACCGCTCCCATTTATACTTGCTGGACACAAGGCTCTTGCTCATGGTGTACAGGAGGCCAGGTGATTTCCCCTGTTGTACACTGAGCAATGAGGGCTCAGTCTCTCCGTGTGGGGCAGAGGAGAGACCCTGCGCTCCAGGGACGAGGTAGCTTTGAAAACCAGTTTCATGACTGGCCAGGCTATGGTGTGAAAGTTCTGTTTGCTTCTCTTTGACGAAAAACCGTCCCCTTGATTGACTCATTCCCTCAAAGCAACCCACCCTCCCCTTCAATCACAGCTTGCTTTCTAAGTAAATAAAGTCACTATCTTTTAAAAATCATGTATTCTTTATTAACTGATTATAAAAGGAGGGATAGAACTGACAAGGTAGCTTTGGTGGGGTTTGGGAGGAGATAGAAAAGGAAAATAATGACAGCCTTTTGCTTGGGCTGTCCACTGGGGTGGAGTGGGCGGGTGCAGTGAGCCTCCCCCTGCATTCTTACACATCTGAGTGAGGAGGCTATGGAACCTGGGGAGGTGGGAGGGCAGTTATACAGGGGCTGTAGTTGCACTCTGTGATCCTGCTACCATTCCTGAAGCTCCACTAGACACCGGAACATGTCAGTTTGATCACGCAGCAGCCCCAGCGTTGCATCCTGCCACCGCTGATCTTCCTGCCGACACCTCTCATCTTGACCGTCCCTCCTGTCCTCACGTTCACTGACATCTTTCCTGTACTTTGACACCGCGTCCTTCCACTCATTCAGAGGAGCTCTTTCACTGCAGGTTGATTCCATGATTTCAGAGAACATTTCGTCTTCCGTCCTTTTTTTCCACCACCTTATCTGAGACAGCCTTCGGGGCGGAGGAGGGAGGGTTGAAAAATTTGCAGCTGCGGGAGGGAGGAAGGGGAAAAAAAGAGAGAGAAGTATTTTAAAAGATACATTTTACAGAACAATGCTTATAATCTTTAACGGTGAACAACACTATTCACATTACATAGCACATGTGATTTCAGTACAAGGTAGCATTTCGCATCTTAATATTGAGTGCCTGTGGCTTTGGTGTTATAGATCACCAATGCAGGTCCAGGCAACAGAATTCAGCTTGCATGTGGCCATAGTAAGCCATTGTCTTTCAGCTTCTGCAGCCTTCATAAAACCAGCACCCTCCTTTCCCACATACCAAGCAAAACCCGTTGAGTGCTGCGGCTCTCCTGTTAATGTCCAGCAGCAGAAACCAAACTAGCCTTCCCCCTCCAATTCTCTGCAATGATCGCTTTACCCCTCCCCCCACTGTGGGGCTGGTATCAGGAAAGATCCCTGCTAGCCAAATGCAAAAAAACTCAGCGCCAGTTTCCCCCACTGCTTGGCTAACTGCAGGGAAGGATTTCTTTTCAGCCACAGGCAAACAGCGCAGTAGGATGGCACCTTTGTCCTCTTAATTAAATTCCTGTATTTCAGCCAGGTTACCATGAACTATATCACTTTCCTGAGGATAACACAGCAAGATAAAGAACGGATGTTGCTTGAATGCCAGCAAACACCGGGACCATATGCTGCCAGGCTTTGTCATGCAATAATACCAGATTACTTGCCACTAGCATGGCGAGGTCAGGTGTCCTACCATGGAGGATGGAATAAGGCTGCACTGCCCAGAAACCTTCTGGAAAGCTTTTGGAGTACCTCCAGGACAGCTTCATGGAGATGTCCCTGGAGGATTTCCACTCCATCCGCAGACACATTAAAAGACTTTTCTAGTAGCTCTACTGGCCGTGAATGCATCCCAATTCCTCAGGGCAAATTAATCATTAAAAAACATTTGCTTTTAAAGCATGATTTATATTTACAAAGGTACAGTCCCTTCCATGGCTTCATGGTCTGGGATAATGCCTTGGGAGGGTTGGGAGGCAACTTCAGTCAGACTGAGAAAAAGATGCTGGCTGTTGGAGAGAACGGAGTGCTGTGTGCTCTCCACAAGCTCGTCCTCCTCCTCCTCATGATCATCTTTCCCATCCGCAGAATCCTCAGTTATGGCTGAGATTACCCCCTCCTCAGAATCCACGGCCAGGGGTGGGGTAGTGGTGACGGCCCCCTCCCTAGAATTGCATGCAGCTCAGCGTATAAGCTGAATGTCTGCAGCTCTGCCCCGGACCTTCCATTTGCTTCTTTGGTTTTCTGGTAGGCTTGTCTGAGCTCCTTAACTTTCACATGGCACTGTAGTGAGTCCCTATTGTGATCACGCTAACCTAATTCGAAATGGCAATACCGATTTCAGCACTACTCCCCTTGTTGGGGAGAAGTACAGATATCGATATTACAAGCCCTTTATATTGAAATAAATGGCTTCATTGTGTGGACGAGAGCAGCATTAATTCAGTTTAATGCTGCTAAATTCGAAATAAACTTGTAGTTCAGACCAGGCCTATGTGTTGATACTAGAATCTTAGAAGATTAGGGTTGGAAGTGACCTCAGTCCAATCCCCTGCTCAAAGCAGGACCAACTAAATCATCCCAGCGAGGGCTTTGTCAAGAGGGCCTTAAAAATCTCAAAGGATGGAAATTCCACCACCTCCCTAGGTAACCCATTCCAGCGCTTCACCACCCTCCTAGTGAAATAGTTTTTCCTAATAGCCAACCTAGATCTCCAACCTGCTACTCTGCTGGTTCAGAATGTGATGACCAATGCTGAATTATTTATTTATACATTAATTTAGTAGTAGTGGTCATACATTTGATTTTAACTTCATGTACTAAAGCATGGCTATCCAAAGTTTGTGAATCATTGAAAACCTTAAAACACACACACACAGAATTCACATAAAAATGCCATGTTCTACAGTTTGTTTTTAATACATATTTTTCTGTATTTCATAACAATTTGAAGAATTCATAAAACAGAGATTTTTATTTTAGTTTGACATACTCCTGTTTTGAAATCCAGTGCTATGGATGGGGAATTGTGAGTCAGTTGTCCCATATTTTTTTTAAAATTAACTGTAATATTTTAGGTTCACCCCTAAAAATCAGCACTTCAAACTAAATCTGAAAATGATTGCCAGGGCAGAGTTTTTATGCTCCATTATATATGAGGGCTGTAAATTTCTGCAGTAGCGACTTGGCCTCTGCCTTGGCTCCATTTTTCAGCTGTTTCCAAGAAGCAGAGTGGAGACAAATGGGTGGAAATTCACCACCTTTGAGAATTACCTGGGACCGACATTTGTACAGCTCTAATACTTCAAAGGATTCAGGTAGGAAATTGAAATTTGATATGGTCTAGAACATAGAGGTGGCCATAAAAGTGTGTCTTGATTTGGTTGAGTTCTAAGCCATGGAAAATCACCATTTATACTAGTTCAACCAATTTCATTCAGCCTTTGTGATCTGCTGTCCTTAACATTCCAGCTGGTGTTTATCAGAGGAAGCTAAGAGAGTAAAATATGCTCGACCCTTTGAAAATATCAACTCGCAACCATGCTCCTTGACCAGTGGTACCCAAACTGTGGGGCATGTGTGGAGGAATGTTTGGGGGTCTTGGTGGGGCCCAGGCCAGCCCCCATGCAGGGCGGGGAGGGGGCAGCACCCAACTCAGCTCTAGCCCCACCTCCAGCAATGGCCTGGTTCCTGACCCTTTGCCCAGCTCCGCCCACTGCCTTGGACCCCAACCTCAGCCCCACCCCTGGCCATGGCCCCAGTTGCCAGCCTTCAACATGGCCCAGCCATGGCTCCACTTCCAGCCCCATCCCTGGCTCTGGCCCCAGACCTGTTCCTAACTGCAGCCCCAGCCTCAGCCCCATTACCCCATCTGCACTCCCTCCCCAACCCAGGAGCCACAGCCCTGGCTCCTGGAGGGGGGGTCCAAACAGGAGTAAGGGGAGGGATGACCCTGAAAAGTTTGGGAACCACTATCATAGGCCCCATTGATCTTCCTAAATTGTTCTGAAGCAGACACACAGAACTGTACCCAGAAGATAAAACAGATGGCCATCAGCATCCTTTCCCTCACTAGGTTACTCTTTGTCCCAGGAGAAGGTGCACAGGATTGGGAGCCAGGAGCCTATTCTTCTGAATGACCGCTATTAAGAAATCTGTGCACTCCAAACACCTTATTAGCAAGCAAGATCTCAGACTTCTCTCCCTGAAGAGGACAAGTATCAGCCACTCCATTTCACAAGTGACATTTTACGGAAGTGAATGGAACCGCACTGATTTACAGCATGTGGTGATTTGGTCCAGAGGACTCCAGAATGGACAGTGACTGGAATGGAGATCTGTAGTGGATAGGGATGAGGAGACCTTGCTAGAGCTGACGGAAAATTTCCTGACAGACCTGTGTTGCTGATTCAACAGATCTGACGTGCTCCCTGGGAACAGGTGGATTCTGTCCCAGCTTGCGATGTAACCAGTTCAGGAAGCAGACTGGATAACCTGCCCACCATTCAGCCAGCCTAGCAATAGGAAGGCCAGCTGCCAGGTGACCAGGGCTGCACAGGTCCCAGGCAGCCTGCTGGTCACTCAGCGTTACTGGCTCCGCTGTAGCGCACTTCCTGGGCAGACATTCCCCAACTCCACGAGCAGCTGACTCCCTGGGCAGCCGTAACCTCGACTCCTGGAATAACCAATGCCTCAGCAGCTAGCTCACTGGATAGGCAGCTTCCCATCTCCCTGGGCATCCCAGAAAGTCAAGCAGCCCCATGAGCCTGCGAACAATTTTCAAGGTTTCACTTTTTGTCCCTGAGCTATTGACTTGGGATTAAAATTTGTTCCAACACCCACAGGAAGGAAATTAGGTTTTCCAGGCAGCTCTATGCCCTGCTCTTGTTCATTGCAGAAGCTGGAAAGTGTGTACCCAATGGCACACAGGCCTAACAGAAGAGAAGGGATGGTCTAGTGGCCTCAGGCCAAGGAAAATTGGCTTCTAGCTCTGCTTCTGCTACAGATTTCTGAAGCAATACGTGGAGAGTCACTTCCATCAGGACTTTTGTGGGCGGCCACCAACTTGATAGGCCTGCAGTGCAATTTTCAGAAGTGTTGAGTGCTCACAACAGCAGCAGAGGTCACTGGGAGAGCCCAGCCCACCTCAGAAATCATGCTCAAGGAGTCTCAATTCAGTCACTAAGAAAGCAAAAATCAATAGGCAGTTCTGCCAGTTGGGACCCCAATAGTGTGCTTATTAGACAAGTCACATTCTTTGAGGACTAGAGGTCACTGGGGATTTTTCAATTAAAGTTTTTTTTTTTTCCCCAGTGGAAAATTTCAATTTGTTGAAATGGAAATTCTGGAGGGAAAGTTTTGGTTTTGATGAACGTTTCATTGGTCTAGAATGGGATCTGAACTAAAGAAAAGAGCCCACTCCAAGGGTAGACTGGGGTTAGGACACTGATCTGAGGAGTCTGGGATTAGTCTATCAATTGTGCTGGTGGGAGCTGTTCTACTTTCTATAAATAATTCCATATTTAAAGCTCTACAGAGCTGGAGGCTATAACTTGGTGCTTCAAGGGATGTGGGTGAGCTGAGTTCGAATCCCTGCTTTCCCTGTTTTGAACCAGGAAACCCAGAGCTGAGCCCCTGCTGGTTTTGGGGGAGAGGGTGGGGCCTTGCAGCAGAGTGTGGGTGGGACCACAGCCTGGGTTAGAGGGGGATTAGTCTCCCCTGGCCTATTTTACCTGCTGCCCATGGCTTTAATGACCCAGCTATTCTGGGGTGGGTGGGTCTTGCTCTTGTTCTTTGTCAAAAATTTTAGTAGCCCTTAGATTCATCCTAAGGAAGAACAGGCTGGAAAATCTGTTTCTCACTCAGCGCTAGCGAGGAACCATTTTGTTCCACATATTTCTCTTCAGAGCCATTTGGATATCCCTGTTCCTCAGGCTGTAGATAAAAGGGTTCAACATGGCAGGCAAAACAGTGTAAAACAGAGAGAGAAGTTTAGCGCCATCTGGAAATTCACTGAATCTTGGTCGTAAATAAAGGAGGATGCCAGAACCATAGAATAAAGCCACAACAATGAGGTGGGAGGAGCAGGTGGAGAATGTTTTCTTCTTGCCCTCAGCTGATGGCATCATGAGGATGGTGGCGATGATCCAGATGTAGGACAACAGGATCAGGGCAAAGGGCACCATTCCAAAGAAAGTGACCATGATGTAAGTCAAGGTTTCATTCATGGAGGTGTCAGCACAGGCCAGCAACAGCAGAGGGGCCGAGTCGCAGAAGAAATGGTTGATCTCTCTGGAGCTACAGAAGGGTAAGGTGAACACCAAACCGGTCTGCACTATCTGGGCTGGGATGCCGATAGTCCAGGAAGTGGCTGCCAGAAGGACACACACCTTCTTGTTCATAATCATGGTATAACACAGGGGGTTGCATATTGCCATGTAGCGATCATATGCCATGGTGGCCAGAAAGGAAGATTCCGTGCTCCCGAAGCAAAGGAAGAAGCCCATTTGCATGGCACAGCCAGCAAAGGAGATGTGTTTATCCCCTGAGATGAGGCTCACCAGCATTTTGGGGACAGTGACCGAGGTGTAACCGACCTCTAAGGCAGACAAATTAGAGAGGAAAAAGTACATGGAGGTGTGAAGGACAGGATCCACCAAAGTTACAAGGATAATGAGGAGGTTTCCCACCACAGTGACCAGATAAATGGCTAACAGTGCCACAAAGAATAAAACCTGCCTCTCTGGAAAGGTAGAAAATCCCAGAAGAAGAAATCCAGTCACCTCTGTTCGATTCAAGTTCATCATTTCTTCATAAGTGTTCATCTGGAAGACAAACAGAGACAGGTATTACATGGTGTATTCACCATCTCCACGCCTTCTATCAACCAAGATTGGATGCCTTTCTTCAAAAGTCTGTGGCTCTAGAGAAGCCCAGCAGCCACATAGTCCTGAAAATGGGGTTCTCTTCCTTTCCACAGAAAATGTCAAAAATGGTGGTTTCCATTTAGAATGAAACCTAGTTTCATAATATTGAAATCTTTCTTGAAACAGAATCACTTTTCTCCCTCAACTCAACTCATAACTAGAGCTGGCCAAAGTATTTATTCTGAATCGCAGTCATTAGAAGTGGGCTTGAATGAAGAGGAAATAAAGGACTATGCATCAGACTCTATCTCTTTGGTCAATATTACCTTAGTCACCAATGCGTGCCCCTAATTTCAAAAGAGAAATTCTGTTACCCTTTCTCTCAGGCTGGGATTTTCAAAGGAACCTAAAAAATTTATGCTTCTTAATTTCAATGAGATTTGGGCACCTCATTCCTTTGTGCACTTGAAAATTCCAGTCTCACTGCTGATTTCAATACGACATTCAAGCACTGAGATACTAACTCAACATATATAAGAATGTTACCTGTGCAATCAAGATTACTTGAGACAAAAATCCCATTAAATTGGGATTATGATTTTCTTGAGTTTAATACTAGAAATTCATAAATATTTCACACAAAATGTATTCACACTCCATTTCTCAGGCCCTGATTTTATAATCAGATTCATGTGGATTAACCTGTAGCCCATGTCGAGATAACTGAAATCAATGTTTTCTCCCTTGCTCCTATGTTTTAGCTGACTTCTCTATTTAGGTTAAAAGCTCTTTGGAACAGAGACTTTCTTTTATTCTATGTTTATCCAGTACCTAGCCCTATAGGGCCCATGCTTGGCTGGCCCCTAGAAGTAGCATAATGAACATGATAACTACTACTAAGAAGGATGTTACTCTGCATGGGCATAAGGGAACATCTGCATGAATCTTGTTTCAGAAGCAGGGTTACAGCTTCAGTTAGATGCTTTGATTGATGGAAATCATCATGAAACAAATGACCAGTTAATAATGGTTGTCACAGTTCAGGGCTAGCAGCACCTCTGACCTCTCTCAGCCTCTCCCTGAAAGCAACCTGTTCTGGTGACAGGCTTCTTGTCTTCACCTCTCTGGGGTGGAATCCGACAGTTCTCCCACTATCAGACAAGGGCACAACCCATTGGGTACAAACTGTGTTTGCTCTACAGGCCCAGCTGGATTTGGCTGCCCTGCAAGACTTCCCTTTGGGATCTGAGTCTAGTGGTGAATCCAGTGACCACAAAACAGCCTTTTCAAAACAAAGTATCATTTAATCACAACAGCAGGAATCAAAGCATAACAATTAAACAACAGAAGGCCTACATGTACCTGTCTTACCTAAAGTTTAATCAAACATCCATGCTTCTAGGATTGGAGTTCAGTCTACTTTCCCCTTCTTCCTGTGTCTGTTTCTGCCAAGCTCCGAGGCTCTGGTTTTCATCGACTGCAAAGTTGTTTGATTCAGTTTTTCCGCTTGAATCTCTCCCCACACCCCCATATCAAGCTGGAGGTTCGGACTCACTCACAGGTAAACATCAAAGGAATTGACACCTAAATTGTCCTGTTAAGTATTGGTGAATTGTGCAATCTGAAAATTATACCTTTCTTCCTGCCTACCTGCGGCCCACTTGTGTGAGAGTTAACCTCTTTGTAACAATATAGCAACCAACACCAATTCAAGCAAACAAATAGACAAACGAAGAACATTCATAAAATAATATAGACATCTCCTCACATAGGGTGACCAGATATCTCGATTCTATAGGGACAGTCCCAATTTTGCGGTCTTTTTCTTGTATAGGTTCCTATTATCCCCCACCCCCATCCCAATTTTTCACATTTGCTGTCTGGTCACCCTACGCTCACAATGATAATAACTTTATTTACCACTAAAAACTTTGACAAATATCAACAATGGAAAATCTTACCTTTATATATAAAAGAAATTTAAAAATAAATACCAAGATTTTATTGAACTGATAGTAAGAGTTTAACAATTATAGCAATCAAACACATAGAATTTGCCCATTTGTTTAATTTAATGATTAATGATTAACTAGACAGTTAGATAGACATTATGTCTTAGGAAATTTTCTTTTTCATGCTTTCTCTTCTCATTTTTGTATTGATAATAAAAAACTAACAAATATTATAATTTTCATCCTTTTAAATAATTTTACAGTAATTATCCAAAACACGGCAGCCTATAATAGGAATACTGCAATACTTTTGGCTACTGCTATTAACAAAGTATTTAACCTTAATTCCTAGTACTGCATCTTTAGCTTCCCATGCCTCCTTTTCACCTTTGCCATGTTATTGATGTTTATATGTATCATGACCACAGCAGTCTCTGGAATCTCTCTAGTCTGGTGACTAGAGCTGGGTGAAAGTTTTCCAGAGTAACAGTTTTCCATCAAAAAAGGATGATTCAAGTAAATAAAAAAAGAGAATGTACCAATTTTGTATATAAAGGCCTCAATTATCAATCACTTCTCTGTTGTGCTGGGTGTTTCACATACATGTATTAAAGAGACAGCAGCTGCCCCAGAGAACTTACGGGCAGCATGAAACAGGTGGATAAGAAAAGTTCAGTAACAGTGGGTAAAGATAGGAAGAGGTCTGCATCTCCCTTACCCTTTTCCTTTGCAACTCCCTCCCAGATACACCAGATCTTTCAGCAGCTAACACACACTAGCTTTATGGGAAAACATAAAATATTCCCAGCCTGTCAATCTCTCCTATTCCTTTCTTCCAGCTCCTGGATGGACCCAGGTCTACACGGCCACACCACACACTCCTCGTCAGATCCCTACTCCATTAACTCCACTTCTTTCCAGACCCCCTTTATGCCTTTCTCTCACTAGCACCTTTGCACATTCTTCGTGGCTGCCAGGCTGAGACTTTCAAAGCCGCCTGATAGTTTGGACACCCCATTCCCATTACACTTCAGTGGAAATGGTACCCAAAGCCATGAACTGCCTTCCCTGAACCAGTTCTGCACAAACATCTCTCTCCTCCTTCATTTCAGTCTTCGGATCATCACCTTATTCTAGAATGTCTCCAATAATATTTCCAGTCCTGAAAGAAAGAAGAAAGAAAAAAAGAAAGAAAGAAAAATGCCTGTGCTACTAGTCAAGCAATGCTCATTGCCCAGTTGTGTGTGTTCTGTCCCACTCCATCCATCCATTACCTATTGTTATCTCCCCTAGCATTTTGTCTTGCCATGATCAGCTGAGTCAATAGGCTCTTAGGAACAAAGACCATGTCTTTACTTCCATTGTAAAGCACAGTGCATCCCACCTAGCTCTCAATACACAGCTTAAAGAACAACGTGAGACAATATCATTATTAGTTCTCTAATAAAATCAAGAACGTTTCTCACCTGCCTTGAGAACAAAGGGCCACTTCTTCTGTGGCTCAGCAGAAAGCTATAAGTGTGAGCCAAAGAACATGTCTAGGGATACAAGTCCCTATGGGTGATCTCATTGATCTCCACAAACAACTGCAGTCTCCCCAGAGCATTGTCCGCCTTGAACACCGTGTGAATAGCAAGGATTCATGAAGTTTAACATAACCAGCTAATGTTTCAGCACTCGAGTGAGTAACTCTTCCTCTAGCAGTTAGTCCCAGAGTTCTCCTGCCCTCCTCAGCAACGATCACACATTGCCCAAAAGAATAAGGGTTGCAGGATTGGGTCCTTAAGGGAATGTCTATATCGTAGATGGGAGCTAGCTTGGTTCCAGCTAGAGCACTAAAACTAGCAGGGTGGACATTGCAGAGATGCAGGGTGTGAGCTGTGTTTGAGAACCAGATTTGCTGCCTGAGACATAATGTCTACACTGCTAGTTTTCGCTCACCTGTGGCTAGTGCAAGTCTGTATTCTCAGGCTGGGGAGTTCACGTCCACCTACAGTGTAGACATAGCCCTAAGGGTCTTCTTCAATCCACTGAGTCGTCCATTGAGTTTTGCTTGCAAAAGTGGCCTCCTCCTGAAGCCCTTACTCACACAACTAGTAGTTACTCATGCAAGTGCTCATAGCAAAGCCAGCATGGTCACTAGAGTGAGTTATAGTTACTCATGCAAGGGTGGCTGGATCAGGAAAGAGTGAAGAATTGCGCCCAGGTCAATTACATAGAATGAATTTGGAACTGAACCCTGGTTGTGAAGCCAGCAAGAGCTGTGTGTGCTCAGCACCTCTCAGAAATGGGCAAGCAAAGCTTGTGTTGAGTCTATGCATAAACTACTCCCTGAATTAATGTAATCTGGAGCTCTGCACTAGGCCAATTTGTCACCCACAAAGGGCCAGATTAAATGGTTTGAAAACTGTGTGATTCATGCATGAGTTTTGTATCCAAGTGGTCAAGTTCCCATGGGCTGTGAGTGCCAGCACTTGGGAAACTGTGAGTTCTCAGTCTTTTAAAAACTTCCAGTCCAGACTGGTTGCCTTTCAAACATAAGTTATTGGGATCAGTACGGGGGTAACCAGGTTAAATTATCCATCCTTTGCTATTCAAGAGGTCAGGCTAACTGATCTAATGGGTCTTTCTGGCCATCAAATCTATTAATCTATTAAAAAAACAAGAACAACTAAAATCTTCGGCGATTATTTCCAAAAGTGGTTTACAGCTTTGGTCTTAAATTCCAGCATTGTTGACCACCTCCAGATCATACTAAAGCCAACGGAAGCTAAAGCTTCTCAGAAGTTCCAAAAATAATTCAAGCCCAATGGCCAAAATTGTACAGCCTGTCCACTAATCGGGGTGCATCCACTTTTTGGTGCCCAGTTTGTGAGAATGGAGACCTGGGTTTTCCGATTTGCTGAGCACTCTAAGCTTGCGTGGATTTCTGTTGGAGTTGTGGGTGTGCAGCAATTTTGGAGAGAAAGCCCAGATTGGTTGATGTTAAATTGAGGCACACAAAGTTAGTAGCTATTTTGCAAAATTTGGCTCGCAAAGACTCATCACCTGTAGGGTCCAACTTTTGGTAGATCTTTAGCACAATGTTCTTGTGTTATTACTTAGGACCCTAGTACTTTCTTCATCCTTACTTTTGACATGTGAGTTGTACCATTGGAGCCAATCATAGAACCATAGGATTAGAAGGGACCACAACCCCTTCCAAGATACAGAATTTGTTGTGTCTAAACCATCCAAGACAGATGGTTATCCAGCCTCCTTTTGAAAACTTCCAGTGAAGGAGCTTCCACAACTTCCCAAGGCAGTCTGTTCTATTATCCTATGAATAATGATCTGCAAAATCCATAGATTAATAGATTTCAAAGGCAGGAGGGACCACTGTGGTCATCTGGTCTGAGCTCTCACATAACACATTGCAGAGAATCCACCAAGTGTTTCCTGCATCTAGCAAATTATGGTTGAATTTGAATGCATCATTCAGAAAGGCATCTGTTCTTTGGATAGGCTGGGATTTCAAAAGATACTGAGGCACTGGGTTGCCAAACTAACTTAGATTCCAAGACTCCAAGATATAAAGAATGCAGCACTTCTCTTGTCGAGTCCTTGCTCAGGAAAAGGTCCCACAATAGTTCTATTGCATATGGTTCTGTAACCAGGACTGAATTCAGGTAGGATCCAGGGAGCAGCCCTTAGGCTGGAAGGTTGCCCCTGGACCCACAGAGCTACGGAGGTTGCCTACTTCCAGAGAGTATTGGAATCTGCTGTGGGGCAATGTTGACAGACCACTGAGCCAGTGGTATCATAATACTTTGCTGAGTTGGTGGCCCTATGGCTGGATTGAATTCAGGCCTTACTCCACTTCACACCATCAGTGAATTTGCTTTCTGAGGCTTGTTCTTTAAGGCCCCAATCCAGCAAGGAATCTAAACATGTGCCTAGTTTTTAAGGATGTTTGTTGTCCCATGGAACTCTAAGAATTCTCTTGTGCTTAAAGTTAAGCATGTCCTCAAATACTTTGTGGAATTGGGGTATAAACTGCTCAGACACTGAGGGAACTTTTACCCTGAACACTTAGGCACCTACAGGATGAGGCAGCAGTCAAGCAGGAGTTTTGTGGATCACTGTGAAGCCTAACACTGGGCCTTAAGTGCTGAAATCTGATGTTTAGGTGCCTAAATACCTTTGTGACTCTGTGCCCCAACCTTCACTTACTACTGTGTTGTCACTCAGTGAGCACCGTTGTGGGTTCCTTAGATTGTCAGCCATGGGCGGTGGGTATAATAGGCCAGAGGAGGCTCTGCCACCCTTAGTGCTGCCACAGCCACACCCGCCGGACCCTAGTTCCTGGGTTTGGTGGCAAAGTTTTTGCTTTATTATGCTCCATGCAGGTTCTGGGGTGGCTGAGTTGGCACATACCACGTCCTCATCCACCCCGAAACCTGCACAGGGAATATCAAAAGCATCTTCTAAAAGATCCTTTGGCTTTTCCCCTGGGAGGGTTGGGTCCCGGGAAGGGAGGCATAGCACGGCTTCTGCCAGTCCAGGGTTCCTGGGGGGCGGGGGGGTGCTCAGGGCTTTGCCCAGCCCGGCGCTCCTCCAGTCAAGTTGGGGGGTACTCAGGGCTTCGGCCAGCCTAGTGCCCCTGCGGTCAGGGGAGGGGGAGGTGCTTGTGGCTCCGGCCGCAGGAGGTAAGGGGTCTCGGGGCTCCAGCCATGAGCAAAAGGGGCGGAGCCAGGGGCTAGCCTCCACAAATGGGGGCTCCCCCGAGCACCCATGCTGTCAGCACTTTAGGGCGTAACTGTCCTTTTGTTCTGCCTTTTGGAGTGCCTAGTCCATGACAGGGCCTCTGTGCACTATGGCAACAATAATACTGTTGCCTCTTTCCAACCCAAGCAGCTAGTCATAGTTCAGGACTCTGGGGGAGTTCCCAGCTGGAAGCACAAGCCAGTAGAGGATGGTGTTCGCTCAGATGCAGTCTTGTTTATTTACAAGAGATGTACCAAGTCCTGCTTCTCCAAACACATGAGGAGCTAGATACAAAAGGAGCAGTTCCTCAGCTTATGGCCCCAATCATCTCTATCCAATGGATCCACAAGATCTCTTCAGATTTTTGTCAGAGTTGAAAAAAATGCTTATAATGCACAACATTCTAATGATTCCCTTTGGAAGAGATTTTCACAAGATCGCTCAAGTGAGGTTCCTGTCTCTTATAAAAAGGATAGGAAAAGGGTAACATCATTTCTGGTGCTGCTTTTCCAGAATGACACAGGTTCTGGCCAGTGGGCTGGTCTCCTTCCAACCAAACTCTGGACCACTTGAAAAAAGACTTGATGAATTGAAGAAAGAGATGAATTGACACGATCCCATCAACTGTTATCTGGTTCATGACTCAAACAAGGATGATAATCTTACATTCCTGGTACAGGAGAAAGGTAACATTTATGGTACATGAAACTATGATCATTTCCTTTGCCCTTCAGGCTTCTACAGTACACTGCAAATGCCTAGTGAGACAGAGGGCAAAATGTTCAAAAGTGCCTAAGTCCCTTCATCAGAGGGTTCCTAAGTGAATAAGGTGCTTTTGAAAATGGTACTTAGGAGCTTTAAAACATTTTAACCAGAAATTCTATAGGTGATGGGATGGATCATGTGATGATTGCCTTTCTGTTCACTCCCTCCAAAGCACCTGGCATTGGCCACTGTCGGCAGACATGATACTGGGCTAGATGAACCTTTGGTCTGACCCAGTAAGGCCGTTCTTACGTTCTTATCTGTATATGTAAAAAAAAAAAAAATTGGATAAAGCCAAGATTTTCAGACTTGACTCATGATTTTGTAAGTCTCCTTTTTCAGTGCCCAACAGGAGACACTTTAAATTGCCTTGAAAGTGCTGCGCGCCCACCCTCTGAAAATCACTAGTCACTTGCTATGTGGTGTAAATTATTCAGTGAAGAACAGCAACGTTTGCTGAAGAATTTTTGTGATCAAAGAGCATCCAACCAGCTCTCTGTGTAGCGGGGTGGTCACCCACACCTGCCCTGAAGTCCAACCCCCTGCTCAAAGAAGGACCAATTCCCAACTAAATCATCCCAGCCAGGGTTTTGTCAAGCCTGACCTTAAAAACCTCTAAGGAAGGAGATTCCACCACCTCCCTAAGTAACCCATTCCTGTGCTTTACCACCCTCCTAGTGAAAAAGTTTTTCCTTATAGCCAACTTAAACCTAAACCTTCCCCACTGAGAACAGTCTAGATCCATCCTCTTTGGAACCCCCTTTCAGGTCGCTGAAAGCAGCTATCAAATCCCCCTTCATTCTTCTCTTCTGCAGACTCAACAATCCCAGTTCCCTCAGCCTCTCCTCATAAGTCATGTGCTCCAGCCCCCTAATCATTTTTATTGCCCTATGTTGGACTCTTTCCAGTTTTTCCACATCCTTCTTGTAGTGTGGGGCCCAAAACTGGACACAGTACTCCAGATGAGGCCTCACCAATGTCAAGTAGCGGGGAATGATCATGTCCCTCAATCTCCTGGCAATGTCCCTACTTATATAGCCCAAAATGCTGTTAGCCTTCTTGGCAACAAGGGCACACTGTTGACTCATATCCAGCTTCTCATCCACTGTAACCCCTAGGTCCTTTTCTGCAGAACTGCTTCCTAGCCATTAGGTCCCTAGTTTGTAATAATGAATGGGATTCTTCCGTCCTAAGTGCAGGACGCTGCACTTGTCCTTGTGTACACAGAGTCCTTGTTCTCTGTGTATATATATATCTTCTTACTGTATTTTCCACTGCATGCATCCGATGAAGTGGGTTTTAGCCCATGAAAGTTTATGCCCAAATAAATTTGTTAGTCTCTAAGGTGCCACAAGTACTCCTCATTCTTTTTGCTGATACAGACTAACATGGCTACCACTCTAAAATATGTTGCCCCAGTGCACGCTCCATTAGAGTCCGATCGGGATAGTGACTTAAAGTGTCATCACCCAATAATCTATCTAAAGGATTCCAATCGGGAACAGTGGATGGAGGTTTCCCCGCTTCGATAACAGAGGTTTGGGAGCTAGTGGAGAAGGGTGAGGGCTGGCTGGGATTGGAGCATTGAGACTGGAGACACTTGGCAGTTATTGGGGAGGTGGGGTGGGTAAGGAGGGGTAGGGCTGTGGGGGTCCCTGCTGCAGTGCAGCAAGCTGGAGTCTGCATCCCCCGCAGTGCACTGGGGCTGGTGCAGAGCAGTCCATGGGGCGTGGCAGGAAGACAGCATCTCCCATGGGGGGTTAGGGCCCTTCCCAGCAAGGTCGGCACCTCCCAGAGCAGCGTGGACCACTCCCCAGCATCATGGCAGCTTCCGCTTTCAGTCACACACTGCTGGCCCCTCGCCCTAGAAAGGAGATGGCCAAGCCGACCAGGCAGCAGCTGATGGGAAATGGAGGCAGAGAATACACTACATCTCCCATGGTGCCCCTGGGCTAGGATTGCCAACCTTCTATTCACACAAAACTGAACACCCTTGCCACACCTCCTGCCTGCACCTGCCATTAGCCTGGTCAGTTCGTAACTCTGGGGTTCATAACTCTGAGGTTCTACTCTATCCCCGTAGTGACCGGGTACATGTCAGGACAGGATGCTGAGATAAAGTTTCTAGACACCATGAATATCTGCTTCTTGGAGGAGCTAGTCCTGGAGCCAACAAGTGGAGAGGCCACCCTTGATTTAGTCCAAAGTGAAGCAAAAGATGTGGTCTAGATGGTGAATATAGTTGAAACACACACTATTAGTGACCATGCTATACTTAAATGTAAAATCCTTGGCAGAAGGAGAAAGGGGGAACGACACCAAAAAACCCACCACAGTAGCATTTAATTTCCGAAAGGGAAACTACACAAAAATGAGAAAGCTTGTTAAATGGAAATTAAAAGGTACAGTTACAAAAATGAAATGCCTACAAGCTGCACGGAAACTTTTTTAAAACATCATAACAGAGTTTCAAATTAAATGTCTACTCTAAATTAAAAAACATAGTAAGACAACTACTGAAGTACCACCATGGCACTGCACAAAAGAATAAATGGACACATATCTGACATCAAGAATTACAACATTCAAAAACCAGTCGGTGAACACTTCAACCTCCCTGGTCACTCAATTACAGACCTAAACAAAAAAACTTCAAAAACAGACTCCAATGAGAAACTGCAGAACTGGAATTAATTTGCAAACCGGACACCATCAAAAAGGCCTGAAAAAAGACTGGGAGTGGATGGGTCATTACACAAAGTAAAAGCTATTTCCCCATGCTATTTTTGCTCCTGCTATTACTCACACCTTTTTGTCAGCTGTTTGAAATGGGCCATCCTGATTACCACATTAAAAGTGATTTTTTCCTCCTGCTGATAATAGCCCACTTTAATTGATTTGTCTCATTAGAGTTGGTAAGGCAACCCCAATCTTTTCATGTTCTCTGTGTGTGTATATATATCTTCCTACTGTATTTTCCACTCAATGCATCTGATGAATTGGGGTTTAGCCCACGTAAGCTTATGACCAAATAAATTTGTTAGTCTCTAAGGTGCCACAAGTACTTCACTTTCTTTTTTAAAAATAAATTAAAGAGGTGGTTAGAGGCATTAAGGCATCTTTTAAAAATTGGAAGTTAAATCCTACTGAGGAAAATAGAAAGAAACAAACTCTGGAGGTCAAGTATAATAATTAGGCAGATTGAAACAGAATTTGAAGAGCAACTAGCCAAAGACTCAAAAATCAACAGCAAAAAAATGTTTAAGTACATCTGAAGCAGGAAGCCTGCCAAACAATCAGTGGAGTCACTGGACAATCCAGGTGGTAAAGGAGCACTCCAGGAAGACCAGGCCCTTGCAGAAAAGCTAAATGAATTCTTTGCATCTGGCTTCACTGCTGAGGATGAGAGGGAGGTTGAAAATCCAGACTCCTAGGTTTTATTCCCAATTTTGGGAGGAGAATGAATCAGGACACCTGGGTTCTATTCTCAGCTGGACCAGTGACTCAGACAAGTAACATGGGTCCAGATCTCACAGATATTTAGGTGCTTAATTCCCAATGAGAGTTATACACCTCAATACCTTTGAGGAGCTGCACCTTCACCTATTTCAGAGCCTGTTTCTCCACTTGCAAAATGGTGACAATTATGCCTACCTTTGGGCTATACACAGAAAGGAAAATTCTGCTGTGAAATACACCAGTTTAAACCTGGAGCAACTCCACTGAAGTTAACAGGGTTATCTCAGTGTGAGAGAACAGTATGGTAGGAAGTATGGTACACAAGGGATTTTATTATTTTCCTTTGCAGATTTTGCCAAGATTTTCCACATTTATGTTACCCACAAATGTTATTGAAGTCCTGCATTGCAGATGCCTCCCCCCAGCCTTTGTTGACTCTGAATCTGGATATATATTAGGATTGTCAAAGGCTTGTGAGGGTATTAGGTGCCTATGGAAGTTGGGGTGCTTAGGTACTTTTGAAATCCCACTTTTCAGCATCTTTAGGTGCCCAAATGACCTGGCTCTCTACTGCCAGTATCTTTCTCTATTTTCCAGTCCTGGAACTTCAGAATGAGGAAAATCCGAAGTGATATATAAATGTGAAATATATTTATTGATATTACAGTATTTGTAAGGGGTTTGGAGATCAAAATGACCCCAACATTTCAGGGCCAAATTTTTTAAAACTAGGAGCCTAAATTCAGATTCCTAAACTCTGATTTAGCCTCCTAAATAAGTGACTTTCAGAAATGCTGAGCAGGGTTGCTCATTCCTTTTGAATATCAGCCCAATTTACAGCCCACATACGGATTTCTGGACAGTGCCTCTGAAAACTTCAGCCTAGCTTTTCAAATGTTGGCTCAAGATTGTAT